>OZ012715.1:4455464-5655464 GCA_963942605.1 Poecilus cupreus | reverse complement strand
TCTGATTAGGGTACTCTCGATTTCTGTGCTCTCTAAAGCACACTCCTCAACTTTGACATCTGCAATTATTTCTTCCGTAACTGCAGCCTCTTCTGCCTCGGAGTCCTCCGCTCCTTTTTCGCAGAATTCATCACTGATCAGCATACTCAGGATCGGTGCGCTCTCTAACGCACCCTCCACTTTAAAAACTTCAATAATCTCTTCCCCTATTTCAGTCTCTTCTGCTTCAGAGTCCTCCGCTCTTCTCTCACAGAATTCTTCTTCGGCAATTTCTAGTTTTCCTGTTGTTTTTCTTCCTACTCTGCACAAATGCAGCAACCCCGTTTTGGGAGCAGACAACTAACACACTCGTGAATTACCTCAGTTTGTGTAACGCTTTCAGGTTCTTTCTCGTCTTTATCTTCAGTATTTCCTGGTACAGCAACTTTAATTTCATTTGTTTGTTCTTCATTATTTTTACAAAGACAGAAGTTTTTCTTGGGCATCAGACATCCGAAACATCGTAAAACACCTTCATCGGTCGGAAGGCCACCAAGATGTTCACAAATACTGTATGTTTCTTCCTCCTGACCTAATAAATGGGCTCTTACTAATTTTATATACCAGCATTTTATTGTCTCTTTTTCTATATCAAACGGTTCTTCTATTCTTCTTTCTTGTTCGACTGGGTTACTTTGGTGATATTCATACCGCGCAGCATATTGATTTTCTTCGTATCTTCTGTAGCGCTCGTGTTCTTCGTAGCCTCTTCTTTGATTGTTAACTCGTTGCCAACACTGCCTGGCGTAATGGTTTCCGCCACAATTGTAACACTGTACGCGTCTTCTTTCATTATTGTAGAATCTTCTTTGACCGTATATTTTCCTTCTTGCGTCTTGTATAATTTATTGGCCACAACTCTTGATTTCAATTATCTTCATAGCATGCTGACTCCCGCGAGCAACCAATACAGTGTGTAAAGGCTACTCTGGTCTGACGAATGAACCCAAAACCGCTGCCACCAAAATGTATCCCCCTTAAACGAGGGTACATTATAAAAAGGGTCCTGTCGAGACTGGGAGTCAGCAACAATAAGAGGCTTCGATCCGTCGCCTACTTACATGATCTTTATTGAACAACTATCTATGATGAACGTACTCTACGACTTACTATACTCTAATGTACTTACTTACTTCCTTTCTTCCATACATATTACCGCTATATACAATAGCGGGCCTACTTACTTAATCATTGCGTGAACTATAATATGCTGAATTAAACTTGTTACAATTTGCAACTATGTTATTCTATAACATATACAAAAAAAGCAAAATTCAAATACACTTTTCTGAAAAAAATTTTCTCTGAAAAGTGTATTTAAATTATTTTATTTTTATATGTTAATATAGATTATTCTATTTTCAATTTTACTGAATTGTTTCAATATCAGAATTTCTTCCTTTGGTGAACTTCAATAAGCTACTATACTCTACTGTACTTACTTACTTCCTTACTTCCATACATATTACACCTAAGTCAGCAAAATAAGTGTCACAAATAAACAATAGCTGGTCTACTTACTTAATCATTGCGTGAACTATAATATGCTGACTTAGACTTGTTACATACCTCCATTCTTTGAGAAATTTGCTCCGAAGGGTACAATTTCATAAATAAAAAACATATATACGCCGATCTCGGTGGCTTAGTGGCTATGTCACTAGCCTAGCACGCCAGAGGTCGTGGGTTCGAATCCCACTGAAGAGCATGGTCGTTTGTGTTCGCACAAATTCATTATCATCCACTCATGAGGCGGCATAAGACCATAGTAGTTAGTCCGCCTTCCATCTTCGTAATACAAAAAAAAAACCCACATACAAAAATCTAATACCATAACATATATAATTTCTTAAATATTAATATCAAAATGTCACTAAAACCTAAACACTTCACTAAAATTTATTTAAAATGTTCCTCTCCACAATATTGTCCATAAATACACCACCACCTTCTAAAGTTTATACTGTGATTTTCTGTGACATTTGCTGCTTCCCTGGATTTGTATAATTATTACCTTGAATGGATTGGTTCCGCTGGATTTTTTGTACTGCTTGACTGACTTTTTGGAAAAGGTCACTTTACTCGGACCTGTATGGTGCTTGCCTGTAACTTGATTTATTTTCCGGACTTTTTTCTTCTTTTTCCTCTTCTGTCCTTTACTGCTGCTGCCCTTGGAATTTCTGATGACCCGCTCAACCTCGTTTTGACAATCATTTACCGTTATACTTTCTTCTCTGATTAGGGTACTCTCGATTTCTGTGCTCTCTAAAGCACACTCCTCAACTTTGACATCTGCAATTATTTCTTCCGTAACTGCAGCCTCTTCTGCCTCGGAGTCCTCCGCTCCTTTTTCGCAGAATTCATCACTGATCAGCATACTCAGGATCGGTGCGCTCTCTAACGCACCCTCCACTTTAAAAACTTCAATAATCTCTTCCCCTATTTCAGTCTCTTCTGCTTCAGAGTCCTCCGCTCTTCTCTCACAGAATTCTTCTTCGGCAATTTCTAGTTTTCCTGTTGTTTTTCTTCCTACTCTGCACAAATGCAGCAACCCCGTTTTGGGAGCAGACAACTAACACACTCGTGAATTACCTCAGTTTGTGTAACGCTTTCAGGTTCTTTCTCGTCTTTATCTTCAGTATTTCCTGGTACAGCAACTTTAATTTCATTTGTTTGTTCTTCATTATTTTTACAAAGACAGAAGTTTTTCTTGGGCATCAGACATCCGAAACATCGTAAAACACCTTCATCGGTCGGAAGGCCACCAAGATGTTCACAAATACTGTATGTTTCTTCCTCCTGACCTAATAAATGGGCTCTTACTAATTTTATATACCAGCATTTTATTGTCTCTTTTTCTATATCAAACGGTTCTTCTATTCTTCTTTCTTGTTCGACTGGGTTACTTTGGTGATATTCATACCGCGCAGCATATTGATTTTCTTCGTATCTTCTGTAGCGCTCGTGTTCTTCGTAGCCTCTTCTTTGATTGTTAACTCGTTGCCAACACTGCCTGGCGTAATGGTTTCCGCCACAATTGTAACACTGTACGCGTCTTCTTTCATTATTGTAGAATCTTCTTTGACCGTATATTTTCCTTCTTGCGTCTTGTATAATTTATTGGCCACAACTCTTGATTTCAATTATCTTCATAGCATGCTGACTCCCGCGAGCAACCAATACAGTGTGTAAAGGCTACTCTGGTCTGACGAATGAACCCAAAACCGCTGCCACCAAAATGTATCCCCCTTAAACGAGGGTACATTATAAAAAGGGTCCTGTCGAGACTGGGAGTCAGCAACAATAAGAGGCTTCGATCCGTCGCCTACTTACATGATCTTTATTGAACAACTATCTATGATGAACGTACTCTACGACTTACTATACTCTAATGTACTTACTTACTTCCTTTCTTCCATACATATTACCGCTATATACAATAGCGGGCCTACTTACTTAATCATTGCGTGAACTATAATATGCTGAATTAAACTTGTTACAATTTGCAACTATGTTATTCTATAACATATACAAAAAAGCAAAATTTAAATACACTTTTCTGAAAAAAATTTTTCTCTGAAAAGTGTATTTAAATTATTTTATTTTTATATGTTAATATAGATTATTCTATTTTCAATTTTACTGAATTGTTTCAATATCAGAATTTCTTCCTTTGGTGAACTTCAATAAACGTTAAACCGCATATTAGTGATTAGAAACATACATTTTGAATTATAATAAATTTAATTAACTAATGTCTTCATATAAAAATAAGTGTATGCGCATAAAAATAATATACTTAAATCCTTAGTTTCATTATAGTAAATAGTTTTTTTAATTCTTTATTTTATTATATATTTGTGTACATAAAATATTTCATAACGCTAATTATAAATTATCATATAGGAAAAAAAAAGCAAATCCAATAAAAACATTATAAAAAAAATATATGAAATTCATAGAAACGTAACATTATTAAATAGGCATAAGAAATAATAAAACTGAATCAGAAAAAATAAAAAAAAAATAAATATGCAAATCCAAATTGCATGCCATTCATTATAGCATAATCCATATTGTTTCTAAATTTTTCTTATTTACTACTTTTGTAGGAAATTGGCAAATATAAAATAGGAATACAAGTATTTGCTTTTGGTCACAGAAAATCCTCATTATGTAGAAATTCCAATTGAGGCTGCTCTTCAAAGCCCAGGAGCGGTATCTTTTCTAAAGCTGTTGCAAAGCATAATACGTCTGTTAAGGTGGCTTGGGACTCTCTTTCTAAAAAAAGATCGAACACAAACATAATTTTTAATTTAATTTATTAATAACATAATTTTTACCTTGGCAATCTAACAAATATTCATTCCAAAAAGTGAGTATTTTGCTTTTAATATTTCGGTTATTGCTTCCTGTTTCGCTGAATTTTAATTTAAAAATAGACGAAAGTTGGTCTACTGTTAATTTAGTGTCTGTAAAACACATCAATCCTTTAAATTCATTAAATACTTTCAATTTTTTCAACAATCCCAATATATTTAAGCCATCTTAAATTGATCCAAAGCTGGAGTAGCACGATGAATTAAGTAATATTTCGTTGCATCTGAAAATATTAAAACATTTAATGAGAAATAAAGCGAAAAAATATCAATGCTTTCCAAAATTGTATCTTTCTTGTCAAAACTGGTAATATTTACGAAGCCAACAATGGTCAAAATACTTACTACTTCATATTGCCAGTTGAGGCTTACGAAGATCAGGTGCATCTCGAATTCTTTCTAATTCGTTCCTAATTTCAATATTCATTATTTCGTCAAAGCATGGCTTAGTGGCTTCAACCCCACTAACAAGATAATTAAATAAAGTTTCTGAAAAAAATTGAGGACCAGGGCCACCGTATATTAATGACAATGCTATTAATCGACCAGCGTCATAGTAGTGACCTGAACATTTCTTTGATTAGTCCACCCATATCAACAGCACCTTCCGAAACATTGTCAGTATCGGTGAACAGTACGGAAATTTAAAAGGAGTTAATTTTTTCTTCGTAATGAACGAAGGCAACAGTTAAAAATGTCCTCTCTGTATCTGTTGAATTGGGACGTTGTTTCGCTATCAATTTTGTCATGCAATTCTCTCAAAATATCAATCATGGTTCCTCCATTCTTTACCTCTAAACTATTTTTCATTGCAACTGTAGTATCATATTCTAAGATTTGTTCAATTGAATTTGCATTATTGATGACCTCATCAGTATATAAGTTATTTTCTAAATTACTATCACAGTACTGATTACTATTATTTTCAAAGTTCCAGCAATTGAAATTAAAATTTCGAATTTTATGCCATGTAGCTTTTTAAGAAATAAACTTCCAATATATTGAAATATTTCCCGTTCCGACCATGTTTTTTTGAACGTTTCTGCAGAAAAAGCATAGCCTAAAAAGTGAGATTAGCTAGATATTTGTACAGAAAAAAAGTAACATGTGTACCCACTATTTGTATAAGCCGCGCTTTTTTTACATCCATTTAATGTTTTTGTAACATTTGGTTTACTAACTAGGATGATCTCTCGTTTAAAATTCAAAAACACCATTTTCTGACTACTCTTACGTTTTTTTTTTTTCTGTCAGAAAAAAATATTTCTTTCTCCTCTAGTAGAGTTGTTACAACTGAAAATTTCATTATTATTAGAGCCCCTTATTGATGGAAACAATCTTCGTAGTTCCCCGGCAGGTATTGCTACGGGAATTCGATGAGTTGTAGCCGAGGCCGAAATTGATGAGTTATTATGAGATGCCCTCTCAATAAAGCACCGTAATTGATTGCAAAACTCATCACTTTGTAATGTTTCTGTGACAATATTCCTCACATTTGCAGGAGTAATAGATTGTTGTCCCGTTGAGTTATCCATCTTCACGCTGCAAAATGTTTAATTATTTTATATTGAAGTGGTGTTACATCGAGTATTTAAGAAAATAAAGAGAAGAAAGAAAGGAAGGAAGAGAGAAAATGGGCGCCACCAAATTGAAAACACATATGACATACAAATATAAATTTGGTATATATTACAGGTAGAAATGTTGACAGGTTACACAAATAATACAAATTTAAATTAAACCAAATCTGACTCGAACTTACTCTAGTTTGGCGGGTGAAACTAAGGTGATGACTGTTTACAAAAATATTTCCGACGCTGATATCTAGCTGAGTTCTTCTGCGAGGAACGTCAGGGTCAGCGGGTCAGGGGAAGTCGGAGAGCTGACCTCGTGTCACTGGAAGGATAGTACGATGACGTACCAAGGTAAAAGATGGCCTGTTGAACCAATTCAGGGTACTTCTTGGGCTGTACACCTTCCGAGAACGGGCCAGGACGACGATAGCTGTAGCCGCTCTTGTGGCTGTGTTAATCGTTCGGACGTCCGAAGCGTCAAACCAAGCTCTACGCTGCACCCTGTACGCTCTCGCCTAGAGTCCCTGCGCCGGCGTAACAGCTAAACAACAAAAAAACAAGCGACAGAAAAACCAAGCCACCAAAATAATATAAAAATACTGGAGTAGTTACAAGCAGATTAATCTGAGTATTTAGTGGTGAAGCCAACAAAATTATTAAAAAGTGACCAGACTCTAAGTTTAAATAAATTACAAAAATCTTTACAATAGTTTAGTTTACCAAAATCAAAAATTTATACAATACAAAATGAAGTTACGCTAAGCAAGAGGAGAGGCAAGGAAAGAAGAAAGTTAGTAAAAGTGATACGATAAATGATGTTAGAGAAGTGCTCTGTCGAACTATAATGTACAAAAAATAATAATCGAATGATTACTTACTTTATCAAGCCTGTTATGTCTGAACTGAACTAATCAACCCTACGTAAAAGTTACTCAAATAACCAAAATCAAAACGTAGGCTGATCAACAACTTAACAATAATATCACAAAGTTCAAGATGAACTACAAACAAAATAAAGTCAGTTTCAGATATACAAAATGGCTACGAAGAGCAAATATAAACTTAACAAAAGCTGATGGTACTGGTTCAGGAGTTCGTAGAGTCTGCACAGGCACTCTCACAGTCTCTCACTATCAAACGGGTGAGAAGGGAAAGGGGAAGAGGTAACTCGAGTTTTTTTAATTATTATGATTAAGCAGAACTACTAACAATGTGATAAATTTCAAAATGTGTAGGGCAACAAAAAAAGGGAAACAAACGCACTGCGGCGTGTTCCGTATATCCTTAACCTAATTTAAGCAGAACTACTAATAATATGATAAATTTCAAAGCAATGATCGTGGAGTGGCCCCAGCTCACAACCACTTAGGGGTACCAAAAAAAAAGGAAAGACTCTAATAACAAAATTACCGCTCTAGGGTGAGACTAGGGAGTCAACACCCAAGAGAATCAAAAAGATGCTGCTTGTGGGGTAGACCATCGAACGAGATGTAGAAATAACAAGATCTAGAAAAACAACAAAGTAATTTCGCTTACTTACATGAGGTTGAAATAAAAAAAAGCAAAAACATGAAATGCAAACACGTGTTAAACTTGACTCGTTCAACACACAACCTATGCGTACGGCGGTTACCTCACAAGAGAGAGATTTGACTGGCTGATGTAGGCACGCGCGAGGTTCCGCGTGGTCAAAAGAACTAGAAAACAGGGCTTGCCAAAATGTCTTGTTGCAGGGCTTCGCTGAAATTAAGACTGCAACACTACCTCCTTCCGACGCAAAGAATTTTTATTGGCTAAATAAAATTTCTTAGGGGTGGACATCTTCTTTTTTTTTCCAAACGGTGTCATTGACGTGAAACTCAAGAGGACGTCGGCGAAGATTATATTGTTTAGCGCCGCGGTCATGGGATTTCTTTAATTTATTTTCTACTTTAGTAAAAACATCGTGCAAGTCTGACAGTTGGTGAGCGTAAGCGGCACGAGAAATTAATTCAGGAGCTGAACCATAAAATTCACCGGACAAGGGAACATGTCGACCAAAGTTTAAATAAGCCGGGGAAAAACCAGTAACTTCGTGGACAGAAGTACGAATAGCCTGAGCTATTTTTTGCAAATTTTGATCCCAAACACGTTGATTGTGTTCTAAATAAGAACGAATCGCGGTTTTAATTACGCTGTTAGTACGCTCTACAAAGTTTATTTGGGGATGATATTTGGCATTGAACCACAGCTTAGGAATTTTGTATTGTTGTAGTAATTTTTTAAATTCATTACTGACAAATTGAGTTCCGTTGTCACACCACAATTTGGGGAACACCATAAACAAGAAAAACTTCGCGTTCTAAAATAGTACAGATAGACAGTAGCTTGACGCAAAGGAAATATCAAAGGATACTTGGTAAACCAATCAGAGATAACTAAAACGTATAACTGATTCGAGGAGGTTCGGGGAAAAGGGCCCATCAAATTGATGGCTATGGCTTGCCAAGGGTAACGAACTAATTTTTGGGTGCCCATCAAACCAGGTGGTTGAATTGACGGAGACTTTTGAGCTAAACAAGTTTTACAACGAGTTACATAACGAATTACGCTAGACTTCATATGGGGCCAATAAAATTGTTCAGATAGCTTTTTAAAAGTTTTAAATATTCCGAAGTGAACCGAGGTAGGATGATCATGAACTTGACGTAGAATTTCGTTACGTTTGTCCGTGGGTACAACGATTTTCCATGGTGAAATATTACCAGCGAGAGGAATTTTGGGGTCTAATTTATAAATGACATCATTTTGGAGTCGCCAATTAGGATAATTAGCAGGTGTTTCAGCGATTTGGTTCCGAAGCTTACAGTACCAGGGATCGGTTATGGAAGAATAAGAAACAAGGGAAGCTAACTCCAGGGGAGCACGGGATAAGGCATCTGGAACTACGTTTAATTTTCCAGGGCGATGTAACAGTTCGAAATCAAATTGTTGCTAATTTTCCGGAAGGGTCAGTCATATTCATCAACCACAACAGGGATGAATGGTCAGTTATTACTGTAAAATGGGAACCTTCAATGTAAGGACGAAATTTTTGTATTGCAAATACAACGGCAAGACACTCTTTTTCGGTGACCGAATAATTACGCTCTGCTTTATTTAATGTGCGACTGGTATACGAAATTACATGCTCGTGTCCTTCAAAGTTCTTTTGAGATAGAACAGCGGCGAGGCCATAATTAGAGGCATCGGTTTGAATACAAAAAGGTCGAGTAAAATCGGGACTAGCTAATACAGGCGCAGAAATGAGAGAGGTTTTCAAGATGTTAAATGAATCGAGTGCTTCCGGAGTCCAGACTAATTTGTTAAGTTTACGTTTGCCGGAGGACAATGCGTTAATGGGGGCGGCAATACTGGAAAACTGGGGTACAAAACGGTGGTACCAAGAGACTAATCCCATGAATCGTTTAAGTTCAGTAACAGTTTGAGGTACAGGAAATTGAGCTATGGCTGCGACTTTGTCGGGGTTAGTTCTAAGACCCTGTTTATCTATGACAAACCCGTGATATCTTAAACTAGAACGACAAAACTCACATTTGTCATTATTAACAGTTAATCCAGCATTTTTTAATCGATCTAATACTGTATACAACAATGAAATATGTTCTTCAAAAGTTTTTGTGCAAATAATAATGTCATCTAAATAAACAAATACGGATGGCTCTAAGTCATTACTGAGAACTTCGGACATAAGCCTCTGCAAAGCAGCGGGGGCTTTAGTCAAACCAAAAGCAGTACGGGTAAATTCAAATAAGCCACGCCCAGGAACAGTGAACGCGGTTTTTTCGCAGGATTTCTCATCTAAAGGCATTTGCCAAAAAGCGCTTTTCAGATCTATTGAAGACAGGAAGTTAGTGTCACGTAAATGATCTAATATATCTGAGATATAGGGCAAGGGATAAGCATCCTTTTTTGTGACTGAGTTAAGCTTACGGCCATCAAAACAAAGGCGGAAATCACCGGATTTCTTTTTCACTAAAAGTACTGGGGAAGACCAAGGGCTTTTGGAAGGACGTACTACACCGAGGGCTAACATTTTGTCAAGTTCTTTATGAAGGTGTGATAACATAATAGGGGACATCGGGTAGTAACGTTGCTTGATAGGGGCGGCTTCGCCAGTGTCAATAGAATATTTAACTAAATGCGTGCATCCAAGTACTTGAGAACTAAGTTTAGCATAAGCTTGCGTAACTAATTGAAAAGCGGCCCGTTGGGAATCAGTTAATTGCTCTTTACCTTTCAAAGAACAAACGGTGGCAATTTCGTTAGGCGAAGGAGTCCAAGAATTAGAAACAAAATTTACTTGAATTTTAAATAAATTACAAAAATCAATTCCAAGGATGAGGGAATGTTTCACGGTAGGAACTACTAAAAATTGTAACAATTTGGTTACGGATCCGATAGTGATAGGTACTAACACGCTACCCAAAATAGGTTGTGAGGAACCATCAGCAGTACTAACATTTAAATCAGGGGTAGGCATGACTGACAAATTTGGAGAGGATAATAAGGATAATCCTGCTTTTCCAATTACAGACGTATTAGCACCAGAATCTAGTAATGCTATTACGGGAGTTTTGTTAAACTGGATGTCTATAAAAGGTCTAGTATCTTGTCCAGGATTTTGGTTGAGAGGAGCAAGTTCTGAATTTTGATAAAAACGCTTAACTGTATTTAACCATTTAATCCAAGAGGAACGATCAGCCTTTAAGGATGGTTCGAGGTACCGGCGGCTGCTACGGCACCAGACAGCTCGTTTTTTGTCGATGCACATCGGGGGCAAGTATAACGAGTGACATTTTTATGTCCGCAAGAATAACAGCGTTTCTGATGAGGTTGGGTACAATTTCGGACTAAATGATCGGGGCTATTACAATTAAAGCATTTTCTAAACGAAGTAGTAGGCAACTCGTGAAGTCTTGGTCTAGATTTAATTTTATGAGAAGAGAAACGGTCGCGATGATAAGCTAATTCAGGCTCTAACGTTCTAGGATTAATAAAGGGGGGATTTCGGAATTTTGAAATGTGGTATTCGGTATTTTCAATGACTTTACTGATGGAAATCAGTTGAGGAATGGTTTGTGACTGATTTACGGCTAGTTCTTTTTGGAGGCGAGGTTGTAGGTTTCACATGATAAGACGGGTAAGTTCGTCAGGTGGGTTACTAAGCCGGTTAAAAAGATTTTGGATTACAGCAACGTACATTTCAATACCTTCATCGGGTCCTTGAGTGCGATTACGGATTTCATCCCATAATTCAAAATCATAATCACTAGGTAAAAATGCTGAGCGCAAACGAGACTCTAAATCATGCCAAGAAGTTAATTGATCACGAACAGAACGATACCAAATTAAAGCAGGGCCCGTAAATAATCCATTTGCTTGCTGAAATAGTTGTTGAGGGTGAATAGCTCGAGAGCAGGCTATTTCGCGAATTCTCTCTAGAAAAGAATTGACACTACCGCGGCCATCAAATGTTACCTTCCATTTGTGCAATGGTATAAAACCAGAAGATGATCCAGCAATGGGCGAAGGAGGAAACAGAACAGTTGGTCTAGGCATCGCGGGTTCACGAGGTATGGAGTGAAAACTTCCAGGGGTAGGAGTAAGATTACAATGCGCGGGTTCCGAAGCTTTTGCCGGGGGTTCGTCAAAGAGTGAAATGAGATTATCCGAGGGTTTGCGAGATTCAAAATCAACGCGTAATACGGCTAATTCGGTTATTAAAGGCAAACAAGGGAAAACAGATTTCATCGAATAAGTCGACGATATAAGTAATTCAATCGGTATTCAAAATATTTACTATTTAAAGAAGGAAAGCTAGTAGAATTAATCAACTTACTGCGCAAATTTTGTAGTTTTTGTTTGCAATTTTCATAATCCTGACAAGGGTTGGTGAGGTGGAATTCGGGTTTCACAGCATTATCTTTCTCTAACATTAATACTCCATGCAACAGCTTTCCAGCGTCTCCATCAGCAGGAATACCACGTACTTCTAGCTCGTATTCGATCTCATCCATCAATAGATCGCTTACCAAATTTGGAACCAAATTTCCTCGGAATACAAATATTAATTAATAAATGAAATGATTGTGAGAGATGTGAGTTAGTAATATGTTCACTAATACAGTTAGTATAGAAAAGATAGAAAGAAGGAACAATTTCTAATAGAACAGTTAAGTGTAGCGTTTTCAGGATTTGGTAGATGGAATTCCAAGTCAGGCGGGGCCCCACACGTTGGGTGGCAGTTATTTGTTGCACTTTACCTGAGTAGATGCACACAAACAATCCTCGGCTAATTCGGTTATTAAAGGCAAACAAGGGAAAAACAGATTTAATCGAATAAGTCGACGATATAAGTAATTCAATCGGTTTTGAAAATATTTACTATTTAAAGAAGGAAAGCTAGTAGAATTAATCAACTTACTGCGCAAATTTTGTAGTTTGGAATCATTTGATGCCATTGTTTAATCACTCGATATGTTGGCACTTACATATCTAATTGTTCACTGTTGAGGTAAAAAAATAAAAACAGATCACAACAGTAAAATTTATATAATGCATTTTGCCATTACTTACCAAATAGTTGAGGGATGAGCGTTTCTTGATAATGGTGGTTCTTGTTCCTGCATTGTTCGATAAGAAATCTATGGCAGGAGGTATTGTGGTGCCCACAACATATTTTTTAGTATATTTATTTTGCTTTTATTGCTTGAGGAAAAATTAAACAACCAATTTAAAAATTAATAAGTACATTTAATTATTGTACACAGGTTTTGCTAAATTATGTCCTATATTTTATATTTCAATGATTTTTTAATACATTTATTTTGCTTTTATTGCTTAAGGAAAAATTATACAATTATTTTTAAAATTAATACAATTATTTATTGTACACAGGTTTTGCTAAATTATGTACTATATTTTATATTTCAATGATTTTTTAATATGTTTATTTTTCTTTTATTGCTTGAGCTATCTTTGCCACTTCGTACTGCGGATGATTGTCATTTTATATTTTAATAAGTGTATTTAATATGAAAATATTTTTTATTTAACCAATTACTATAATGTTTTGTAACATAATTTAAACATTTTTTTATTTAAGTTTTCGGTTATATTTTTAGTATGCAAATTGTTTTGTGTAAAGTTTTGGAAAATTCAGATATAATTTTGACTAATACATCACTCGGTTTAAAAAGGTATTCAATTTCGGTTGGCTTTCCATAATCTTTCAGTAATATATAAATTTCAATTTTATCACTTTTTCGTATATCACTCACAATTTTTACAGTTAAATTTTTTGTTACATTTATATGCCAAATATCCTACAAAGTAAACTATTGCGTACTCTTCATACTAGGTTCTTTGTGTTGATATAGTGTTAAATTCATTGTCATTGTTCTTCAATAGTGTCCAATGTGTCATTGCTTATAGTTTCATCTAGAGATTGTAAAGCTTCAAAATCAGAATGAGTTGTTACATCAATGACATCATCTTCATAAATTTCGCAGTTCCCTGTACCTACCGGTTTTAAAAGTCTAATGTGCATTGTTTGTTGCAATGTTTGTTGAAATTGCTTCGCCGTTGGGTTAGCATTGTATCCTACGCTGTGTCTAATAATTGACAAATGATTTTCAAGGCAACCTATTTGTCGAAAGAAAAATATAATTTTCTTCCTTTATATCGGCAAATAAACCAAAGTCGCCATTAATTGTGTGTACGAAGCCATTGAGACAGTATACATTTCGTCTTTCTTGTCCGTCTTTCGTATAAATAACACATTTCTGAAAAAATAAATTTCCTTCCTCAAGGATAGTTTTTACAAAACGATTTCTATCTGATAATGCTGACCGGAAAGGATTAGAATCATTTAAAAGACGACTATTTAAACAATCGAAAATATCATTGATTTTTCTAATAAAAATCGCAGTGTTTAGAGCAGAATTTGAATTAAGGCATCTGGATTGTACCCCTGTTTGTATTGCAGCTGCCACAGTTCGGCTAAAAGTTTAAACTGGCAATTTAACAGACATGCGATCGAATGTATTTGGATATATATGACGAGCAGTAATTTTACACAATATTCTAGCACCATTACACTGTTTATCAATATTAAATATATCACGAATATCACTCCATGACACTTTTTGTCCATCCATGTATATATCTGTAGATAATAAAATACTTCGAACCGACTTAAGTAGGTGGGGAGTATCATATATTGCGTAAATCTTTTTGTCATTTTGTTCGAAATATGGATTTTCTTTTGTGACTCCTAGTTTTGAATAACAGGAGCGATTATTTGCCCCTTGATCACAAACAATTATTCGAACATTGAGTCCAATCTCTCCACATTTCTTAATATCATCTTGTACCAATTCGACTAAATAATCCGCTTTTACTGGAACAGAGTTGAAATAGAAAGATATGGGAATTTTCCAATTTCGAAACAAACCTCGCACCATAAAAACTAGGACATGACTGGCTAATTTTTCTGTTCTACCTAATTGGCCTAAATCTTCATATCCTTCAACCAAATCCTGCTTGATATTTAATTCCAAATATTTTTTAATACTCATTTCGTCATATATTAAAACACATTCGCGTTCAGCATTATTCATTACAGCAATTTTCTTTTTTAACATTTCAAATAATTTTGTTTCTATGTCAGTATTTAAATGGAAAAATTTTAACCAATTGCGAATTGTTCTTGGTGCAGGAAATGTTAATTTAGAATTTTCACGCATAAAATTATGCAGGGAGGGTGATTTATAAAAATATGGGAGGACTTATTGTTTTTCGTTTTCTGTCCACTTCGTGCGATTCGTATGTCGTAATTGCATTCCAAACATTGTTCTCACGTCTGTAGATTTATTCTTTATCATTAAATGATTGCACACCCTTTTTGAATGCTTTTTGCGCAATCTAAAATTTTGTGCGCTTTTCGCAGCCAATAAATGTGATTGTTTTTTCAATTTCCGTTTAAGTGACAATTTTCTGGGGGTATCTTCTAATTTCGGTGGAGTGGATATTAAAATATCAATTTGAGGCTCCTTAGTAATATTTAATGAAAAATAAAATCGACGATTTGTTTTTTTTTTTTTTGTCGGTATAACATAATGTATTTCATCTAATTTCTCATTGGTAGTATATTCCTCTTGTTCGGTCATGACGTTCATTTTATTTTTATACATATTTCGAACCGGTAACGGATGTAAATCCGGAGAAGCAGGTTCAATTTGATAAAATTTCTCCGGCACAGCATGTTTCACAAGTCTTTTCCTTGATTGATTGGATCCCGAAAGAATTAATTCATGTTTAAAGTGAACTTCACATATTGATTTATTTGTTAATTGATCATCTTTAAAGTTGAATAAATCATCATTGCCACAGTTTTGAATCCAAATATTCAGGCGATATTTGTCTGATGTTAGAAATTTAAAAAATGTAATATTTTTATGTTCTTGTCTGTTGATTTAACAATCTCAATGCCCAGTTAATGAGGCCATTATTAGTTTTCTTAATATAAATGTGATTGTTGTAGAAGCACTTAATATATTTAACGAATCAACGCTCAAAATATGAAAATGCATTACATGCAGAACTGTACCCTTACTTATTACACTCAGTACTCAGCGTAAACCCGGACAAATATTCTTCGATTTTGCCTACAAAGTATGCACGAAAAAAAAAGACATATATACCGTAAAATACGAATAGCGGCGATTATTCCCGAATATATCCGTAATTTTATGATCTCACCTTCATAAATTGGCAGCACGCAGCGGACGGTGGCAGCACGTACCGCTTCATACGGTTTGAAGTATTGGGCGCTGCAAGGTACGATAATGCCCGTAAGGTTGCCGATCTTCTATATATTTTTTTAATCAATGATTATGTGTTTATAATTAAATATAATTTATTTATTTGTATATGTAAAATATATTTTAATGATATATTATTAAAACATCGGTAAACAAAATTTTATTTTTTTTTCTATTTTAACCTTACAGTGGCTTTGTTACATTGTAAACTTAAGTTTACATATTTCACATAATATTTACATCGATTATTCAAATACATTTCACATTTTCTTTTACAATTTGAAATACAGATCTTCCTCTATTTCATAGGTCATCTTCATTCACTTGGTACAAAATGATTACTACATACTACATAAGTGATCTTTTGGATTAATTCTTTTGATTTCTTGTGCCCACAATGCACTTATTGCAGGATCTTTTGATAACCTAATTGCAATAAGATTGTGTTATACATGTATTAGTAAATAAAACATTTATAAAAGTATAGTTTTATTACTTATGAATAGTTAAGGATGGTTTAACAGGCAACAGTTTAGTAAGTCTAGGTTAACCACTATTATTTAATCATGGTAACATGTATTAATTATTAATTAATCCAACTAACTGTTTGACATTTATATCAAAAAATGAAAACCAGCCCATTTTATAATAAAATAAATGAAAAGTAAAGCTAAAGACTTACATATCAAATTTTAGTTGTTTACTCATAGTAAGTATTACTAAAACCCAATACAATACTTTTTGTAACCATATTTAATATTGAGAATAATTATGTCTGTTCAAAATAATGCTCAAAACTAACACAATATAAAATCAAAATGCTTCAACTTGTCACACACGAGGTGCAATAAGGAATAATTTTAATCATGGAAAATATTCCTGTCGACGCCTCTGCTCACGCTAGAGCTAAGGGTTTACCGAAATGCGAACCATACGTAGATTATACGTTAGATAAAGATAGCATTTAAATATGAACATGGACTTTCCAGTCCATAATATATAAAGGTCACTGGCAAGACCGTACGTAAAAGTGAGCGCCCTCATTATATCGCGGAATTTCATAGAACTAAAAATTCTATATAACAGCGCAATTCTTTATATAACAGAAATTTTCTATCACAGCGCAGTGCTCTATATCACAGCACAATTCTTTATATCACAACATTGTTCTCTATATCACAAAGAAATTTTATATCACGGCGCGATTCTCTATATTACTGCGAATTTTCTATATCACAATGAAAATTGTATATATTGACATCGCTAAATATTATATATAACGAAATTTTGGCCCAAACGGCGCCTCATACAACTGTGAGGTTAAATAAGAATGAGTTAAATCCCAATTCAAATATGCGTGCGCCCAAAATCTTGCAAACAGAAATACACTGCTGTACAGTTGGTTGCAGGCTACAGAACGTTATTAAAACTAACTTGTGGTATAAAAATATTTACAGAAGATCCGGAACTCTACTTATCCGCCAGAGCAATCAACAAACTATTTTTCACTTTGCATAGATTGAAATTCTTTAGTGTAGGTCTGTGGTTACAATGTTGCGTAGATTCTAGGTTACCGAGAATGAGACAAAAACCTAATGTAATCCGTAATTGATTTGTTGGTAATGGTAACAATTTTCTTCAAGAGCATTGTGTTGTTTTCTGTTCCGTTTGATGTACATCATTTATTAGCATTAGTGGAAATAGTTTTATATCGAAATGGAATTTAAAGTTAATAGTCGAAACTAAACCATAACAAAATATTGGTCAAAAAACAGAAGTTATTCACGTTAATCTTAATTCATCCATCTTTATTTTATAATTATGTAATTTTTGTTGAACTTATTGTTAATAATTGTTTTAAATTATGTATTTTATTTCAATATTTTTTTTAACTTATCATGCACACCTGTATTACACTGATGATATTATTTTATTAATTGTAAAGTCTAGAAGAACAGCTCAAGCTAAATATTTGTAAATTAATTAATTTTAAAAAATGAAGAGTCTTTTTTCAATTGATGTTAAATTGAAACGCTCCTAAAGTTGTGATTGCGGTGTATCTCTTTGGGGACAATCTTCTTCCAAAATGTAAATTGCGTATTTCAAAAATTTTCTTTGCTCTTTTCTTTGCTCTAATGACTCTATTTTGAATGCTTTGTAATCGATCTGGAACAATATTCTAGGTGAGGATGAACTAAAGAAACGAATAAAAGACGTAGTGCTCAAACTAGAAAACATATCATAATTACAGATTACATATCCCAAATATTTTAATGCGGTCGATCTTCTATGCGCAGTGCAAGAAAGTTTTTATCGAAATGTACTCCTAGGTCGTAAATGATATCAGGTCTTAAAAAAATTATTGTAATCAGAGCTGGGCAAGTATTACAATCAAAATACTTAAGCATAAGTATCAGTACAAACAATGTTTAATAGTTGTTATCAAGTACTTTCTCAAGTTTAGCTTCAAATTACTTGTATAAAGTTCCTATATTTTTTTTCATAAGAAGTATTTTTTAAGTATTAGTACTTTTTTAAGAAAAATATTTTTTACTAAATGTACTACAATCTAATTTTTTGTTTTATGAATAATACTAATAAAACAGAGTTTTTACTATATATACATATACTTCAGTACAAGTATTAAGTACTACAGGACACCAAAAATTGATACTTAAGTAAATAAATA
This sequence comes from Poecilus cupreus, assembly GCA_963942605.1. Classification (NCBI taxonomy): domain Eukaryota; kingdom Metazoa; phylum Arthropoda; class Insecta; order Coleoptera; family Carabidae; genus Poecilus; species Poecilus cupreus. The sequence goes on along the minus strand of OZ012715.1, from coordinate 5,636,917 downwards.
CTTAAGTATTGCCCAGCTTTTATTGTACTCTGTGAACATTTTAATTATTCTTCTTAATGTTCACGTATCATTCATACCTACTTTTATTGTAAAAAAAATGACAAACCACATATTCAATGTCAACATAAAATTTAAAGTACGAAGATATATTTTTATTTACGGTATTCCAGAAAGTAGCGTCTTAAATCATCTGTTGAATCAAGGACATTCTTTTCATTCATAATGACTTTGACTTCCGCTTATGTTCGACATATGTAAGGGTTGCAACATCTGAGTAACGGCAACGGTACTTCTGTACACCTGTCATTCATTGTACACAGCAGGTACTTGGTCGACCCGAGGGGGATAAAACGGGGTAAACCCGTAGGAAATAAGTTTTGTTATGTAGAACACATTATTTTAAAATAACAGAAATATGGAGTAGAGCTCCGTGATAACGCATCAAATCTACAGTTTAAATTCTGCGATTCTAACCCCGACAAAGATCTTTGGGTGCCGTTGACGACTAGTAACCGTAATTAACGTGCAATTTATCACATACCGAGATCTGTGAAAGCAGAGTGCCACATCTTTAATAGATAAATGACGTGTTGATATATTTATTTACAGAAACAAAATACTTAAATAATTATTAATATTGCAAATAGAACTCTGAGAAGCACAGTAAGTCATAAGATCTTCAGTTCGAGTATAGTGTAGCCCAAAAGAACGCAAAGATCGTATTAAAACGTTTAAATAACCATCAGTTACGTTTACAAAGACACCTTAAACTATGCCTCCCGGGAATAAAAATGTAAAACACTGTCACCGATTTCTCAATTTTAGCACAGAGACTCTCTTCTAATAAAAATAATAGGAATTAAATAGGAAATAGCGATCTCAGTGGTGTAGTAGCAATATGATTAGTCCAGCACACCAGTGATCTGATAACCGCATTTCGCATGTTAAATTATGTCACTTTTCGAGATCTGCAAGAACAGAGTGCGTCATCTAAAATGAGTAAATGGAATTCAGTAATAGTCGAACAAAAATATGAATTTAAATTATAAAATGGGCAGGAAGTAATTCTGTCTGCGCTCATGAATTGGTACAAAGGAGATATTTATACAATTAGCTTCTTGACCTTCATTTATCTATTGATTTATTACAATTATTAACAGCTGACAGTTTGAGAGAAATTAGAAATTAAATAAAGCCTAATTCTTAACTGAATAATGAGTGAGTTCAATTGTTAACAAACATGTGGATGAAAAAATAAATCATTCATTAATACGTTTGTGTTTCTTTCGGCACAATTACAAACCGGAAGTTGATTACATTCAAGTGATTTGTAGCGGAAAGAATATTTATCTACTAAATTTATATTCTTACAATTTAAAATTTAATAATAACTTTTTGTTTCCTTCAACAATAGTTTACTCACAATTGTATTCAGTATTCCGTCAACCTATTTAAAATTATAAAAACATTTTACTCCTTTTTTTGAAATAATTTTATTGTTGTTTATCAAGAAACTTTCACAAATCTGGCATCCGAATAATAGAATAGAAACTATAAAATTGTTTTAAAGTTTAAATTACAACGACCTATTAACTCGGATATTAAATAAAGAAAGTAAAACCAGACTTGCAAAGAATTAATAATAATAATTGTTATTTCATGAAAGACAGCTGACCAACTTTAAAAAGTATTTGAGAAAAATAAAAGTAACAAAAAATTATGTATTTTTAAAATAGCAGGAACATTTGACATTGAAAAATAAAGAGACAATAAATTGTGCAACAACTGGGGCAATTAAAAAAAAGCAACTTAAAAATTTATAATAAGTTAAGTATAAAGAATTTCTGCTACATAACATTTGCTTTATAGGCTCACTTGCAATTTACAAATCTGTATTATATATTGGTCGTCTTCCCAAAATAATATTCCTGAGAAAGTATCACCAGGATTCAAATTTCATTTAATTTTAAGTAAAAAAAATCAGTACCGTATCAGGTGACATTGGCTAGCAGGTGGCGATCAATTCCGCTGCATCTGTAATGTGTCTTGTGCCGTACATGTAGGATAGTGGAGCGAACTACGCTCTCCGCTACACGAAGTATTCATGTTTGTATGTCCTGTAAATATGCACTGCGCATAATAACATATGTGAGTGTTGTTAAAACAAAAAGTGATACCATATAATATATTCGCATTTGATTGCAGAAGAAATTGTCAAGTATTTATGTTATCGTGTTGAAGAATTCTGCTTGCTAATTAGATCTATAAGAAGTAAATGTGTTTTTGATGATTTGAAAACTGAAACATGTATCAAACGATACATATTAATATGATTTGGAAGGAATAAAAAGCAAAGGAGAGTAGTTTTCAAAATCATCAGAAATGGTTTGCAATAAATAGATTATATTAAAATGTACAGAATAGAAAATTTTGAATAAACAGATAAGTGTATCACAGATCAATAAATAATTCATGTTTGTGAAACTACGAGTACATGAGCACATGCGAATGCAAATGTTGACTTACTTAAGTGCATGTACGAGTATGAATGCGGGCATGAAACTTTCAATGATCTACAAATTGTAATAAATAACCAATATTTATGAAACGAATATTTTACAGAATCATCAAAGGATGAGAGATACAGTTTGTCTAACTAACTTCTGTTCATATACAAATGACTTAAGCAATACAAGTATAAGTAGTAGTTATAATATAAATAGCTCTTAACATCTGAACATTACATTACATACAATAACTTAAAATAGGTATTAGTAAGTTGCTGATGTCATGCTCGCGACGAAAGCGAATCACAGCAATCGTCGCAGGCACGAACGCCCTTTGGCCTAACCAAAGGACATCTGACTGGAGTTTAGTAAAATAAATTAAATAATCAACTCTTGGACGTCGACGTCGGAATGGGCTAAAGGCACAGGTGGAATCCGCGTTCACTCACGCAATAAATAATTTAACAATCACTTGTCTTAAATAACCTGATCATCTTTGGAACCTTCATTAATATACAAGAGTCTCACATTCTAGTCCACAGTCCACATGCCGGGAGTCGGAAGAGAATCAATTGGCGACTTTGACGAATTCGGAGTTGTCATACCCTCGCGCGCTAACGAACGCGGCCCCGGCGCCCTTGCGGTCGATCGCTCGCACCCTGACGAACAAGAAGGCCGCCACAAGACTCGCCACAATCAGTACCAGCAGCAGCATCACCAAACCTCCGACGAAGCTCGGCACCGACATGCAGATCGTCTCTGGGTCGGTAGACGAAGCCGACTGAATTACTACTGTCTCGTTACTGGCAGCAGCATTTAATGCAAAGTTCACATCTCCAGGAGCAACAACCTGTATCGTTCTACTAGTATTCACATCGGTCATCTCCTGTGCTTCACGTTTATAAACCTTGCTCACGACAATGTTCATGGTTTCAGGAGATCTGCGCCTTCTCGCGCCTTGCAGCTCAGCGGGGAGGTTCTCTACGGATCTTGGTCTGCCGCCCAGGGTGGCCAAGTTACCCTCGAGTTCGTCAGCGATACCACTCTTCCTCTTCACCGTGTTGTATACCCCTCGGTGTCCAGGTAGTGGCGGAGGGGGAAGATGAATCTCGTTGCTGTTTTGTCCGGACACTTGAGGAGCTGGAGATGATGGATTCGGAGGGTTTGAAGTCGAGGAAGCGGAGGTCTGGGCCTGCGGAGCTGGCACTACATCAGGGTTTGGTTCGGAGAACGCGCCATTGGGTCCTGAAGGATGTCTCGGGTCAGGGAAAGCTGGAGGAACACCGTACTCAGGTAGAGGAGGAGGACCATATTCACCGCCTAATCCACCACCTAGCCCACCGCCTAGTCCACCTCCTATTCCACCTCCTAGTCCACCACCTAATCCACCTCCTAACCCACCAAGATGAGCGCCGAAATCACCGCCTAATCCATTGCCACCAAGTCCGCCAATCTGAGGAGGTCCGTATTCCAAGTGTCCGTGGTTATGAGGTCCGGCGCATTTTGGTTCAGGACAATTAAACCTACACACTTGGATGACACACTGGAAGTGCACATTCATGGAGTCAGGGAACTTAAAGGCCTGGAAGTAAGCGAACGACACAACAGAAGCAGAAGGTCCGAAGTTTTTGATCTTTTGGAATTTGCTCATGATCTTGTGCCTGACTACACAACCATACTGATCAACCAGCTGGATAGGAGCGCGTTTGCCGTCATGAGCCACACAGTTACGGACTAACATATCGAATTTGTTTTCATCGTCTTTGATAGCGAGCACCATGGTCATGGTCTGGCCAATTTTCACGATGCCAGAGATTTCAGAAGCCCATGGTCCTTTACCGACTTGAATCTGCATCCAGCATTGGAGGTTGTCACCCAAGAAGTTAGCAGTAACAGCGTGAAGCATATCGACTTGGAAAGGTCTGAAAGTTACAGCCTTTTCGTAGAAGTCATACCAAGTACAGCGGAGTTTTCTAGCCTGATCCCAAACTTCTTGCACATAAGGATCATATTGGATAATAATAGTATTCTCCACGTAGCTTCCACTAGGGGTCGGAGCATATCCTCCAGTGTTATGGTTCGCAGACGAGGACATTCCACAGCTGTTGAGGAAGATCTCAAAGGTTTGGCTAAGATGTCCAGTTCCAGGTTTCATGTGTACGCAGTTAGAATCACTGTAGAACCCTTTAGAGAAGATCATTCCATAGAAGGGTCTGTCAAACTCAATGTTGACACGCATGTGAGTTTTTTCACATTGGACTTGAAGATGTTTGATTTGCGGCATGTCGGGTGTAGCAAGCGGCCAGGGATCGTCAGGGCCACCGCCTCCGCCGCCGCTCTGGATCACCGGAGGGGCATAGCCGGAGCTCGGTGGTAAGTGATTGCCTCCGGGGCCCGACAGCGGGGGACCGTATACTGCGCGGTGCTCTAGAGGCAGAGACGCTGAATCCACCAGCGGGGCTTCGCATTGCGCTTTCTGCAACAGAAATCACACCATTTGTAATGAATCTTACATTTTACATCCTCGTTTTTGCTTTAAAATAACAACTACATGTAATATTCATTGATTAATCTATTCAAGACAGATTTTGTCAGAGATATCGAAAATTTGAACCCAGCAATTTTGTAAGGAATCAGATAAAATTTCCCGAGTAAATTAGTATCCGGTTACACTTAGAGTATCACAATAACCTAAATCCTGATTCATTGTCACAAATAACACACATTAACTCCACAACTCACAAGAAACAATAATTACAAGTTAGTTGCAAGTTGCATGAAAAGAAAGTCTGAGTGCATTTACGTATCACGTATTCACGTATCACGTCATATCATAAGCATAACTAACATCTAGCGCTAACGTAACTGGACGTGAACGCTAATGATCGCTAGCTGTTGATGTTGCTGTTCGGTGTTCGCTGTTGGCGTCATTAACCGACGTACTGAACTGAGGTGGTGGTGAGGTATTCGGTGTTCGGTTTACAACTCGAAGTCGGTGAAGTGTATGTGTTATGCGTACAGCCTCGGCGTTCGCTCTTCCGGAACCGGAAACACCGGATATCGGCTAGCGCCAATGCCCAGCGGTCATTCAACAACTAACAACGCAACATCAATAATATTATACTCAGTTACTGTAAATTTCTAAAACCAAATTATTCCGTATCTAACTTTTTATCACACGTATTTGGTTTTCTAAAAATTTAAATGTGTCACATAGGGGTTTTAAAAATATTTTTCTACATTGCCTATTCACTTTATAACAAAAGTGTAAATACAAAAGTTATTCAGAATTTAAAAATGCATATTATAAGAGCCACTTGGTTACATAAATATTAGTATTTCAAAATATATCAATCAAATTAAAATAAAAAAACGTATCATACCTTTTACCCAGTATGGGCGTGGCAGTCTGCTTACGCATATATCGATAAGCGATATATTTTTAAGCATGAAGTGCGGTTACCAGCCGTCAAGTCATGTACCTCCCCTCCCAAAGGTTTAATGTAGGGGAAATCACAGGGATAAAGATAAAATGAATTCTGTCAGCTTTGGGATTCGAACTGATGATCTCAATATCAACAGTATACATTAAAATTAAAATTTATTAGAAAAATGTAAAGCGGCCATGGGAAATTAAACAAAACCGTAAAATATTTGACATTTCATAGCACAGATTAAAATTTATTAATTACAGTGTTGTATTATTTTCTGTAGACTGAGTCTTATAGCATGAATTTTTAAATTCTGAACAACTTTTATATGTACACTATGTAAAGTGACTGCAATATAAAAAAAATATTCTACACCCGGTATTTGCCTCTGACGCAATTTGAGGGTTGGTGCCTAAAATATTAAGTAATTTGAAAACTGGCAGTCATGAATAGATATGGCGAGATGATAATTTTGTTTTCAATTCATTAAAAGAGAAAAAGTTTTATTACAAGTTGCATGAAATCGTTCCATGCAATATGTTGGATGTTTTAAAAAGAAACTACATGTAATGCAGGTACCGCCATCAAATCCGCCAAATTTTGCGTAATCACCATGCGGGTTTTTGCATCATAACTCTTACCCGAACAGTCAGAAGTCCCAAAACGAAGAAAGCTACGAACTGTCGCAATCTCTTCATTGTAGTCTCGGTGTTGCACACTAATCACAAGAAGTGAAGAAGTGAAGCCTCGGTCTGTCGGTGCACGGTGCGGTGCTCAGGCGCTCTCGATGTCGTCTGCAAAAGAACGAAACGCACCCATTGTTATAATTTGTACTTTCACGGATTTGCTTTGGGTTCGGGGTTACTGTCACTACGCACGTGGAGAAGTGGAGATTTGATAGCTATAATTGTTTGAATAATTGAATTTGTTAATTATAACCTAGTTTATCTTCAACCAACTATGAAAATGTGGAATTTATTACCATAATTAGAACTTGAAACTAGTTGGGATTTCTAATGATGAATTTTGCATTTCTAATGCATTTATTTTTATTACTTTTCAGTCTGCAGATTTTTTGCGTCGTAGCGAACATATGGCGCGGTTATATATTATTTATTCTTTTATATTTCAAAACAATTTTGTTTAATAATAATAAGCTATAATTTTCCTTTGGATAATAATACGTAATATTAAGTTACAGTTTTCCTCTATTTTCAATCGTATAATTATTAAATTAGTGTCTGAACATTACGGTAATTTTTAATTTATAAAATTGTAATGAACATAAAACAGCTATTGAGCTATGCAACAAAAAGTAAGTAGTTCTTCTATACCCATTCTGCACATGACAATATATCAAAAGAACTAATAACAAATTTGCAAATTCAATAGTCATGTTTTTATAAAAATAACCTCATTTTTCTATACAAAATTAACAGAATGTAAAATTAATCAAGATACAATAATATTGTTATTAGTATATTATATATAAAAAAATCTGCGATATTTGTCCCACATTTCGAGAATCATTTCAAACACAGTATAAAAATATTCTACAAAACTGTTTACTTGAGCAAATAAATTGAAAGGTAGATAATATATTTAAACATATTTTAAATGTCATGTCATTTCATGTCTTTAATTCCATAAAAAATTACCAAGAAAGAAAATGGTTTGACATTTTGTTACGAATTCATTGCCGATAAATAAATTATGTACATTAGAGTAAGTAATTGAAAATACCAAATTTCCGCATGAGTAAATAAGCCAAAAAAGCTGAATAATATATTCAAAAGCATCTGTCATTTCGTAGCATTCCGGTTTCCTTTCCGCCAAAGAAATAAAACCACAGAGTTAATAAAATTGTTTACGAATTCTTCGCATCAATAAATAAACTCAATAAAATTCAGATCAATAGCGAAGTGTACTCGTACTCGCATACGCCCTGCCGTTCACCGCCTGCTACTTCTACTTGCCACTTGCTGAAGAACGCAAGAAGACAGAGAAAGAGACAGAGACGACCTACTGACACACTCCGCACGTAAACAGCCGTCGGCGAAGTCGACTTGTCGAGTTACAAGTTGAAGTTACAAGTTACCTGTTCCGCACCTCGCGTAGATGTTTCCGTTTATTCGTTTCTCTCACGAGCCGCGCTTGTGCTAGCAAACACACGCCAAAATCAAATGCTAATGCTAGTTATGAATTACTGTCTTGACAAGCCATAAATACTGCAGGAAAATTGTAGGTTAGAAATGTTCATTCATATTTTAATGAACAGCTAAGTAAAGATGAAATAATAACTTTGGAAAATTGATCGCTATAATTTAAACGTTGCCTTCGACTGCTAAGATTGGGCCTAATTAGAAATCATTATGCACATTTAAATAGCGAAATTCATACATAACTTTAATCAAGAAGATAATCATTTAGGGAAACTAAAAACGTTCAAAATGATTAGGTAACTAGATTTAATCTCTATTAATTTTACAAAAATCAAATATGTATTTCTAATTAAGTTTAAAAAAAAATGTCGGTTAAATTCAAAAATAGTATCGAATTATCAAATGTAAATTAAATTTCAAATACCCAAATTTTCAAATTACATTTTAATTAAATAGTATTTTTATTGTACAAACATTGTATTTAATTAAAATAATAATAAAAATATTGAAACCTAATCAATACTGTTACAAAATAATTTTGTTGATTATAAACTATGTAGGGTTTAAGTATTTTAAACTACCTTTAAGTTATTTAAATAACTAAACAACAATTTGTATAGCAAGATTTTTTAATATACCTCACAATTATTCGGTATGAAATCAATTATTGATTAACTGATGAAAAATGAAGTTTTTTCTCCATGTCACACATTATCTAATTTTAATTTGTTCAAATGAATAAAAAAAATTATGCTATATCTAATAATGCTATATCTAATAATGGTAAAAAAAGTCTGTTAAAATGTTTATATTGTTACTAATTTATAGTAGCTAATAAATAATTAAATTAATTAACACCGCAAAACATTGTAATAAAATTCAATTAACAATTAATTAATAAATTAATTGTAAACCACGGACTAAATAAGCGATCTATTTTTGCATCGATTAAAACTGAACACCGAACACTAGTTTCAATGCAGTCATCAAGTGAGTTCTAGTTGTTAGGTATGCTTGTATTTTTTGTCGTTTTTGATAGGAGTCTATTTCGCGAGTGTAGCCTGACTGATCGTTGAATTCTCGTCGGTCCACGGCCCACTTTCTCCAAATCAGACCGCGGAGTGATGAAGCCAGTACTACCAGCACTATTCCACATTCGAAAACGCAAGCGCCGCGAGATTGTTTCTCTGCTTGTGCTCCTCAACATCACGCTTTCTCTGCACTCGCTCTAATAACACTCGGCCACTCGAGGAATGCCGGATTCTCCCGCTTCGTTAACGAAATTATCGCGTCCGGAACTCCTCGTAAAACGAAACTGGTAAACTAGAACGAGTTTAGACAACATAAATATAACCTAACATCTTAATTTAGAATCACATGTGTTCTAATATCAAGCAAGATGTTTTGACAGCTATAAATATACCTGCAATTTAGACGTAACCTACAAATTTTGCTTTTTTCATCTGCTAGTTATTTTTAATTTGTTTTCGTAATTTAGATTCCATTTTTAGGTCTCAGCTATATAATTTTAATTTTAACGTGTCCAAAGAACAATTCCAAATTGGTCCTTATTCATTTCACGACGAATAAATACGTAACCAAAGTTAAACAAATATTAATTTAATTCTATGATTTAATCATCATTCAGCACTTTGGAGGTGAACATTCGCAAAGTGAAAGAAAAATACTACGCCATTATGAGATGCAGGTGCTATGTACTCTAATTAACGCTAATTTTCCGTGAACAGTCGAAATTAATAAATCACAACCTAAAATTTAAAATTCAAACTTTTTCAGCTCTGCAATTACAGATCTTCAATTTTTAACAGAAAAGTGCCAGTAATAGTCGTGAAATTACGGTAACCAAAGATGTGAAAACTAAGAGAGCTTGAAAAAAACAGCTAAACATCAGGAAAATTTAAAGAGGATCAAACAATGGAAAAGTACATAAAACAAGAAATATTATTATTTTTAAAAGGAGTAATCTTTGTAAATAAGGTATCAGGAGAAACTAATTGTAGGTAAAGGAAACACAGTTCTTGAACTTGTAAACGCGAGAAGTTGTTATACGCCGTCCGCATTACGTTTATGGAAGGACATTCTCATCATTGTAACAATTGTGAGATCTGGAACAATTACGACTTGTAGCATTCACAATTAACAATAGTTTCTCGTGCGTTCCAGCCAATTAATAAGGTTTTTGGTTCGAATCTAGAGCCGTTAAGTAACTTGGTTTAGTTTTAGCTTAGAATAGAACACAGAACAAAACGCACAAGGGTAAACTTTAAATGCCACATATTTTGACTAACTCTCACATTTAATTAAGACAAATTACGTAGATATTCTTGAATACCTCATGCGCTACGTCTCTTTGCCATTTAAATATATAATGCAAATTAATCAACGAAATTAAATGTCACTAACAGAAACAGTGCTCTGCCGAAAGACTAACCAGACATTGTTATCAGGAAAAGGGCAAATAGTACTTTAGTAAGTTTAGTAAAATACAAAATACGTGACAAATTCGAATGAAAGAATCAAGTGTAATTAGAATATTTAAAAAATTCAATATAAATTAGAGACAGAAAACATGTTAAAATGCAAATGCAAAAAATATGATGGATTAGAAAAATGTTTATTTAAAGTGTGTATATTTTACAATAATATTTTAGCTTTTTGTACTTCTTTAACTTTACAGGAAAACTGTTGGAAACATGCAAAAAAAAACTAAATAAGAGAAACATGCTAAAATTTCAATGTGCACCAAAAGAAAGGATGTACTAGAACAGGTTAAAAATACTCGCAATGCATGCAAACTAGCGATAGGTTTAGTGGGCCATCCTTCACTGAAACTAGCATTACGCATTGTTGCAAGACGATAATAGATACAACGCCGAACCAGAAATGTGTTATCAAACAAGTGTTGGAAAGTATCACCAATGGCAATAATCGGTTCTAACTTCTAGCGTCTAAGCGGTCGAGGTAACACAGATGATGTCATGTCGACAACAACTTGTGACTGGACCTACTTTCTCAATGATGATCTGTCATAATTCTTCACGCAGGTTTCCGTACAGTGTTAAGCGTTTCTTAGTCGCGGTGAATTTATACAAACAAGTTAACTAATAGGCAGGAACAGGCAATAACAGGTGACAATGGTTATCGACGGAAAAGTAGAGCAAAGATAGACATTGTTGAAGTATGCTTCGGGCCAGAATACAGGAATAAAGACTTTTACAACTTCATACATTCGAAAAATATATTGGCTAGTATTCCCATCTTTCAAACTCATGCTGAAAAAAATACCATTGGGCTTGCAATAATATCTAGCGTAATAAAAATCCTCTCAAAACAGTGAGCAACTGCGGGCGATAATTTGGGCAATATTTCATGATACAAGAAATGTACAAATGAAAAAAGCTTTCTATGATATAACATAGGTATGTTTGCGTAAAGTATGCAGTTACCTGTCGTCGCATTACAAACCCCAAACAGCCATGAAGGGGGAATTATAAGTGTATTCTCTTGTGATTACATTTATTTATTTATTTAGGGCATCCGACTGTGGATCATGCGATCTTTAGTTCGAATCCCACAGTCGACAATTGCAATTTTAACTTTACCCCTGAGATTCCTCTTACATAGACATCTGTAGAGGCCGTTATTTGATAGCTGATAATCCACATTTACATTTCATCCGTAAAAATATATCACTAGATCTGTAACATCAGAATGATATACCCGAAATTGTGAGATCACATATTTATTTATAAATAGATAGGAATAAATATAATTGCCTATAGGGCTTCTCCTCCACTATAATCTTTGGGAGCCGTGATTTGACGGCAAGTAAGAGTTCTTTATGGGCAGAATATATTCATTATAGATGTCTGATACGAGTAGCTACGCCAAGGAATAGGTAAAATGAAGTAGCAGCTCTGTACTTGCAGATCCAGTTAGGTGATATTAATTTACTTCCAAGCAAAAATTTGTAAAAGGTAACTACAAAATGTACTTGAAAAATATGAATACATGAGACTGGTGCATCCAATCCGTTCTGTGTAACTTTTCTGAAAATTACATTACAATCTACAGCAAATGCAAAATTAGTGCAAACAGTCTTCTCTCAGGTACACTAGAAGTTTTCCAATTTAAAGTTGCAAGAAAGCTTTGATGCTCGCGGCTGGGGATGTCGGGGTCTATTCGAAAACGATGGTTTCTATTCTATTCGGTATTGTATATTCGCTTCGAAGCATAACAGCGCACGCCATCATTGTTTTCTTACGTTTCTATTATGTATTGCTATTACTGTTGTCGGTTTTCTCTCAGCAATAATAAGAAGGTGGTTAATTACCCGTGATCTAACTGAGAATTCTTCGAGTTTCAAATTGACGCAATTATAACAATTTTTACGCGTTTAGCAAGTGCCAACGATTTACTCATTTACCGATTTATTAATTTTTAATTAAGTATCTTTGAAATGACGTACAGTATGATATCTATTAATTTGACATTTTTGATAATTTATAATGACAATTTTTAATTATAGATTCTTTATTTTCCTTCCAACATAGTCTGAAATGGCATGTGAATATTTTATATTTTTTGTACTTCCTTTCATGTTACAATTTTACTACATTTATTATTCTATCATATATTTTGATTTAAAAAAATGCACTCATGAAACAATTTCATAATATCAATATTTGGACAATATGGCGGATTCAAATCTCGTACTGCGTATACAAATGTTTTGTGTTCCAATATAGAATTGGAAGTAACATTAAATAATAATTAAAATAATAGAAAAACTATTATGAAAGAGTAAATTAGTTGAGACACTTCATTATCCTTTAAACAGAAATGAACGATCGGCGTTAGGAAAACATGTAACAACATTAATATGTAAAATAATATAAATAGTATTCATGGTTCCCCATTCTGGGTATCATTGGCATTATAAAAGAAAATAGAAGTGATTAAATACTGATAAAAACGATGTCAAGAAAATTTAGAACAAAATTTAGTTAATCAAAAAAAGTTGTCAAGTAATTGAAGCGGCACCGTTATCGCGTCAAGAATTCCTGCAAAATAATCTTTCTGGAGCAATAGAACGATGAAATGCGTCCAACGTCCATCTAACACTGACATTAGCGCTAAGAGTTGTACTTGATTCTTTTGCTCTTCGGCAGTTAATGTGTTAATGTTAAGCTACGTTTACACAAATTAGTCAAAATTGTGTAATTGTTTCAAATGAAAATATACAGAAACCTTTCACCGAATTAAAATGCATCGTTGTAACTACAATAAGTTTGCAGTTTGACAGATGTAAAATGGAGCATTTCATATTATATAGTAGTTTATAGTTTGTTATTTAAATGTGTTATTAAATAATAGAGAGAATAAACACGGCCAATGAGAAGTGTTCTATGTTGAGTTCTGTCTAATCTGTGTGAACGCAGCCTTAGTGTTAGTCAGTCTGCAGGTGAACAAACGACCTTCTAAAAAACTTGACCACGAGAAGGCTCCAAGTGGAAGACGCGAAGAGAGAAGCACGAAGCACGGAGAGAGGCAGACGCGCATGCGTGAGTCTTCAGCGCTGCTGGCCAACTGCCGATCGCTCAAAAACGGAAGTCAGTTGACATACTGCCTTGCTTTCTTTTCGACGGCTGTGTTCCAAATAGCGAACCAATATACACAGCCGCGCAGAAGAAAACATACTCGACATGGACACGCGGAGAACCTTACACCGAATCTGATTCGTACGAATTGTAATTCACACTTGAACGATGTGTCATTTGTTGTTTTGTTTCACTGTTTTTGTCACTCACCTCAAAGTTTCGATTGTCAAAATCGTCCACAGATGCACTCGAGATTTGATCTTATCCAATGTCCACGGTAATCACACACACTATTCCAGTTTAAAATGCGCACACATTGCAAACGATATATTTAACTTTTCACAAATGTGTTAAATGTACGTTGCACGATGTTTTTTTTTGTTATTTGTTTGACACTGTCTTGTCTGTAGTTCGTTCGGTTATAATTCCATTTAAACTCTCTCGTGGATTTTATATGGATGTGAAAGTACTACCCCACTCTCTTGCTTCTTCGGTGGATAACACGGATAACGATACGAGCTCCGGTTCTAGTGGGAGACTCGCTGCGGGGAGACGACTTTCAGCCTTATTGTCTTCGGTGTAAGGGCCAATGGAAGACCACCTTCGCTTTTCGGTTCAGTTTTTACCGGCTGACGCATGAATTGAGCTAACGTTCCGTTTTCGGGTAACGCATTGTCTGATATTTCAGTATTGCACAACTGGAAAATTTCTCTCTGCTTTTACTTGAACCCTGCTGCACTTGCATCCGCTTTGGATGGGTTCGGTGAGGGTCGACCACCGAATACCGGATCTTTACTTAACATTCCATTTCACTTATAATCTTTCATCATCGTATTATCGTGATTACTCACAGATTATCTCAGACGGGACTAACAACATTTTTGATTCTTATAATTTAATCATTATGGATCATAAAAAATAAGAATAGTACTCATTCCTAAAAGGCTACTTTTATATATGAATTATTCTTAAAATCAACCAATTATTTTTCGTAAAATAAATGGCTTTAAAATTAATACATTGGCAAAATATAAAAATAAAATAGTAGGTTCACTAAACTATGGTGTATATCGCTTGACTGCATACAAACTTATACTTAAATAACAATTTTATGACTACTTAAGTGGCAAAATATATTTATGATTAATATAAATTTAAAAAATATATATATCAACTACTCATAAACTCAGGTTACTGTGCTGATGCACTATTGAAGTCTCTTAATAAATATAAGGCCCTGAAACTGAAATAAAATTAATAATTGTTCCAAATTGTTTATCTGAATTGATTTTGACATAAAGACATTTAATTAGAAAACTACAATTATTGTATTACTATTTTTTGTGCCTTTTTGACACTGATTTTTATAATTAATAAAATAATAATTTTTTCTATGTCGTCGTTTGTTATTAAAATAAAAATTAAACGTAAATAATTACGAAATAAATATTAATAATTATATCATCACGCCATTTATCCATTTTGGGTGTGGCATTCTGCTTTCGTAAATCTCAGTGTTATATTCTTGCTCGTGAAGTGTGATAACTAGCCGACAACATGAAACCGTCAAAGAAGATAATGGCGAGACAACCATTATGGTTAACTTAAAATGGCAATTGTCATAAGTATTTTAATAAAAATGTGAATATATCATCACGCATTTACCTATTTTTAAATATGGCACATTGCTTCCACAGACCTGCCGACAAATCGCGGCCCCTAAGAATGTTACTGGAGGACAGTCACAGGGGTGATGACAGTTTATATTGGCAGTGGGATCGAAATAAGAGTTCTAATGTTTTGCAGTCTTATAAGGTACCATAGATCTAACATTATGATTATTTTTATGAAGATGGTAAGCGGATTAACTACTATGATCATATGCCGCATAATGAGTGAATGGTTGTGAATTTATGTGAACACAAACGACCATGCTTTTAGTGGGATTCGATTCTGGTGTGCTAGGCTGGTGAATTATGATTACTATTAATTTTACTGTTAATTTGCGAATTTGACTTGCATACATCCTCTAAAGTGTTTTATGTTTTTTCAACATTTTTACGTCAAATAAATTAAATTTTTGTTATTTTTAAATAACAATAACATGCAACATTTTAATATTGAATCTTTGGAATCATAGGGGCTTAAATTTATAAAATGTGTATGTAGTAGGATTATGAATATTATTAAATTAACTACTTAGTATTAACTAATTCAAGATCATGACAAAACTGTAGTATTTTTTTTTATAATTAATTACAAAAAAGGTCATGCGCAAATTTGTCAAAAATGACCAATGGTTATTCCCATGCAACCAAGGCTAAGGCCAAATTAATGGGAAATATAAATAGCACGACAGAATAATTTTACCACGCCAGAAAGAAACACAGATGAGGTAAATTAACGACAAAAAGTGTTTGTACACGACAAAAAATAAATTACACGCTTACAAATGCAATGGTTAAATGAGTTGTTAGGCGCGTATTTTGTGGACTTATCGAGATTTATCTTCAGGTTTCGTTTTTAGGTCGTGCCATGTTTTGTTTATATTTTCAAAATGTTTTTGGTATTTGTTTTTGTCATGTATTTGGAGGTCTTCCCCTTTTATATTATATTCTAGCGCTTCTTTGGTAATACAGTTGTTTAATTGTCCTATTATTATATTATACTTTCTTCTTTTTACGGTAATTTATTCTGGTTCTACATTGCATATTTTCCTTCGTTTGAGATAATTTCCGGGTGAAAGATTATTAGTATTCGCCTGAGGCATTGATTTATAAATGTCTGCAATGATGTTATATTTTTTGCATTGGTTGTCCATGATTCCGAGCATCGCGATTGAGTATTATTTTATTCTCGTAAAAGTTGTTTGATGTGAGATACTTATGTCAAATTGAATCAAATTAATAATTATCTTCCAAGAACTGTCAGTGATTTTATTTATTCGTCATCTTAACATATCTTTTACTTTTATCTCTATGAAAATAAATAAATAACAAATGATGTCTGCTGACAATTTGACATGAGCATAAAACGCGAGTAACTTTCTGTTGTTCCGCGCCAAAGGCAAAGCACAATTACGACAAAGACAAGACAACATCGTCAGATGGAAATCACAACAGTGGCAGACATAAATGATATATATTCAAAATGTCGTTGGGATCAGTGAATATTTTCTCTTGATTACGCCCTCTCATAGTGAGAGTATGTCTTAGTCACTGACGGTAAAAGTTTTGCAGGTCTAAAGTTGATGACACATGCGTTGTGTCGATGAATTCGTAAATAAATTTGCAACAAAAATAATTCAAATAATCTTGATAAAAAAATATAATAAATAAATTTTCACAGATTATTGACTTAATTGACTAACATCCATATTTTGTAGATTAAAAGTGAACAATTTTTTTTTTTCTTTGTAATACATTCCTACAGTCGACAAAGGCATCACTTTTAACATTACCGCTGCGGTTCTTTTTCACACAAATTTATAAGGTACGTGCCTTAACGACTGGTAACCACACTTCACGCGTAAATATTTATCACTTTTCGAGATCTGTGAAAGTAGAGTGCCACACTCAAAATGGCTTAATGGCGTGTCAAAATAATGAAAAAATTTAAACAAAAATAACATTTTCGTAGTTACGTTATTGAAAATAGTGCAATTGAAAACTATTTCTAAATTTGTACTGAAAAAATTAATTAATAAATATATCACCACCCCATTTACAAGTGATAAGTGATATATTTTTACGTGTGAAGTTCGGATACCAGTTGTCGATTAACGGACCTCAAACGTGCTAGTGGTAAAAATAAACTAAAGACAATAATTACATGAAATTAACGGCATTGTGTTTCTTATTATTATGTTAATTAATTTACATAATTTTTCAAAATTATATAGCAGTCTGAAAATTACAAACTTACTAAGACAAAATAAATCGCAATATCTCGGACTCTATAAAAGATGTGTAACTATTACTCTTATGCATAGGGTAAATCATAAAGTACGTAAAAGACTGAAAGTGTAGCTAGGGGTGCCCAAAATAATGCTTTTTTCTGAAAAACTTTTGACAGAAACTCAATAACCAAAAATTTACAAATTTTGTTACAAACTGATTTCAAACTATAGTATATTTTAAAACACTACATTTTTTTAAATATGTACTAATGGCTTGCATCACAATATCAGGATTTCTTTTATATATGTAATAATAATAAAATAGTAAATAGTAATAGTAGTAATAACGTTAAAATAGCTTAATACACTGTTTTTCAACTTAAAAATTGCATCATCAAATAAGTTTTTGAAATACTTAAGTCATTTGATATGATTTCAATGATATCTAAATGCTACTTAATTATTTAAAAAGTACGTCAATATTTTTTATGATTATTAAAGGAAAAATAAGTCTTAGTATAAGTGTTAATTTCCATATTTAGAATTAAGTAACAATAAATGAAAAATACTTCAATACTAGTATTAAGACTAAAGGACACCAAAAATTGATATTCAAGTATATAAATACTTAAGCATTGTCCATCTCTGGGTAACCGCATGCAAAAATAATGTATCCCCTAAGAAATTGTTCGTCATCTTTGGAGATTTTACATGGCCGCCTTATCTCTCGATTACAGCATTTGCGACTTATTTATATTAATTTCTTACTATTAGAAATGGCATATTACAAAATATGATTTTTTATTTGATCTAAAAAATTTTCAGAACTACATATTATTTTCTCATTAATGCAAATAAACAAATAATTGTAATTCTGAATTGAAAGTTTTTAAAACAAAAATTAACTTTATAAATAACAATGAAATATATTGCTTAAAAAGCATTCGTCTCTTGAAAGGTACAATTTTCTTGAATTCGTCAATAACTTCATCAATATTAATAGCCGCGGCTGCGACCAAGTTATATTTAACAAACAGTAATAATAGTAGTCAATTTTGTACCATTGTACACCATAATTTAGATTTACGGTGGTTAAGTTTTAAAATATTCTTTCACAAGATCAACTTCTAACTGGATAACTGAGAAATCTTTTAAAATTTTTTAAAATGAACTAAATATTTCACATATTTACATTTAACAATTGAATTAAAACATTTAAAGAACTTATATTTTTGCAACGGATTCTTCCTTTTTTAATAATGTGATTTCTGCGTTCAATTCATCTAATTTAATACTTATCGACAGCAAAAATTAAATAAAGTTATTATTGGTAAATCGTTGATCAATTTCAGTAATCATTGCATCTATTACAGGCTAGAGGATAAAACGTATTTATTTTCAAATCTTCATATAATGTTGATGGAATATATTGATTAGTGTTATCATCGATACGAGAAGAAAGTTTGCACTTTTTTACCAGTAGCATTAAAATATCATTTATGTTCTTATGCCATTAAAAGTATTATTGTCAAAGAATTGCGTTGCATTTGTTCAACTAATTAAATTTGCTATAGAAGTAATTTTAACTGGACCTTTTAAAACCAGCGGTTAATAAAATTATAATATTTGCTAAAAACATTAGGGGGTGCCCAGGCACCCCCGGCACCCCCTGTAGCTTCACCTATGCATATTTCCTTCATCTTGGTGTAATAAAAATTTCTTTTGCATGATTTACGATATTTGTAATTGTTAATTCACTCGGTTTCTCTGTCGCAACCTGTACAATAATATTGTTTAGTTCTGCAATGTCAACAATTCGAAGTATTTCCAATAGCCATCATACAGATTAGTATTCATAAAATAAAATAGAACAACCTATTACATATGTATGCGTATATGTATGCTGATGAAACATACAATAGTGTCTTGGAGAACAATAGACACATGAACAATACAAGATTCGAGAGCAGAGCAATGCGAGTGTTTGTATGCTGAAGAGCCGAATAGCCCGAGTACGACCTGCGCACAGATTTAACTGATAGTGATAATTAGCGAAGAAATTGTACTCGTGCAGATAATGCACGAGAATTATCGCAAAACAATCGATTTTATCAGTCAACAGTGCCGGGAACTAGTTTTACTTTCAAAACACGAAATTATTTGGTACGTGCTACAGAGGAGAAATCCTCTGGAAATTTTCTACACTTGATACTATTAATACAGTAACATATTCCTGCAGTGCACCAACAGCGTTTATATAGGGTGAGTTTTTAAAGCAACCAATGTTTTGCTGGTTAACTAATAACTTTATAGAAAAAATATATACACATGCGTATACAGCAAGACGAGGGACATAGTTGTACGGTTGGTAAAATAAAATTATTAGAGGAATGTGGAGGGGGCGAATGAAAGTTAAATTTTTTTAAATGGAAATGGGTACTTTTCTTTTTGGAATGGATAGCCCAAAATATTCCCTTTCAGCGATATAACGTGTTCCTATACGTAAAGTTAAAATTAAGGGCGCCGTCGAATTGGGTTTAATAAACTAATCCGCTATGCGTCGCTACAATCGCCAGGAGAGGCGCCAAACTCTCATCTGAGAGCAATATTTAAAATTGTTCGATAAAGGTTGCGGTTAGCGCTAGTATAACCTGAAGAGGGGTGGTGGCGAGTGCGGTACAGAGAGAGCGAAGACAAAGCTTCTAATCGCACTCCGGCAAAACGCTGCACTAAATTTACATTATAAAACGGCAATATTCTAATTCCGTTCGTTTACAACAATTACTTATTGTACTCATTATTTCTTTTCATTATTCATTATAAAATATTTTTCTTCACAGTTTGCACATACTTTGAACCCATTTTTTTGGTTTTCTGCTTTATTTATTGTTATTAATAATGCAATTATTATTGAAAAAAATTGAATATAAGTGCAAACCATAGACATGCGTTTCCTAAAATCAATAAATAAAAGTGGAGTTGTTTATAACAATTCATTCAATCAAACGAATGGAATTACGATTGGACTGTATTAGACGGCGACATTAAGGAAACAAAGTTCAAAGAAACATTAACATTTTTAATATGGAAAATTAAACTTTAGCGGGCCGTTCAACAAAACAAGTAATTATATTTTCCATATTAAAAATGTTCATGTATTTTTGAACTTTGTGACCTTAATACATACTTTTTGTATAGGAACATTATATTGTTGAAAAGGGAATACTTTGGGTTCTCTATTCTAAGAAAATAAAACCTTCATTCCTACCCGCCACCCCCCCCTAATAATTTTATTTTACCAGCCTTATAATTATGTTCCCCTCCAGGCTGTGTAAGCGTGTATATTTATTTCACTCTAAAGTTATTAGTTAGCCAGCAAAGCAGATTGATTGCTTTAAAATAAACTATCCCTGTATTGATACAATCGATTTCGAACTTTTATAACAAATTAGTAGATAAATATTAAAACTAAACCTTAAATTTTCTAACCACTATGATCAAAACTTGATTATTTGAACTTAAATTACTCAAATATTTAATACTACCAAATCTGTAACAGAGATTATGATCATTTCTCTATCCTCTGTTTTCTCTTTCTATTTTCTAATTCCGATTTTTCTTAAGTCCTCCTCTACATTGCTTATCCATGGTTATTGTGTCCGCAGCATATAGTATTATTGGTAGTATTTTGGTTCCATATATTATCATTTTTGTTTGAATTTAAGAGTGCTCTATTCGCTGTCATTATCGTCTCTCGGATTTCGGTTTCTCTTTTCACTTTGCTGGATATTAATATTCCCAAATATTTAAGCTTTTTTACTTCCTGAAATCTACGGGAATGTTCACCTATTTTATTTTCATTGTTGCCTGTATTTTTGTTTTATTTTCATTTATTTTCAAACCAAATTTGTCTCCTTCCATTATACCATACCATATAACATTTTCCACTATTTTTTTCATAATTATTACCAGATAAAAATCAAAGATTATGACCATAATTTATTTAAAACTATTAATAAATAATTTCGAGATAACGAATCAGATTGCAGATTATGAAATCCCCAGTTGGATAGTCACAGTCGACTATGTTGCCACGCCACTTTTAACTTTATCCTTGCGATTCACCTTCTTCTAACAATTTTAGAGGCAGCGATTTGATTTTACTTTTCAAGATTTGCAAAAGTAGAGCTGCACATCCAAAATCGATAAGTGGCGTGATGATATTTATTTATAATTTGCAAAGACTGTTGAAAATGGTAATTGGTGTCAAAATAATCAAAATAGTGTTTATCCATATTCTTGTGTGTGGTACTCGGCATTCACAAATTTAGGTAAGTGACATATTTTTGAGCATGAAGTATGGATAGCAGCCGTCGAGATAAGGACCGTAAATATAAATGACAATACGCAGAACTGATTAAATTTTGATTATAATTGAAAAACATGCAGTGGAAGTTTACTACTCACAAAATAATAAATTTATTTCATATATAGAAGAACCTGTGACAAAGGATTCAAATGAAACATGTCTGCAATATTTAGAATATACGAGGCCAGAATCATATCATTTGGCCTAATTAAGACTTTTAGAATAGTTTTAAAAAAAAGTTCTGATCTAACAAAATTAAAATTATTGTATTCACTTTATTTGTATCTTATATTCTGTAAAAGTATTGTAGGATTCGAATAATTGATTTAAGAATTATATGGTAGGCTTAAGGAATCCCAAAGGGTGAAAAAATTACTTAATTTGTTTTTTTGGACGTTTCGGGAGTGTTCCTCTCATCTTCAGCTAATTAGATTACAGAATAGTCAATTTTAAAGTAATTTATTCACCCTTTGGGATTCCTTAAGCCTACCATATAATTCTTATAGCTTAAATTCTGTTATTTTTTAAGAATATTTTAAGGAAATATAACAGAAATAATAAAAAATTAACAATTAGACTGATACCACAAACACTGTTTTTAAATCTGATGACAACAAAATACAAAAAATTGTTTCAAATAAAGATTGTAAGTAGTATTATTCTACATCTTTTTGATTGCAATGAAATTGACTCTATCTCATTTATTTATTAAGATATGACCAAAAAACACAGATAAGCATTCAAATAATATACCACTTACTGTTGATGAATTGTTCCCAAAATCTAATTAATTCGTAACATAAATAGTACCTCCATTACATATATGTATGTGTGGAATGTAAAAATTAAAGAATTTAAGATATAAATATGGTGAATTAAACAATTTTCCTTTGTATGATTTTAACTGGGCCAAATAATATGATTCGGTGCTTGTATATTGTATATATTGTGAAAAACTTGATTACATGTTTAATTGCTTATTTCAATAATACTAATTGATATGAGAACAACCATGTCACCATTTTATTATTTATAATAATAGATACAAGAAAATCGTGAAATGGCCAACAAAATTAATGAAGATTTCAATTGCAAATTAAATTCTTTGCAAATAACTTCGCTCTAAATATATAAAACGTTAAATATATAAAAATTTCTTGAAGTTAATTAATCCATAATAATTACAAGTCCAAGTTAATTTCAAACCGTGACGAAAATTGTTTGAATAAACTAAAAATTTAACGGTTTATTCGAACTGTTTACAAGAAACACGCAAGTGAAGCCATAAATGTGCCAATAATAATTATAACAAGAAAGAAACTGCATCCTATGTAGTACAGTTTCTGCTAACTTTAAAACAATTTCAGTTTTTTACTGTGGCGTTAAAACTTTTATGACATAAGCTACTTTAAAATATATTCAAGTACGATGTAAGTAGATACATAAATTTTAAAAGGTCATGTAAATATTATAAGCGATTACCACCTATGAAATATATTATACACTTGCACAGTACATGCTCAACACATTTCATTTTTAAAACCGACATTTTGTAGGAATAACCAAGCAAACATTTATGAATTATCAAAAGCCAACAGTCCGACGTTGCCAAGTAATATAAATATTATATTGTATAGTATTTTAATACAGATAGGCATCTATATTTATATAAAAGTTACAACTAAAAGACTACACTTTCTTGTCAATATTGAGTGACACTTATTATATGTTGTTGTATAAATTATGTTATGTGAAATAAATTGCCAAGTTGATAAATGAGCGAGATATTTGCTAATTACATTTGAAAATAACACCCTGTAAGGGAAGTATTAGGATGGGTCAAAATTTTCGATAGTGAGTTTTCTACAGATTAAGCACGTTTTAGGATCTCTAAAATACGATTTCACTATTTTCAATATGACGTCTTTGTGTGTCACACATTTTGAATTTAAACACGTACGAAACTATGTAATATTTTTGATCCCTCTAGCGGCAAAAACCTGCATATTTTTTTTTAAGAATATCTTATCTATTGGAAATTTTTCGCTCTAAAACTTTGCCCTCTTGACATTTTCCTCTAAAATTAAAAGGCAATGTATAAAACGCAATTATTCGAAAAAAGACTTATAATCAAAATTTATTGTATAAAGCCATAGGGATGGAGTTCTAGATGTTGGATATTTTTAATGTAATAAGAAGGAATAAAATTCAGCCATAAAATATACTTTATCTATTTTTCTGGATTTGGCCACTGTTTCGTGCAGATTTTTACTGGACTAAAAGTCGAATGTTGGAAATATTACTAATATGAAATGTTGCAAATCTCGAAAATACATTTCTCGAATCGCTTGGGTATTACCAACCTCGAAAATACTTTTCTCGAATATTACAAATGTCTGATGTTACAAATCTCGAAAATACATTTGTCGGAAGTCGAAACCGAATAATACCAAATGCCGTAGTTCCATCTAGTGAGCAATGATTACAATACGAGATACGGTATTGATCACTTTCGACAAATGTATTTGCGAGATTTGTAACATTCGACATTTGTAATAATCGAGAAATGTATTTTCTAGGTTTGTAATATCCAAGCGATTTGACAAATGTATTTTCGAGATTTTGAACAATAGTCATTTTTAATATTTTCACAATTCGACAGTTGTATTTTCGATAAATGTACAAACTATGAATTTAATTTTCAACATTTATATATTCGAGAAATGTATTTTCGTGAAATGTTCTTTCGAGAAGTGTATGTGTTCCAGTAGGAAAACAAAACCAACGACCACATTGATAAGTGTTGTGCTATTCTACCGAGGAAATTCAGTTTTTTTTTGCATATGTATTTTAATTTGCTGCCAATGATAATTCCTAAATATTATATTTCTTCCACTTTTTCCAAATTAAACGTACCTATATTTAAAGCAACAATAGGGTAGCTTTTTACAATTTTATAATTATTGTCAGAGCATAGTTTTAATTTATTTATGCACATCCAATTTCTTACAATAGTTAGTTCTTTATTAACCATGGAAAATAATTCCTGCATGTCATGACTATCATAATATGCCTGGTACCACGAGCTCTGTTTTTGGGTGTTCTAAGAGCAGTGTTTTAGGCTAAGTTTTAGCGCTGTACAATTCTCTAAAATTATTTTATAGAAAAATGCTTCAAATAAAAGTTACAGAGAAATGTACCACTTTTATTTGAAGCATTTTTTTATAAAATAATTTTAGAAAATTGTGCAGCGCTAAAACCGAACTTAAAACACTGCGCTTAAAACACCCAAAAACAGAGCTCGTGGTACCAGCCAATATATCAAGGTATCATCTGCGAATAATTGAATATTACATTTAGTTATAATATTAGGATATAATTTATGTAAATTAAAAAGAGCAAAGAATGAGGACTACTAAATGAACTAGATATGGCTTCCTTTGATTTATAAGTGATTATTTGTTGTTACTTAGTTACTGTTTTTCTAACTAAAAACTGCGTACAGTAATTCGAAACGTTGTTTTCTGCAGAAAAAAATTATACGGAATTTAAACCATAAATCTTTTTATTTATTTACAATGAGTTCAGAAATTTTTTTCAATACATTCTATATGTCAAACATACGCCAAGTGTAATTATTAAACATTTAAATACAAATTTATAAGTAGGTATAAGAAAGTTATGTTATGATAATTTCGTATTTAAAAAAATACAAGAGTAAGGAAGACCCAAACCCTGGAACGTTTAGAGCTTAAACCCACTGGAAATATAACACTATTTTCTGCAATAAAATCATTAAAATTAAAAAGAACAAGTGTTTGTACTATTGTTTGTAGTATTTACGTTTCTGCTCGTGCTACTTTTTTCATCAAAACCTTCAAAATTAATTACTTTCCGTTTTCCGCCAACAAAGACGTACCAAAAAACGTGTAGCTCAAATAAAGATTAACATTCATTTCATTTTTAACACACCTAACACAACAATTAGTCTAATAAAAAATGAATTATATCCTGCAATTTTGCACGTAGCAACCGACATTAGAAATTTCTAATTAAATGCTGAAATAACCATCACGTTTTTATGGCTACATTGCCCGAAAATACAAAGTAAATCAATTAGAAATATGGAAATCACTCCGCAGTCTTCAAACAAGAATGTGTGACAAGAGAATGGACGAGAGAGAATGAAGCACGCGTCGATCTCACAACTCAATGGCAAGCCAACGAAGATTGCAAATGATCACTCAAGCGGAAAATATGCCGAAAGTCGATCAGTAATGCTCGAATTATGTCAAGAATTTAATATAGGTTACCACTGTTTTCTTCAGTGGTATGTGCATTTTTACCTAAAACACATCAACTGGCTTCTAGCAAGAAACGTCACTAACTTCTTACGCGGTGTTGTGGAAATGGAAATTACTTATATGATATTATATTATAATGTAACAATATAATATAAAAAATATTTAGATCGTTCCTCAAAAAAATCACATTATCTATTACCAAAACAACAACTAAAATAAAAACATTTTTAAACGGTACAAAAGACAAAAAAATTCCGAATAAAAATTGTTGCTAATAATGTTTTAGTCAATTTTTAATATAGTAATATTTAATATATTTCAATATATAGGTCTTCAAGTAAACTACCATTGCGGATGATGAAATGCTACCAATATCAAATCAGCTCGTAATTTGAAAATCCAAAATCCAAATAAAAAATTTCAATATGATATCGTTAATATATTTTGAGTTATTGAGTACGAAAAAATTGTTATAATAATAAAATCGTGTTCTAGGGACCCTAAAACGTGCTTATCTGTTGAAAACTCACTATCGAAATTTTTTATCCGTCACAATACCTACAGAACTATGTTGAAGTATATTTACATTTTCGTAATTTGTATCTAAGTAAACAATGTTTACAAAAAATTTGAAGTAATAAAATTATATGTTTTTGAAAATGACATTTTTAGGAATGATTTATCATTATTATTTAAATAATTATTTTTTTAAAGTTAAAGTTAAACATCAACAGACTATACTAATAATTTTTAAATACCGCGGTAAAATAACTACTCTTGTAAAATATTTTTATCTACGATCGTGCGATATATCCTACATATCCCATTCATTTCAGACAGGTAATGACTCACATTACCGCACTGTTTATTTGGTTTATTTTCAACCTCTTGATATCATTTTTAAAACAATCGTGGCCTTTGCTACTTTGATTTTAAAGTAATTAAATTATTTATTTCAATTTAAATAAACCAATTTGAACATAATACAAAATTCCTAACGATCGTAGATAAAATTTTGTACGCCATACATAGGATACTCTTGTGTTACACCAAAACTCGGCAAACGGCTTCTTGCAACTCTCCCATGCGAGCGATAATCTTGTCTATATCCCACTAATTACGTAAATAACTATTATTTGACTGCCTGAAAGTACACTCATAGAAATAACTTCTTGTTTCAGGAAAATTTGCAGTTTTCATTTTGTATGCATTCATTGAAGAAAATTTTATTTCTTACAAAATGATTAGGTTAAGTTCAAAAAAATATTAATTTTGAATATAAATTTTATTTAACTTCTTTTTTCTGCATTGAAAGAAAATATTTTAAAATTTGTTTTTAAACATAAGGATATAAATAAATAAATATACCATCACGCCTTTTACCCATTGTGGGTGTGGCACTCTGCTTACGCAGATCTCGGTGAGTTATATATTTTTGCATATGAAGTGCGGTTACCAGGCGTCAAATCATAGCCCCCAAAGATGTTAGTGGAGGTTGAACCACAGGGGTAAATTTAAATTGGTAACTGTCAGCTGTGGGATTCGAACTGAGGATATCACGATCCACAGTCCGTCGCGTTACCACGGAGCTATTTACCCCATTATCATTACATAATGATAAAGAATATATTTATTTTAAACGATATCATTTTGAATTAAAACTACTCCTATTCAAACTACTTCGTCCCCATAATGAGTCTCAGTTGAATACTTTGATATGTTCCTTCAAAACTAAATTAATTTTCAGAATATTTATTAAACCTACAAAAGTTTTTCAATGAAAACGAAATCGGATTGGAAAGGAATCTGTTTGTTCCAAAAACACATTTTTATCGGTGTAATATTATTTACAAAATGGTGTAAATACATAGAACTATGGCAATACATCTGAGTGTGGAACATAAGGTCTTAAGTTCGATTCCTAGAGCTGAAGAAATAATCACCACTTTAAATTTAACCTTGGGACCTTGTATACAGGTTTACTAACATCTTTGGGGACCGTGATTTGACTGCTGGTAACCGAACTTTACGCGCAATAAAATATCACACACCGAAAACTTTTCTGAGAAAAATACAACATGCATGATGTATATTTTAGTAATTATTATTAAAATTATTCTGATTCATTATTATGAAAATCTCTGTATACAACATTTTATTATTATTATCTAAATGTAAAATAAGTTTACCGGCCTTCAAATCAGGAACCCTAGAGATATTACTGGCGAAAGAACCAAAGCACTATTACCATATAATCTGGAACCCTATGTTGGAATATTTGATGACATTGACGACCTGTCATCCTTGATGTACATCATAAATAAAAATAAGTATTGATGTAATAATTTTTCCCTCAGTTTATAAATAAAAAAGTATTTGAGTTTTGTATCAGCGGAATTTATTGTTTGGTTTATTCAAAAATAATCATTAAAAACTTAATTAAACAGTAGTACCAATTCAAGAGTATTCATAAGCTTCAACACCCTATTCAAATTCAAATAACAAGTTATGTCGTATTTGTTTCACTGTACATTTTTGTGAAAGTTCCCAATATACGAGATGAGCTTGTTACGTGTATCAAGGTCGACTGAGATATTAGTACGATTATAAGAAGTTGTATAGCAACGGACTGTGCAATATATGATCGCCAGTTTGATTCCCACAATAATGGGTAAATAGTGCGATGTACATAAAATTTATTATTATCATATTAAAATCTGTTGTGGGCACCACAATACCCTCCACTATAGGTTTTTTTATCAAACAGCGCAGAGCACGGACTACCACTTTCAAGAAACGCTCATCTCTTCAAAAAAGATTAATTTTCAATAGGCTATTCAGCCAATTTTTTAAAATTTTATTTTTCGAAAAAAGACGTTAATAAATGAATATTTTTCGTGTTTTCACTTACATTGTAATATAATTAAGCCTGTAATTAAATACTAAAGATGCTATATAAAACCATGTGACGTCAAACTGACTTATGACAGAACTGCGCTGAAATAAATAATAATTTTGAATTCTTGTTGCTGTTGTTTTCACAACTTGGCACAAAGCAATACTTTATAACCATAATTGTAATTTTAACGAGAATTTACAGATTTCAAAAAATAAAAACAATAAAACAATTGACAGAACACATACACAGGACAAACAAAAAGATATTTAAAAACAAGAATAAATGAACATAAAAGGAACTCAAATAAAAAAACAATGACAGGTAAATGTGCTTTAACACATCATTGTGTGGAAACTGATCACACATTCGATTTTGAAAATCCTGAAATCTTGGATCGTGAGGCCTTACTCCATAAACGACTAATCTTAGAAATGTTGCACATCCAGAGTAATAAAAATAATGTAAATTTCAGAACAGATGTGGAAGATCTCAATAATATTTACTGTCATATATGTTCGTTATTTAACTAGTCTATACTTGTATTTTTTGTCTTTATGTTAATTTATTGATAGCGTGGTTTTGTAAATTTCATGTGATCCAAATTGTTATATATGTTTTTATTTTTATGACTACATCTCTTTGATGAATAATTTTTATATTTGACTACTGTGTCTGTAAGTAATGAGTGTATTGCACAATGCTTTTGTTTACGTGATTTTGTTTATTGTAGATGCCCTGATGATGCCACAAATGGTGGCGAAACGTCGGTAATTTTGACACAAATATAATTTTAAATGTTGACTGCAACCCTGCTTATTATTTTATCCTTTTACTAACACATACAGTCGCTTAATTATATTTTTCAATTATTCTTTTAACAAAAATTGTCATTAAACCATAATTTACTAAAATATTTAAAATAACTTGATAGGGCTTTAAGTAAACTAGCACTTCCGGTAATTGGATTATCACCAAAAACAAATCAACTCTTCCCAAGGAGATATAGTTGATATATAAAAAATATCATTATTCTTTTGTTTAGTAGTTTTTGAGAAACTGTAACCCCAGAAATCCACACAGACCGACAGACATATTCTAGGGACCCTAAAACGCAATACTGAATTTTTAGCATGACTCCTATACTTTCCTTACAGGATGTGGCGGCAGGTAAGTAAAAATACATAACCATCACACCTTTTACCCATTATGGGTGTGGTACTCCCTTTACATCGATCTCGGTAAGTGATATATTTTTATGCGGTTACCAGCTGTCAAGTCATGCCCCCAAAGGTGGAGGGGGCACTACAGGGCTAAATTAAAATGGGAACTGTCGCCTGTGGGGATCGAACTGAGAACCTTACGATGCACAAGTCCGATGCGTTACCACGGAGTTATTTACCCCATTGTTATTATCTAGGTTCTTAAAATAGTCAGGTCCATTAAATATTTAATGAATCTTTAGTCTTGAACTCTGTTTACTAAGAGTCCGGTAGAGTTCCTATGATAGATTTAAATAATTCTATTTTTAAGAACATCAAATTTAGTTTTATGGACTGGATTAAAGCTATGTTTACAGAGTCCCTATATTCTATAGCAGAAATAATTCTAATTGCTCTGAAAAAGTTAATTGATGCAGATTATTCCATACAACATAACACACAGGAAAAAATGGATTTTTACTATAGCAAAAATGTATCTTATGTATAGTGACAGCTAATTAGATATTTATTTGAAATCGGCACTAAAGTGCTCGAAAATCGTCATTAAAAGCTCAGAAATCGTCACTAAAGTAATCCATTATACGACGATTTTGAGCAACGCAGTGTTGACAACCGTAAAATAATTATTGTAAAAGTAGCATAATTTTGACAGATATATGACGTATTGTAGTAAATTTATACGTAATTTTTAACAATAAGTGCAAAAAGAATTAACTAATTAATTCCGATGAAGAAATTGAGGACAAAACACATAATTTTGTGTATTATTTACAATAACTTCAATGTTCGAGGTTGGAAAATCTGAGTGTCAGTTCCAATTGACATGTATGAACTTAACCTAAATAATATTTTTTTACAGTTTTTTTTTTCTAATTTTTTATTTTAAATAAAATTTAATATGTACCTCGGCACTGAAGTCCCTTTTTATTACTCACATGGTATATTTTATAAATATAATATTTTATAAATATAATATAATATAAATTCCATATTCGTGATAAAAAATTAAACTTCAGTGCCTTGATACATAAATAACTATTACAACCACCTAAATAATATCATATAACTACTATAAATATTATTATTCTAAATATTTAAATTACTGTCACTATAGGTAAGGTAAATTTTTGCTATTGTAACAATCCATTTTGTTTTTTCGTGATTAGTGAAAAGCATAAAATATATAGATTTTCGGTATACTAACGAATATTAGTTTGGCATAAAAAATATAACACATGAAAAATTTCTCCTGATAATTACCCTACAAATGATCTCCAGAAAGTACAGTTACTTATAAATAACGGAAAGATTAATAATTTCTTTTTCATTATGATGCGATTGAGGTTTGAGTCGTTGAAGCAAGGCGCTCATGTAACCTTGACAGAGAAGCACAACAGTGCCTCAAGACATGTAATTAATAATAAGTTAAAGTAAAGCTAAGCTAGCACAAATCGCGAACTCACAGAGTTAGCGTTGTTTGATGTTCGTCTTGCAGACATGCGTACAACAAACAGCCACAGCGTCAAATTTCGTTGCGTGCAAGCGTGTAAAGTGTGAGATTATGTGAAGCTATGAATCAACATCGTATGACCTGGAATTGAAATAACCTTATTTAATTTATTCATTAGATACTGATTTCATTTTAGCTTGTGGTATGTAACTGTATTGTTCGCAACACGGACAAATTTTACAAAATATTACTTTTTACCTCCCGCACATACCTGTAAGGGAGGTATAGGAATCATGCTAAAATTCGGTAGTGAGTTTTCAGTGAATGAGCACGATTGAAGTTCCCTTAGAATACGATTTTACTAGTATCGCGATGATGTCTATAGGTGTGTCTGTCATCTGTCTGTCTGTCGCTCTCTGTGGATCTCTGGAGTTACGGTTTCTCAAAGACTCTACTAAACAGAAAATTTTGATATTTTGTGTATATAAACTGTATCCTCTTGGGAATAGCTATTTATGCGAAGAATTTAAATATAAATATAAAATAAATTTATATCATTATAATATTTGTTACTTTAGTTATGGAAAAATGTTATTTTTAATACAATAACATTAAAATTACACGGAAAAAAGGGTATCGTAGAATTTACCGAGCTATTTAGTACGCTGAGGATATAAGATGCATTTTTTGAAAATTTCATAACAATTAAGAAAATAAACATGATTCTTTACTAAGCAATTAAAAGTATTTACAAAAAAAATTAGGTAAATTTTCAGAAAATGCATCTTGTACCGTAGTCTACCAAATAATTCATTAAATACTACGATTTTCTGTTTTTTTTTTTTTCATGTGGAGATTTTGATATTACAGCAATATGGAATGCGCTTTTTATATAATTATACTTTTGCCGATTGACATTAAAGGTGACACTTTACGGACTGCTAACAGTCTGTAAAGTGTCACTTATATGCCTGGGCTGTAAAATTATTTTACATAGCAACCGCTCTACAAACACATAGTAACCGTTAACAAATGCATAGCAACTATTCAACAAATACATGGCAACCTAATTTGACAGCGATAACCTTCAAAATATGTATATAAAATAATCACTAAATTAATATTAATTTTAAATCGGCAAAAAAAAATATCTGTTCAACTCGGCACCAAACACAGATTTACAGCTTCGGCAGCATTAATTGCCTCGGCTTCGCCTCGTCAATGAAATGGCAGCCTCTGCTGTAAATCTGGTATTTTGGTGCCTAGGTAAACAAATAATTATTGTCTGTTGAGTTCTCACTTGGGGTAATTTACCCCGGTTGGCCAACCTTTGCTCTAATACATTGCTGGAATACGTCATCGTGCATATGAAAAACTATGCTACATGTTAAAATAAACTTTCGATACATTTATATGTAGAGAGGATAAGATTTTGATAATTTTATCAATGACGTCTATGTATAATGATGTATGGATGTGTCCGTATGCTCAATAACTCACAAACGAGAAAAAGTGCAATTACAAAATTTCATAATTATAATAAACTGATTTGATAATTTTATCAATGACGTCTATGTATAAAGATGTATGGATGTGTCCGTATGCTCAATAACTCACAAACGAGAAAAAGTGCAATTACAAAATTTCATAATTATAATAAACTGATTTGAGTTAGTTTTATAAAGTGGAAAAGATAGTTATATTAAATTTTTATTAAACATGTTAAAACTCTAGAATAAATTTCTGAAAATATAACATGTGAAACCAAAGTGCCATTGTACCATACAGTTTTATAATTTGTATTATTCTAACTTGTAAACATCACATATTTGTAATTATAAGTTACCTGACACACAATTTCTTGTAAGTCATCATTGACATCACAGCGTGTGAGTTTAGTGTTCTAGTCAAGTAGTCAGTGCCGTTCGTCAACTAAAATTTGGGGCACTATGAAACCAGCTACTATAACTATATAATATTTCAACACAATCACAAACTTTAAAAATATAAATTGTACTGCGCTATTAAAATACTCGAATGAACTATTCTCTTTTGGGAGCCGTAATAGCATTTTTATAGACGAAAATAGAAAAAAGACGCCTTAAAATTGAAATCTCTCAAAAACTGTATGACTTGATATGTAGATCCATACCCCTAAAAGCTTAAAGACTGGTTTATGTAAGATGCAACCTTATGAATTTACATTAGTACTTACATTATACTTATCATTAAACTTAATCCGATCATGTACTTCTCAGATATTTGTCGGTGTTCTTAGGATAAGTCAATAAGAGCAGGCTGGTAAAAACGTTAACTACTAAGCAGATACGTCAGTTTCTAAATAAATACAAATTGATTGAAATAATACAGGCATAGAAAATGGATAGTGACACGGAAGAAGTTATAATTTTATCTAGTATTTTAATAAGCTTTGTTGCTTTAGAATAAACCTGAAGAAAATAAGAAAAGAAAATAAACATATGTCAAAATATGACGTACGAACATAAACATAGACTTATGCCTTAAAAATTGAGAAATTCCCATATATTATAGTCGTCTGACACGTTGCATTTTTCTGTTCAAAATGAAGTTCAGAATTTTGTTCAAAATCCTGATACAGAAAAATGCACATTTTTCTGCTCAGAATTCTGTAACTGTGTAACTGAAATCAATGTTCTTGATCAAAATCAGCAAATCAATGTTCTTTATCAAAATCAGAAAATATTTATAAGATGTTCTATTAAAAATATAAAGTTGCGTATTGTAGCGTTGAAATGAAGCACACTGTATAGTGTTTATGGTACGTAAATAGGCAATGATATATCAAACTTATTTTGCTTGTAGGGTTTTACTTTTGAACTTAAAATAAAAGAGTTAAACAGACCGATGAATCACCCGGTTAATATTCAAAAACATGTTTATATAAATCTAATTATTATTCGTTTAGGTTCAGACCTATGGGTTCCCTCTACAAATACATCTTTGTAGATAAAATTTGACGGCTAGTAACAGCACTTTATTCGTAAAATATGTCAGATACGAAGCTCTGCGATAGCAGAGTGCCACATCCAAAATGTGAAACGATGTGGTAATATATTCATTTTTATGTTTGGTAAAATTTAAATCTGAAAAGCATTTTTCTCTAAACGAAATTAAGATTATTACCAATGAGAAACGGTCTGTTAAAACTTTTAACGTATAAAAAAATATGTGTCAAATGAAATTTTCAATTTTTATTCAGTAAGGTCTGCTGTCATTGGTTAAAATTTTTAACAAGCCGTTAAAACTTTTAATTATTTTTGGTTAAAAATTTTAACAGGCCTTTAAAAATTAACAGGTACGTTACAGAATAGGCCCCTTCCTATGTGAAACGTCTAATCTTATAGTAAATGATATACATTTATTACACTTCTAACATAATTTCCTGGAGTAAAATTTCGCGAACAGTACATCATTCTATATAATTAGAATTAGCTATCTGGCAGATCTAGATAATTATGTGGCAATTATTGTCTTCGCCCATTTCATATCTGATAATTGTATTATTGTGCATAGCAAACTAATTCCAGAGAAATAGCTAGCGGGTGTGAACACGTAGATGGTACACTAACCCAGTTATATCAAAATGAAACTGACATCACTTGGTTTAATCTGAGCATGCGCGATCTAAAACTGCCCGTGCGCACATATGCACTAAGGCTAAACCCGTCTTAAGTGTTGCTGCTTAACACTGTTATTATATTTGCAGCTGAAATGTGCATTCGTTTTTCAAGATTTTTCGATTTTTTGTGGCCTCAAGATTGATATTGATGTTTCGATTACAGGTTTGGTTGTAATTGGTCTTTTAATTATGTTTAAAGTAGGATTTTGAGTAAATTATTGTTATTCTTT
The DNA here is from genome assembly GCA_963942605.1 of Poecilus cupreus. Classification (NCBI taxonomy): domain Eukaryota; kingdom Metazoa; phylum Arthropoda; class Insecta; order Coleoptera; family Carabidae; genus Poecilus; species Poecilus cupreus. The sequence goes on along the minus strand of OZ012715.1, from coordinate 5,601,165 downwards.
AATCGAGTGTCTTCATTCTGAGACGTTAATCTGTGATTATGTTTTTTTATCGTAATTTATGGATTGAATTCGCTCTTTATTGGCTTCTCAAGTTCGCCCATATTCGTGTCTGATATACGACCGTAATTTTCTTAAAAATTTAGCACATTTCTTATTTATTCTTTCCTGGTTATTCGTCTCTATAAAATTTTAGAGAAACTAGAACTTGTGGAATATATGCCTAACGCACTAACCAACTGGGCCTTTTATTCACGCCGTTCCTTCTCCGAATTTATCTCTCTACTTTTCATTTTTAAGTAGGCTTCAATTTATGAAAATTTGGGCACTATATTACTTTCAGCTAATATAAATTTTTAACGTTACAAAATATAGAAAAATATTTCAAATTGTAGCCAATGTTATTCTAATTCTTTTTGAAAACCTATAACAAAATTTCCTGTAGTTCATTTATTTACTGTTATATGCCAAATCCTAAATTCTACTTAAACGTTCAAATTCTAAATTTGGAATTAATTGAATTTTGACCCTTCAAAATGCCTTTAATATACATAGCGATCCATCGATGTCTATTTTTTTATTTTACTCGATTAATGTCCTTATATCTGCAGTGTAAGTATGTTCGTATAATAATATGGAACTTTATATTTTTCAAAGGAACAACCTACATATTTTTACTAAATTGTAAAGATCTGTTCTTTCTCTTTAAGCAGTTTTTTTTACGAAGAAGGGAAGTAGACTAACTACTATGGTTATATGCTGCCTAATGAGTGGATGATTATGAATTTAACTGAAAAACACAAATGGCTATGTTCTTCAATGGGATTCGAATCCACGACCTCTGGCGTGCTAGGCTAGTGACATAACTACTACGACACCGAGATCGGTTTAAACAATTCTTATTCTTTATAGTCATAAATGACAGACAGAAACAATTCATGTTTTTATTAATAAAGAATCAAACATCAAATACGCCATGAAATTAAAAACAATGAATTATATTTATAAAAGATGTTCAAATATCTGCCCTTCAAGATCAACACAAACACAACAAACTCAATAAAATATAACAACGAAAAATTAAAAAAATAAACTAATTGTTTAAACACTTACAAATCATTTGTGTGTGGTTATTAATTAATAATAGTATGAATAGTTTCTATACTGATTCTTTTTAGAGTTATAAAGAAATAAGTATGACTTATACCAAATATTGTGAAATAAACTTGAAGAAAATAATAGGACGAGAACTCTTTTGAAGAGAGACAAAAGAAAATATATAGAATGTTCTATTAAAAAATATAAAGTTGCATATCATTGTGTGAAAATAGAACACCCGGTAAAAAAACTTGCATATATTGCAGATATCCAGACATTTTAATATAAAACAAAATTTCTTTGAAAAAATTTTCATTAAAAAATTAATGTAGTAGCAAAAACTGAAAATATACAGACCGATGGATAGACCACCCAATATACGCAAGAATAGAAACAATATATTTGATGCCATTTATTTATCACACTCTCTTATCTACTCAGTAGGCATGAATTGCAATTTCTAACCGTCAAAAGTCACGGAACCCAAAAAGGAAATATGTTGACCGGTTTCATGATATAGTAATTAAATTTATTTTAATTATTATATTATTCGAGGAGGAATCAGATCAATTATAAAATAAATAAATATAATACGCCATTTGCTCAAATCTAAATAATAGTTTTACGCGTGAAATGCGGTTTCAAGCCGTCAATTACACACTTCTCCTCTACCCTAAAGGTGTTAGAGCAGAAGTCATATGGGCAAATTTTTAAAAATCTATTTGCAGAACGAATAGCTACATATCAATATTTATGTCCGTTTGATAACGTTAAGCCTTTTTACCTGTCGCACATATTATATGTAAGGAAGGTATTGTGATTGTGATGAGTCAAAATTTTCGATAGTGAGTTTTTAACAGTCCAAGGATCCAAGATTGCTTCTATACATGACAATGTTTTCGTCCACGAACTTCTAATAAAAATATTATTATGAAAATATACCGGCTGTCTACTTTTTTATATGACATAGGAAATACAATGTTTAAATTTTCATTAGGTGATAGTTCATTTCCTATGAACTTTAGAACAAAAGTGTATATACAAAAAATATTCAGAAAGAAAAACTGCACAAAATGAGCTTAAATTTATTGTTGTAGTACTACATTTCTGTCATAAAATAAAATAAAAATTTTTTAGCTATCATAATTTTAATGGTTATTGACTTGTTTAAAATATTTCTCAGTAATCATGGACACATTTACCATTTAGAAATAATTTAAACAAGTCAAAAATTATTAAAACTATGCCAAATGTCATCTGCCAAACTCAGACACGACTATTTGTATGTTTTGTTTACCATGATACTTTGGAAATAGCTAAAAATTATAAATTTTATTTTACGTCTATCTCATGACAGAAATGTATTATATCTTTAAATAAAGGCTCATTTTGTACAGTTTTTGTTTCTGAACATTTTTTTGTATTAACATTTTTGTTCTAAAATTCATAGAAAATGAACTATCCCCTAATGAAAATTTTAACATTATATTTCGTATGTCCTATAAAAAAGAAGACCCTATATATTTAGAATATAAATATTCAAGTTACGAGTTGATTATATTTTAGTAGTAATTCATTAACTGGAAGTGGTAGTTATCAGGTTTTTGAGGCATATCCCAGTAAGTAACTGATTTAGTGCAAAATTAATTAATTGTTATTAACAATTTTACATAAATTTTGTATTGGAAACTTTTTCCTCTATTTTGTACCGTTCAAAAGTTGTTTAATCGAGAGGTTATGTGTATGAATCAGATTTTTTTTAAATCTACAAAAATTATTTTAAAAAATCCAAGAAGAATTGTGTGTAACAGTTTTGTATTTTAAATTTATTGCGAATAAAAGAAAAAGAAATTTGATTTTGAAATTCTGCTGTATTATTTGTTGACCTTTTGGCGAACTGGACACTAGTTTATTTTGTCGTTTTAATTTGTCCTAATTACACAGTTTGCCAAAACCGAAATGCATACAATTTGAATAACAAAAAATCTTTCATTTGTGTTTTAGTTTAGTACAATAAAACTTCCCTCGTCCGCAGAGTTGCAGTAGAACCACGCCCGAATTCTTTTTATTTTAGTTCAAACATAAACAACGAGACTGAGTCGCAAACCCAAAGATTAGCTTTTGATCACGTTTCTATAATTCCGCGACAAAACTACGATTTAATACTTTGAGCCACATTGCAGACATCGTAATTTCCGCAACTTTATGTTGATGCGTATGGGAGCGTATTTTGTATACGTGAATTCATTTGAAATGGGGCCAAATGAAAAGCTTAAGCAGTTAAACTTTCCCCAATAGTAAATCTCTTTGTTCACCTTTTTTTTTAATAATAATAATAATAATTAAAAATAAAATTATAGCCGAGGGTTTTAGGTTCAAATACAGCTTTATTTAATATCTCTGTCGTTGTTTATTTGTTGAACAAGCACAATATTTGATATAATTAGTTGCTTGGTTCATTACTACAGGGTGATTCGTATCGTACAGAAGTTACGCACATTAAAGTTGAATCAATTAATGAGCACTTGTTACAAACAACAAACTACGGCAGTGAATTATGTTTTAAATAAAAACTGGGAATACTATAAAGTTAGTTGAACAATGTTTATTTAAAAAAATAATAGTATTGTATTATAAAAATAATGCCTATTTAAATATTTCATTTATTGTTCAAAAATTGCTGTCCACATGGTTGATAGCCACTTAAAAACAAAAACCGTTGAAATTCATTTAAATGTCAACTCTTGAAATGTCAAAGTCTAATAGTAGTTATTTATGTATCATGGCACTGAAGTTCAATTTTTTATCACGAATATGGAATTAAAAGGAAAATAAACCATGTGAGTGATAAAAAGGAACTTCAGTGCCGAGGTACATATTAAGTTTTATATGAAATCTAAAATTCGAAAAAAACTGTAAAAAAATTACAATAAAGATTAAGTTTATACACCTGTCAGTTGTCAATTGAAACTGACAATCAGTGTTGCCAACCTTGAACAGTGAAGTTATCGTAAATAACACTCAAAAATATATGTTTTGTCCTCAATTTCGTCATCGGAATTAATTAGTCAATTCTTTTTGCAAATTTTGTTTTATGCTACGTCCAAATTTACTATAGTACTATACTAATATATTTGCCAAAATTATACTACTTGTACAAAAATTATTTAACGGTTGCCAACACTGGGTTGCCCAAAATCGTCGTATAATGGGTTACTTTAGTGACGATTTCTAAGCTTTTAATGACCATTTTTGAGCACTTTATAAAATATAATTAAGTGCAAAATTGTTTATATTTTCAGTAACGAGGAATATGTAGTCATAAGTATGGTTCATGGAATAAGTTCATCAATTTAAAAAAATTCTACAATTCACTGTTTTTGTCATTATTTTATGTTGAAAGCATAAATTAAAATTAAAATGACAACAAATTGTCCGATTTGATAGAAACAAATTTCTATGGGAACTAAAAAATACTGATTAGTTTCAGCGGTATTCAATAGGTGAGCGTTAATTTAAAAGATCTTTAATTTGTTGTAACTTTTTGGTTGTTCAGTTTTTGTCAAAAGTTTATTAAGAAAAAAAGCATTATTTTGGGCTCCCCTAACTGAAATTTCAATCTTTTCCGTACGTTGTGAATCTTCCTGTATATTTGAATAATAGTTACACATCTTTTATAGAGTCCAAGTCATGACGATATATTTTATCTTAGTAAGTATTTTCAGACTGCTATATAATTTTGAAAAATTATGTAAATTAATTAATATAGCAAATTGTCAGACTTGAAAGAAACACATTTCTATGGAAACGAAAAATTAATTTGCTATAACTTTTGGTTATTGAGTTTCTGTCAAAAGTTTATTAAGAAAAAAGCATTACTTTGCTACATAAAACTAGACAGAAGATTTCGTTTCACTAACATTTTGAAAAGAGGCGTGTTTTGACAGTTGGTAAATGCCCCTTAAAAAAAATGTACCGCTTGAAGAGAGCTGAAAAAGGGTCCATGATTTGACAACTGGTACTAGCAAAATCTTAATAAATACCGGAATCTGAACTAAAATGAAAAGGTAACTATTGAGTTTACGTAAAATTAGAACAATTAAGAAATAGATTTTCTAAGCAATACAAAAACTTGTAAAAATGCTTTACACACAAATGATTTTACTTTTAAGAAAATTGACTTAATCAATATTAAATAATATAAGGATATGTTCCACAATATGCATGCGCTACTGTAATTATGTTTTTTATGGAAATTATTACTATATATTTATTACATTTTTCTGTAGACTTATCGAAATAAATAAAGCGGATTAAATCGTAAAAAGAAATACGTGCTTACAAGTAAGATTAATACATTTGGCTTTATCGAAACCTATTTATACCTGTGCAGCGTTGCGATACATATATTTATTTGTAAAATCAATAAAATTCTTTACGAAAAACCTCATTTCTCGAAGAACTGTACTTAAAAAGCTATAACGCTGAACATTCGTTCTTAATGCATGCATTTAAATCGAAAAACATTTCTTATTTTCCTTCCTTATCTGGGTTGAATAATAATTTCATCATTTAGTAATTACGACCGGGTGTAGGCAGTATCTTCTTTAATTAATCGTCCAAACGTTGATTCGAACATTTTAAATGTGGTCGGTATATTGTACCCCAACTTCTTTAATTTTCTCTTTTTATGAACGAGATAAACATCGGATTCTTCGAGCCTTCTTTGTAGGTTATGATGACGATAAAAATACCGAGTTTAAACCGAAAATTATTTTAAAAGTAAATGTTGTTCTTTATCATTTCAAGAGCATGTTCAAAACTGGCACAGAAACTAAAGTCATTCACTTGCAATGCCGTATTAAAAAGCAGATTCTAATTAGTTCATATTACATACCAATAATTATACAAAAAAGTACAATCTGAATACAAAATATTTTGAATATGTTTACCATTGTTCATATTAGTAAACAACCAAATTCATTTCGATTTCATAATACATTGGGGTGAATAGCTCCGTGGTAACGTGGATCATTAAACCTCAGTTCGAATCCAACAGCCTACAGTTGTCATTTTAACTTTATTCCTATGGTTTCCCCTGCATTAATATCTTTACGTGCCATGACTTGACGGCTGGTAACCGCACTTCACGTACAAAATTATATCATTTGGAGAGAGCTGCAAAAGTAGAGTACCACACCCAAAATGGTAATATCGTCGTTTAAAAATACATTTATTTTATTTTCGAGTCTATAGTCCTAAATGAGTTGGAGTAATAATTCAAAATTTTCAAGAATAATATTGGATTTTTGTCAGGAATACGACAAATAAATCCACCAGGAAAATGAGATAAATCATAAATAAAATAAATATATCATCACGCCTTTTAGCCATTATGGGTGTGGCACTCTGCTTGCGCTGATCTCGGTAGGTAATATATTTTTGCGTATGAAGTGCGGTTACCAGCTGTCAAGTTATAGCCCCCAAAGTTGTTAGGGGGAACCACAGGGGTAAATTTAAATTGGCAACTGTCGGCTGTGGGATTCGAACCGAGGATCTCACGATCCACAGTCCGATGAGTTACCACGGAGCTATAACGAGATAAAATAAATAAATATATCGTAAAGCCATTTATCCATTTTTGAGTGTGCACTCTGCTCAAAGCAAATCTGGGTATTATGATATATTAGTGAAGTACGGTTTTCAGCCGTCAAATCACCCCATAAAATGAGATATAAGTTTACTATACAGGGTATAGAATGTTGCTTATTTTTTACCTTTATAGAATTGTGTATAAAAATATTTTTCTACTCCTGTATGAATAAATCTCCATTATTTAAATTTTTCGAGAATTATAGTATCCATTCACTCTTCTCGACCAATCACAGAGCCATAATTCACTGTGATGCCTGACAATTGATATGTACTTAGTTATCATTTTTATGTTGACGTTTACCAACGTGTGTTTGCAACGAATTTTGATCATTTTGAAAAGTGATTTCCGAATTTACAGGAGCAGAAAAAGTATAGTATTATATTCGGGATTATGGTCATTATTATACACTCAGATGATTTGCATCATACCCCTACGGCTCGTGACGCAAACTTCAACTTCGTGAATAATAACTGTCATAATCCCTAATTTAATGACAAACTCCATTTCTACATTCTACAATGTTTATTTGAATCTTTTCCATTATGACTATCAGAGAAAATGTTAGACATTTTAGAACATTCTGTATTTCATTTTCGTCTAAGATCTAAGTAATCAAGTTAATAAATAATAATTTATTTCGAAACATAAGGTATAAATAGGAAATAGGAGTATTTGTAAAAATGTGTTGAAAATGAATGGATCTGGCGTTTAAAAACCATTAAATTAAAAATAGAGCAAGTTTAATAACAACCAACTGCTCCAAAAACGTTTTAGCGAGATTTTAAATCACTATTCATTGGTTTTGTATTCAAATGCAACCAAATTTCAACCGAGCCCAATTTGAAACAATTGTGTGATTTCTCATTTGCATAGCCAAGTCCGGCAGACCTATTTTCAAACAATTACTGTGTACCGCTGTCATAAAGAGTTCACTTTCTCGTCGGTACATACATAGATACCTACATGTACATGGCTTCACACATGTATATGGGTACCAAGGTGTCATTTGATAAGTGAAAGTTATACCATGTCGCAGTGTTAATGTTTGCGTCATCGTAAAACTAATAGTTCTCGAAAAATGTCCACAGTTCACATCCGTCAGTGGGAAAGTTTGGGGACTGCAACCGGATATAGATGAATTAATTTTTTTCGCAAGAAATTAAAACCCTGTCTTCATTTCTAGGGAAATGTTATTGGAAGGAGAAGGAGGAATTAAGAAGAAGAACATTCTCAGTTTAAGGTACTTCAATAGGTACTTCACTATAAATAAATTTAATTTTAAATTCTTATTATAAATATCGATTTAAAATACTTGGTGTTTTTATGCAAAGAGATCTCGTTTTTCTAAATATCAGTTGTAAAATTTATATTTATATTTTTGGTATTGTTAAAACTTGATATACAGCTGCTACTTCCATATAAAAAATATAAGTTATTATATTTTTGCAAAGTTTTGTTTACATACTAATTAGAAAAGATCAAAGTAAATGCCAGAATTTGAGTGTTAATGAAATAAATAATTATAAATAATCCTAAAAAATAAACTTTTATAATTTTTTTTTTAATTATTGGGCCTTTGAAAGGAAAAATCAATGAAAATTTAAATATATAAATATATGTAACACAAACAAGTTCAAAAAGCTTTCAGAACTCATAGTAATAAATGAAAAGATTTGTTGATTTTAAGTTCTGTAAAGATTAAAGTTCAACAATTTAAAATACTACAGAACTTAAAACCAAAAAATTTTATTACTTATAACTAGAGACTGGATTAAATGCACAAAAAAACTGAATTTTAACTATGACAATTAGGCTTGCAACGAATATTCGGCAACTATTCGGTATTCGGCCTATTCGGCCACATTTTTACTATTCGGCCGAATACCGAATAGTTAAGCATTATTCGGCCGAATACCGAATAGTTTAGAATATAGAGAAAAGTGAAAATTTAGGGTATTTCATTCGGTAATTTTTGCGTGAAATAAAATAATAAATGTAAAACACATAAGGGTGTCTATTCTGTAATTTACCTGTTAATTTTTAACGGCCTGTTAAAAATTTTAACCAATGATAACATACGGTACTGAATAATAACTGAAAATTTCATTTGCCACATTTCTATTAGTTGAAATATTTATTTAATTTAAATAGGCAACATACATAGAGGACATAGGTAATAAATAAAGATACATAGGTATGCAGTAAAAAATTTATAGTCAAAATTGACAAAATTTTAAGAAAATATTTAGTCCCAGACGATCCACCGTTAATTTATGTTAATTTAACAAGTTTCAAATTTGTTAGCAAGTAACAAATTATTTTTGTCCATTTCTTAACAAAATATATTTGTGAATATAGTAATTATTAACATTTATTTTTATGTACTTTTGACAAAATATTTTTGTAATTATATAGAAGCTGAACAATAAATCATAGTTATTATAACAAATTAAGTTGTTACGAACAACAATTTCAATTTGATAAATTAGCTAAATTTACTTTTTATTATTGACGAGTCTATTTATTAAATTTAATAAATGTAGCAAATAAATAAAAACAACAATTTTTTTGTTAATAATTCAGAAATGACAAAATTTTAATTTAACAAATTGTCATATTTGTTCAAATTGTTAATTTAACACAAGATATTTGTCAATAATAACTAAAAATACTAAGTAATAAACAGAAAAAACCAGCCGAATATTCGGCAATTCGGCCAAGGAATCCGCCGAATATTCGGTATTCGGCCTATGGCCGAATACACTATTCGTTGCAAGTCTAATGACAATATATGCAACAAAATTTTACAAAAAAAAAAATCTTAAATTATTAGAAAAAAATCTAAATGGATGCATTATGAATTTTATTGCACAAAACAGCCTTAATCCTGATTCACAATTAATATATATTAATATACATATAAACTAAGCCTAGAAATATTATGAAATTATGACATTTAATTACAATAACTAATTTTTCAAAATTTTCAAAAAAAAGTGAAACATAAGTAAAAGTTCTATCCAGTTGAAAATTCTCGGTCTTATATTCATTGCACCCACTTTTATCAGCATTTGTGTACACAATAAAATCCTACCGTTACCGTTACAGGGATTTCCTTAGAAATATTAGAGTTTATTGGATTTTGTCTTTGCTTATTTTATTGTTTATTGCTTTTTTTGTTGTATTCTTCCTCTTCCTCCTCTAATATTTGGGAATTATCAATGTGCATTACCAGAAATTTCAGATTTTTATCATTTTAGACAAAATCTTAAAAATATTGAAATATGCAATTACATGCAACTTTTGTTAGTAATTCAAATTAGCATTAAATAACTCTTATCAATGTAATTCGTCCAGAAAATACACAAATACATTTTGAAAATATTATACAAAATTAATAAATTCTCATATTATTTACCCATTTAAGACGTGATACTCTGTTTAAAGCAGATCTCTTTATACAGTTTACCAACCAAGTATTTCTTTCCTAAATAATATAACGTTACGTCTTATTTAGTAATTTAAAATAAATATCAGATAAGACGTTTTAAATGGCACAGTTAAATATATCCGATAATGCGCTGTAAAACTTATACGGTCTGTTAGGAGTCCCCGTTCAGAACACAAATGAACTATTTTACTAAGCGATTAAATGAAATTATACGTAGTTTAACTCGTCATAAAACAGTACAATACTGTACAACACACTATACGGCTTCGCTACTACAAAATTATATATTTTCTTGCTCTAATTGTTAATTAACTCAAAATTAGTATTGAATGACACCGTATACTAATTAGTGTAATAGTGTCAGTGGTACATATCTCATTACTCGTTCTTTAAGCGGCCAAAAATTATAGAACATTAATTTTATAAATTTCGCCAAATATTAATTGCTGAACGGGAGTACCAGTGTTTAATTTTGTTAATTGTTTTATTAAAATTTAATGAACCTGATTTAATGAGTTGATTATTTTAATTGGAGCATGCATGTGCTAAATGACATAATTAAATTACAAATTATTTTTAGGATAAAATTATTATTGTCACTGGGGCGATGAACAATTGAACGCATATTCATTTAAATATTTGTAATGCAGGAAAATGTTTCATTAGGTACACATAACGCATCGGAAGCTAACATTTCACAACTGTTACAAATAATTTGTAAATTTAAACGCTGATGAATAACAAAATCTTTTTTCAACTAAAACTATGTGTATTTATTCATTTATTTTCATATTTACAATTTCTTGTACGCAGTTTAGAGAAGCAGGAATTACAAAAAAAAAATGATGAGGTTGAAATACGTTTTAAATATTTTCACAATGACGTCTGTGTGTGTGGATAGATGTGTTGCCAGAAGTGCAAGAACTCATGAAGAATAATCCATATAGTAATGAAACTAATAGTTATCAGTTTCATGAAAATGTGCAGATTTGAGTTGATTTGGGTCATAATAGGAAAAAAATGTTATATTATCATATCAAATAAAAAATATTATTTGCAAGTTTCTTTCTAGTATCTGCTTTCAAATTTGACAAAAATATAGAATTCAGAAACTTCACAATTATCAATTTCAAAATGGCAACGAAAGATACAAATATTAAACTGTTCGATTACAATCTTTGGTTAATAAGGGTTTCTTAGGGTTAAGAAGCTAAGGTAGCTAAATGTTTATTCCTTCCTCACATACTTACTTTATTTATTATATGCTATATATTATACGCTACGTAAATTATTTATTAAGTGTTTTTTGTAATCTTTGGGTGTTCCCTTGAACAGATACCCACTAGGTTGCTCCTTGTTTTGGCAAAGTAATAAATAAAAAAAAAATGTTTTCGCACCTCCCAGACCTGTCAGATGATATTCAAAAGCGCCTGCAGAATGGTCAAAATTTACGTGTAGTTTAAATGAAAAAATGAGAAAACATTTTGTTGTGTATCTTTCATTTTTTTAAATATTTCAAAATAACATCCATAAAGCTTATTAAATACGCTTATCCGGAAATGCGGAGATCAAGAATCAAGTTATTTTGATGAAAATTAAGTAACGCCAATCTGAAAATTATGATTTCTGACATCCAAAAATGCTAAAATATTGATACCAGAACAGCCGAAATTGTACAATAACATAATATTGTTCAATTTGTGAAACAAATCCAAGTTTTTTTAATTTTTAATAGAACACAAGAACGTTATACAGAGTAATTGAAAAAAGTCATATGGGAAATAGTTTGCTATTGATATGACAAAATTTTATAAAACAAAATAGATTTGCTTCACTTTAATCGCAAATATCAATCATCAAATCATACTTATCACATACAGGGTGTTTAATAATTACATTTTTTGAAATTGCTCACAAGAGTAAAGTATCCAAATTGTTAGAGATACACAAAAATTTAATTTGGATAAAATGTTTGTAGTCATCCCGTAAACAAATTTTTGAAATATGAAAGCAGTACTCAAAAAAATTGATATTAAAATTTAGAAATAATTTTACAATATTGAAGTAGGCTATGCAATAAACAAATGATACAGGTAACAGATAGTTTTGTTACTTACGTTAATAAGAGTTTGTTTTCGTAATTGTTTAATTACTTATTAATATATAATGGCTTTTCAGTTGCAAGCATTAACAAATTTAGACTATTTTAATCTTACTCTTATATATGGAGAGTATGGAAGAAATTTAAATTCAACAATTCAAAGATTTTCACGGCTTTATCCCTAAAAAGTGCAACCAACTCGTGAATTAATAAGAACAATTTTTCGAAATGCCCAAACTGTTGGATCATTTCATAAGTTGAAAAGGGAACGTCAACCCAGAATAATTGATGAAGATATTGAAAGTCATTAGCTCGCCCAAAAAAGCGCTGGTTGTTTTAAAGAAACACCCTGTATAATAAAAGGATGAAATATATTATAGATTAAATATCAACCTGAATAGATTACACAGTCTTCTAACTATTACTGAAAAGATTTTATCAAAATTTTTTCATACATTTCTTAGAAATTTAAAATAGGAATAGCGTATTTACATGCAAATTTTGAGCCTACTACAGGCACGGGTTAATATCAACTGACAGATCTGAAAGGTGCGAGAATATTTTCATTATTTATTTGAAGTAAATTTGGCAGGTGGGTGTATTTTATTTAAATCAGTTGATTTTCTCATAATATTATAAAACTTAATTTGAAAAGATTTTGTTTTCGTTTGTCGACTATTTGTTATGATTCCATAGTTGCGAATAATTTCCTGCTTTGTAGAATAACAAATAAATAAATAGTATCATCTACCTATGCACGACTGACAAAGATTAATTTACCTGGATAAATGTAAAAGAAATAATTTCCCAAATGAAACGTAACACATTGCAAGCCAGCATTAATAACAACGATTAAGAGCGTTTAACGTTTTCTTGATTTGAAAACAGACCACGGGCTTCGGCCAGCGACATCTGGTTAGAAACTTGCCCATCAGGTGTAACATTAACCTATTACGTGCAATTTCTATTACGTATACGATCTGTGATGGTGATGTTTCTCATCGCATCGGCATCAGCGTCGGCCTCGCGTTATGTGCCAAGTAAATCGGTCAGTTTCCAAACAGTTTATCATCATTTTCAGTTTGAGGTTAGGAGAAACGTCAAACGTATTGTTTTCTCTTGATTTTAATCGCTTGCTCTTTAAATCTTGACTGTGAGCAGAGAGCCTGATGCTCGGTGCTTGAGGTGTGCTCACCTTATCACCTTTGATGCTGGTATTTTTGTTATTATTACAATTTTCATAACATTATGACGTATAGTTTGGTGATTTAAAATAATTATACTTGACTTACCTTTCGCCTATGAGTCATCTCTCTGAATTCTGTAACACAAACAAAACAGTTTACTATGGCATAATCAGAATATTTTTTTGTAATATTTATAGCATTAATTTGAGTTTGACGTTCCGCATGTTTTATTTAAAACAACATCTGTGTAGTTCATTTATTAATAAATAGCATAGATAACGATTTGACAAATTTAAATTATTTTATTGAAGACTATTAGTTCATTTACCCAGCGTTGTCCGGGTGCAATTTCAATATTTTATTTAAAAATAATGTTTCGAATATTCTACATAATTTTTCATTATGAAAAAAATGTATGTACAATAATTCGAAACGACGTATTTAAATAAAATATTTTATAGAACTTAATTCAAAAGTCATCACATTAGATAAAAAAAAAAAACAGAAAAACTTATCTGCTTTTTAGCTGTCGCCACATCCTAAGTTTTTCGTGAACGAGCATATTTTAGAGTCCCTAGAATACGATTTTAATAGTTTCGCGATGATGTCTGACTGTGTGTCTGTCTGTCAGCCTGTCTCTGTAGATCTCTGGAGTTAGGGTTTCTCAAAAACTACTACATAGAAAATTTGATATTTGGTATATATCAACTGTATCCCCTTGGGGAAGAGATGATTAGATTTGGTGATAATCCAATAACCGGAAGTGGTAGTTTACTTGAAGCCCTATCAAGTTATTTTGAAATATCTAAGTAAATTATGGTATAATGATAATTTTTCTTATTAGAATAATATTTCAAATATTATTATCTACAATTGTTGTTTGAAATATTGTTCTCTTACTGTCACCATTTACGAATTACAAGAACACGATAAAGAAAAATTATATTCATTTAAATCTGCTAACCTGTGTATTAAAAAAAACAATGGTTGAAAAATGTCATTTTTTGACATGTGTCATAATTGAAAACTAAATTTTTAAAGGGACGAGTGTTTCTTCATTCATGGTGGTTTGTGACCGTGTTCCTGCATTGTTTGATAAGAAATTTTTGGCGAAAGGTATTGTGGTGCCCACATCAGATTTTTAAAATTCAATTTGGCCAAATCACGTAAACGTTTTGAGTACAATGCTAAGTGAAGTGGTATATATTTTATACAGAACTCGATTATTTAAAAATGTTCGCGATTCTAGATTTTATAAATTAAGTATATGGTGGTGATGTGTGTGTGATTTTTCATCGAATGGAAATTCCCTGTTGAACTATTTGTATTCCCACTACCCTCTATTATCTTGAATTTTATTAGATTTCTTCTTAATCACGCCAAAATTTTGAGTAAATTGTTTTTAGTTTGGGTAGTAATTTTTCACACAGTCGACATATTTCAACACTTAAAAATTAACCCTCAGATTCCTTGTCCACTGAAATATTGTGGATATAATTTGACGGCTGGTAACTAAATATTATGCGTTTAAATATGTCACTTATCGAGATCTGCGAAACCAATAACAAGTATAATTATAAGAATGCCAGAAGAAACGCAAGCAAAATACATGTGTAATTCTAAAATAGCTAAGAAAATTATACTTAGGAAGAAATTAAAAAACAGCATAGAAGAAATACTATATAGAAACAAGATCAGTATTCAAGAAGCAAGGAAAAAAGCGAGGAACAGAAAAGACTGGAAGAATCTATTAAACAGGGACCTGAACTGTAACGAAACCGTAACCAAAAACCGAACCGACATTTGACACTTCATGAAACCGTAATCGAAAACCGAAATTTATATTTTATTTTTTCAAATATGGAAACCGAAAACAGATGCGAAATATAAATTTATCCTCTAATCGAAAACATAACCGAAGCGAAATAATATATGTATTAAAACCAGTATTATAAATATTTTACTAAACTGAAAATATTAATCATAAATATTTTTCATAGAAATACTCTCCATGCCTTCGAATTCATAAAAAGTTGCATTTATTTAATAAAATTGAAGACAGTTTATTCCATTTTTAGTTTTTGCATTTACAATAAAAGATTACTCATTTGTTAAAACATTTTTCAATCAACCTTTAGTTAAGTTACTGTTCAAATTTCGAATAAATTAGCTATTATTAAAATATCAAAGTTATGATAATTTACGTAATGTATTTAGTAATAAATGTTGCTAAAATAAACGTACGAATGTGATAAGCTTAACATATAGTTATATATTGAAGCACAATTTTAATTTTTAGATCACCACTTAAAATTAAAGTAACTAACTATACTTTTACGTAAAACAACTTACAATTTTAACAGAAACCGACAAAAACCGAATTCGTAACGAAACCGAAAAAAAACGAAATTTATTTGTTTATATTACCCGAAACAAAAAGCAATATATTTTCAAAAAACCATTACCGATTACCGAATGCAAATTTGTATTAATGTTAAAACCGCTCATCGTAAACGAACCCCAAAATTGTTCGTTTCGAGTCCTTGCTATTAAACAATATAGTTTAAAGAAAATAAAAATAATCTCGAAACTCGTAAGGGGTATAAACAAATTTAAAATGTATATAATAAATATAAATCGTTACGCCATTTTACTTGTTCTGGGAGTGGCATTTTATTTAGAGCAAATCTTGGTTTTTAATATATTTTTAAACTTAAAGTGTATTCACCGGCCGACAAACCAAGCCCCTCAAGGGAGCCATTGTGGTAATTTGCTTGTTTATTCCATATTGTATGTATATTTATTTATTTGTAGCTTTATTTTTAGGTCCCCAATCCTTCCTCAGACGCAAAAATATTCCACCTAAAAATAGGGAAATAATGTGATGATATATTTGTTTATTGGATATCTTGCAAATTTATTTGTCTGTAAATATAAACTTAAGTTAAAAAAATTATTATAATAAATCAATTAAATAATTTAACTTCTTGTTATTATAATCACAGCCAAATAAAATTGGAATGAACTGTAGCATGTGTTAACTAAAAAAAAAAAATAACTTCGTAATTCAGGGGTCTATAGTTAAGACATCAAGTGGAGAGACAAGTCGACAAGTGCATAGACGGAGATGAATCTTCGTGAGGAGCGGAGCAGCATGACTTAAAACGATTCCGTGACAGTTAAAAATCAACCTTTATTATTATGTAAACAGACACCTAAGTAACTAAATATGTATTCAAATCATTAGACACATCTTTCAAACACGATGCAGCTTCTTAGATAATTGAGTCATTTACATTTGTACATAAATGTAATGAAATAAATAAATATATTATCACGCCATTTACCCATTTTGGGTGTGACACACTGATATTGAAGATCTCCGTAAGTGATATATTTTTACAAGACTTCAAGTCAAGGCCCCTAAAGTTACTGTAGAGGAGTAACATCTGAAGTAAAGTTATAATGGCAACTCTACAGTCTTTTACCCGATTTCTTCTTAAAACAAAAAATTTGATCAGGAACACAGCGTGTTCTACCAAGATCTTGAACTGCAGACTTAAATGATACATGATCTCGTAGATGCTGAACAACATACACAAATGTGCGAATATTTGAAAGATTACAATTTGTACACACGCTTCGCCAGCGTTTCCCGAGCGTCACCATAAGCCAAAACAATGTTTATAAACTCGCTATTCGTAAAATCCGACATTTTTTCAGATTACTATTTTTGTCGATATATGTTGTCAAAATTTATTTGAAAAAGTTGACGAGGGACATTTGTCAAAATCAATTATTTCATCAAATTATTATGAAAATGCCTAAACGATTCGTTAAAAATGCGAAAAAATTTAGAAGAAAAAGTGTTTCAGAAATATTGTTGTGCTTGACAAATTTAATGTATCCACTTAATTGTTTATACTCTGTGTAACTTGTTGAAATGAGAATGCATCAGAAAAAATAATGAAACAAGCTAAGAAAGGACTGGAATCAATCGGTAATACATAAATTTGTTTACAAAATAAATTAATCTTGTTGATTGTTACTTTCCACCAATATTTTTGTTTTGGACATTTTATTTTAAACAGCCACTCTTATATTATGTTTCGCATTAAGTATGTTTACACACAACAATTAGAAATTATCCAGTTTAGTTTCAAATAACTTACATCTTAAATATTATTAAAAAAAAAAATTAATGTAGCTCCTGTCGAAGCTTCACGTACATCTATGGACCTCATGGACCCCTTTTTAGAAGTCCTGCTCTAGAGAAACATACAATTAAAATAGTATACTAGCTATATTTAGTTGGTTAACTAAAGATACAAAAATGAGAATTTACCGAACGATAATAAGACCGATAACAATGTAAGTTGCTGAGCATACAAAGCATTACAAAAAAAAGATGAAGAAGGTTTAAGAATAATGTAACGAAAAATAATAAGAACAATATTAGAACCAATAAAGATATCAGAAAACGAATAAAGAATAAGAATGAACAATGAAATAGAACAAGAGTTAGGAGAAGATATAGTGACAAAGATGAAGCAACAGAGAGTTAGATGGATTGGACATATATGGAGAGCAGAAGAAAATAATGCAATTAAATCAGTAGTAGAATGGAAACCAGGAGGGAGAAGAAGACGAGGCAGACCCAGATCAACATAGCTAAAAGAAATAGAAGAAGATTTAAAAGTAGCAGGAATTCAAATTTGGTGAAGTAAAATATAAGATAGGAACCTAACTACGAAGATGTAAAGGAAAAGAAATGGAGATTGATCCACTCCAACAAAATTATCTAGAGAACTTCAAAAGAAACTGCGTTACCCCTTGGGGTAGTGTCTCATCAAGACAAGAAATCTTGTCTTGATGATCACTTCTTGTCTTGGGCTTGATTTTCAAGACAAAAAATTAAACATTTCTAGTGTTGCTCATTTCTTGACAATGTATTTCTTGTCTTGTATCAAGAATTTTTGATTTTTCTTGATTCTTGACATATAAGGGAATCCCCTTTCTTTATAGCTTTATCCAACCCGAACGCTCAAGAGTGTAGCGTTGACGTCTGTCCTTGCCCCTCCCTTTTAGTTTTAGTTAAATGTTTTTTACGTAGATGTTTCGGCATAAATTAAGTTTTGAAATATATATGCATTTTGACCATATATTTAGAATAAAGGAAAATTATATATAAATAGTTTCAATTTATACATAAGAAATTACACACATCTTGACTTCACATATTTATAAAATCTTGTGTTGCATATTTACAAAAATTTGAAGTTCACATGCCAGATGGTGTTAAAACCTTTGTGCAAATGTGGATAGAACCTCAGTCACTTTATTGACAAATTTATATCAAATTTTTATATTTTAATCATAAATGAGGAACTGAAAAATTTATTATCAAGAAATCTTGATTCTTGATGATACTTTCTTATCTAAAATATATATAAAATACTTCTTGTCTTGGTCTTGTATTGATTTCAAGATAAGATGAAGAGTATATGTTGATTCTTGTGAAACACTACTTAGGGGTATTATATACTTATATACTGAGCTATCTACTTCATAAGGAGAATATGTAATTTTGCAAAGAAAATGAATTAAATGAAATAGGTGATTGAGCGGTTCTGTGGTTTCATAAAATATTTATTTTGAAAGGAAGTAGAGCTTGATACAATTCATTATTAACTGGCCACTAATAACAAACAAGTTAATAAAGCAAGCAATTAATATTGTCTTTAATGACGACGTTATAAACAACGCGTTTATTTTCACTAATAAATAAACATCTATCCCAGTTAGCGTGGGTTGAACACCCACGCGTACACAAGTGAAACTCGACTCAAAGGTCAAGGGTACCGGCAAGGCAGCAGCAGCGGACTGCATACTGCATCAGCCTCGCTGTCGCTGCAGAATTTCTCCGGAACGGTGTATACCCAGCATTGCGGAACGGACAGTTAACAAGTGGGATGCTACTAATGGTTTAGTTAGTGCGTTGCTAAGTCGCTACCATACTCACACATGCGCACATGTGGAAGCGAGAAGCTCGAAGAACGAAGACGAGGATCGAGAAGCCGGATCTGAGAAGTGACTTGTCTCTGGCTTGTGCGTATGCTTGACCTAGATTTCACCGGTTTCATGTTTTATTTGTGCTAGGTTCCGTGACTGTTAGACAATAAATGCTGACTAACACAGTGTAGCACGCCGGCACGCCGGACGTAACTTAGAGATGCTACACTGCCTTCCACACTCGATTGGTAGCGAGATACTTATCGAGTTTTAACAATTCAAATAAACAAGTTAACAGATTAGATTGTAGAAGTTCGGGAAGAGTGTCTCAATCCAAGAATAAATTGTTACCGCCTTCTCTCAATGTATATCTTTTTGACTACATTAATCAGTTTAAATCATCACCAATTTATATGATGTACCGAAACGATGACACATGTGGATGACATTTTTGTATAAATATTGTTACTTTAATTTAATGTTTGTTTAATTGTTTATCTATCCTTAATTCCTTATTAGTTTGTATTGTGCATGTACATGCAAATATTTGAGCTTCTGTTTGTTATTTTGCCCTGTAAATGTATTACTGTTGGGAGTGTTGGGCAATGTAGAATATTATTATTATAAACATAAAGAGACAATACTGTTAACAAAATGAAATTTCTCGTGTTTTAATTTACTTATAACAGGTTTGTAATAAGAAAATAGGCTGTACAGGGTATTTCATGCACGCGCCTGGCCATTAGAATTGCACTTTAAACAAAAGTTACCAATATTAGTAGGTTTTATTTTTTCGGAAAATGCCACAAACTCAAACTTGGGTTGGTTAAATAATACGAGTATATTACATTTTTCTAGTTCCCGAAGAATAATTATAGACGTAAACAGCACTTCATAGCAATTATTTTCAAGGTTACTTTTCTGTCTACAATCTACATCTATTTTTATGGACAATGTGAGTAAACAATATGCGCAGTGCATTTTGAACATATATCTAGCAATAACATTTTTTATGGTTATTGTTATCAGGTTAAACTGCGTTTATATCTTAAAGTTTTTATAAATTTAATAATTAATTATATTTTTCATTTTGAAAATTATAACCTACCAGATTCTACTGCTAATTTCTGCATTAAACCATTTTAAAAAGTACAGGAGATATGAAAGATTAATAATAACAGTTTTCAAGTTATAAAATTAATATAGTTGGACAAGAGCATAGAAGTTGCTATTTAAGCCTCATATACAAATCGAAAATAGTGTTAGTTTTATGTTCCATGTTTTATTGCATTGGTAAGTAGCATACACAAATGACGTGTTAGTTGTTGGTTTTAGTTAGTGTAACGACGTATAGTGACAAATATAATAAATAAATTTAACTAGATCGGTGACTTAATTTTCTGCAATAGACCATATTAAACTAAACTGTCAGAAAATTACATATGTATTTTGTTGATAAGAACTACAGTGCTTTAATGGTATATTATAAAATTATGCGAAAACGATACGTTTTAATATACAAATTATCCTAGATGAACGCCTAAGAAGCGTTTACTTCTATCATCATAAAAATTACAATCAAATTGTAAAAAGTATGCCAAGATTTACCTAGAAAAATCTGCCCTATTTATGAAAAAAAGTTTTCTGTCCAATAAATAATGATTTATAAAAAAGTGATATCAAGTGAGCCAAGTATATTTTTACATATAAAAATATTACTCAGAAAGAGTTTTTGTCGAAGCGACCTACCCTATTCCTGTAATATAGTAATAAGAATGTCGCCGCTTTCTGTCTCTGTCTGTATAATCTTGGCGGCGACATACTAATGTACGCCTTGATTGAACGTATTTTGAATGATAGTTGATAGAGATAACTGTATATCGCTATATCATTTTATGCACCCTCCTATTAGTCCTATTGGCCGATTCCTAAGTCTAAAACGTAAAACCAGGTAAAACCAAAACATAAGTTTGGAGTTTGCAAACTTTTGTGTTAAAACAAAAACGACATACAGTTCTGTGAATGGTTACATATGAAAGGCAAGCTAAAACAAGAACTAATTTCGATTTGTGAATGATGCTTTACATCATTTTTTGGTTGAGGTTTGTCTTCACCTATTCCCATAGGGTTTATTTTCTGGATTTAGAAATACTAGAAAAGCATAAACATAACTTGCTATACTTAAGTTTAGTACAGTAAATGAATATTAAAAATAAAATTCAGTATTTGGATAGATAGCTGCAAAAACCTTAAAGAAATCTATAAATAAAAATCATAAAATACATTTCGAGTTCTAAAAAAGTTTGGGTTGAAAATTTGTGTCTACGAAAATATATCATCATATCATATCATATACCCATTTTTGGGTGTGACATTTGATAAGAGATACAGATTTGTACATAAAGTGCGAGTACCAGCCATTATGTCATGGCACCTAAAGATATAAGTGGAGGGAGGGAATCACAGAGATAATTGTGGGCTGTGGGATTCGAACTGAGGATTCAATATGTGTTGATTTATGGATGCGGAAAAACAACCTCCCATATCAAGTTAAACTAAGGGAGTTGTTTCTTCGAAACCTGTATTTTGGGTGAAAACTTTTTCAGCCCAAAACATTTAACCAGTTCTTATAAATATGTTTAGTTGTAAGACCTAAAATACTGTTTACATAATGAGGTGTTGTAATTTACTAATCTAATTTTATTACATTTATTAGATATTTTTGAAACTTGCTTCATAAAGAAAGTCTTGAGGAACTCGTACCCATCTAGGCGGAACAATATTCTTGTACCGAAAGTCTGCAAAACTACCCAAAAACAACCAAATTTTTGGTTAATAAAATATCCAATTGAATCCCTGTATTTCTAATCATGTGTGCTATAATAACCAATCAAAGTAACATTATAGGTACTGGTAATGTTTCCGGGAAATTATCACGTATTAATTATGATGTTTTTGCTAACATATGTTGACATTTAAATAAATATTAATTTTTATTAAAAAATGTCATTTTTATAATAATAATAATAAATTTTATTTGAATTCGGCACTAAAGTGCTCAAAAATCGTCTTTAAAACTTCATAAAAAGTCACTAAAGTAACCCATTATACGACGATTTTGAGTAACGCAGTGTTGGCAACCGTAAAATAATTATTGTACAAATAGGATAATTATGACAGATATATACGTATTATAGTAAATTTATACGTAAAATGAAACAATATGTCCAAGAAGAATTAACTAATTAATTCCGATGAAGAAGTTGAGGAATAAAACACACAATTTTGAGTGTTATTTAACTTAATAACTTATTCAACGTTCTAGGTTGACAACACTGAGTGCTGAGTATCAGTTCCAATTGACAACTGACAGATGTATAAACTTACTATATAATATGTTTTTACAGTTTTTTCTAATTTTAAATTTCAAATAAAATTTAATATGTACCGCGGCATTGAAGTTACTTTTTATCACTCACATGGTTTATTTTCGTGATAAAAAGTTAAACCTCAGTGCCTTGATACATAAATAACTATTATTTATTTCAGCAACAGCTAATAAATTAGATAAAAAAAATATATATACAAAACTATCATAATATATAATAAACATTACGGTATGAGAATAAAAATATCAATAATAATCACAAACTTTCTCAACGAATATCAATCGACAATTCATGAATAATTTTATCACAAATGGTACCTCAAGATTTTTTCGGTAACTGTGACAAATTTTGTCAGCACGTTTCTACCAACAATACAAATCATGATTTGACGGTCGGTAGCCGTACTTCACGCGATGCTATATTTCTTTACATTTACTGCAGGTGCGTGAACCCATCGCAACTTAATCCGTACGCACAGCTCGTTGCAGCACAATGAAAGAGTCGACGAATCGTCGAGTCTACGACTACGACTTCGTCTCAAAGTCAGAGGTGAAAGTTGCCGGAATGAGGGCCCCCTGCCCTCTCTCTTCACAGTAACTCAGTGACTGAGTAACTGAGTGAGTTCGGCAGCTGCTAAGCAGGGGACAACCGGATATACATCCGGCTGTTGTTGCTGTAGTGTGAGTGACATAATGGCAGACCAGAAGACCAGTTCTTGGAATTGGTTTCTTTTTGTATAAGGAATTGTGGTTTGATGTTGATTACCAAAACAAAGAATCATTGCTTTATTTTATTTTCCCTACAGATATTTAAAATGCTGCATAGAGTTTATTATTCCGACTACACGAATTATATAAAATGAATCTTACTTTAAAAAAATGTAAATATATAAATAATCACGTCATTAACCATTTCGGCCGTAGCAATCTAATTTCGAAGATCTCAGTAAGTAATATAGTTTTACGCGTGAAATGTAGTTACCCGCTATCAAGCTACGACCTCCATAAATGAGTGGAGCAGAAACCAAAGAGATAAAGTTAAGAGAAGTACAGAACCAAATATTTTAATACAAAATAATTCAAATTTATCATTACGTCATTTACCCATTATAAATGTAGCTTTCGTAGATAAGTAATACGTTTTTGTGCATGATGCGTGGTTCTCAGCCGTCAAGTCACGATACCCTAAGATGCGCAGTGGGAACCACAGTGGTAAAGTTAACGATATATGGTAACTGTCGGCTGTAGAAATCGAACTGAGGATCTCATGATACGCAGCCCGATATTTCACCACTAGGGCTGCCAATGGAGTTTCATCATTTTTTTTTTTTTAAACAATCTAAATTGAATACTATCTGCACTTTTAAAAAGTCTTAATTGTTATTCATTAAGCGACAATGATTTCTTAAAAATGTTGTGACATCATTGAAGAGGTGTTGCTGGATCTTAAACAATACAGATTGTAAATAATTGTAGTCATATATTTTTTTACTTATTTTATTATTATTATTACAATAAAATAGAACATTTATGTGACAAAAATTATTTAAATCTCTACTGTTTGAGATCCACCAACACCTCTATAATGACGTCACAATATTTAAAAAAAAAATCATTGTGGCTAAATGAATAACAATAGAGACATTTTAAAAGTGTAGAAAGTCTTCAATTTAGATAGTTTCATAAAAAAAATAAGACAAAAATGGTGAAAGACCCCATTATCTGAGTAACCGAAAATCCGAATATCCGAGATATCCGGATATTCGGATCTCAGATCCGTACATTCTAAGATCCGGATCTCGATTTTTAAATATATTTTTGAAGGGAGTGCATGTAAGATTTATTCTTTTGAATATCGACGTTATTTTATTAGTGTACATACATATTTTATATTGAAAATCAATTTGCTGTATAGAAATAAAAGTAATTAATAACAAATTTTAATCCTGATTCAGATCCGGATCCGGATACTCGGTTATCCGTAATCCGGTTTTGAGATCCGTAGAGATTAGGATACCCGTAATCCGGGTATACGGATACATATCAAATCCGGATCCAATTGGCGGCCTTAGATATTTATAACAAATCTGTTGTGGCCACCACAATACCTCCCGTCATAGATTTCTTATCAAACAATGCAGGAGCAGGGGCTACCACTATCAACAAACGCTCATCATTTTAAAAATTACTTTTCAATTATGACACCTGTCAAAAAATTATATCCTCCAACCGTTGAATTATTTTTTTTTTTTTTCAGAAAGCATAGACTAGCAGATTTAAACCTTAATGTCAAAATATGATTTTTATTATACGTGTTGTATTTAGTTAATAGTGACAGTAAGAGTAAAATGTTTAAACCAACAATTGTAGACAATAATATTTCAATCACTATTCTAATAAAAAAAATATCATTACACCACTATTTACTGAGAACCTTCAAAATAACTTGATAGTAAACTACCACTTCCGGTTATTGGATTAACACCAAACACTAATCAGCTCTTTCTAAGGAGATACAATTAATATATACAAAATATGAAAATTTTCTGTTCAATAGTTTTTGAGAAACTGTGGCTGCAGAGGTTCACACAGACCGACAGACAGACAGACACATGCACAAACATCATCGAAAAACTAGTAAAATCTTATTCTAGGTACCCTAAAAGTGCTCATCCACTGAAAACTCACTAAAGAATTTTTAGCATGATTGCTATAACTTCCTTACAGGATGTGGCGGAAGGTAAAAATGTTAAATACCTAGCAAACAGAAATGTCTTTCATTAGATTATGATTGATTTTTATCTTCACAAAGTAAATCAAACAAGTATCAGAGTTTTTAAATTACAAATGAAAGTGATTACAATAATAGCAATAGAATCATTGTCAACCTTTGATATCATCAGATCTCTGAAGAGTAATATTTTTTAAAAACATGTCACATTTATTTAATCACTGTTTCTATAGGGTTGAGGAATTTTTGCAAAACAACTCTACTCATTAACTTAGTGGGTATATTTTTATTTATATATCTATATTTATGAACGATGTTTTTTTGTATTATATTTTTCATTTGACATGCAACAAATGTACTATTAGTCATATGCCGCTTAATGAGTGGATGATTGCGAATTTATGTGAATACAAACGACCATGGTATTCAGTGGGATTCGAACCCGCGACCTCTGGGGTGCTATGCTAGCATTATTATTATTATTTTTTTTTTAATTATGAAGATGGGAGGCGGACTAACTACTATGGTCATATGCCGCCTCATGAGTGGATGATAATGAATTTTTGTGAACACAAACGACCATGCTCTTCAGTGGGATTCGAACCCACGACCTCTGGCGTACTAGGCTAGTGACATAGCCACTGCGCCACCGAGACCGGCAGCATTATTATTATTATCTACTTTATTTTTGCTACGTGTTAATATTTTTATATTATTTTTTTTTATATATGTATACGAGTATCTATAATTTCTACCACATAAAAATTACTCCTATGACTCTCCTCTGGTAATATCACGGGAAGGAAGTATGACTTGATAGGTAAATTAATTTTTTATTTACATGAAAAATTTTACAAAATAACACTAAAAAGAAAAAAAAAGCTTTATTATTTCAATAAACTAATACAAATAGAATAGTAAAATTTATGTGACAAGTTAAAGAATTTATTATTTGTAATAAAAAATAAATTGAAGAGGATTCAATATCACTTTCGAAATATGTTCTGTTTATTATTTAAATAAATATGGATAAATAGCTCCGTGGCAACGTGTCGGACTGTGGATCGTGAGATCCTCAGTTCGAATCCCACTGCCGACAGTTACAAATTTAAAGTTACCCCTGTGGTTCCTCCACCACAAACATCTTTGGGGGCTATGATTTTGACGGCTGAACCGCACTTCATACGTAAAAATATATCACTTTCCGAGATCTGCATAAGTAGAGTGCCACACCCATAATGGGTAAAAGGCGTGATGATATATTTATTTTATTTCATTTATTTATTATTAAAATAAAAAAATTGATTATAAACATTATCTATGGTACATTATTTTGTACAATTATTGGTTAGAAATTTGCTTTTAATTTCCGGTAAATTAAAAACAGGCAAATTAGTGTTAATTAATTTATGCGCGAGAAGAGTTGAAAATTTCACTAAAATTTTTGAGATCACGAACAATATGGTAATAAAATGTGTTTCTAAATAGTTTTAAATAGTAATTAAATAAGTAGATCAACAAGATCTTTGTAAAACTGAAGAGCTACGCTCATTTAGAAAAGATACAATTTCTCTTGTTAATTTATTTAATATAAACGGATTCGTAATTATACCATTATGGAAAATTAATGACTATGATATAAGTAGTGCATTTAATAACATCAATTTTTCACTATAGAAAATATCTTATTTCCAATTCGAATCACACATATTTTTTAAATTTTTATGTATTATATACTAATAAATTTTCTAGTTGCATGTGCACATAATTCACTTTAGAAAATACCTGCGACAGTGGCGCGCCTTTAATTATTTCACATAAATTGATTCGATAACATATTAAAATACAAATAAAACATCTGTATATGTACTTGATTTAGTTACCAAGTTGTGTAATTTTTATGAATTTCTTTAGTTCTACAGATAATGTGAACTTCTTGGAATATGTATACAAGATGAATCATAACGTTCGAATGAGATTGAAAGTGAGCCTGGTCTGCTGGATGGCCTGAAATAACCTTTTTCTCAATAAACTTGTGAAAAAAATCCCAATAACCAGACAGTTATAACAAATTAAAATTTAATCAATTGATAAGCACTCACTACAAACTGTAGCAGTGAATTATATTGAAATGGACGATACTAGAGAGTTAGTAGAATAAAGTTTAGTCATATTTAATTAAAAGGCTATGTAATTTTTTAATTTATTTAAATGTCAAAGTTAAAGATTAAGTGCTTTATGTTTTTGTTTTAATGAATTTAGAATTCATTTAATGATACACTAATTAAAAGATTTCTTTTTACTGTCCTTACCTATATTTTGTGATGGATGTACAATTTTAAATTAAAGTAAGCAAATTATCAAATATTGCACGAAATATTACTCTATTAATTCAGCGGTACTCAATAAGTGGGCGTGATTTACAAATACTTGAAACTGCTGTAACTTTCTGTTTATAGTGCTTTGACAAAAGTTTTTTAAGGAATGGATATTATTTTGGGTCATCCTAACTACACTTTCAATCTCATCCGTATATTATGATTCATCTTGTACATAATGCTATACAAGAAAATAAGACACTATTTATAGTTAACAAGAAAAATAGTCTATGTGGCCAGCACATCACCTCCCGCAGAAGATTATAAAATTATACACAAATTATATACAATAAGCATCTATCAACTACCAACCATAAAACTGCTCGAACGGAGAATGGCATATTTCCCATTTTATAATGTTCTAGAAATGACATAAATACCTATTAAAAATATCAATAATGAAATATTGTGTAATTACAACGAACAAAGATCTCTTTAAAATGTGCATTTTAATTATGACACGTCAAAAAATAACATTTTTCATGCGCTATTTTGTTTCTTTAAGCTGTATTCTATATTTTTTTAACGTATTGTATCCCAAATGGTGCCAATAAGAGAAAATAACCCGATAGGTCTTCAAGTAAATTATCACTTTCGATCATTGGGTTATCACCAAAAACTAATCTGCTCTTTCTCTTACGTTCTATTATTTAATCAAATGTAAAATGTTATATACAGAATATTTTTAAAAAAATCTCGTAAATAATGTAGGAATATTTTTCAGATTATCGAAAATCATTTGTTATTGCTAGCAGTATCAATTTAAATAGAAAAGCTCCGTGTTTATATCATGTACGCTACTGGTCCAATAAAAATATGCAGAACAATTAAGACAAAACGAAAGTAATTAATATGGTCGTTAATTCTGCTTAGCACTAAGTTTAGTTAACATGCACAAATTAAATTATTCTTCTACGTACGTTCGTAGATATTTGTGCTACAAATTATCTTAGTTAGCAAACAATCTCTTTATGTAGTTCTGGGCCCAGCTGCGTTCTGTGTGTAGACTCGAAAAGCATAAATCTTTTTAATTAAGTTTCTAAACAAAGAATTTAACAACTCTTTTCTGTTTAGTGTTTGTTCATTGTCACCTTGTTAAGATGTTAAGTGTCATTATTAATTTTAATCTACGAGATTTTTCACAAAACGACACAACCAAAACAAACAATATTAAAAATACAGTATATCCAGATTTCAATGGATTGCTATTGAAACTACTAATTACAAAAGCTGAGTTCGATTTTTTATACATTTTAGAGGAAACTTCTAACATTTTCTTACTCTCCTCATGAATCATAACGGTCTCATTAAATTTTAACTTTCCTTCAATAATTAGTAAACAATCGCTTATTGGTAAAAACATTTGTCGATAAAACGGAACCTATACAGGGTGTTCATTTTAAGTGGTACACTATTTCTATATTATAAGACTACTAAAATGAGCAAAACAAGAATTTTTGTAGACCAGTGGTTCTCAAAAAAACGGGATGCAAATTTCTTATTTTAAATAGCTACCTATTTTTTTATTGTTTGCTTTTTCGATTCAGTACTTTTTCTGAATTCAACGATATCCACATGTAATACCTTAATATTTTAAAATATTTAAGAAAAACGCGAAATTAAAAATGTATCATTTTAATTAAATATGCCTATATTATATACAAAGAGTGCCATGGAAGTAAACAAATAAATCAAATGCAGCAATAATTGCAAAAACTGTAATAATTTTCTTTAATTTGTGATTTAGTTAATAATACATACAATATGAATACAAATAATTTATAAAAATTGTTCAAAATTGCCACCATTAACATGAATACAAACTATTTCTCATTAATCGCAGTATTCTTTCGTCAACATTATTAAGAACAAATTCAAAATTATTTTTTAATTCTTTTAAATTATTGTAGACTGTATCATGAATTTTATTCTTTAAATATCCTAATAAGTAAAAATATAAGAGGCTTAAATTAGGAGATCTGGTAGGCCACTAAATAGGACCGTTAGAACCTATCCATTTGTCGGAAAACATTTCGTTGAGATAACCTTGTAACCTGACGAGATTGTGTGCAGGTGCTCCGTCTTGTTGAAAGTGAATATCTCTTATAAGGTGCAGTGGTAAATTATCTAAAATATCTTCTTCTAGAATATTTCGTAAAAATTTTAAATAACGATCGCCCATCATTTGAAATGCTGCACCAAACATTAACACTGAATTTTCTTTGAAATTTTCTTTCACGAATTAATATAGGGTTTTCGTAGTACTTCAATAGTGATTATTTTTTACATTGCCATTATTCGAAAAATTCACCCCACCAGTCCAATCTTTTTTGACATATTTACACCTTCATTTAACAGTAAATAACAAAATTCCAGTCGCCGATTGTAGTCACCATGTTGCAGATGTTGTATACTTTGTTAAGTTTGATGTAAGGTTGATATTTATTTTTCTTCAAAATTTTATGTATTGCGTCTACACTTACACCAAATTCACCAGCGACCCTACTGATAGAATGTTTTGGATTGGCTTTGAAACATGTCTTCGTTTATTTATAAATAAAAAGGTATTGGAACGTAAACGAATTTTTCTACGATCACTACTGAAAATTACACTTTCTCCACACTAAACAAATCTTGAAAATTGTATATTTCGCAGAGTCGTGTGGAATAACGTGTGCAATTATTCCACACGCAAATGTGACCAACTTACTACTAATAAAATATTGTATGATATTAATATGTCAAGTATAATTACATATCATAAAATTTTTCATAATTATTTCAGATTTCATATAAATCTTCGTTTTCAATATTGAGATTACAAAGAAAATTTTTAAATCAAATATGTCATTAATAGCTGTATTCTTTTTGGTCAAAATCTCAGTTAGTCTCAGCTCACTTCAGATAAACTCAGTAAAGTGTTGTTCTTTTTCTTAGAACTGAACTGAGACAAACTGAGAGAACTCACTTCCCCTCTTACCGATGCTGCACCACCCGCGAAATAAACTCAAAATGATCTACGCAACTCAGTTCGGTGGAAGAGATAATGTTTGGTTTGTGTTGTCTGGAGAACTGTCATATTTATTTGGTTATGTGCGCTAAATTGCTACAATAACCAAATTATGTCGATCTATTTCATTGATATATTAAATGTGTAAAATATTTTAGTGTCATCAATTTTAATAGTATAAGTATATATATTCTTGTTCAAACCCACCTTTCTATACTTAAACTGCTGTTCTTTTTGGATGCTTTTCAGCTCAACTCAACTCAGTTCATCTCAACTCACTTGTCAACTGAGTTGAGCTAAAACTTTCCAAAAAGAATACAGCTAGTATTACAATCTATAGATTTATAGTTGGTAGCACTGCACACATCTGCGCTTGCGCCGCCTTCATGCTGTAATCATAAACTTAAAATAGTTTGAGTTTGAGATGTCATTTCTTGTTTCTGAAGAGTAAGAATTATTATTGTTAAATCTTGACAAAAGTGTTATCGTAGAAAAAGTTTAGTGTGCAACTCGTACAGAATTACCTATTTCACGCTCGTGTGATTTCAGCACTCGACTTCGTTTCGTGATAAAACTCTCACAACTCACGTGAAATAGATAACTTTCTGTACTTGTTGCACAATATATTATTCCAACCTTCGAAATAAATTATGAGCTGGCACTTGTCGCTAAGGATACAACTCACTGTAAATATTTACAGCTGCATTCGAATTTTTGCTACATAAAATGTATACTTCATACATGTCTATCTTCTTATATAAGAATAATTATTCATTTTGTTGTTGTAATACAGAAATACAGAAGTACTCTTAAAAAAAAATAGTTAACAATTGTTTTATTTATTTGTTTTCTTCCATGGAACTCTTTGTTTAAGGCATATTTAAATAAAAATGATACATTTTTCTCGAATGCTTTGTGATATTGGGGTATTACATGTGATGTCGTAGCTCTTATAGTTCTCGAAATAGCAATAATGTACCACTTAAAATGAACACCCTGTATATGTATTTATTGATAATTACGCACCGTGGTAATGCTTCCTCAGTTCGATTCCCACTATCGACAATTTCACCACGCCACAATTAGAATGGGTTGATTCATATGCTTTATTCATTTATTGATTTATTTTAATTATATGGTGTAAATAGCTCCGTGGTAACGCATTTCAATGCGAATTATGAGATCTTCAGTTCGATTTCCACTGTCGACAATGTCGTCACACTTAAGTTCTCCTTTAATACCAAAATATGTCAATGTTGGTTATACACGTTTATTTATTTATTTTTATTATATGGGGCAAAAACTGTCTATCAAAAATGTCGTCATTTTTTATTTTACCCCTACACTAAAATCTGTGGAGGACTACGCTGCCGGTAATGGTACTTCATGCGAAAGACAATGGGGCCTATTTTGTAACGTAGGGACCTGTTATTTTTTATCGGCCTGTTAAAAATTTTAACCAATAAAAATATATGTGCCAAATGAAATTTTCAATTTTAATTCAGTGCCGTCTGTTTTCTTTGGTTAAATTTTTTAACAGGCTGTTAAAAATTTACAGTTAAAGTAACATAATAGGCCCCCATATCACTTAACGAGATCCACGAAAGCAGAACTCCAAATCCAAAATAAGCAAATGAAGTGATGATATATTTTATATTTACCAAATTTACCGACAATAATTTCTAGATGTAATAGCATTTTTGATAAACGAAATTTCTCTTACCCATATAAATAAATAAACCCTATAACCCACATAGCGTACTCCCAACAAACTCAAACCATCTTACTTGTTTTCAGTCAGTGTTATTTGTTTTGTAAAGGAAATTATTAAAAATATTAAGTGATTTGTTGAATTTGCTACAATCACCACTAATATTAGGAATTATATATAATCGCCGACAATTATATACACATAATCGAATACAGCATATAGGTATATTCGTTTTCAATTTTGTGGCGAACCTAAAGATTTTTTGGGGGTTTATTATCGAAGTAATGGTCGCAGTGGTGATCAGCAAACAATACATTTTTCGTTGCATGCAATAATTTTAGTTAAATTTATTTAAAAAAACATTGTGCATTATAGCCGCTGTCTAGCGTCTTATGTATTATTTTGGAAAACAAAAACATCAATAAAAAGATCAACTAATATGAAGACGTTTGTCTAATTTGACCGAAGTCGTATTTCATATTGTTTTTGAGATTTCATGAGATGCTTAGGAAATGATGTCAGACTAGAAGATTTTATATTTACTGTTTTGTATGAAAAGTTCTAAGTTTAGGTTCAATTTTCATATTGGAATGAATGTTAAAATGTAAAGTAATCTTAATAGTATAAAAAACTGATGGCGTAATTTAATTTTTGATTTGATGTCTGCCGAAATGAAATAATTAAAGTTCTCATACATAAATTTAACACAAGCCGATGGACTTTTGCCGAAGCATTAAATTTAAAAATATTTTTATATAATTATATGAATATAGTACCGTTTAAAAGCACCGTTAATTTTGCACATTTTAATTCGTGCGTGATGTTTTTATGCTGCCAATACAATTAAATAAAAAAGTTAACTAATTGTCACTCAATTCTCCTTAACACTTTTTTGCCAAGAATATTTTCTAAATTTTGACGGTTTAATTTTTTTCATTCAGATAATGTTTTAAATGTTTACCTCCCGCACATAGGGGACCATTTTTCGACAGTGAGTTTTCTACAAATTAGAATTTTTATATTTAAAATTTGAATACGAGCTAATTAGATTTAGAGAGCAAGCTTTCTCAAACATATATCAGTAAGGAACAAATTAGGTTACTGGAAAAAAAGGAACAGTTTATTTTACAATTGCTGTTTAATTAAAATAAGATG
The DNA here is from genome assembly GCA_963942605.1 of Poecilus cupreus. Classification (NCBI taxonomy): domain Eukaryota; kingdom Metazoa; phylum Arthropoda; class Insecta; order Coleoptera; family Carabidae; genus Poecilus; species Poecilus cupreus. The sequence goes on along the minus strand of OZ012715.1, from coordinate 5,567,290 downwards.
ATTGATGATAATCTATAAAAATATTAAAGACAATAAAATGATAATGTAATAATCAAGGAACAAAAACTTTTTAAATTAATAAACAAAAATTTATATAAAAGATGAATCCTTATAAAATTTAAACAAATTAAATTAAAATATATATATATATATATCAAATATATCATCACGCCTTTTACCCATTATGGGTGTGGCACTCTGTTTACGCAGATCTCGGTAAGTGATATATTATTTGCGTATGAAATGCGGTTACCAGCCGTCAAGTCATAGCCCCCAAAGTTGTTAGTGGAAGGGGAACCACAGGGGGTAATGTAAATTTGCAACTGTCAGCTGTGGGATTCGAACCCATAAATTTAAACAAAACGATGAAAAAGAGGAGGTTTTTGTCCAGCAGTATAATAAAAAAGATAATATTTGTTGCAAGTATTTGAAACATTTTTCAGTTTTTTACTGTTTAAAAATTCAATAATTTAATCAATAAATCTACTGACCCATGATCTGTCACAATAATTATATAATTTAAAAAGTGAATGATTTGGTGGAAGGGTACATCAGATATAATTTACAATATTACATTTTAAAATTACCTCCATTAAAAAATACACACATTTAGAGTTGTATAGCCACTTTTAAATTTCTGTAACAAGTTCTAAATGAATTGCAGTTTAATTGTAATATTTTTTGTGCGCCCCAGTTAAAATTCGCATGTCTGTTTTAAAACAATAGTCAAGCATACAAAATAAATTATTTAATTTTAAAAATGTAATAGTACAACATGATTTAATAAAACAAAATAGAGGAACATAATTTAGTAATTACCGTAACACTAGTCTAAATTTCACGGAAACTACAATGCCTAATAAAATATTGCTCTCCTGACATAAGGCCGAGCGTATTCCGCATTAATTAAGCAATTAATTAAACGTGTAAAGTCACGATACTTTAGTGACCTCATTGCATTTTTAAATTTGTGTCAGATAGAAGAAAAGTGATGCCGATTTTGAAAACAAATTAAAAGTATGAATGTGAAAGGTTACCGAAATACTGAAAATAAAAGAAGAAAAGTTTTGAATTCACCGGATTCTTAATTTCATTGGCCGTTGATCGTAACCTTGGCCGAAATTCGGTGCTATTGAAATAGATGGCTCTTCACGATTTTATTTTATCGAAATCTTTTACCTTTGTGTGCGTGTGAATTGTATAAGATGCTATCTGGCTTTGGGAGCATAATTTGGCTCACAGGTAATTTTCAAAATAGAACACTTTGGGCGTCCCATGATTTGCATTTATAAAGAAATTTTTACACATTCTAAAATACCAGAATAGTACAGATGTGCATAGAAAGCGAAACAGAAGTTTATGCGAATAAATATTTCAAAGGTTTTTATACAGCTCTTCTAATAAGTGTAGCAAATATTTTTATGCAATTAGATTAAATTATTCAATCGACATATATTAATTCTGTTATTTAAAAATAAATAAATAGTTTCGTGGTAACGCATCGGACTATCGATCATGAGATCCTCAGTTCGATTCCACAGTCGACAGTTGCCATATAACTTTATCAATGTGGTTCCTCATACTCTAACACCTATGGAGATCGTGACTTAACCGGTAATGGGTAAATTGTGTGATGATGTATTTACATTATTTTATAATAAAATAAATATATCATCACGCCTTTTACCCATTATGGGTGTGGCACTCTGCTTAGTCAGATCTCGGTAAGTGATAAATTTTTGCGTATGAAGTGCAGGTACCAGCCGTCAAATCACAGCCCCTAAAGATGATAGTGGAGGCACAACCACAGGGGTAAATTTTGTTCTGTACATCTTTTAATTTTATCTCTGTGGTTTCCTCTTTACTATTGTCTATGGGGGTCGTGATATGACGGCTGGAAGGCACATTTTATTTTTAAATAAACATTTATGAACAGTAATATACAGAAACAACAAAAGAAAGGGAATGTAATTTAAATTAAAAAAATTGTTTAATACACAAGAGTGTTCTTCATAATATTCACAGCAAACATGCATCACTCTTATTCACCGCTAAAATCTATGAGATGATGACTTGACGGTTGATAATTATACTAAAGACCGACCGAAATTTCGGTTTCGGTTTTGACCAATTTCGGCTAAAAATACTTGTTTCGGCTGCTGTTTCGGTTTCGACAAAAAACTGGCCGAAACTTCGGCTCGACCGAAAATAGAGTTTGTATCGAGTCGAGCACTATCGGGTATGTTCGAAAAAGTTTTTGTGAGAATAGCTTAAATACATTATATTTATAATGTATGCTATTCTCTCAAAATCTGTTTCGAACATACATTTCAACCTCTTAATAACAAACATTTCTTGAAAAGACTATTTATTTGATTCTGATACAAAACTAAAATCTTTAGTAAGAACTCAAAATAAAAATTGTTAGAAATTTTAGTTTTATGAGTTTCTTAATAACTTTTTACCCATATTGCATTCCAAAAATAAAGTAATTTCCTAATAAATTGAAAACATTTATTTATTCTAATCGAAGAATTGTTTTTTTTTTGTATAGTTCTTTTTTCCTCTTTTTTTAATATTTCAAAATAAACGAAATAATGCCATCTACATGTTTTTTTTTTTCAAAAAATAATTTAATATTCTAAAATCATTTGCATTACATACATTTGCAAAGCGACGAATTCATGCCTATCAAAGAACTCATAAATATTTATCTTTAAGTTGTTTAAGTGGTTTCTTTTTGTTTATAAATGTTTTTTTTTATTTATTTTAAATTATATATTTATATCGTTGACCGTTCTATTTATTCTTTATTGATAAGTTTTTTATGGGTATTTTATTATTATACACGTATATGTATAACTCGTATTTTTATATATTATAATTTTTTTTAACTGAACTATTTAGCGAGCCCTTTGTTAAAAATTTCATAGCTCACCACTGGTTTATATACACAAAAATAATAACTCCCAAAATACAAATAATTTTTTTACGATCTGGGCTTTTTACTTAAATTCTTTATGCTTGTTTATTTATCGTCCTTTTTCTCTGTTGAAATTTTGATGAGATTTGCCAATTGTCCACATCGATTTTCCGTATATAGTAGCCTCTTATAGGTAAGTCGTTATTTATTGCATACTGAAAACTTGTTAATTTCGGCCTTTTGGAAGTGAATTTTTTGTCTGTCAACTTATTCTTTGTACCGATTCTTTAACTCAAAGCCTATTGTATATTGACTTTTTGAAGATGCTAGTATCTTACCAGTCGGCATTTTGTACATGTCGACAATTTGCCCATTTCGGCTTTTTGCCCGTCGGTTATTTGTTCAATTCCATGTTTTATTCTTGTTAGTATTTTTCAGTAGACTATTTGCACATGTTGGCCTCTTGTCTGTCGGTTATTTGGACAGGTTGATCATTAATTTTAGTCGTTTTTTATGAATCAACATTTTGGACATGTCAGTCTCTTGCCATTCGCTATTTTGTACATTTCGACTACTTGACCATGTCGACCTTTTGCCTACCGGTTATTTGTCCAGGACATCCATTTGTTTCAGTCGATATTTTGGACAGGTTTGCCTTTTTCCAGTAGCCTTTCTATGTATATTTACTACTTATCCATGTCGACCTTTTGTCTGTTGAGTTTTTGTCCATGTCGGCAATTTGTCCACGTCGGCTTTTATTCTAACGGTTTTTTTTTTTATACAAATAAAATAATGACTCTAGAAAACACGTATGTAATAAATTTATTTTTAATTTATGTAACAACATTGACTTTTAATAGTAATTTCTCTGACCTCTCAAGTTCAAGACTTCGATATTCGACGATGTCTGTTTCTAAATAAATTACAATCTGGGTTACTGAGGAAGGCGATTGTAACTACGGGCAACGATTGAGTGGGTGGGCACTCACTTCCAATAACAGACGGTAAAACAAGTGAAATTTGTTTCACTGACATCTATATTCAGTATAATTATTCATTGTTGATCGTAAATGTCAAATTTTTGAAAATAAATTTCGTTATATAGCTGTGATAAACACAGGCTAGACAATACATCAGTAGGTAGGTACTACAAATAACCGGTTCAAGATTCTTAAGGACCTGGGTTCGATTACATCCATCATTGTATAACATGTTTTCATTTTATCTACATACCTATAGTTTTATATGTGGTAAATAGCTCCATATTTACGCATCGGTCTATTAATGATAAGATATTTGTTTGGCTTACAATATTACATTGTTTATAGCATATCATAAAATAATTGTATTACAGTGCAAAAATTCAGTCTTCATCGATCTAACTGTGAATGAAGTATAATTGAATTGAAAAAATACAATATGTTAATAAAAATTCTTCTATTTATCGTTTGAACCGAGATATATTTAAATTTTGTATATTTACTTGTAAAAAATTGTATAAACTAATATCTAAAGAATTATGTTTCGATTTAGTTATCTTAAAATGTTGAGCCTTAATTTGCCTAGGAGTTCTCTTCTCTTAATTATAATAATTGGAAGACAAGGCAAACATATTTTTATTATTATGTATCTTAACAAAAATAGCATAAATATAGAGACACGAAAGTGATAATATCCGTAATTTAATAAAGTAATCCCAATGTTTTGCACCTAAATAATCCTCCGTTCGAATCCTACTGCTTACAGTTTTTATTTTAACTTTAACTCTGTTGTTCCTCCCCAATCTTGTAGACATGCCTTGACGACTAGTTACCGCAATTTACAAGATTTACAAAAGCATAGTGTCTCATTCGAAATGGGCAAATGACATGATGTATAATTTATTTAGGAATAACTTAATTTTTACCGTGATTAAACAATTATTTATTTGTATATTTAGTGAATTTTGAATCGTATTATAACTGCACCATGAACTAACTTTATAGTTACTTTGTATTATTTCTGGAGATCAGCTAAGACTTACGACATGCTAAATTTCATTGGAGCTATCTGACATAATTGACAGAATCTAAATCTATAATATATCAAACAATCTATCTAATAAACTGACATCCCCAGTCAATAATTCATAACCAAACCAAACTTCCAATCCTAATATCAGAGGGAAACAACAATCCTACAATTTACTACAATTCCGCAACTATCATCCCCATCTACAATTTACCTGGAAACGACATCCGCAACAAGAACAAAACCAAGACATCGAACTATCCAAGTATCGAACTTGCGAAAGATGATATCATGTCGGCTAAAACCAGAGGAGATGGGCTAAGGTGAGTGGACTTCAAACTGTGCTCGAGTACCCTTGGGTAATACGCACTCGCCAGGGATTCCGAAAGTGAAATCAAATTTTTTTAAGAAAATATTTGACATCACTATATGTCTCATACTGTGGGATTGCAGGAACCCGAAAACACAATCGACCAACATTCAGTTTTACCATAACATTAACATTCCAATCTTGGCACACCACTTTCGCCCCGTCTACATTCATAAATGTTCGTTTATTCTTTATACTCAGAATCATTCGTTCGCGCAACAAATCATCAATCATACCTTAACCACTTATTCATCGGACGCCCATAAATCATTCACCCTCAATCTTGCCCGCATATATTAGTATCACCAACTCTTCATTCGACATCCGCTCGAGATGGCCAAACCAAAATTGTTCAATAATATATTTCTCTTTTGAACATGAATTTTCCACAATATTATTTCTAATTGAACATTTTTTCTCAAGCAGTTGTACTCGTTTTTAGTGGAATTTACTGTTGTACTCACATTATGCGATTTGATAGTAACACTTAATTAATAAAAATAATTCCAAAATTGTTGTAGTTCTTTAAATGTAATTTTTATTTAAAAACCATTTAACTCAAAATGAAATCAGGAAACATATAAATTGACTGCTACATGAACATCATATTTTTATAATCATAATATCATAAGTATAATTTTTTCTCTCGAAAATAAAGTAGTCATATATTTGTAATTGACAACACTTTTCAATTTCAAAACTGCAAACAATGTTTAGTTTTGACATAACTCTAACACAAATAAATAGAAGAATTGTCGTAAGTACTGAAAGTAACTAATTTGTAATACTATCAAGCAAAAGAAACCTTAACAGACAGGAAAAGCGTAAATACAAGCAGCAAACGCGTAAAGCAAAGCTAGCAGATATGAAGTAGTATGGTCCGTAGTCTGTATAGGAGATAGGCACAGATGAACACCTTACATCGTCAGATCCCCTGATCGTCAGACCGCGTATATACGTATCTACTCCGTACTTCTCGTCTCTTCGCTCTTCGCTCTTCGCCGCTGTGGGCCGATAATTTAGAGAAACTTTCTCCGGGTGTAGAAAGGATGCCGGAGTCGCGTACTCCGCGGTAAGTAGGCCATGACCGAAACACAACGTGTTTTTGTGTGTTACCTTTCTTCCAATCCTCAATGCAATGCCTGGTGTAGTGCTGATGTTGGAGCTAACATCACATTTCTCCAAGACATCACGCCGATGTGGGAGGAGACGACAACACGGCGTAAGGTGGAATTTCGACTCTTGTTTTTCTTTTATTATAGTGACATTTATCCACATTTTATTCTATTAGGATTTTGAAATTAGGAAGCGCTCATCGCGTCTGCCACCGTAGTCCAAATTAAAGAAACAAAATATAAAATAAGTAAATTAACCGTAATGTTATTATATAATTCAATAAAAACTACATATAATAATATAATTTTATAATATTTTCAATGTGAAATTAAATTTATTACAAATCGCACCGTTGAAGTGACGGAAAATTAGCATAGGTATGTCAGATATCAGCCTATAAAACCTATATTTTACAAATGCATTTACGTACATAGATATCATACAATTAATTCTAATTAAACTATTTTTTCCAGGATTACAAATTATTTGTGTGATAATAGAAGCTTAGAAATTTACCTACCTATATTTTTTTACGAAGATGGTAAGAGGACTAACTACTTTAATTATATGCCGCCTAATGAGTGTATGATGGTCTTCAATGGGATTCGCACCCACAACCTCTGGTGTACTATGCTATTGAGTAAATTTACTTATTGCAAATCAATACAACATGATGCGAAATCCTAATTACAGGACGACTATATAAAGTTTAAAAAAATAATAGTAATATGCAGTAGGCAGTTTTGAAACAAACAAATCAACATTCTGATCAAACAACCAATATAATAAGTAATACACAGTTATTAATAACAACCAAAATAATAATTTAAAGCAATATATAAAATTACAACACATAGCATTTGGGTCTATTTATTCCTTTCCAAATATGTCCAAAATTACGTCATATATCCCGTGCCCTAATTTGTAATATTTAATTTCTCAAAAACTATAAATATCTAATCGATTTATAAAATATGGATGGATATGGATTATTCGTAGCCTTATAATTTATAATTAATTGATTTGATGAAAATACGATAATCTATTTTCTTGCCTAGAACCATATACAAAATAAAATTTTGTTACAGATACCTTTTCAATAAAAATACATAAATTGGTATTATTTTGCTATAGCTTTTATTTCTTGTTTTCGTTTTCTAGTTCACATAAAATAATGAATATACGACAATAGTTAAATGTTCTAAATCTAGAAAGAAATCTCATTACGAATCAAACTAGTAATATATTTTAAAGATTGTATAAAGCATATCATATGTGTTGAATTCAAGTGCATTAAAATCTTTTTGTGTTCAATGTTTATATGACAGATTACAAAACAGACATAAATTAGTTTTTATGAAGTAATGAGAATATAATGAACAAAGTCAAGTTTGTTTAGTTTATCATTTTTGTTTCTGTTTTTGTCACTAGAAATGTAATAAGCGTGTTATAAATGACATTTTCTTTACATAGACACGTAACAGGTAATAATGTAAAATATTACGTGGAAAGCCAAGTTTCACATTTTACGAGTTTCAGTTTACATAACTTTTATTTATCTACTTTTACATAAAACTATTCGGTGATATCGAAAATTTGTAGCATGAAAAAGTGTATTTGGAACATTCCACAGCATATCCTACATTTATATTACAGATAATTATACACTCTTCACAGACTATTAATTATTAAGTGCGGCCATAAAGTATTAATTATTAACCGAACATAATAAAATTAATTACTGTATAAACTATAGAAAGTGTGACATCGACGTCCAATTTAAATATTTAGCTGAATTATTCTACATTTAGATATAAAATATTCATAACTAACACAGTCTATTCATTGATATTTCTATACATTACCTTTGAAGATAATTGGTTATAACTTTAAATGAAGTATTTTATATCGCAAAAATGCAATTTACCCATTTCTGGGCGTGGTCTTTTGCTTAGAGAAAATCTTGGTATATGACATATTTTTGCGCGTAAAGTGCAACTACCAGTCGTCAAATCAGGGCCTCCAAAGATTTTCGGTTGTGTGTACCTAAATGAGGATCTCAGGAAGCATATACATCATTCAAAATATTTCTTGATAGTCGACAAACCGATATGACTTTTCCGGGTAAAAGGAAAAGTATATTCCTATTTAGAAGTTTATTATCCCAACACAAGATATAATATTTTAGGTCGTTATTGGCGTTGCAGACATTATTGCTGTATTTTTGAAATGAAAATGTTCATTGTTATACTTTGAATAAAGAGCAATATATTTTCATTACAGGGGTGTTCCCTGAGAATTTTGTATAGTATAATTGGTTATGACTTAAGTCAAATTTTATAAGAGTCTGTAACCAATATGATATGGCAAGATAATACATCAATACTTTTTTTAAGTCAATGAAACATTTATAGTTTTAAAATTATATTGTTAAAAATTACTAGAATGGGTTAGTGACGTACGTTTGGCAAGAGTAACACATATTGGAAAGGAAAGACGGATATAAATATCATTTGTCTCTGCCACTTTTGCGAAGGTAGTTAACAATGTAATTGTTTTTACTTATTAAATTGTTATTTCAAAGTGGTGACAGCCATAAATACATGTCAACACATTCATTTAATCAGAGCGGTAAAGTAAATGTATAGATTATATCAACAAATATCTGTCATGCATCAACGTGACCTTCGATTTACGCTGGATAATCTGAAATCACGTGAATAGCACGACTTGCATTAAAAGGGTTCCCCAGGATAAGATAGTCAAAAGTGCCCCAAAATGAATAATTTTTCTACTTAATTACCGCCTATCGCCTCCCCCTCTTGCACAAACAAAAAATTTTTTTAGAAATGTTTTTTTTTGGATGGATCATCTTGGGAATAAATACTTCGTGATTTCAATCAAAACAGAACTACAATATTTAGAGGTAAGTCTGATTTATATAAAAAAAAAAACAGACAAAAGGCCATATCTTTTATACAGTGAAGGGTGCAGGTTAAACAAATTTGATTTTTCTCTAAAAATCAGGCTTTCTTCTTAATAATGTAGTTCTGTTTTGATCGAAAAAAATATTTAGTATTTCCAAGTGAATTCGATTACGTAATCGCAATAAAAAAAATTTATTTCTAAAAAAAAACAGATTTTGCTCATTTGAGAGGGGGAGGCGATAGGCGGTAATTAAGTAGATGAAAAATTATTCTTTTTAGTCCTTTAAATGTGGACAGTGGCTCCATGACGTTTGGTTCAAGAGCACTTATGACTATCTTATCCTGGAGTAACTTTTATTTCAGTTTCAAAATACAATTTGGTTGTCAAAGTAAATTTACTTATTAAAAGTATATGTAATTATTAATATATTACGAGACAACATAATGGTTAGCTCACTTTTTTATAATTTATTTCTTTAAATTCGCCTATGATCACAGATCCCATTATATCAATAAAATTACTTAATTGGGAATTCGAATATTCATAAATAAATGAACATACGCATTTCAAAGTGCGGTATTTTGCTTATAGCAAATCTTGGTATATGATTTATTATTGCGAGTGAAATGCGGTTATCAGTTGTCAAATTACCCCCACTAAGTATGTAAATGAAGAGGCAGCCTCAGGGGCAACTTGAATATGGTGAAATATTTAAAAACATAAAAAGTAAATTGAAAACATACACAGTAGGGATATTGACAAATGAAATTAGTCATGATAAATCAGATATGAGCTGTGCCATCAATATGTAAATTTTTGCAGAAAACAAAAATTGCGATAATTAACGGAAAAGAGAAAATATATAACCTCTCCTTATTTAAAGAAAACTGAACAAGTCAGAACTTGGGAATAGCCATCCAAGAAAAAGAATCACTGGGCCATAAAAAAGCAGGAGTAGGAAAAACGGGAAGATTATTTAACTCCTTGAAATATAAATTCTACAGACCTAAAGGTTTTAAAAAATGTAGCAATCATTATACGAACGTACGGTATCGAATCCTGGATTAGCTAGAAAAGCACAGGAGTAAATTAAGAAACAATTAGCAAATTAAGAAAGTATGTCGTACAAGAAAGGACAACTACGATGATCAGGACACCTGATTAAAGCAAATGACGAAAGATTGGCATACATGTGCAAAATGGAAAAGAGACCCGTGAAAACTTAGGAGGAAGAGATAAAGAGAGCAACACAAAAAATAAACGACAGAAAATCCTGGAGGGAAGTGGAGAGGAGAAACTCGGAGGATCGAACTGAGGAAGTCACGGTTGACAGTCCGAAGATTTCATTAGGTATTATTCAAGAATGAGGTAAAGAGGAAACCTTTGGTTCTTTAGGAATAATTTATGCTATATTGACTATTGGTCTTTTAGGATTTTTTGTATGAGCTCAACACATATTTACAGTAGGTATAGATGTAGATACTAGTGCTTATAAATATGTAGCTTATTCATAAAAAGAGAGTAGGGCAAAAAAATTAATCCTTTTACGAGTTGCACTAATTTAATATTTGTTCATAAACGCACATATCTTCCTCTCTACAACAATGAAGAAAGTAGAATTCTTGTCAATATCTTATATTTACGAATGCGCTAAAGCAAGTGCTATATTCCGAAAATAAACCGTGACTAAAGAATAAAAAGGAAAACAATTTGAATGATAAAGAAACTTGCGGCGAACACCAAAAGTGAGCAAGACGCTGATAGAATTTTAAGTTTCTCTGAAAACGAATTTAACAGATTTGCAAGTAAAATTCGAAATAAAGATTTCTGTAACAGGTAGGTACTAAAAGAACGAAGGATAAGAAAAGGTAGACGCATAAAATATTAGTTATTTAGAACAACATATTTACTCCAATTTTTAAAATGAATAAATAAATAAATTTTGTATAGCGACACATAAATTTAACAAAATTCATTTAATAGAAAAAAAATTAAATGAAATATAAAATAAAGGTAAGCGATTTATTAAAAAACATATTTAATTCACTATTCTATAAATAGAAATATTTAATGTTATTAAAGAATACATTTATTTGAATATTGATAATAGTCTATTACCGACATATCTGATATATATTTACTTGAAATTAATGCAAATATAGTCAATTTAAATAAGTAAAATTAAATATTTCTTTTTATTTAAAACTAATATTAATTTATTAGGTTCGTAGTTGAATATTAAAATTTTTCTTCAAGCGTAATATAATATTCATATTTTTTTACTGAATGCGTCAAAAAAGTTAATCATAATGTTACTAATGTAATGGGGTAAATATATCTGTGGTAACGCATCGGACTGTGGATGGTGAGATCCTCAGTTCGAATCCCACAGCCGACAGTTACCAATTTAAATTTACACCTGTGGTTCCTCCTTCACTAACATCTTTGGGGGCTATGATTTGACGGCTGGTAACCGCACTTCATACGAAAAATATATCACTTACCGATATCTGCATAAGCAGAGTGCCACACTCATACTGGGTAAAAGGCGTGATGATATGACTAATGTAAATTATGTAAAAATAAAAATTGTACGGCGAGTAGTTGTTTGATATACCACTGGTTGCAGCACCTACAGTTGTGTTGCAATTGGTTCTGTCATATTTTATACACTGGGGGTCCTCGGGCCCCCACGAGACCAAGGCCCCGAGGATACCGGGGGAAAATTGACTTGATTCCGTTGGGTGGAAAAGCAGCGTTTTTATTTTTATCTGACTATATTTTATTTATTATAACGTATTCATTGTTTTAAATTCTGAAGAAGAGATTCATCTATGTTGTGTTGTTCATATTTATTTATTTATTCATATTTTAACATGTTTTGTATTAGTCTCTATTAATATCACCTCCTGAAGAAGACGTATGTGGCGTCGAAACCGGTCGAGGTAGTATTTAATAAAATATAAGCTGAATTTAGGTCTAGGAGTTTTATATCTATCATCCAGCAAAAACATAGTCCTTATTATACTATTATTTGTCTTAAATAGTATTTTGTTGAAAGTTTTTTTTTTTTCTCTGAGTGTAAGTATGGCATAAAATAGCCTCAAATCAAAGTCCCCAAAATATTAGTGGAGAAGGAGCAACAGGGAAACCTTTAAGTGGTGATAATTATCAGTTATATACATTAATTTGAGGATCGTAAGATCTTCTATTTGATGCGAAATTATTTACAAAATAAAGCAAATACCTCTATATGTATATCATCAATCCATTTACCCATTTCTAGGTGTGACAGTAGCCTACAGTAGATCTTAGTGTATAACATATTATTGCGCGTGAAATACGGTAACCAGCCATTGTGTCACAACCCCAAAATAATGATAACAGATCCACATTACGTTACTTCACTATGGAGATATTTACCCCGAATTTATTTATCACCATAAGTAATTATAAAAATTAAATTAGCGATGTGAAGATGCAATAAATTAAATTACTTTAAAATAACTTTTAAAACACAAATAAAACTTATAATTAATAACAATTAAAAGGAAATTCACTGCACCATTTCGCATTAGTGTTATCGATTCAAAGGATTATAATATGACTGTCGACCACAAATTTCAATTATAACTCACGTAATGAATATAATGGATAATAATCAAAACTACGTTCAATAGAGAGAGCTTAATGAGTATAGGTATTCATTAATGTAGCATACACTCAATATTATTTAATTAAAAATAATTAAAAAGGAATTACTTTGTTTTATCTCGTTAATAATAAAAACTAGCATATTTTGAATACCCTACGGCTTTTCCTTTGATTTCTGGATTTCATTTTCATCTTTTATTCTGTAAAAGGAGATTCTAAACAGGAAATTATTTAATTAAAGATATTTTATTGAAGACAGCATCTAATTATTTCATAAAATTATTTTTCTGTCACTTGCATTTGTCGCTACACCAAAAAAACTTTTCTTTTACTATAAATGAAATAAACATTCATCTAATTAAAATATGATTTTGATTATTATTGTGAAAGACACAGTGGTAATGCATCGAACTGTGGATCACGAGACCCTACTATTAATAATGCACCCTCTTAATGAAAAAAAAAAATACTAGAAGGAGGGGGAGGGGGATAATTGGAAAGGTAATGAAGTTTACAAAAATTTCAGAAACAGAAAAAACTTACTTCACATAATTTTAATAATTTTTCTAGCCTTTTATTTTTCAAACTAATTTATAACATCAGTTGTATTTTAATTATCAAATACACTGCACTCTATAGATAAAATAAAATACTAAGATCATTCAATTTTCCCTAAGCCAAAGAAGAACTTTTTTGTTCTTTTCAGTGCTGCAATTTGTAACAATAGTTTTAAAAAATATGTATTGCTGTGGTACGTCGGGAAATTTTAGAATTAATTATTGTCTTTAAACAAGTTCAGGAGTAGACATATTTTCTATATTTTCACATAAATTAACACATTTAAAATCAAAACATTCTTCTATAAAATTATTTTCTAGATTTTTTAAAATAAATTTATTATATATATATATATATATATATATATATATATCCTTCGTCTACATGTGTCCATCGTGATCCTGTGGCTAAAGCGGGCCGTCCTTTATCCATGTTGTTCTTTCTACAACTGCAAATTTCTAGATTTTCCTTCCTGAATATATGGTTATGGTTTATTTTGGTCTGCCCTATTCTCATCCTTGCCTATATTAGGTATATCGATACTTCTACATGTCTTTACGGGCTATATGCTTTCTTTTACATAATATGTTTTTCGTATTTTTCCATACTTCTTTCCAATTATTTTCTTTTCATGATTCTGATTATGTCAGCTAGCATAATCAGTTCATTTGTGAGTGGACAGGGATGGGATTTCTAGTTGTTTGACAATTAATATTTATTCATTTTTAATCCCATCGCCTAGGAAAAGAATAAAAGTTCCTTAATTAAAAATAATATTTCAGCACCATTAAATAATCATTTCGAGGTTATGACATTATTCAATCAGTTTTGAAAGCATTCATAAAATAAATGTATCATCACGCCTTTTACCCATTATGGGTGTGGCACTCAGCTTACGCAGATCTCGGTAACTGATATATTTTTACGTATGTAAATGCATTCATACCACTACTATAAAATGAGAAGCGCCAAATACAATATATAGAGCGTTTCTAGATACTAATAACTCGGTTTCTTGGCGGTAATAGTCTTATAATTAGAGATAGGCGCATATCAGTTTTTTTTTTATTCGAATACCACGAATATTTTTATTAAATAAAATATAATTAAGAAATTTTAGATTATAATATTTACTTCATATAAAAATTTTCTATCTAAACAGGTGTAAATTATAAAAAATTAAAGCAAATTGTACATAAAAAAGTATAGTTTTATACCTGTCTGCTGACTATTGAGTAATATTCGAGATATTTGAATTTGTTGTTTTCATGAAATTTCGAATACTTTAATAATTCGAGGTATTCGAGTATTCGCGGATGGTATTCGCCCATCTCTGCTTATAATAATAACACCGAAACAAAAAATGATATTTTTAACACACCGTATTTTAAAACGTGCGTTAACCACTAACACGTTTTAAATATGTTTAAAACAAAATGTTCTGAGTTTGCCAACTCTCGTTTAAAGAACAACAATTTTAATTTGAAATATATTTTCTAAAAAGAAATAAATAAATACGAATAAAAGAAGCAAATTTTATGGACATCTAAACGTACGAGTATATTTCATATCACAGCCTGTATAATATAAAATGACTACAAATACGAAAGTAGAGTAAATAAATAGTTAATATGCATGAAAGTATATACGAGTATAATACATAACATTATGATATGATTTATTATCCACTTCAAAATATTAGGACATTAGAGAGATAACACTTTTTTATTACTTCGCTTATTCTGTAGCTGGTTGCATTTGTCTGTTTATTGTATTTATATTATCATTATGTTTGACAAGAATTGTGCATTAGAATATTAGATTTAGTATCTACTAAAAATATTAGCGGTATTTGTCGGGGAAACATTTAATATATTGTAGAAAATATAATATTTCTCCATAAGAGTTATTAAATTTGTATGTTAACTATTTACCAACTTCTTCCTACGAAAATAGTAATAGATGAAATAATAATAAACGGACATGTTTGCTACCCTAAAAAGTAACAAATTCCGAGAAAAACTCACTCTTGGAATAATAAATTCAGGGTTTTATATGACAGCGCGCTGAATTAAATATTAAGCAGTTTTGTATACTGAGGCCCGTCCCAAAAAGCCTGAAATTTGATTTTGTACTCTGTCGGGAACATTTTGTATGCATCTTATTTTTCAATTTGCTTTCCAGGGCCTTCGCAAGTATAAGTTTAATAATGCAAATATTAAGTTTAAAAAATGTAAAATACAATATTTTGCTGAATTCTGTATATGGACGAATACAAGCTAGTACAGGACCGGCTCTTCTAAAATTTCCTGGATGTTCTTGCTGTACACTGTTTTCAGTTATATTATGCAAATCTTTATTTATAAAATTCCGGTGTGCGTGTGTTCGTAATGCTTCTCCTACTAAACGGCTTGACTGATTTTGATTAAATTTTGTTTTAATAATAATAATAATGTATTTATTCCTTTTGAAAATGTATTACATTTTATAGGAAGCATCAAAGTAGTATTACATTAATATACAATTATATATACCCTGTATGTATATCCCATAACTTCAGGTACATATTAGAAGGACATATAGTTCTTAATGTCCTGATTACGGAACAAAAAGAATTTTTTCAAAATTCCTAAAATTAAGGGTAGATCACTTAAGAAGAACATTTTTTGTACCCCTGGATACTATAATATATAACTGTTATAAGAAACACAATTCATGTGGCCGGCTAATAGAAACCTAATGAAATGATTGTATATGTACACATTTCTTATTAATTAAATATAATACAACGTAATATTTAATATTAAAATTACATATTCAACCAGTGTCCCAAAACTGTTTCCTTCAAAAACCTCAAAAACTAATTTTTGAATTTTGAAAAAATTCTTTTTGTTCCGTAATCAGGACATTAAGAACTATATGCCCCTCTAATATGTACCTGAAGTTAGAGGACATCCTGTATATCAGCAGTAAAAAATTACATTGAAATTAAATTAAAATTAAAGTACTCATTTAGATCATAGAAGCACTGTTCTACAAGAATTTTTTTCAGTTTTTGTTTGAAATTTGTTACAGTTTTTGAATCTATTATACAGATGAAGGCAAATTATTATAAATCTTTACGCCCATTGAGTTTGCAGATACACTACTTATTTTTAATTTATTATAGGGCACTCTAAGTTCATTTTTCCTTCTCGTATTAAAATTATGAAAATCTTTGTTTTTCATGAAATTATTTTTGTTTTGATAGACATGTAAGGACGTTTCGAATATGAAAAGACCAGTCAAGGTTTGTGCATTTATTGATCAACTGGATGGTTCTTACCTACAGTTGGACTCGATAGGTGGTGCTGTTGTCAAGATCCAGATTTTTTTTATTTTCCTGACTTATATTCATGACTTATGCATACAAAATTTTTATCAAAATCGGTCAAGCCGTTTAGGAAGAGAAGAATTACGAACACCGGAATTTTATATATAAAGATGAAGTCTCTGGCAGGATGTCTGCCTACCGGGTCCACTAGTATAATTATAAATTTGATTGTGATTTACTCAATTTTAAATATGAAGTTTTCTTATTATTTTCTTTCTTTTCTCGTTTATTAATTAATGAAGATATGGACATAATCTATGAGTCTTGAGCCTATACAGACTTTATTGAGTTAATAAGCAAAGGACCTCAAATATGTATATGAGAATAAGATCCTTGGTTCGATCCTCACAACCGACAAATTTTCAAAAATAATTTCCAGAAATTTTCACCATATAAAATTATTCCTGTGGCTCCTCCACCATTACCACACTAGGAGGCCATGATTAGACGGCTGGTAATCGCATATCCTGGGCAAAAATATATCATAATACTGAGATTTGCATTGAGTAGAGTGCCACAGTAAGTAATAAAATTTATTTCATTATAGAATTACCTACCAAATTGAGTTGATAGATGAGCGCCATAAAACAATGGCTTAAGTTTCCATCGCGTAAAGAAATCTTCCTTTTCTCTTCTTTCTTTCTGACCAATAATAGTTATTTATATGTCAAGGCACTGAAGTTTTACTTTTTATCGCGAATATTGAATTTGTGTGTCGAGGCCCGTTAGGCCGATGAAAATAAACCATATGAGTGATAAAATGGAACTTCAGTGCCGCGGTACATATTAAATTTTGATTGATAAGGACTATTTTTTGGCTGGATGATGGATATAAATAAAACTCTTGGAAATCAGCCAATATTATTAAAATATTACCTCGACAAGTTTCGACGCCATAGGAGGTAATATTAACAGAAACAAATACAAACATGTTTAAAGTATGAATAAATAAATAAATATGAACAAACAAACATAGATGAATCTCTTCGCCAAATTTGAAACAATAAATACATTATAATAAATAAAATATAGTCAGATAAAATAAAATATGTAAAACAACTTTATTTTTCCACCCAACTGGCTATATTTTATTTATTATAACGTACTTATTGTTTGAAATTTTGATGAAGAGATTAATCTATGTTTGTTCATTTTATATTAAAAAAGAACCAGATTTGCTTTTCTGTGTTCCTTTTGAAAATTTATTTACCATTTAGTTTATGTGGATTTTTGTATAAAAATTAGGCTTGCAACGAATATTCGGCAACTATTCGGTATTCGGCCTATTCGGCCACATTTTTACTATTCGGCCGAATACCGAATAGTTAAGCATTATTCGGCCGAATACCGAATAGTTTAGAATATAGAGAAAAGTGGAAATTTAGGGTATTTCATTCGGTAATTTTTGCTTGAAATAAAATAATAAATGTAAAACACATAAGGGAGTCTATTCTGTAATTTAACTGTTAATTTTTAACGGCCTGTTAAAAATTTTAACCAGTGATAACTGACGGTACTGAATAAAAACTGAAAATTTCATTTGCCGCATTTCTATTAGTTAAAATATTTATTTAATTTAAATAGGCCCTATACAAAGAGGACATAGGTAATAAATAAAGATACATAGGTATACAGTAAAGAATTTATAGTTAAAATTAACAAAATTTTAAGAAAATATTTAGTCCTAGACGATCCACCGTTAATTTATGTTAATTTAACAAGTTTCAAATTTGTTAGCAGGTAAAAATTATTTTTGTGTATTTCTTAACAAAATATATTTGTGAATATAGTAATTATTAACATTTATTTTTATTTACTTTTGACAAAATATTTTAGTAATTATATAGAACCTGAACAATAAATCATAGTTATTATAACAAATTAAGTTGTTACGAACAACAATTTCAATTTGATAAATTAGCTAAATTTACTTTTTATTATTGACGAGTCTATTTATTAAATTTTATAAATGTAGCAAATAAATAAAAACAACAATTTTTCTTGTTAATAATTCAGAAATGACAAAATTTTAATTTAACAATTTGTTATATTTGTTTAAATTGTTAATTTAACACAAGATATTTGTCAATAATAACTAAAAATACTGAGTAATAAACAGAAAAAACCAGCCGAATACTATTCGCCGAATATTCGGTATTCGGCCTATGGCCGAATACACTATTCGTTGCAAGTCTAATAAAAATGAAAATTGTTATTATATTCACTTACGTTAATACAAAAATAAATATGAATATAATTTTTATTGAACACAGACTAGACTACTGGTAACTAAATTAAAAAGAAAAAACGTATACAATAGATACAGTCATCTATTAATTACAAACATAAATTACTGTTCTTAATATATTACTTAGCTTTTAAACAATTAAATGCTCCTATCTGGAATTATACAAAGTTTTAATCATATTTTCTACGTTATTTTTTTGTTTATTAATTCAATGCTTATGAATATAATAATAATCATAGTAGAATTTTTTTTTTCTGCGATCCCTAATAAAATTAAGTATTACCAAAAACAAATAATATTTCATTATGGCCGTTAATTGCTTTGACAGCCAAAAAAATTTTTATTATTTCTTGTAATATGTATATAATTTATGATATAAAAACACAATAGTAATAACAATAAATATAAACCTAATGTTCGGGACTGATTTTTCGTTTGATGCCATAGCAAAATAATGTTCACCAAAAAAATTTGATTACGGACATATATATTTGATGTCTAGAATTCTACTAATAGTATTCTCTACAAAACCTTTTTTCCGTGTAGAGATTGGCCAATTCCCGAAATTTAAAGATACGGGAAAATTCCCAGGAAATTCCCCAGAATTTTTTTTTTGAAATTTCCCTCGCTCCACTCATTGTTACTACCCACAACAGATTTTTTGTCATTGTCATATAGTCTCAGCAGCATTTATCGTTCGGTAAATTCTTACATTTGCATCTTTAATAATTAAAATACTGTTTTTTGGTCATTTCTTGTTTGCGTGGAAAGCATTTATTGTTACCATTATCTTTGCTTTGGTTTCTGCTACTCTTTTGTTTGTTAGCATTATGCCTAATTTAAAAAATTTTTAACTTGCTGCTAATTGAAATGTCACGCAATATTAAATATCGGCCGAACTATTATGAGCTGTCCGTTCACTAAAGTTTTTGTTATATTAATTTTGTTCATTATGTTATTCGGATAAAATATTCCGCTTTTGTAAGGTTAAAGTATATATTTTAATATAGTCGAAACAATTTTGTCGAAATGTCTCATTATTTGTGTAAGTTTTATGACTTCTTTAGGCCTCTGTTGAAAATATAAGCCGGCTGAACTATTATGAGCCTGGGCTCGTATATCCAACTATCGACCTATATCAATATCGTCAAATATTTCAAAAATAATTTATTTATCGCATTTTAAGCTAATAAGATGCTGCTTTCTTGTTTAATTTACTTTGAACTTTGCGCGAAATATAGCATTACTGTAATGGAAACTGAAAAATTGAACACGAAAACATCACCTTATTTAAAATACGGTAACTTGCCGAAAAAACTGAAAAATAACTAAAAAATTGATCAATATATCATCTAGTTAGCTTTATCATATAATGACATTGAAGGCAGCCCGTAAAATGTATGTTTTTCGACCCACCTAGTGTATATGTACTCGTATATTCGAATTGTACTACTCGTAATGTAAATCTTTATGTTGTATGGTGTTTCCAACCCTCTGTAATTGGGATACTCTGTATCCTGTAGAGTTTTTATCAGTAAATAAATAAATAAATGCGGCCAGTACCACATTGGTACAAATGCCCACAAGATTGTTAAAGAGTCCTAAAAAACTGAACAATATCGCGAGATAAAAAGTACGTATTCATATTTAAATGAATAAGCTCATTGTGACCATTTCAGCAGGGGTAAGGGGTACGGTATCGTAACGTAAATAGATTATTCAATTGGGGTTCGTTAAGTCAACATCTGAAAATTGAGAGCACAGTGCGTATGTTGTATGTTGTATATGTATGTGATGTGTACAGTCATACAGTGTACTGTATAGTGCCACACGGTAACAACCTGTCTCTTAGTTTCTGGCGTACGTATAACTCGGCCAAGGTGAAGTTTGTTGGCCGGCAACCAACCTGTGCAGTGCCCCAGTGGCGTACGTTACGGGGGCAGCATTAGAAAATCTAATTGAACTAGTATATAAAATATTACATTGAATGATATCCGTTTATTTGGACAAATATAATTTTAACGGAACAAAATTGTACCAAAATAGAAATAAATGTAACAAGTACATAATTTAGGGTTTTATGGACGAGACAGTTTAGAGCCCGCGAACGCAGCGAAACGAGGCACATAAAAAAGCGATTCAAGTTTGACTGTATTATAAATTATTTTTCTTTATCTAAGAACGACATATAATTTGATAGTTTCGAAAATTTTTGTTGCTTTTTTCTGTTGTTTGGTAACCAAGTTGTTTGTTGTTTATTATTATTTATTTGAAAAATTTGTGCATGCTGTTATTTCACATTTCAGTCATTTTGACCTGTTATTTTAGAAGAAATCATTCAAATAGCATAAAATAATACTTCTAATTGTATAATTTATGTAATAGTAATATCTAAAAATGATTTTCCTATTTAATTACTTACTTCACAGATTAATGAAATTTATTTTGTCGTTTATTTTGATAATAGGCCTTTTTACTTTTATATTATGGACTAGTCCATAAAGAGCCACTTTATGGCCTCTTAACAATAGCTGTATTCTTTTTGGTCAAAATCTCAGATAGTATCTGCTCACTTCAGAAAAAAACTCAGTAAATTGTTCTTTCTTTAAAACTAAACTGAGACAAACTGAGAGAACTCACTTCTACCCTTACCAATGCTGCACCACCCGCGAAATAAACTCAAAATAATCTACGCAATACAGTTCAGTGGAAGGGGTAATGTTTGGTTTGTGTTGTCAGGAGAACTGTCATATTTATTAGGTTAGGTGCACTAGACTGCTACAACAATCAAAATATGTCAATCCTTTTCATTGATATATTAAATATGCAAACTTACTAAATATTTTAAATGCCATCCATTTTAATAGCATAGGTAAGTGTATATATTGCACTATATTCTTGTTCAAACCCACCTTTATAGAAGACATAAAATGCTGTTCTTTTTGGATGGCTTTCAGCTCAACCAGTTCATCTCAACTCACATATTAACTGAGTTGAGATAAAATTTTTCAAAAAGAATACAGCTAATATCATGAACAACTGATTATAATACAGTGAAATAAATAAAAAATAAAGAATAATAACTAATCCGAATTAGAGACTAAAAGAAAATTTAATTGGCGTCAGTTATAGTTAGTGTTAGTAGTTACTGGTCAAGTTTAAGTCTTGAAAAATATTTCGTGCAATTGGTGAATATTGTATATGAAAAGTAGTTGGAAAGCGGATGTGGAGTAAATAAAACAATTATTTATATCTAACTTACATTTAATTTAAACCATCTTCAGAGAACTAAGGCCCAAATGAAAGAGAAACATTTTAATTATACCGGGTGTCTAGGTTTTTTTTATAGGACATAGGCAATAGAATGTTTAAATTTTCAATATGCGATAATTCTTTCTCCATGAATTTTAGAACAAAAGAATAAATATAGATAATGTTTGCAACAAAAACTGCGCCAAATTTATTAATTAAAATAAAATTTATAATTTTTAGCTATTTCCAAAGTGCGTTTGTAACCAAAACATACAAACAGTCGTACTGTTCGAGTTTGACGGATGACATTTGGCATAGTTTTAATCATAATTGACTTATTTAAAATATATCTCAGTGATCATGGATACATTTACTATTAATAAATAATTTTAACAAATTAAAACTATGCCAAATATCATATATCAAACTCAAACAGTGCAACTCTTTGTATGTTTTGTTTACCATGGCACTCTAGAAACAGTTAAAAATTAAACATTTTATTTTATGTTTATTTCATGACAGAAATGTATTACATCAATCAATTTAGTCTTATTTTGTGCAGTTTTTGTTTCTGAACATTTCTTGTATTTACACTTTTGTTCTGAATTTCATAGGGAACGAACTATCGCGTAATGAAAATTTTAACATTGTAATTCTTATGTCCTATATAAAGTAGACACCCGGTATGTACACACATCTACATATAATCTTGATATAATTAATGTTTCTTTCATTTGGGCCTTAGTTCTCTGAAGATGATTTAAATTAAATCGAAACGATAGATGTGTATAATTTTTTTAATAATTCCTCGTCTGCTAGCCGACTACTTTTCTCTTTCAAAGTTGCACATTTAATTTATTTTTTTAATTGTGTATGCTTTGTGAAAATTAGATTTATTGATACATGAACTTATATTATTATTGTAATTATTGAGGTGTCATGTGTGTAAAAGAGCAAGGGAGATAAAAATTATTTTATTAATATCATTCACAACCCTTCAAATTAACGCTGTTGAATTATTATTTCTGTCGATAAAGCATTCTGCAATATTATAAATTATAATTACTATTACTCTTTTTATGTATTCTGCGTCTACGTATACAATACTAATGTGGTAAGGAACAACTATATTTTCGCAGATCTCGGTAAGTGATATATTTTGGCGTATGAGATGCGGTTACCAGCCGTCAAGTCATAGCCCCCAAAGTTGTTAGTGGAGGGGGAACTACAGGGGTAAATTTAAATTGACAACTGTCGGAAGTGGGATTCGAACTGAGGATCTCGCGATCCACAGTCCGATACGTTGCCACTGAGCTATTAAAAAATTAATAATTAAAGAAAATATATCTATAGCTTTACTTACTAACTAGTAACTACTAACCAAAAATTTGAAACTCTTGCGCTAACCAAAAATAGCGTAACACTAACTTGAAGCTAATTTCATCCCTTACTTTAATCACTAATACCCATTTCATGATGTGAAACTTTACTTTGTCAAAATATATTCCTACAAAAAAAGTGTATTCCATTCAAACTGCAATATGTCAAACTGGAATTTTATAACACTATTATTAGAACCAACTGGTATGTTTGTTAATTTGCAACTGGGACAAATATTATATTGTCAAATCGTTTTCATAAAAACCGCAATTATCTAGAATACATCTACAACTAACCGTAACAATACAACAAGGAATTTTTGTTGAATTCAATTTTTAAGTTAACTCGTTTTGCTTGGAATTGTTACTTAAGATACCGTAAAAATATTACAATATTTAGAATTAAGATAGCAAGTACATTCTACCGGATTATTATAGACAGTCACAGTCGGGTTTCCATTTCCACCATTGGGACTTAAATTTCGACAAATTGTCATTGTCCGACAAGTTGATGGAGTCACAAGCATATATCGAACACAAACTCAAACTGCCTTGCTCGTCCTTAATGAAATAAACAATCAGATAATTATTATTACCATTAATTAAAGTAGTTTTTTGGTTCAGTAAAGAAATATTTAATAATACAACATACTATGTAGATATTTGGTTAAATTACAGTATGTGCAATAAACACTTTGTTTAAAATACGATTGCAAAAATTTACTCCGATAAATTATAATTGGACTAAAATATAGTTTGTGTTAAATATATTTGGTTAAATTATTTAAAATTATATTTATTCAAATATTTTGCAATTTTACTGTCAAATAAAATATAAGTACCTATACGAGTCCAAATTCACACGAGTTCGCCCAGTAAAATTTTTCATTTTAAAGTTTTATTAAAGACGAAAGACAAGTATAATGCAGTGTATCTTACATTTACTAAATAGTACAATGTATAATATTTTTACGAATAAGGTAAAATAATTGGAAAAAAATTTAATTTATATAAAAACATTTTCAAGCAGAATATATTTTTTTCTTCAAGCTTAGTATAATATGCACATATTGCTACTGCATATACGTCATAGAAGTTAATCATAATGTTACTCAGATATATTATAAAATAATTGTACTTTTTGCAAATTTGAATTCCGAGATTTTGGATCCACCCCAAAAGGCTTTAAAATCAAGTAACATTGAAATCGAATAACTTATTCAACTTTGTAAATCTGAATTCCTCCATTTTGGATCCACCATGTTATTTTTATTTTTTTACTATTTTGACCTCAGATTCAAATATATGAGCTCAACACAAAAAGAACTACTTCAACTTCTCATAACATAATATACTATCATTTTCATTATACAAATTTGTAATGTTACTTTAAATTTCTAAATTCAACAGATAATAGATTTTTTAAATAAGGCAATAGCTATTTGATTTTAAAAAAATGTACATAATATCTTCCGTACTCAAAATAGTTTATAAAATTTTATATATACAAATGCTTTAATTACAAAAAATATATATCTTAAGTTTGATTTCTAAGCTTATAATGAAATTTTGTGAAGTAAAACTATTTAAAATTATTTAAAAATTTTAATAATAGCAAACTTCAATAAATGTGTTAAAATTACTAATTCGCACATTAAAATTTAAATACCGATATTATAAAGTTATATTTTAAATTAATTAAGTAGTTATTTTCTTTATATAGTAAATGTGAAATCTGTCAGCTTTGTAATAGATGAAAGTAACAAAGTATGATAATGTGAAAATTGATGAGTACGGATCTGTTCCGCGGCTCGAAGAAAATCAAGGTCGAATCAACATTTCGTCTTTGTTTATTTACATATTTCAATTATGATTGCTTGTGATTCTGCTTGCGAGATTGGAGTTTCACAGCACAAAACGGTCAACAGCAATTGGTTATATTTATTTATTACATTTCTTTCCGGTATTTTGTTTTCTCGGTGAAATTGAACCTATTTTAAATGATGCTTCCAAGAAAAAGAAATCCGTTTTTATAGAGAAAACTACACACCGTCGCATGAAAATCCGCGGTAAAAATAGAACTGTTTTGAAGAATGCTCTCTGGGGAGATTGTAACTCGACTTCCGGTTATTTTAGGTGTCAATGTCGAGCGGTGCCAGTGGCGTACACCAAATATTAGACACTTCTTTTTTTAGAAACTGAAACTAGTAGCATTATCTAACTTGTTATCTAAAAGTTTTTTGTTTTTTAATTTATAGCAAAACAGTTATTTCACTAATGTTTGCGTGTACGATTTGTTTGACAGGTAATCAGGTATTTATGTTTACAAATATGTGCTAATAAGATGTAATAGTTAACATCAAAACAATATACGGTAAAATAAATACTTTGTATTGCATTTATGTTAGTAGAAACTTAAATTTTATTAGAATTACAAACATATTATATTTAGGGTTATTGCATCCAGAGAAACGAAACGTGTAGATAGCAAGGTTATTTGAAAGTCACAATCTAAGTTCATTTTCTACCGTTGATTCCCAAACGTCGACAAATTTTATTTCAATTGTATCTATTCACAAGCATTCACCTAACATATGCTCAACAAACTCAACCCGTTGTACTCGTTTTAGTAGAAGATTTTAGGCTAGATCGCTATTTTGTTTTTAAATAAACTTTAAACTAACCTTATGTACTTTCAACAAACTCAAACCGTTGCACACGTTTTTATGGAAATATAAGCTAGCCCATTCACGGTTAAATAAATACTGAATTTCCATTTTTAGAAACTTTTGTTGGAATCATAAACATTTGTTCCACCGGATTATAGTCAATCAATTTGAAATCAGTTTCTACCGATAGGTCCTTAATGTCGCCAAATTATGTTTGTAAACTACAAAGCTCACTCAATGTATGCTCAGCGCTCAGCCGTTGTGCTCGCTTTATATAATATTTGAGATCACATTGCTTCGGTAGAATTTTCAAATAAACCCTTAAGTTCAACTTAATAGTTTGTTTCATTCGTATTTTTAGTAAATGAGCCTTAATCCCTCTTTATGTATGTTCAAAAGACTGAAGCCGTTATACACGTGTTTATTAATATATCTTAGGTTGGATCACCTACACTGATAAAAATATGTTCTTGGAACAAACAGATTCCTCTTAAATGAAGTGAATAGTGCCAATCCGATTTCGTTTTCTTTTGTAGGTTTAATAAATATTCTTGTATAAAAATTAATTTAGTTTGAAGGAACATATCAAAGTATTCAACTGACTCATTTTGGGGACGAAGTAGTTTGAATAGGAGTAGTTTTAATGCAAAATGATATCGTTTTAAATAATTGTTTTGTTTAAAATTAAAACTTCTTTTTCATAATTTTTAAAAACAAATTTTAAAATATATTAATTTTCTTTCAATGCAGAAAAAAGAAGATAAATAATATTTATATTAAAAATTATAATTTTTTCGAATTGAACCTAATCATTTTGTAAAAAATAAAATTTTCTTCAATGAAGGCATACAAAAAGGAAACTGAAAGAAGTTATTTTTATGAGTGTACGTCAACAAAATGTTATTGTAAATTATTCACTTGCAGTCACCCAATGCTAGTTCAGTGGCGTAGCTAGGGGGTGTCAGAGGGGTACAAGTGCCCCGGGCGCCGGATCCAGGGGGGCGCAATTATGATAGCTGCCCCCGGGCGCGCACAGTCCTCGCTACGCCTGTGCTTGTTTAGAAAACTCAAAGCCGTTATACTCGTTTTCAGTTAACTCCCTTCACTCGCATGTTTAATAAAGAAACCCTAAAACGCACGTCCAGGATGGTCAAGCCGTTGTACTCGTTTTTTTCTAAATGTATTTTTAAATAGGGCTGTCAATATCTGAAAATTTTCCAATTTAAATTTTTCGGAATTCGAAAAATCCAGTATCCGGATATTAAAACGGTAACCGGTGAATCCGATATCCCAAGAATCCGGTATCCGGTGAATCAGATAATTCGAAAATTCGGTATTCGAATAATCCGGTGTACTAGGAAACCGATATTCGAAATCCGATATTGTGTTAAAAATTGTTTGGAAGAAACCGGATTCCGGATTTGCCAATATTTAGTCAAATCGTTGGTATTTAGATTAGATAAACAATGAAATAATAAGTTAAATCTATTATGTACCTGATAATACCAGCAGATGAAAAAAAAAAGTTCTGCTGGAGTAGCAGTAGCACAAAAAAAATTTTAGTTACAATTGAAATAGTGGGAAACCGATTTTCATTTGCTTCGAACCAGGGATTCCGGTTTCATCCGTATTTCGGTTTCATCCGGATTCCGGTTTTATCCAGATTTCGATTTCTTCCGGTTTCCGTTTTCATCAGGATTCCGGCATTATCCGGATTCCGGTGTCATCCGGATTCCGGTGCCATCCGGATTCCGTTTCATTCGGATATCGGATTCCAGCCTATTTCAATATTGTAAAATAATTTCTGATTTTTAATATCATTTTTCACAAAATAATTGTTATTCAACCTCATGTCATATTTATATCGTTGAAAACAGACAAAAATTCTCAATGTAATGGTCTGAAAATTTATATAGGTTACTATTTAAAAAAATATAATTTTATTCCATCGTTTGAGAACCACTGGTTTAATTTTCTGTTTGTTACTTCTATTAAATAGGGCTCTTTTTCCTGGTCATTTTTTGTATATAACATTTTTCTCTAAAGTGATTAGTTCGCTCAAAAAAGCGCTGATTGTTTTAAAAGAAAAACCCTGTATATCAGATAAGAGACCGGTGGAATTATATTACTCTTTTATCTGGTAGCATTAAAAACCTGTGGAATACCCTAGTAAAAATACTAACATGATTGCTGAAGGTTATGAAACTTAAAATTTAAAAATGGAACTAACAAACACTTAATCTTCTCATCCGCCAGCAAAAGGCCGTTAAGGCCAATTGCAGCGCTATTATTTAAATTAATTAATTAAATAACAATTTCTAAAGAGTGCATTAACCTATATTTTTTTAGTCACCTCAACAACAATAAAATAATCGCTTTAAAAATATTTACCAATGCACAAATATCATGCATTACACATTACGCCATATTCGATTAAGCAACGCAAACAGTAGAGAAAAATACATGAAAATGACTGTCAGTGTAAAAAATGTCACGCTTTTTAGAATAAAAACAAAAGATAGTCATTCACGCTTGCCAATCTGCCAAGCCACGTGTTGCAAAAGAAACTAAATTAGATTATATTAATATAAACAGTGTTATGAACGCAATAAAAAGAAAAGTTGTATCCGCATTTAGTGTCGGAGTGTCGCCTTCACCGCGTCACCGGTACTTTATAGCTATAGTTATGACGAGAACTGAAAACATTTTATGCAGATATCTTCATTTCAAATCGGACTAGAATTTTAATCGAATAGCCGAGATTGCTAAGCTTGTGGTCAGATAAATTGACAGACATGGCGTAATGGGATTTTGACATCCTTGCAGTAAATATCTGCACAGGGTCGCATTCAGGGCAAGTTGATTTTATCCACGGAATTTCCGGGCCCTGCATTCAAAAAAGCAGCTCCGGGTTAGCGCACCATGAGATCCTCAGTTTGATACGCGCAGTTCACCAATTTACACTATATGAAAATTTCCCCTGCGACTATCATACACTACGTCGTTAAGTGCGTAATTTGACAGCTGGTATCCCTAAAAATAAATCACAGGGTATTCTCAACTGAAATAACCAATGGTGGCGCTGCGAGCATTCTCAATATGGTGGACGTATGAAGACAGAAGGCAGGTAGTAACGTTAAGAGTAGCTTGTCGTATTGTTTGTGATAGATACACTTTAAAATAAAACTAAGTATAGTTCAGGTATTCGAATTTCTGAATGCTACTCACAAGTATTGTTGAAAATATCATTATTAAATATATTTACTAGATTTTTTTTTATTGTTATCCTTTTTTAAATAGGTGAACAAGTTCTGAATGCAAATCATTTAATTTTATACGACATCAATTATTAAAATTATTTATTATTAAGTAAGTGCTTTGTCCTCGTCTCATTGCGAAATAATGGTATGGTTTATACAAAATGAAGACAAGAAAAGTTTAGAAATAGAAGATGCCGCTTATATTGGCAAACTGTTCACGCGTCTGCACTTTACTTTGTCTTGCCTAGAATGACTGGCTTTTGAAATATAATTTTTTTTTTCAAGGGTCGTCGTTGAGAAGGAATTTCTAAAAATATATAAAAGATCATAAATGATAATTATTAATAATATTGCCGGAAGAATATAGTCATTGGGTTTTGAATATATCCATCGTTTCTTGTATTTCAGCATTTAGTAACCTTATTTTCACATTTTTTGACCAATAAGAAGCTTAAAAGTCTTTCTTTACCCATAAATGAATGGCATCCAAATACACAACATATAATATTACATTTCCCACGTTTAACCGCATCCATTAACACAATAAAGATTTAAAACATACAAAACGTTCTATGATAAATAATGTTATTTTGCTCGCACACGTCTTCGTAAAGTAGTATAAATTTTTGCCACCAGATGGCATATCGTTTCTCTGCGGATGTCAATAGGTTTGAAATGTAGAATTCTAATGCTATTTTTTATTTTACTGTATATTTTTACCTGTTCGGTATAGAGATAAAGTGTAAGTACAGAATTTAAAAATGCATGTAATAAGTCCCATTTGGTTACCTAAATATTAATATTTCACGATGTATCAATTAAATTAAAATTAATATTTATTAGATAAATTGTAACACGACCATGCAAAATTAATAACGAAATATATTTGTCATTTCATAAAACAGTAGATTTATTTATTACAGTGTTATATATTTTTTAGAATGGACCTTATTATATGCATTTTTAAATTCTGAACACTTTTGTTATAAAATGAATGGGTAAAAAGATACAGCAATATAAAGAAAAAATATTGAGAACCCTATACGTCACATTTCAATTCTGGTGCATATACTATCATCCTTAATTTTCCTCATTTTTGAATATTTTTAGCAACTACTCGTATTACAAGAAGAATATTTTATTTCATTTAAGTATTAAAAATCACTGCGTGTTCAAAAAGTTCCAGAACGGTGAAATATCTCGAGAAATACACATCGAATCAAAAAACAAAAACACGTGTTTAATATTTTTCAAAACCTATCTTTTGTCACAAAGCACGATCCTCCACCGCCACCGTTTGGGTGTAGGGCGGGCAAGTCTACTTTGAAATCTTAAACGTAAAATAAAATGTACAATTTTTGGCTGTTTCCAGACTGCCATGGTAAATAAAACATATAAATAGTTGTATTATTTGATTTGATAGATGATATTTGGCATAGTTTTAATAATTATTGTACTTGTTTAAGTTATTTTTAAATAATATCATCTGTCAAACTCAAACGATACGACTGTTTGTTTTGTTTACCATGGCAATCAGGAAACAGCTAAAAATTATGCATTTTATTTTATGTATATCTCCTGATAGAAATGTATCACATCAATAAATTTAGGGTCATTTGGTGCAGTTTTTGTTGTTGAACATTTCTTATATTTACACTTTTGTTCTAAAATTAATAGGGAACGAATCGCCTAATGAAAATTTTAACATTGTATTTCCCATGTCCTATAAAAAAATAGATACCCGGTATAATTATATACAGTTCTCATCCTCGGTAGAACTAAGACGGATCAATCAAGATGACACAACTTATTAATCAAACTAGTTAGTAAAATTGGTGTGAAATTTACATTTCTAAATTTTCCTATTTCGACCAATTCGTAGACTAATTATAATGCTAATTTACAAGTTACTAGTTCGTTTAACACATATGATTTTCTACTGAATTTTTAATTATTGTTACAATTTACAGATTGTTTCCTAAACAAATATATTTAATATAAACGATTCTGGTCTGGTTTGAGTATAATTTGTGTATCTGACGGCAAAATCAAATTAACGTACCTTATTAAGAAACTATTCATGCTTTT
The DNA here is from genome assembly GCA_963942605.1 of Poecilus cupreus. Taxonomy (NCBI): domain Eukaryota; kingdom Metazoa; phylum Arthropoda; class Insecta; order Coleoptera; family Carabidae; genus Poecilus; species Poecilus cupreus. The sequence continues at coordinate 5,535,462 of OZ012715.1, read as the reverse complement.
GTGCTAAGTGTAAAGTTATTTTAATTTGCCAACAAAATTTAGTAGCACAGCTTTTCACCAAAAATATTTATAATTATTTGAAACACGTCTCGAGCAATTTACCCAAAGCAATTTGTCGTGACACCAACGAAAAGCCAAAAGTAATTTGAAATTTATTTGCGACATAATTATTATTTCCGTGGAACGTAATAACTCATTTACAACATAAAACATTTTCCTGCGTATTTTGGCTACAACGTGGAACATGAATGTTCGCAGAACAGAATTTCATGTGTCAATAACAGTTGTTTTCATTCAATTTGCTTTGCTGACGCGTGCCAGAAGAATCGTTATAGTTTGCTAATGAAATTAACATTGCCAGTTAATATTTAACGCTTGTAATTATAATTGGTCCTAATTGGCCAAAACCGTTAATTTATGTTCTGCAGCGTTATTGTGCTGCACACGCATAGGTACAAGCAGATGACCGCCGCGAGGAATATGTACAATTTGGGTTACGCCTTAAACTTAAAAAATTTAAATACATATACAGCATTAAATTGTCAACTAAAAATCAAACTACAACAAGGTAAGGTAGCTTGAGTGGATTCCGCTAGTGTCGCCTGTATAATTTTATTATTGTTGAATAGGATTTTGAACAAAAAATATTTTTTTCTAAATACTGTATCGAGTATGAACTTGTTGAAACTCGTTGTGGGAGTGAGCCCAATTACCAGGCGGTACCGTTTCTCATAGATTCTCCAAAATACTAGAATATTCCAGAAGCCGCAATATAAGGGGTTTCCGGTGTTACGGTAATTAATATATTATTAACTGTCAGTGTATTTATGCACCTATAGCACCTGAAAGAATAATTTTGTACCTAATTAAAGAACGGTAAACAAACGATCCGTCGTATAATATATAGACACTATTGTCGATAAAAGCAAAACTGTCAATCGTAACCAGTCTCCCTTACCCTTGGTTATTATTTACGCCCGTTTTCATAATCAGATACGCTTTATGACTTTATCTTTAATTTAAAGTTGGCAGTTTTCATAATGACTACCTTAAGTAAAGTAAACTTTAAGCTATTTTGAATTATGTTGGTACTAATGTATTTGTCTAATAACGAAAAGACCTCAAAGATTTGGTATTTTTGTAACCTCAAGTAAGCAATATGACTACAAAAGAAATAATAAGAGGCGTGAATTTCACTAAGTAGAATTATTTCTAATATATATATATATATATATATATATATATATATATATATATATATATATAAGTAAATATAAAAATACGGTTGAATCTAAAAGCAGTAACACTACTACACCACATTAGTGAGTAAGTTTTTAAACAAATTTCTTATATTTTAACATATAATTATAGGAAAAACATGGTTAGATATTCTTAAAGAATATAACAGTTTAAACCAACCGAGAACTTTACAGCAGATAAAAAGCAAATATGATATACTGCGGCGAATCGAGACAATTTCACAAAAACAACCGCTTTGCTAAACCTAAATCTTTGATAAAATTCGTGATCACTCCCATATATCAAAATTAGTAATACGTTATTTATAAACTTTTGGTTTCCTTATTATATAACATTTATTTTCGGAACTGCTTTCAGATGAAGTAGAATCCGAAGAAAATAAATCCATTTTGTAATTTTAAAATGAGAACAACCAACTATTTAAAGTCTTAAAGTTGCCGTAAAGTGACGTTAGAGGTCACTTTAGTTTAAATTAACATTTAAGTCCTTAAGTAACAATATGAAAACTGATATAAATTTTAATTTATAGTTTTAAAGTTGACTTAAAGTTGATTATGAAAACGTACGTATATCAAGTAAAACTCTTTCGTATGGGAGTTACCAATTGGTACTAAGTGGTTACACCTGTACATTCTGGTGTATAACAAACATTAATTTTTACAATAAAATAGTTTAAAAGTATTTTTTTATGTGTTCCATTAATGAACTCGTGACTACGAATGTATTTGTACAAGTAGACGTTAATGCCAGTTGTACTTAAGTAGGCGAAGCGCATATTTGTTTGTAGATCATCTGAAAATATATTGAATGGAGTAACTCAGTGATAATTCCCATATCTGACATATTTTCATCCCTTGAAAACGACTCCTGTGATTCTCCCTTCAATAACATCTTTGGGGGCCATAATTTGACGGCACTTTACGTACGAAAATATGTACTGGAGTACATGGTATTTGCATGAAATATTTTAATTACTCTATCCATTTTATTTATGTATTTGGTAGAATGAATGTCGACACTTTTAACTACCCTAGTGGTTACCTCTCTACTAAAATATTTGTTGGGGCCGTAACTTGACGGCTGAAGACAACACCCAAAATGGGTAAATATCATGATGGTATATTTGTTTATTCTGCACACTTCTCAATTACAGTATGGGGGACCTGCAACTACAACTGAAATTTAATAAATATAAAATAAATAAATATATCATCACGCCTTTTACCCATTATGGGTGTGGCACTCTGCTTACGCAGATCTCGGTAAGTGATATATATTTGCGTATGAAGTGCGGTTACCAACCGTCAAATCATAGCCCCCAAAGATGTTAGTGGAGGGGAAACCACAGGGGTAAATTTAAACTGGCAACTGTCACCTGTGGGATACGAACTGAGGATCTCACGATCCATGGCGATAACTTTCAAAACGTATATTTAAAAAATAACTAAATTAATATTAATTCTTAAATAGGCAAAAAATACGTTTCAACACGGCACTAAACTAAACATAGATTTACAGCTTTTGCAACATTCATTATCTCTGCTGTAAATCTGATATTTTGGTACCTAGTTAAGTAAGAAACTTTTTTTTTATTATATTTTGAAGTATATATATAGTCAAGAACCCGTCTACCGTAAGGTGTAGTAGGGTGTAAAGGTCTCTTAGTCGTGCACAAATTTCGCCCATTGTTTCTTATTCATAGCCATCCTTCGTGCCTCCTATATATCTTATTGATGATGGTATCCCAGGAGGTGTCTTTTGGTCTTCCACGATTTCTCTTTCTTTCACGTTTGTCATCCAAATTCGCCGCACCCGTCTCGATTCATTCATTCTTATCATATGGCCCCACCATGTCTTGTTTCTATGAAGTCTAATATTGGTTTTCATTGCAGTTGTTTTCTTATTATTTCATTTCTTATTCTGTCCAGCATTGTTACTTGTACTTTCCTTAGATATTTCATTTCCATCGCCTGGATTTTGCTTTTTATCTTTGAGACAGTACCCATGACTCGCAACCATATGTCAATATAGATCTGTATATAGTATTATATACCGTTACTTTTGTTTTCGTACTGATTTCTTTTTTCCCTATGTTGAAGTAATTAAATTCATAATTATTTTATACATATAATTATATTTATAAACAATAATTATTATGTTGTGACAGGTTTAACGTAAGAAGATTTTTATGAATATGTTGTAATATTGACGGTATTTTTCTGCGGACTGTACTCAGCTATGTCAAAACCAAATACCTTTAAAAATACTATATGCTGTGTTCTTCTGCTATCTCCGGCCGTTCATCATAGCTTTCGTTCACGTTCACGTAGAATGTACACCTCATTTTCATTTTAAACTGTTATATTTCCGATTAGTGCATTCGTGTATATTTTTAAGTGTGGAATAATATTTCGAATGTATTTACCGTTCCTAGAAATTCGATGATTGTTGGAATAATATGCATTAAATTAGTTTATTTGTTAAATAAATTGTAACGTGAAGAACGTACGATTTACACTGTTTCCCAATGTTTTGGTAAATTTATTTGACAGTCGACGTTAAAAATATTATTATAATGTATTACAAGTATAAATATATTTTTATTTTACAATATATGTGTCATCTTTAAAATAAAAATATTTTACTCACCCAAGGATTGGTGGAGAGTGATCCACTGGAAGGTGATCAAGGATAGCTTAAACTGAATCCGCAACATCTTGAAAAAAAAAGATAATTAATTTACCAACTTATTAAAATTAGATGAGATAATGATAAATAGCTCCATGAAATCGCATTAGACTGTGGATCATGAGATCCTCAGTTCGAATCCCACGGCACACAGTTGCCATTTTAACTTTTCCCCTGTGAATTTCCCTCCACTAACATCTTTGGAGGTTGTTATTTGACGGCTGTTAACTGCTTTTACACGGAATAATATATCACTGAGATCTGCGGAAGCAGACACTCAAAATTGATAAATGGCGTTATTTTGGTTTATTACTTGTTAAAATTACACCACAAAATAAAAATAAAGTAACGATGTTCTGTTCGTTATTACACTTTCTGGAAATTTAAACTAAAAAAAAATTGCATCTAGAGCAAAGGGTATTTTGTGTTATTAAAACGTGTCACGTTTAAATTTATTGAAATATGTGTAATACAAACGATTCAATTTTGAAAAAAATATATATAATCATCATAAATCAAAGTTTTGAATCTTGAAAATTATAATAAATCATCACGTCTTTTACTCATTCTCGGTATGGCACTCTTCTTTTGCAGATCTGAGGTAGTAATATATTTTTCCTATTTCACGTACACAAAGTCAATTTTGTGACACCGTTTTTCTCAAAAACAATGCTACAAACTTGAATTTTGTGCAACTGTTTTTGGGGAATTTATTATTTGTAAAATTAACAGTCCGTCAAACTTGGAGCTGTCATTGCTCACATAAAATTATTGAATCGGAGCCCCTGCGTCAGGTTGCGGCCTGGGACCCGATAGGCACCGCGGGCAAAGCCCCTTGGTGACCAGTGGTATATTACAGGGGTGGGCAACCTCCGGCCCGCGGGCCAACTCCGGCCCGCGTAATGTTCCAATCTGGCCCGCGAGATCTTTAGAAGAAATAATAAATAAATATTTTCAAAAACAAAAGTTTTAAATTAGGTTTAACCCAACATAAAGAAAAAAGGGAGATTTACAGTTTAATTTTCGATATAATTCGTCTAGTTTAAATTAAGAAATAATTGTAGTACTTAGTTAATTTTGTTTTATTATTGTTTTTTATATTTTCAGAAAAAAATTATAAGTAACAAAAATGTGTCAATTACCAACTACGGCCCGCGTACGAAATTTAAATCTTATTCTGGCCCCTGTTAAACAAAAGGTTGCCCACCCCTGGTATATTAAACATGTCGTATAATTTTATTTTATTTTTATTGAATTTATGAACGTGAAATAGGAAAAGTAGTATGAACTGTAGTTACCAGTAGTCATAAAGTCATGCCAGCCAAAGATGTGAGTATAGAGGAAAACTGAAAAACTCAAATGTCGGTTGTGGGATTCGAACTTAGGATCTCATAATCCACAGTCCGATGCGTTACCAAGGAACTATTTAACTTACCCCATATAAAATTATACTCCAAAACACTGCAAAAATTTATGCGGTACATAGTAAACTTCATTCATTATAACAATTATATTTTGTTATTGCTGAAATGTTATTAATTTAAGCTATTGCGTTGTAGTCTGTATAGAACTATTTAATTCGTATATACCAATTTTAAATGTAAATGATTAGAAAATATCAATCTGATTCCTTCGCTCTAATGCCAAAAGCACCAATTAAATTGTCAAAAACCTTATTGCAAGCGAGAGGCACAACCATCATCTGTAGTCTCTGTGACCTTGATGCTCCGTAATTGTCAAATTTAATTCTAATTCGTCCCAGTCCCATTAAAGAACCAAACGTTCAATCGTTCAATGTTAGGTTATGATACGAAAGTTCTACATTTAAATTTCGTATGCTCATTCGTCAAAGGCATCTAGTGCTAGAGTACACTTAAACATATGTTTTGTATTTGTAGGTTAGGAGAACATCGAACATCTCTAAGTCAAGTTTGCTCGTTGGTATACTATACGCAGTGCTACACTACACGTATGATACAAACTCAGCGCATATGTGCAGTACACACACACATACATTGATTGTTTCTGCTCATGCAGAATACCATAATTAATTATTCCTAATTAGCACTACTTTGCATTTGAACGCATTACAGTATAACCTGTTTTAAACCATTTGAAAATTTTCACTTTTTATGCATAAGCAGTTACTTATTCACAAGTTTTTAGCGAAATATATTTAAATCTTTAATGTTCTTCTTTCGGATCTAGTACACTCGTATTTATTTATTTATTATATAACCCAACAAGCAAAAAGCCCAATTACAAGGTTAGAAAAAGGATTAATATAAGCTCAGCTTAAATTTTGTAAATAAACAAATGTAGGGAAATAAACATTAAATCTAAGAATATAAATAACTGATAATTTAAACATAAAGAAAAGAAGCAAAACTAGTGAATAATTCCTTTGAAAAAAGCTCTGAAGAGCCCATTATTAGATATTATAAAGAAAAGAATTCAAATATAAATAACAATAACTGAATTTAGTTCCTCTACAGTTTACGTTGGTCAAACTGGTAACACTGTAGCTACAAGATTAAAAGAACACAAACGACATATTAATAAATCTGCAGTTGCTGAAAATGCTATTCAAGAATTACATGGTATTGATTTTGAAATACGAAGATTCCAGCAAAAGAAAATAAGTGGTTGAGAAGACTAAATAGAGAAGCATTTAAAACTAAAAAATCTTCAAATAATCTTAATTTAAATACATCAGACTTTGAGCTTAATAAGTTGTGGTTAACTGTTGTTCTTCCTTAATTTTCTGTTTATATTAATTCGTATAACTTTAATTCATGTTACGCTTATTTTGTCAACACGTAGTCTGAACTATATATTTATTATTTTCATATTTAATCTGAAGAAGGCAGTACTTTGTTTACTTTGCTTACTACGCCAAATTATTGTTATTTATATTATGAGTTCTGAAAGCTTCAAAATTCAACGGATTCTATGAATTTAACCCGAAATCTTTAGTCAAATTACTCATTGCTTGAGGTAGTTTCAATCCCTCTGACAATTCCTCTTATAATAATTTATTATTTGTTTCCTAAAATTATTTTGGAATTGTATTATAATATCACTCTTGACTCAACACTTCACTTGAAAAATCATTAAATTGATTCAAACTTAACTACTGGCTTTGGTCATAACTGGTTTTGGTTTATAACAAGCTGTGATATCTTGTTTGATCCCTCTAAGTTCTACTGATGATGACAACTTAGTTCTCGATACACGTGTATTTTACGGCTTAGGAGTTTGATATAATTTTATTAAATTAGTTTTTAGAGTTAGGTTTCATAATTTACTTCAGAAATGTTGTTTTTGCAATTAATTATTTAATGGAAAATTTTGAAATACCGTGTGGAATGGAATGAACGATAATAAACAGTATGTACTTTTATACGTGACAGAAAATCCACATAAAAATGTACATCAGATTGCTGTTAAAATAAATGTATACCTAATTGTTGATAGTAGAAATAAAATAACATATAACTATTATGTCGCACTTTAAGATTATGTTTCTGGCAGACTATTCCAGGTTATGAATTTTATATTGCTCTGTATATTATACTTAATGTAAAAATATTTACAAGTTACCCACTTACAGAAATATAAAATCAATGCATAAAGGAAAATAGTTCTTGGCATTTGTGGGTTAAGTTGTATTTTGTTGTATTTATATTACGATAAATAAATTAAACAAGTCAATAATCACTCAAACTTTATGTCAAATGTGAACTGCTAGGCTCAAACAATATGACTGTTTGAATTTTATGATTTGATTTTCCATAGCAATCTGTAAATAGATAAAAATTATAAATTTTAATTTACTTCTATCTCATAACAGACACGAATTACATCAATAAATTGGTGTAATTTTTGTTTCTGAACATATTTTGTATTTACAATTCTGTTCTAAAATTCATATGGAATGAACAATCGCGTAATGAAAATTTTAACATTGTATTTCTTATTAGTTCTTAAAATATCTATATAGATATTTTGTTTAATTTGAAGGTTCAGGCGTATGCTTTTATTTTATTAAATTTGATCTAATTTATCTCAGAAATAATTTTCTTCGTTTATTTTCAATCAAATTGGTATTAGAAGTTAAATTGCAATAATACATTCTTTAATTTTTTGTCTTATTCAAATTAATTATTTTTGTCTTATTCAAACAATGATTACACAGATGTATGTCAAAGGCGACGCGATTAGAAGAAGCATATGTCAAAACAAAAAACAAATGCAATTGTAAGTATCAATTTATTATATTTCATCACCATTTAACATCAATAAAATATTTATTATGTTTTTTCTTAAATAATTATAAAATTGTTTGTTGAACTGACATATAACCTATAAATTTCAGCTGAAAAGTTACCTCAAGATGTTAATCCAAAAGCTGTGTTCGCCTGCAATGAACTTGATCTCTAAGAAGTTAAAGTGTATGGGTTCGATTATGATTACACTTTGGCTTGCTATAAACCCTCCTTGGATTTTCTTTTCCATAATTTAGGTAGACAAATACTAATAGAGAAATTCAAGGTACTTAACCTTTCACAACAGCTGATACTCTCCAACTGTCAATTTGTCTGTTGTATCGCTTAATGAAAATTTTGACATTGTATTTCTTATTAGTTATTAAAATATCTATATAGATATTTTGTTTAATTTGAAGGTTCAGGCGTATGCTTTCTAATCTAATCTAATTTATCCCAGAAATAATTTTCTACAAAATATTGAAATATTTACAGCTCATCTCAGATTATAGACAATTAATGGTTTTGAATACTCAAAAATATTAATTTATAAATTTGTTTATTTTAAATCAAATTGGTATTAGAAGTTAAATTCCAATAAGTAATACATTCTTTAATTTTTTGTCTTATTCAAATTAATTTGTAAAAATTTTAAGATCTAATTTTCCAGATACGACGGTATATAAGATACAATAAATATAAACAATTCTCATTAAATATCCTTTAAATTTAATATATTCAGTACTTAGCACCTGTTGTCAGATATTGCTTTACTTAAATGTATAACAAGTTGCCTAACTAAAATTTAAGTGTATTTTGTTAGTATGATATTGAAAATGTTACTTATTTTTAGTCTATGCATAGTGCATTAGTGCATACGTAATATTACCAAGAATTTATCACCCAGAAAATGGAAATAGTGACTAAAGAGCATTTTTGAACAACACATATTACATGGTATTAGACAATAATACTCGCAACGTTGTATTTGTTGTGTAATTTATTTTTAGTGTAACAAGAAATCCTACAACAACCCAACAAACTCAAGCCGTTATACTCAATTTAAGGTTATCGTTACCTAATTCTGTCGTGTTAATATTAATAAAATTTACCCCTGTGTTTCCCCTCCACTAACAACTTTGGTGGCTATGACTGCTGGTAATCGCATTTCATACGCAAAAATATATCACTTACCGAGATCTGCACAAACAGATTGCCACACCCATAATGGGTAAAATGCGTGATGATATATTTATTTTTTATTTTTTTATTTAATATTAATAACAGTTTTGCAATACACCAACACTTGTTTTATTTAATATTCCTAAAAATAGCTCATTTTTTCTTTGCAATTTTTCTTCCATTAAACGAAATTTAATTATAAATTTTTCGACAAATGTTATATCACTTATTATAATAGTTTGTTTTTCTCAGAGCTTCATTTATTTTTATTTGAGATCTATGTAAAAAGTGGCACGTATATTAGGAAAGGAATTTTTGTTCATAATTACAACTAATTGTAATGATTTCATATTTCATTTCAGATCTAAACGCCACAAAATTGTTTAATGCCGTAGGCTACAGCCCAGATATGTCGTGGGTTTGATAGCATACATAAAACTTTAAATAGAAACCTACTTATTATATGCAATTAATAAGCAACATTTTATAGAAGAAATAATTATGCATCAACGATTTGTATATATTAAAATTACTAAAACAAATAAAAAAGTGTTCAGGAGTACAAATTGGTCACATGAGATGATGATCATGATGCACATAAGTGTGTTTGTCTTATCAATAATTAAAAATTAATAGTTGTTATCACGACATATTAGTTCTATTTGTTCGAGTCATTGACAAGCGACGTTGACGTAATAATTGTCTAAGCATACAGGGCATTTTTTCTACAGCACCTTTGGAATCTCCGTGTCGAGAAATTTAAAAGCTACAATTTCGGTTTAATTTAATAAAAGTTCTCACGGTAGTAGGCAATTTTAACAATGTATTATTTAAATAATTTTATCCGATCTCGATGGCGTAGTGGCTCTGTTACTAGCCTAGTATGCCAGAGGTCGTGGGTTCGAATCACACTGAAGAGCATCGTTGTTTGTGTTCACGTAAATTCACAATCATTCACTCATTAAGCGGCATATGACCGATAGTAGTTAGTACGCTTACCATCTTCATAGAAAAAATAAATAATTTTAAATATTAAACAAAACATTAAGTCTTTTGCCATATTACAATTATTTGAAATAAAGTGCAAATTGTATATTTTCTGGAACTTATACAATATTATGTCAATTGAAAATTGACTGAGAAGACCATGAAACCCAAATGGAAACTATTTTTAAGTTGAATAAAAAATCTACTGTCTACTTCAGTTTTAAATTTATTTATATCTTGCATACATTAGTGTGGGAGATATGCCAGAAATGTATTTCTAACAAAATTTTAAAATGTAGCGATAGAAAAATGCAATTTATTTTTAGAACATTAAAAATATTACTTGTGATAAAGACAAACTATTTCTTTTGTCTGGCATTTTGTTGAAACTATTGGTGATGATTCTCTTATCTAATAAAATTGTTTTCAATGCTCTATTTTTAGTTCTGTATTTTGCGATTTAAGAAATGCACCTTAGAGGCCTAAGTGTCAGTTAAACAATGCGGCCTATAAATAAGACGAAACAAGTTTTTTGAAATCGAAATGTTACTTGAAATATTTGTCAATTTTCGTTCGAAAACTAGTTTGAATTGGAATCCATTAAACTGAACGTTGCGCATGCCCTATGTATAAAAAATAGTGGGAGCCCATAGATACCGCACGCTGAAATACTAATTGTATAGTTAAAGTAATATAGAGCAATGCGACCCGGAATATTTTTGCTAAATGCGTTAGCGGCCAAGGCGAAGCGCTATCAACCACAATTATTACACAGATGTATGTCAAAGGCGACGCGATTAGAAGAAGCATATGTCAAAACAAAAAACAAATGCAATTGTAAGTATCAATTTATTATATTTCATCATCACCATTTAACATCAATAAAATATTTATTATGTTTTTTCTTAAATAACTGTAAAATTGTTTGTTTGAACTGACGTATAACCTATAAATTTCAGCTAAAAAGTTACCTCAAGATGTTAATCCAAAAGCTGTGTTCGCCTGCAATGAACTTGATCTCAAAGAAGTTAAAGTGTATGGGTTCGATTATGATTACACTTTGGCTTGCTACAAACCCTCCTTGGATTTTCTTTTATATAATTTAGGTAGACAAATATTAATAGAGAAATTCAAGGTACTTAACCTTTCACTACAGCTGATACTGTCCAACTGTCAATTTGTCTGTTACAGTATCCCAAAGCAATCGAACAGTTGGAATATAAGCCAGGATTTGCTGTTCGAGGATTGCATTATGATATTGAAAAAGGTATCTTGCTCAAACTGGATTCCTTTCTACAAATTCAGTTTGGCTCTGTTTATAGAGGTCTAACACCACTCAATGACAAAGAAGTTCTCAAAGAATACAAAAATAGAATTATTCCTATTGCTTATGTAGAAAACCACTCAAAAAATGCACAAGTATTAGTACAATCCACATACGGAGACAGTTACTAACTATCATTTCATTTTAGGATGCTCATTCGAAGATGGTACACCTCGCTGATTTATTCTCCGTTCCTGAGATGGGCCTTTTATGCAACGTAGCCGACTATTTTGAAAGAAATCACATTGATTATCACCCAGAAATTCTGTTCCGAGACGTAAAGGTATGTATAAATCATTAAGTGAAACAGATACCACAGGCGAAATATGTTAATAAACTCTTGTTTAAGAAGCGAAATTTAGAGAGTACAACTAAATGTATTCTGGCTTCATTATGTTGTAACATTTGCTTCGGCTTTTTCTGTCGTACATATTTTGAATAATTATTCTGCCATTTTATAATTGTGACTGTTAATATGATTTAGTACTTATGTTATTCTTAAAAAATTATTCACTTCAAATATCAGATTACATATGAAATTGGCGAAAACTAATGGTTCTTGATTCTACAAGTTACTATCATACTTATTATTGGTTATATATGTATTCAACCTATAACAAAATTGAAATTTAGCTCGCTTGTTCCTAGTATCGTTTATTATATAACTGATAGGCGTTACTTTTTCCTTACAATAATAATAATTTATTGAGTCAAAAAGGTATCACACAGTAACAGTTGACAAGGCAATATACACAATTAAACAAGGACAGATGTTATTTATTTTTGTAGAATTCAATCAAAAGTTCTCACTCCGTTATGCACAAAACCGTGACACAAAATGTCGCTGAATACATCGAGCAAAACCCAGACTTGAGATATTATTTCGAGAGATTAATTTGTGCTGGAAAGAAACTATTTTTGGTCACAAATAGCCCTTACAAATTTGTGTAAGTACACTAACAAAAAGCTAATATTTCCATATTTTCATAAACGATTTCTTGTAGAAATAAAGGCATGGAGATGCTTGTGGGCGTAGACTGGAAAGACTTCTTCGACGTTGTGATCGTCCAGGCAAGAAAACCAAGATTTTTCACCGATGAATCCAGGCCGATAAGACTGTATGATGAGCAGAGTGGCTCTCATGTTTGGGATAGAGTTACTAGGTTAGATAAAGGCACAATTTATTATGAGGTATGGCAATTTTTCTGACAAGCTGAGGATGTTGAGTGATTGATTGCTTGTATGACATTTACCCAACTCTGGGCCTGGCACTTTGCTTAGGGCAGACTTGCATACATAACATATTTCTGTGCTTAAAGTGCGGTTTCCAGTCGTCAAACGATTCTGAATTTGTCGGCTGCGGCGGGGCTCAAGCAGAGGATCTCTTGATCCACGGAGCTCTAAACAGAATGTCACATCCAGAAATGAGTAAATGGCGTGATGATATATAAATATAAATTATTGACTCGTTCTTATTACAATTGCAATATCTTCTTTTTGATTCCAGGGAACGGTTAAGCAGCTCCAAGATCTAACAGGGTGGCGAGGCCACCAAGTATTATACTTCGGCGACCATCCGTACAGCGATTTGGCCGACGTGACTCTAGAGCACGGCTGGAGGACCGGTGCCATCATCAACGAACTGTCGGTGAGTTGTAAATAACTTTGACCTGATTTTATAATAACAAAATTTCTTTACAGCATGAAATCGAAACGTTGAACAAGAAGGAATTTAAACAAAATGCCAATTGGTTGCAAATGTTAACCCAATTGATTGAAGAAAACCAGGAATGCAGTTCGCCCGAAGAACAGGAAGTATTACTGAAGTGGATGAACGAAAGAGATCAGATAAGGTCAGAAAATGTTTTTTTTTTATAATCAACATGAATTTGTATAAGCTTTCTGACAGTTATACCGTATAAATTAAACAATTAAAATGACAGTTATAGCTGCATGATTAACACAAACCTTTAAGAAGTGATAATAGGATCTGTAAACAAAATTTTATTTTTTAAGAGATTATAGTTAAGAAAATTAAAAATTAGGAGAATGGATAGGAGACATAATTTTGACATGAGAAAGATCAACATTTATGGATAAAACGAGAGATGCTCAATGTCTTCTATTATTGCATAAATAATAATTTATTTTTTCATCTTATTAATAGGCTCTTCAACCACCTTCAAATTTAGCATATTTGGAACAAATTTTCAATAATACGCTTAAATACAATGTCAAAAAATATAACAATTTATTTTAAAAATAAATATTACGCCTGTAATCAATTATTAAAAGTCCGTCCAATTCAAATGTGACGTCTTAACGACGAATGACAGATAGAGATTGCGCGCGCATAACTTTGACGTTGAGTGTTGTGATCTGTCAGTCAGCTGTCAGTTGTGTTATTGAGGTTATCTGTTGAAAGCTTTAAATTATGGTTATAAAGTATTGCTTTGTGGAGAAAACAACAGCAACAAGGATTCAAAATTATTAATCAAATAGCAAGCAATTCACAACGTACAGCTGTCATGTATCAACTTGTTCAAAAGTTTCATTGAATTGTTCAATATAGAATATTTAGTAATTAATTACTGGCTTAATTATATAACAATGTTGATGAAAATACGAAAAATATTCATATATTAACGTCTATTTTCGAAAAATAAAATAAAAAAATTGGTTGAAGAGCCTATTGCAAATAAATGTGCTTGTAAAATATTGGTTATAACCCCGGGAATTTGACATACGTCAGATTCAAATTTCAAAGCGCTGCGACATATTACGTCATTTTTTGCTCCACCAATATGACGTCACGTATATAATAAACTTGACTTCAAATTGAATATATGTAGTTTTAATTTACTTATTTATTTATTTATTTCTTTCTTTAAATTCGAATTTGTTCACAGACCAGATATGTAGGTCGACAAACCGATTGCGTACTCATTGATAAATTAAACTTCATTTAAATTAGAACAACATGAAAAATAATTACATTTCTATTCCAAAAAGTAGCTTAAAGAGCTACAATATGTGTATAGTCGATAATGTTCTCGAATATTTCTTATTATGTGTTATATTAATGAATTTTAGACTTGAAATGTATAAGTTAAACTTGTACATTGAGATGTTAGCGCCAATCGTTATGTATTTATTAGTTTGTCGACCTATTCAATATTATATACTAACTTTTTTTTAAAACAGTTTATAATATTTGTCATTATTTCAAACTAAAAGTCGGTGATCGCATCACATTTTCTTCTGCTTTTTTGTCTTATTATGTTAAATAATAATTCTGCTATTTTATGATACTGGTTAATCTATACATTAAAAAAATGGACACGTATTTTTTTTTTATTTCGCTGAATAGTGGTCAGAACTGTAGTAATTAAATTGTGTAATTTCTATAAATCAGATACGAAAATTTAGTGATATAGCACACATTTTAAGAGTCATAAATGAGAAATGTTCAACGTTTTCAATACATTTTGTAGATAGATAAATGGCTCCTAATTTAACATTTGTAATCACCTGCATTAACTACAGCCACAGAACGCGTATTTAAATCAGCAACTTTAACAAATGAAATCGTTTTATTTAAATATGTACAATTTTCATTTTAATTTAATATATATATATATATATATATATATATATATATATATATATATATATATATATATATATATATATATATATAAATGTTGCATATTTGATCATTGTTTTTGTTTTAATATATGACAAATTGTACGAAAATTATTTGCTTAATTGTTGTAAATCAGGTGCACAATTCATTTTACTTCCACGTAACCATGCTACTGCCAAGAACCATCGGCTTATTGTAGTTATAGTGAACTCTGTATCACTCAGACAGTAGTCGTTTAATAAAGCTACGAATTATAATTATTTATATATCGTGCGTTACGCAAATTCCGACCATCAGATTACAAATTGTAAAGCTTAGCACTCTTACGAGGGGAACCTAGTTAAACGGTTGGAAAAATTGATTTTCTTTTATTCCATGTATCGTTTGTAAAACTATTTAAGAATATGTCCTCCAAGTTTTAGAACAAAATTCCTATTTGTTCCAATGTTATGAGCACTAAAGTGAAGGAATAATTAGAATATTTTCAAACTTAAAGAATATTTCATTTATGTGGAAACACTGTTTTCAGTTGGTACCACTGACAACTAATATATGTCGCGAAAATTTAAATTAAAGGTATAAAGAAAAAAAAATTTAAATATATCTTTGGTGCAGATATTGTTTTTGGAGAACTTCCTTATTTTAATTTCTTCTAAAGCTATCCAAAGAATTAACAAACCAAATCGATCACCTGACAATCGCTTTCGGATTTTGTGCTGTTTGCATTGCTAAATGATGGATACGCCGGTTTTGCATATTGAGCCAGCCTAAGTAATGAATTTTGGATGTAATGGAATCGTATTTCCTTATGTCAAGAATGAAACGAGCGCAACAGTTTTGTACTTTCTGTATTCTTTGTGCATCTCTGGCAGTGAAGCAAGGACCGTAAACAGTGTCACAATATTCAAATACAGAAAGTTACAAGGGAATCCACTAAAATCTGTTTATATTTCTTGGACAACACACATCGATTCATAAATATAGTATAGTATTGGGTATGTAGCGTTAAAAAATGCGTGTTACATGCTACATAATATTACAATAAGGGTCACAAAATTTGAGACAGTATTATTTTTTGTATTATTATTCTGTAAAGATGAAATTTGCAAAATTAAGGTCAGTTTATTTAGTACGATTAGTGTATAAGCAGTTTTTTTTTTTTTTAAATTTCATAGTAAGTAAGCTAAGTAGGTATAAATAATAATAAAATATCGAATAATGACAAAATGACATGTATCAGTGTACCTAATATTCATATAAATAAATTTCCATTATATATGATTACTTTTACTAAAAATACATCTAGTAATTTTTTCAAGTCAAAGTTTTCGGTGACTAATTTCAAACACCTCTTTCTCGAAACGAGTTCTTTTTTCAACTTGCGGGAACTCTTAACTTTATTAGTTATTGACCAATCATTCTACAAATTGGCATGAATATTCTTTATTCAATTACGCTCGACATGAATTATTATCTAGGATCATATTCTTGTAAATATTTTTTTAATGCAAAAGAACGGGAAAAAATGGTGAAAAATAATACCATTTTGTTAAAACACCCCTAAAACATGCAATTTTCAATTTTTTTGATTGGAATTTGGTTCATATTCTTAAAAACTATCTGGTTAATGAAATAACAAAACCGTGTTGATTTTGGGTGGAAATTGTGATTTCCACATTTCCCGCAAGTGGCGAACTGTGATGTCGTCCTTCCATTGGCAACAGCTTATAGCTCGGCTATTTCCGGCGAAAAACACTTGAAAAAATTATCATATGTATATCAAAACATGATTAAAATTCTCTTAATTTGAAAGAATTCTCATTATTCCTTCACTGTCAATAAAATTCACGAAAAACGCTACGATATCATGTTCCTAAACTAGGCTCCCCCCTTAAGCGTGCATTACATGATGAAGTTTTTCTTTTCAAGTGACATTAAAAAGTTATCGCTCGCATAATGAAGTAAGTGTAAGAGAGATATATGAATCGACAAAAGGAATATGCAGTACTTTTTCTTAAAATTTCCTAGAAAAATTTGGCTGTAATACTTGCACATTGCTGCTTTACCGCATTACCATCTATCCGCATGTTTTGCAATAGGCGAATTAGCTATCAAATGTCATTTTAAAATCCTCATGTAATGTCCGCTTTAGCCTCTTGAGCCAGTGGCTGTACTATTTATTTTTATTACATCAACATCTTAGTACCTACTGTACGTTTGCAGAATCACTTATCTACGTTAAATATTATGTAAATCTTATGTCATCTACTTCACTATTACTATTGATGTTTCTATTGCAGAAACGACATAAAATGCGTGTTCAACAAGCAGTTCGGCAGCGTATTTCGCACATATCACAACCCCACATACTTTTCTAGAAGACTGTTCCGTTTTGCAGACATCTACACGTCAAGTATCACGAACCTTTTGAATTACTCTGTAAGTCACACATTCTACCCCCGCAGGGGAGTGATGCCACATGAATATACGTCTTACTTTGTATGAAATTAGCTTTATTAATTTTGTTAGTCAAGATCTGAATTTTAATGGATTTGTATTGCTTTCATTAACTTAAGTTATTATGAATAATTTCGCAGGTAAATACCAAAACACGAAATGTAAGACAATAATGACGATGGTGACTTAGGTATTAATATAAGTATTTTTATATTTTACTGCATTATTATGTATCAACAAAAATGTTTACAGATACTTCGTAATTATTGAATACTCAGCAGTAAAAAAGTATTAGTTATATGTTTAATATTTTGACGCAGTATTTTTTTTTTGTATTATTAATTACATCTGTTTCAAAAGTACGCTTGAGGAAAGATCTGTAAAAATTATTATTTACAGATTCAATTCAACAAATGTTATTGCAATAATAAATCGATATGAACTTTTGGGATATATACCATCTCGCAATGTACGTACTTTGTAAGTTAAAGTGCCATGTATTAAACAATAGTGCCTTTTATAATAAAATATTTCTGTGTTCATTCTACTTCTAAATATTTTTGATATCTATAATAATACTAATTTTTTAATTATATATGTATTGCTAATTATTGTCAATTTATTTGCATTTAAAATAATAATATTAAGGACGAATTATAATTAATTATGTGAGTATTAATTATTTATATTTGTTATGTTTGAGAAATTAAAATATCTTGACTAACAAAATTAATAATACTAAAAATGTTCTGAAAAGAGTAGAGAGCTTTCACGTGAGTTGATATTTAAGGCTTGTAGAAAAAATATATACATTTTGCTGAACTGATCGTGTTAAATGAATATTTAAATGTTGAATTGTATATGAAAAATTTGTTTATGAAAATATATGAACGTATGTTACATACTAAATTTTTGTTTGTTAAATTAGATTAGACTACGCATGAACATAGATTAGATAAATAAGAATATTTCGGTGAAATAACAGCAATTTTAGCTATAATTTTTAAATATCAGCAAAATTAATTAAATTTTTATACCACTTGTATAAATTTATATTTTATCTACCAAATTCTTGATACTGAAATAATACTTGAATCGTAAAAATACAGCATGTTCAATTTAAGTGTGCCATCATTGCTTTTTTGAAATTATAAGAGCTACAAAATTGGTTAAATTAGCAAATATTACAATAAGTAGAATTTTTTTTCTTTCAGTGGTTCTCAAATACAATATAGAACTTTCTTATTTTAAATGGTAACCTATTTTTTATTCATTTATTTGACGCTGTATTTTTTCTGCTTACAACGATATAAACATATTATTATGTCTTAATATAAAAAAATAACGAAGAAAAATGCAAGTTAAATTTATATGTATTTTATTTATAGCTGTAAGCTATTGAAAATTAAATAAAGAGTAATGCAATATTAAAATTAATAAATATTAACAATAATTAACAACAAACAATAAAACAGTTTTATCCAGAATATGTTCAATCGTTTTGTATACAAAGCACACTTGTTTCCTCGAAATTATAGTTCTCAAAATAACAATTGAACACTTTGTATATGAAGTAACTTACAAATTTTTAATGGTTTATTGGATACAAAGTTATTGCTTGTAAAATAAATAAATTT
Source organism: Poecilus cupreus (assembly GCA_963942605.1). NCBI lineage: Eukaryota > Metazoa > Arthropoda > Insecta > Coleoptera > Carabidae > Poecilus > Poecilus cupreus. Next base: position 5,516,013 of record OZ012715.1, on the reverse strand, counting down.
GTAGTACCTGAAACATGTGTGCGTTAGTAACCAAAAACTTCAAAGAGTTTTATATTATACAATTTCTAATTAAATAGTTTTGTTCAAAAAAATTGTTGGAAAGTGGTGGTTGTAAGTAAATTTGTGAGCAATCTGGTATTGTAGGTATGCAATGCGATGAACATTGGTGTTTAGAGGATGTATATTTCAAGAGCAAATAATTACTAAACTTCAAGAAATGACTCTGATAGATTAGACCAGTATTTCACAAAGTATGGTAAAGGACGCAAAGAATTTAAAAATTACCACCTTTTTATAAATATACCAAGCCACAAGCTTTTCAAAACCATCATGATTATTTTGAAAGACTTTGTATCGTTCTTTGTTATATATTTTATACATTTGTACAAGTTTATGTATATATTATAATGCGGTCCGCCAGAATAAAATGCATTTCCAAAGCGGCCCACGAAATCTGAGTTTGACATCTCTGCTTTAAAGTGACGTTTTGCAGGTCAATAATAAGCCATTATTGACCTCTTCCGGTATTACGAAGCCAGCGGTAGTGAAAAACAAATTCATGACACCAAACGGGATCAATAATGACAAATGGCATATTTGCTAGGCTAGTAGTGAAATAAATTATCTTAAGATGTTACAAATTTGCAGCATCTATAATGCACTCTTGTTTGTTGAAATAATTAAGTTTGACTTTAAGTATACAATTTAAATTTGTACAAGTAGACCTTACGCTTTTCGTTATGTACAATATAATCCTGTCAGGGCCGCATATCTGTTTGTCGATCTATATGTGCATCAATCAAAATAATTGAGAAGTGTAAATTAATAATCTAAATAATACTATGCTACCTGCAATACACTCATGTTCGTGAACTGCTGACAACTAGTGTTGAAGAAATGTTTAATGAAGTTGATACAAATAATAAAATTACTGCCAAATAATTACTTTCATTTCTAAGTTTTATATGGTCTCTTCAAAATTATTTAGTTACCCTGTTCCTATGTTTCTACGTCTTTATATGACAACAATATTATTTATAATCGATATTCTGTAAATTTTGTTGTATAAACAACTATTCAAAAAAGATTAGTGAATATGAAAAAACATGTGTGCTCACGACGATACTGCGTCTATTCCTATATCTTATTTGAGACATATATCTCTATTTCTGTAACGTAATCTAGAAAAAATTACAAAAATATTTACATATTTTTGCTTCTTGTTTTTTGCTACTAGGAATGTAAATCGACAGTTGTCAATTGGTTGTCATGTGATCTGAGTACCTAATAAACAACAGGAACAAAGATTCTTAGTTCATTTTCGATTGTGTTAATTTCACTTTTTGATTTAAAATTAATACTTCGCTGTATGAAAATCTTTTAATAACTAGTAAGTAATTCAAACGAAGCAAATTATTACAAAATAAGAAACAAGTAAATCAAATTTACTAACAAATAAATGCATAAATGAACAATAAGTATATTATATAAATGAAGAAAGGATGTAAAAATTGCATTAACATTTTGAGAACCTTAGTACTATCTACAAGTAAATAGAATAGGTGAATTTAAATAACACGTTTACTTATCAAATGCTTTTCATACTAAAAAGTAATAATTATTTTCATAAAAAACAAGCAGAAAAAGTGAAAATACCACTGTCGGAATCAAACATAATCTTTATTTCCCTAGTTTGTTATTCTAACCACATCTACCAATGGACAGCTGTCAATCTAGTTTCTTAGCAATAATAAAAACAGGCGCCAAATTCAGGATTGCTTTTGTTAATTTTATTCCAGTACACTAGTGAAATGAAGTGTTCTGTATTAAATAAGATGTAGTAGTATTGTGTACAATATGCTAGCTTGTTTGTTAGCCGGTCAGTTTTTATTCACAAAAACTGTTTTCTCATAACGACTATGGGGTACACGGTATGTGTTATTTTGATATTATTTCTAATTTAACAGTATTTGCAACCTACGTATTATTTGTATTAAGTAATTTACCAAGTTATCAGTTACGCGCATATGTAGGTCTTTTTTGTTCTTAAGGCATATAAAAAAGATAAAAGTAGAAATGACTCCCTAGTGTTTAAGCTCATTTTAACGTGCAAAAATGCCTTCTATTCAAGCAGCCAATTTGAATGTCGATGACCAGTTATCGCCGAGGGAAAAGACTCATCATGCTGTGGGCGAATGGAATTGAGAACCAGAATGGCTCAGGATAACTGATGGAACCAGGTGATTACATTACGAAGAGCGAAAACAAGATGCAGACAGTGATACCGATACGAATACAACCTTTGGCAGTTACGTACAATCGCGGATAAAATTTAGAATTTGGGAACTAAACAGTAGATGTAAAATTAGGTTATATTACGAAATTCTAATCTTTTATTCTATAGGTATTTTATACTTAAATGATATATATCTTGCAAATACAGTTCAAGGGAATAATTAGAGATCTAGAATTAATATAATATATATTCAGAGCATTCAACACATATAGTACAATAACTCAAGTCATAAGAAAATTCCAGTAGTTACATACAATAATATATTAGAATGAAATTTGATCGCTCAGGTATTCTTCTACGGAGTAGTAAGCTTTGTTTAACAATATACCAGTGATTCAATTAGGGGTATGAAAAGCATTATTTTCTGTATAAACTTATAAATAATAAGCTAGATAAGGTAAAAATTGTATAATTAATTTCAAAATTCTAAATTAGGTTCATTCTGTAAACATTATTTTATTGTGTTATCTCAGTTTGTTGGATAATAAAGAATATATTATTATTATTACAGATTTAAATTTTTTGAGAGGCATTCCCTTTACATTTTCTGGTAGCTTATTATACAGATTCGCACTCATATTGCATACAGATTTTTTAGTAGAGACGTAATTTAATTTTGGCGTTACAAATAAATTCTTATTTCTAGTATTATATTTATGAAGATCAGTGTGTTTAATAAATTTATTGGTGTTTTCCTTAACATACAGTAAAACTTGTTGAATATACAACGAATTTTAAAATAATGTCCTACAGTGGGTAGTGGGTTCTTCTACTTACCCGTGCAATAATTCTAATAACAGTTTCTTGAATTTTAAATAGTTTTAGCCAGCTTGTAAAATTTTCCCAGAGAATAACACCATACTTTAAGGTTGATTAAAGCATCAAAATTTACCTATAATCTATGTGCTAGCATGAATTAAGAGCTTATTTTATATCATGGGTAATTTGACTCAATTTAGTTCTGTATGGTACTTTATATACAAAAATAAATATCATCTGCTTCTTGCACCACTTCTGGGTGTAATACTCTACTTACACTACTACTACACAGTAGATCTCGGTAAATTATATATATTTTGAATGTGACATATGATTTGTAGCTGCCAAATCACGGTTCCCCCTACAGATGATAGTGGGTAGAGAACTACATGGGTTTGTAATTGATGACAACTTGTACCAGAATTTGTCGGCTATGGAAATTGAACTGAGAATCCAATGATCCACAATCAGATAGATGCGTTACTACATAGGTACTGTGGCTGTGGAAATTATTGGCTTACGTTACGAGCTCCATACAAAATATAAAACTGATTAACGAAATTTTGTGATTTTAATGATATATCTGTATTTTCATACATACATACATACAGTAAATAAAAAAAGTATCGTAAAATTTATCGAACTATTCACTAAATTTTTATGAGATACATTTTCTGAAAATTTACCAAACATTTTGTAAATACTTTTAATTGCTTAGTAAATAATAGTATTTAGTTTCTTAACTGTTATGACATTTGCAGAAAATATATCCGTAGCTTACCGAATAGTTTGGTAAATTCTACGATGTTTTTATTTTGTGTACATATATAACATCACGCTATAGGCCACACAGTGGGGTAGCACGAACCCTGAAACACATTTAACTAACTATCAATATCATCCAAACATTCCTATTTGTGTTTTAAAAAAATACATAATTGCGAAAATGTAAAACTGACGATCTATTGTAAAATAAAACAAATTTAACTCCAACGTTAGTGATACATTTAAAAGAGTAAATAGACAGGATTTTTTTTTTTCTGGAACACATTTTCTTGGTATGGTACAAACTTACATAGCATACATATCTTTGGAACACTAGGGAGCCGAGGTTTTCCTTGGTCTTTGGTATATTTATTCTGCACAAAATTCCTTCACTTCTTGCGGTCTTTCGACAGTTTATTAGTTGTGTCCAAATTTTCTCCGGCATTATTTATTGTGGAGCCAAACGCAGTGTTTCATATACGTCCTAGTCTACCAATTTTTATTTATCCCTATTGGATTAGTTCCCAAATGTTCTTTTGTTGTCATCTCCTATTCTTACTAGATGTCCAAGCCACATCAATTTCCTGTCTTTTAGCATTTCGTGTACTGATTTGATTCTCAGTTCTACTCTTATATTCTAGATTTTACTTTTATCAATTCTTCTTGCTTCTATAAATCTTTTGAAATATTTAATCTTATCCACCATTTCATGACACAAATTTACTTTGTTTGAATCCATACCTACTAAAAATACAACAAATGTCTTAACAAGTAAATCGAATCGGATGTAAAATATGCACTTCTCCCGGAATAAAATATTACTTATACTATGTTACTATTTGAAGTATTTAAGGTGTATTTTCTTTTATTTTTATTAACCAGAGGAAATTCAATGGTAAAAATTTAGTATGGTGGTATTAATTGTAGAACAATTGTGTAACTACAAGAAATGTTGAAAATGAAAAACTGCATCGAATGAGCCTATATTTATTGATATACATAATAGGTTCCTGTAATGAGAAAAAAGAAAATAAAATATCTCTCTTTAAACCATTGACACAGTGCTATGAACAAAAAAAGTACTATGAACATAAAAGTACTATGCAATTGATGCCTATTTATTTTGAAATTAGGCATAGGTATTAGGTAGAAATGTTCCTCGTTCGTGCACACAAATTCCCTTACACAGAAAGAAAAGTTTATTTTCAATAATTCTGTTATATCTTACGAGAATTCTTGCGATTTGTTCTTTAACTAGAATACGTGTTTGAAGTCGTAGTCGTGGATCTCAAGTCGTGTAATTAGAAACGAAGATATGTAACAAAGTAAAATTACATGTTGAACACTGCTAACCTTATTGCGTTAATGTTGCACGATTTTGTACTAATTTGTAGAGTTTCTCAGCTTGCATTTACAGATCAAGAGGAAGACAATGGCGTGCTTCATTTATCTGATAGCACAACACGAACATACCAACACCAAGTGTCCAAAAAAAAGGGCCATGTTTGTGCAGATATCATTCCAAGAACTTCTTAATAATTGATTAATTAGGTATATAAATTTTGTTCAGTCGGTAGCAAATCCCACATACGCTCTTATAAATTTGAAAGGGAATACATCAAAACATATTGTAATTAAAAAATATATGTATGTACTACATAATTATATAATTCATTTCAATTCATTTATACATGATAATATTAGTTTAAGAGTAAAATTGGTTTATATTTCATATTAACGAAAAAGTTGAGTGATACATTGATGAATTCGTTCGTTACTCATTCGATCACAAAGTGTATTAATAATTAGTTATATAGTGTAATCCGGGGACGCATGAACAGGTACTAAATTTAAATAAAGACTGGAGAACGGGCGGTGGAAATCCCTTCAAGAGCCAACTCCAAGATTATTTGAAAAACTTGGGGTGATGGATCCGGATTCATAAAATTTATATAAAAATAAAAAATTTTAACTAAGTAAAATCAGTAAATTTTAAGAGATTTAATAGGATTGAAGAAAATATCAAATAAATTAATGAATATTGTCTTGCATTTGATTATATTGGAATCATTTAAAATAAATAATTTCTTAATAAAATTTATGACTTTTTTATAGATTTCAGTAAAAATAGATAATTTAGAAAACTGATACTACGTGAACATACAAATTTTTTCTTGTACATGCTTCTAATTTTGAAAAAACCAAATTATATATTTAAGAATATATTTCTATAATGGGAACAATGGGAATAAAAACTAAAACATTTTTAATATCTATGTGTCAAAAGTGTCAAATAATTGTGAAGTGTCAAAAATATGTGTCGTTTAAATTATTATAAAAGCAATATTTGTATTATTAGTTAGGAAATTTTAAATGCTAGATATTAATTAATTTCTAATAAATTCATAGTTATAATGAGCACAAAAAATTTAACAGGTTTAACATCTATATAAAGTCATACGCAAGGAACAACTTATATTTATTTGTATAAGAAAGTAGTGTGGTGTACACACCAGATTTTTATATAATGTATTTATACTTAGTATTCTGATAAAGAGATATATGTGAAACTAACGACCATAATACTTTAATATTCATTTACAAGTATCTCGACTTCACCCCATATGATGACGTTCTCAAATTCTATACTGACGTTAATCTAAAAGCGATCTCATGCAATGTTGGTCAGGTTAATAGCATAATCATAATCTATTGCAACTTGCAGTATCTCTCTTCGTTCCTGGCGTGAAACGTAATTCAAATTCAACGTGTAATTTTTGCTCCGCGGTGGTGTTATTTTCCTAGAATGATTTTACTTATCGGGCTTGATAATAACATTGAACCTATGAACGTGCATCGGGAAGCAGTGTGAAATAAAAATAGTATTTTATTTTGTGGTTACGTTTCAAGGTTCTAGGCAGGGTTCCCATCATTTTATTCAGGAACGAAAAAAGGTAAACCAAAATGATTTGATTTTTTGTTATAGGGTAAATAAATGCGTGTGATGAAAATGACTATGAAGATGTGCTGTAGTTGGCAACAGCACTTTCAATAAATCAACACTGTGGGATTAATTTAAAGAAGCACCCAAGATATAGTGACACTAAAATATTATAATTTAAATCATATTTATGATATGGTTTCCTTGTACATACATGAGTCATAGTTTCATTACATTTTATTTTTAATTTATCTTTATTGTTTATAAAAATACTGGTTTTTAAATTTTGTATTTTTCTACTTTGTCTTGTAATTTTGAATGATAAAATATTTATTTTATTCTCATAGCAATTTGTAAGTAAGATATATAAACTAATACATAAGTAATAACTATATTATCACGCTATTTACTTGTTTTTGAAAGTGGCAGTCTCCTTGCTTGCGAGTGAAGTGCGTCAAAGTACGCTGAAAATTAAGGATCTTACTAGGATCCATAATGCGATACGTATATTTGTATTATTTCTTTACTTTTTTTAGGCATTTTTGATAGTATCTTTTTTCATGGTGCATAATATTTAAAAATATTTGGCATGCAGATATTATTTTTACATGCATTTCACGTCGATTTTGGCGATTTTTGACAGATTTAACTTATTAAGTGACTCCTGTTCTGTTGCTTCTTTTCCACTAATATGTTAGAAATGAGAAATTAACGTAAATAAATATTTCATAATTTTATTTATCGAATGGCGTTTTCATTTTCGTAACTCAGTTTCTTGTGCTTGAATTAAAAGGTGAGATTCTTAAGCTGAAAGGTAAATGATTAGAAATGATTGGAAAATAGGCTTTATTTTTGAGTAATTTATAATAAAGCCAATAATTTTATCATTGTTCTTGATTTATTTTAAATAACCTATGTTCGATTAGGCACCCTACTTTCGCAGTTCTCGGTAAGTGATACGTTTTAACTAATGAAGTGCTGTTTAACTAGCCTTCAAGTTAAGCTCCCCAGTGATGTAAGTAAAGGAAAATTCACAGGAACAAGATTAGAATGACGAAATTGTTGGCTTTGGGATTCGAACTGAGAAACTTTTGCGTTACCATGGAACTATTTTCATAAAGCTGATTTGTTAATGTTGATGGTTAAAAGAATCGTTGACAATTAACACACCTCCTCCACGAGTTTTGCCATTTGGTTTCGATCACTTTGGTAGATGTTGTAGCACGCATCAAGTAATTCACCATCACCCACAGTCTTAGACAACCAAGTCTCGGTAAATACAAGGACGTCATAGTTTATTGCTGTTACATTTAAATAAATTCTGTCAATTTTGTATTCAGCCCACGTACATTTTGATAGTAAAATGATAGTTTATGCGGCGCACAGCTATTTAGTTTTTTGCAGCAATACGCGGCGCATTATTAATATATTTAATTCGTAGATTGTTTTCACCAGTGTCATTACGTCTCTAAAGTTCTTTATTGAGTTAATTTAGAAATTCCCGTTGTTTTGGCGTTTTATCGTTAGTTAATTTGATATTTTGAAATTTATCAGATCCTTGGAGTTTCTTGGCATTCTTTAGGATGTGTAAAGCGTCATCAGCACTTTTTAAAATAAGTTTTACATATCGCGGCTTTGCGTTGGTATTGCTAGTATTTACCTTACCCAAACGGAAAATTTTTAAATCAGTGGTTGAAATAGTATTTGAAGAAATAGTGGAAATGATTTCCAGAACGCCTGAAAATTAAATTCTTTATAAGAATGCGAAAAAATATTTTTTTAATTTATTTGTGTTTGTCGTCTGTTTACATCGATCCAACTATATTGTGCTTCCGTTGCGCTAACGTAAACCTAGGCCCTAGGCCTCGCAAAGGATGAATTCAGCATTCGTTTCAAGAGAATAGGTAATAATTTAATGTATCAATACTAATTAGATATACGATCAAAATAAAAATATATTCTGCTTCAATATACGTTCCTTCTTCAGTTTCTTAATAATAAATTTAAAAATTCAAAATTTTAGTTGGAAAATTTTTGTTTCCGGAAGATTGTTGAGGCCCCTAAGTTGTGGAGGCCCCTGTGCCCGTGCATCGGATGCACACGCGTAAATACGGCCCTGGATCAGTAGCGTGGGAATTATTTTCAGGCAAATTATAAATTATGATGTTGGATAGTTGTTTATTTCGATCATTGATTTCAGCTATTATATTTTCGAAGTGAACGTTTTCTTCAAATAAATTTTTTTTTTAACAATTTAATTTATTCAATTTTGATAATAATACAAAGATAAATTTAAATCTATGAGTGTACAAATGCGGTGAATGTGTGCTCATATTTTAAAAATTTATCATCACATTGTGCTTTGTTATCAGATTTATAAAAATTAGTGTGAGTGTTTTGTGTAATGTGGTTGTAATTATAAATCTAACTGTAGCATATGTAAATAAATTAGTACTATTTACATTTTAAGTAAATGAAAATTTTCAAATTAGGAATTACATCTAGGAATTGACTTACAGCTACTATAAACAGTAACAATAATAATAAACAAATATATTTAAATTATAAATTAGATTTTGTTATTTAGTGAGGGCTATTCCTTAAAGCTTTCAGTAAATATTGGTAATGTCTGATAAGTCAATTTGTAAGTATGTCGTGCATAAACGGCATCATAACGGATCTCAGTCAGATTGCTAATTATTTCACTGTCATCAGCGGGGATGAGCAACGTTTTTAAGTAGAATTTGGATGCGATCTTTTTAATGTAGTCTTGTATGGTGACAAGTCGAAGCATTTTGTTCTGTAATACTTATATATATATATATATATATATATATATATATATATATATATATATATATAATCTATTTAAATCTCTTAGTACCCTTTCGGGTGTCGAGATTGTAATACTTGCAAAGGCTTAAGTGTTGAATTTGATAAGTGTGCTAATATTGGGGCTGCAAATTTATTGTTCTTAAAAGAATTCATATTAGTTTTAAGTTCTTTGATTTCGGTTTGAAGATTTAAAATCAGTTGTTTTAATTCAGATATCCCGGTAGATTTTGTATCGTTAGTAGATGCACACTCATTGCAAAACCATTTCAGATTTCTTTTTGACCGCAACAAGCGACAATCCGATGTCGCCACTTGTACACAATCAGTGTGATATGAAACTGATCACCCTGAACTGGTTGAGTCAAATTTTTTGGAGCACGTTGAACATAACGTTGATATAGCTTTATTCAAACGATACGATTGTAAAAACAAAACAATACTTAGCGCGCCACTCACGCACAAAACTGTTTAATAAAGTTTTTAACTTAAGTGTGTTTAATAAACGGAATTATAGATGCTTTAGCTTTTGTTGCTAAAAATTGGAGCACACAATGAAGATATACTAGTAATAGTTGTATATATTGATCACTAAATTATTATAAACAATTTAGTATAAAATTTATTATTAAGTTGTGTAATGTACTTGCACTAGACGAATAAAAAGATGTAGCAATAAATAAGCGTGTATACTACAAGTAACTCACTTCAATAAAAAAAAAAAAAAAAAAAAACGTAAATAACTCGAAATCATGAAATAGTGACTGAACTGATTTTTCGTCAAAACCACAGATATAACGGAACAATATGTCCTTTTGCATCAACTAGATCTTTGAATTCCATGTTTCGATTTTCTACACGTAATTCTTCATTGAGTCAATAATATAATAGTTAAAATTATAATATTGACGTAGGTATATTTGAAATTGGTCAACATGTCTTTTTTTTTATACAAACAGCTTCATCAATTGGAAATTCATCTATGTAGGAGGGCTGAACTCGATTCAGACTCCAAGCGATTGAATCGCTGTCGCGGAAAGTAGAATTATTTGTACCGATACGTAGTCGCATGCGACCTTTCTCTGTTTCGTTTGAAGGCCGTTTGTTCGCATCTAGTGCCTAGTGCCATGCTAACCGCTTAAAGAGCACATTGAAATGTCAATCTACCCACTCTTTACACTAATAATTCCTTCTTGTCCTTTTGTGCTTGATATTACCCTGTTCCAGTGTATGCTAAACGAAATTCAAACTATTGTTTTACAGTGAACCACTTAGATCAATGCACTAAAGCCATTAAACTCTGATTGTAGGAGAATATATGAAGCCATTTTGGTTACGAAACTATAAAAAAAAAACCCTAATACATCAAAACGCATTTCTATCTAGTTGTGCTTGCTGTCTTCTTAACAGTGTCATACCAAAACGGCAGCATGTCCAATAAACTCAAGTCGTTAAACTCGAGATAAACACAGGAAAAACCATTAAAAGCGTCGAAAGAATAAGATCCTTATACATTATCACTTTCATTTCTAGTTGTACTTAATCTCTTAACTTTTATTTAAGAATGAAATCCTAGGTGAAAGGTGATATATCGCTCATCCGGCAAACTCAAGTCGTTAAACACGAGTAACAATTTGTAGTAATATTATAAGACCTTCGACCTTGTTACAACAATCTTATTTCGACTCGAACTGAATAAAAACATTAAATAAATTTATTTGTGATAGTGGTAGGCATTAACAGTAGAATAGCCAAATGAAATAATATTATTTGATTAAAATTTTATTTAGAATGATCATTGGAGCCAATGTATTTCGTAGATCCTTAGTTCGATCCCCACTTTTAACTTTATCCCTGCACGGAAAAAATGGAATGTTATGCAATAGCAAAAATTTATCTTACGTATAGTGACAGCAATTTAGATAATTACCATAACAATATTTATATTTATATTAGCAAATTTAAAAGGTACTTTGAATTATGTACACATATCCATTCGGCGGCATTCCATTTATTTCAAGAAATATATTTTGCTAGCGAGGTCTGTGTCAGGACAACGTTTGCCTACTGGGTCCGCTAGTGTATTAATAAAAACATGAATAGTTTCTCTTTCAAAGAAAAGCAAAACGAAATTTTGCAAAAATATAAAGAATGTAATGGGTAAATAGCGCGATGATAATATCCATTATTTAAATTATAGAATGTGACCAGAATTTAAATTGATTGAATAGCAACTATAATAATATTCTATATTTAGTTGCTAAATAATAATATGTATAGAAAATGGATTGGCTACAATACAAAATGCTACACATGATACATAAGAATTTGATAATTTGTCTAGTCATAAATTGCATATTCTATGATTTTGTATATTAAAAATAACAATTTTAATATAATTTATGTAAAATAAGACGAACTACATGATAAAAACATCATATTTTTGAGTGCTTGTAGGTTTTTCATTCCTATTTCAAGACTTTGTATAGGGGTATAAGAAGTATTTCAACTTAAGACCGACCTTATTTACAGTTTCGGCTAAAAATACTCGTTTCGGCTGCAGTTTCGGTTTCGGCTAAGAACTGGCTGAAATTTCGGCTCGACCAAAACTAGAGTTTGTTTCGAATCGAGCACTGTCGGGTATGTTCGAAAAAGATTTTGTTTCGAACTTACATTTCAACCTGTTAATAACAAATATTTCTTGAAAAGACTATTTATTTGATTATGATACATAACTAAAATCTTTAGTAAAAATTGTTAGAAGTTGTAGTTTTATGAGTTTCGTAATATCTTTTTACCCACATTGCATTCCAAAAATAAAGTGATTTGCTAATAAATTTAAGATATTTATTTATTTTAATCCAATAATTGCTTGTTTTGTATAGTTCTTTTTTTCCACTTTTTTAATATTTCCAAAACAAACAAAAAATTGACATTTACAACAACTATTTTTAATAGTAATTATCTATATTTAAGCTCGCTTCGCTTGCACTTTTAATAAATAAACCCTAATCCTACACAACTCACGCTCGACAAACTCGAATCACAGTATTAATTTTTTATGGATGTTATCTGTAGGTAAGCTCGCTTCGCTTGCACTTTTAACCAACAAACCCTAAGTCCACGAAATTCACGCTCGACATTCTTGACTCATTTTTAATGAAAAATATTTAGAAAGAGGAGGACCAAATTCGATATAAATGTATTGTGATGTAAACGTAAAATATGTAAATGCTGTAAACATATAATAAAATTGAAATTATAAAAAAAATTGTTGTAAAAAATGGTTAGTGGAAAAATGGAGTGGAAATTGTGGAATGGAAAAATTTAAATGTTACAAAGCTAGGAAAAACACTATATTTCTGGGTATAATGAAAATTGAACTAAATTTTAACTCAACTACATAAGTTTCGGTTTCGGTTACGGTTTCGGCCGAAACTAGAAAATTAGCCGAATATTCGGTTACAGTCTCTGTTTCGGCTAAAAATTATGTTTCGGTCGGACAATAATTTCAACTATAACTTGATTGGTGTAAAATTGTATATTATACAAAGTTTTATTCATTTAGGAAGAAAGCTCATAATCCGTTGGGCTGCTTGGGATTGGGAGTAATTAGCTGCATCATAGAATTTCTCTCTGAATGGTTCTGCTAGTAAATCTTTGATGAGACTGCAAACATGTAGCAACTGACATCGAAACAGGGATTATAGAGGACACTGAAACAGAAGCAGATTGAATAAGAATGTGGCATCATAGTGATCGTTTGAGAACCTCTTGTTATTCGTAATCGTTGATTAAAGAGCCCGTTAAATGTAATGCAGTTAGCAGGGCACGAGTACATTGCATGTGACGTGATGACTTTGTTCTGTTCGTTCAGCACAAATACAAATGCATTAAATGCAAACCGACAAGTGAACAATCTTGCATGACTCAAACCTTAATACATTCTCAATTCGTTCCCTTTGTTTCGTTTCTTTGACAAAACTAAACTTTAGTAAAGGGTAAAATTACAAATTTAACTGCCTTATAGGGATTTATTTTTAAGATTCCAGCGCCACAACTTTTTTACTTTTGCTGTGAAGTGAATAGTTAAAAACATACAGGAATATAAAAAAATAGATACAATTCTATACCAGATATATATATATATATATATATATATATATATATATATATATATATATATATATATATATATATATATATATATATATATTTTTGGGTACTTTGATCAATGCACTAAAGCCATTAAACTCTGATTGTAGGAGAATATATGAAGCCATTTTGGTTACGAAACTATAAAAAAAAAACCCTAATACATCAAAACGCATTTCTATCTAGTTGTGCTTGCTGTCTTCTTAACAGTGTCATACCAAAACGGCAGCATGTCCAATAAACTCAAGTCGTTAAACTCGAGATAAACACAGGAAAAACCATTAAAAGCGTCGAAAGAATAAGATCCTTATACATTATCACTTTCATTTCTAGTTGTACTTAATCTCTTAACTTTTATTTAAGAATGAAATCCTAGGTGAAAGGTGATATATCGCTCATCCGGCAAACTCAAGTCGTTAAACACGAGTAACAATTTGTAGTAATATTATAAGACCTTCGACCTTGTTACAACAATCTTATTTCGACTCGAACTGAATAAAAACATTAAATAAATTTATTTGTGATAGTGGTAGGCATTAACAGTAGAATAGCCAAATGAAATAATATTATTTGATTAAAATTTTATTTAGAATGATCATTGGAGCCAATGTATTTCGTAGATCCTTAGTTCGATCCCCACTTTTAACTTTATCCCTGCACGGAAAAAATGGAATGTTATGCAATAGCAAAAATTTATCTTACGTATAGTGACAGCAATTTAGATAATTACCATAACAATATTTATATTTATATTAGCAAATTTAAAAGGTACTTTGAATTATGTACACATATCCATTCGGCGGCATTCCATTTATTTCAAGAAATATATTTTGCTAGCGAGGTCTGTGTCAGGACAACGTTTGCCTACTGGGTCCGCTAGTGTATTAATAAAAACATGAATAGTTTCTCTTTCAAAGAAAAGCAAAACGAAATTTTGCAAAAATATAAAGAATGTAATGGGTAAATAGCGCGATGATAATATCCATTATTTAAATTATAGAATGTGACCAGAATTTAAATTGATTGAATAGCAACTATAATAATATTCTATATTTAGTTGCTAAATAATAATATGTATAGAAAATGGATTGGCTACAATACAAAATGCTACACATGATACATAAGAATTTGATAATTTGTCTAGTCATAAATTGCATATTCTATGATTTTGTATATTAAAAATAACAATTTTAATATAATTTATGTAAAATAAGACGAACTACATGATAAAAACATCATATTTTTGAGTGCTTGTAGGTTTTTCATTCCTATTTCAAGACTTTGTATAGGGGTATAAGAAGTATTTCAACTTAAGACCGACCTTATTTACAGTTTCGGCTAAAAATACTCGTTTCGGCTGCAGTTTCGGTTTCGGCTAAGAACTGGCTGAAATTTCGGCTCGACCAAAACTAGAGTTTGTTTCGAATCGAGCACTGTCGGGTATGTTCGAAAAAGATTTTGTTTCGAACTTACATTTCAACCTGTTAATAACAAATATTTCTTGAAAAGACTATTTATTTGATTATGATACATAACTAAAATCTTTAGTAAAAATTGTTAGAAGTTGTAGTTTTATGAGTTTCGTAATATCTTTTTACCCACATTGCATTCCAAAAATAAAGTGATTTGCTAATAAATTTAAGATATTTATTTATTTTAATCCAATAATTGCTTGTTTTGTATAGTTCTTTTTTTCCACTTTTTTAATATTTCCAAAACAAACAAAAAATTGACATTTACAACAACTATTTTTAATAGTAATTATCTATATTTAAGCTCGCTTCGCTTGCACTTTTAATAAATAAACCCTAATCCTACACAACTCACGCTCGACAAACTCGAATCACAGTATTAATTTTTTATGGATGTTATCTGTAGGTAAGCTCGCTTCGCTTGCACTTTTAACCAACAAACCCTAAGTCCACGAAATTCACGCTCGACATTCTTGACTCATTTTTAATGAAAAATATTTAGAAAGAGGAGGACCAAATTCGATATAAATGTATTGTGATGTAAACGTAAAATATGTAAATGCTGTAAACATATAATAAAATTGAAATTATAAAAAAAATTGTTGTAAAAAATGGTTAGTGGAAAAATGGAGTGGAAATTGTGGAATGGAAAAATTTAAATGTTACAAAGCTAGGAAAAACACTATATTTCTGGGTATAATGAAAATTGAACTAAATTTTAACTCAACTACATAAGTTTCGGTTTCGGTTACGGTTTCGGCCGAAACTAGAAAATTAGCCGAATATTCGGTTACAGTCTCTGTTTCGGCTAAAAATTATGTTTCGGTCGGACAATAATTTCAACTATAACTTGATTGGTGTAAAATTGTATATTATACAAAGTTTTATTCATTTAGGAAGAAAGCTCATAATCCGTTGGGCTGCTTGGGATTGGGAGTAATTAGCTGCATCATAGAATTTCTCTCTGAATGGTTCTGCTAGTAAATCTTTGATGAGACTGCAAACATGTAGCAACTGACATCGAAACAGGGATTATAGAGGACACTGAAACAGAAGCAGATTGAATAAGAATGTGGCATCATAGTGATCGTTTGAGAACCTCTTGTTATTCGTAATCGTTGATTAAAGAGCCCGTTAAATGTAATGCAGTTAGCAGGGCACGAGTACATTGCATGTGACGTGATGACTTTGTTCTGTTCGTTCAGCACAAATACAAATGCATTAAATGCAAACCGACAAGTGAACAATCTTGCATGACTCAAACCTTAATACATTCTCAATTCGTTCCCTTTGTTTCGTTTCTTTGACAAAACTAAACTTTAGTAAAGGGTAAAATTACAAATTTAACTGCCTTATAGGGATTTATTTTTAAGATTCCAGCGCCACAACTTTTTTACTTTTGCTGTGAAGTGAATAGTTAAAAACATACAGGAATATAAAAAAATAGATACAATTCTATACCAGATATATATATATATATATATATATATATATATTTTTGGGTACTTTGAGGATTTTTTCTTCGCCTTTAGGAAAAGGTAAACCCCAAGGTCTGTTATATTGACTTATTTGGTATTGATCTGGGAATGCCAGAAAAAAAATTCAGCCAATTTGAAGCAAATTGAAAAAAGTTATTGGCCAGAATCTAAAAAAAGTGCAAAAAACGGCGTTTTGAGGTGCTCGGTGCTGCCTGGGTATTCATCAGAAAAATGTTTCAACACAACTCCACAACTTTTTGGATGGAACTCTTTCATTTTAGACCCTAGAGAACGAAATCTATTTTTTTCGACCCACCCTAATATATATATATATATATATATATATATATATATATATATATATATATATATATATATATATATATATATATATATATATATATACAGGGTGGTGACTTGGACGACGCAGCATAGGGATTACAATGGTAAATTCTTAGTGTGCAATTATTTGCTCCCCTAATTATTTTAGAGCAAAACTTCATTAAGATTTTATTTAGAGAAAAAAATTCTGGTTCTATTGATAACATTGTTTACAAATTTCCATTGTCCGAAAGAGGCAAAATCGAAAAAAATAAAATTAACTTTTTTGCTAAAATCAATGATGCCATGGAACAATTTAAACAATAAATAAAAAACAAGCGCGTTAACATTTGCCCTTGGTTTTTGACGTTTAAACTAATTATTAAATACAGCTTTTATAATGTATCCACTCAATTCAACGAAAAGAAATGATTAAATGGATTTATTCCGGAAATTAAAACAAACTAAAAGCTGATTACAACAATGTCATTTGGCAACAGTATAATTTAGGATCATATTAAGTAACGACCCTAAACTTATTATAAATTAATTGAAAAACCATAAAAAGAGTATTGGGAAACAGGATATTATTTTAACAACATATAAACACAAAATTATATCAAATCATAGTAAATGTTCAAACCACCATTTACTATAAAAATGGCGTCTGACATTTGCTAATTGTCTTCGTGATATTTTAGCACACTCAACTTGAATAGGCTTTTTAAATTCTTCTAAATTTTGAAATTCTCTCGCCTCATTTCATTTTTCCATCATTTGGAAGCAAAATGTAATTCTTCTCGTCAAATCATGTTCTCGGAACTCTTGGTGAAAATGGTACTTATATGATTGGTATTTGTTTTTTTTTAATTCGCAGTTCTCGGGAATGATGTATATCAAAACATTAAAGCTCGAATTGGCCGTTTCGGATATTTAACACCAAACATGGCACTTACTTCGCGTTCACTACTTCCGGAATAAAACTATTTAATCATTTCTACTTTTTCTTGTATTGAATACATTATAACAACGATATTTAATAATATAAACGTCAAATGTTAGGCCGCTTGTTTTTATTTATTGTTTTATTTGTTCCATGGCATCAATGATTTTTGTAAAAAAGTTAATTTTAATTTCTTCGATTTTTTCTCTTCCGAACAAGGGAAATTTATAAACAATGGTATCAATAGATGCAGAATTTTTTTCTCTAAATAAAATCTAAATAAGCTATTGCTCTAAAATAATTAGTGGAGCAAATAAGTGCACACTAAGAATTTACCATTGTAATCCCTATGCTGCGTTGTCCAAGTCACCACCCTGTATATATATATATATATATATATATATATATATATATATATATATATATATTTTATAATTTTTAATCGAATGTCTAACGCACACTAATCGAAGACAGTACCCGTAATATTTTTTTGTGTTGAATTTGTGTTTATAAACAGTATTGTCTACAATTTTTAATATATAAATTGAAATTGAAAATTTATATAGGTAAATTGTTTTTCAATTTCGAAAATTTATATTAACATCTTTGTTAATATATTTTAATTTATCAATTCTAATTTACAATATTCTGTTTTAGAAAATTTTATTACTAAATGAAAGAGGTATTCTGATTCTCTACATTCTTTTACAAAATACATATTCAAAATACTTAAATTTGAATTTTCTATTAATCATAATCTGGAAAATTATGTATAGTAAAATTGATTTAGTTTGAAGCGTCTTGGTTAAGTTTCTAATCCTATATCTTTATTTAAGGTGTGGTCTTTTGAATTTAAAGTCCAGTGCATAATATTAAAGATCATTCTGTTTTAAAGTAATTTCGGTTTTGTTCTGGTTCCAATTCTTTGCTAAAAGATGTCGGTTTCTTTACAGTTTGGATCATTATATAGAGAAAGTGTAATAATAATTTCAACCCAGCATATGTCTTTCGGAATAATAATTTTATATCTCGTTCTCGTAAAAACTTTCTTTGATCTACCAACTCTGTATAAAATGTGACATGATAATCCAGTTCCGAACCATTTTCTAATATTTCTACAAATGAGTCTGCTACTGTCAACTGCGCAACATGATGTTTTTTTCGTAAACCAAACTTTATTACAGATATGTTGCCCATCATGTCTTAACTCAGTGGTTTACAAATAAATATAATCATGCCATTTACACATTGACACGCTACTTCCGCAGATCTAGGTATGTGATGTATTTTGCGCGTGAAATACGGTTACCATCTGTCACGGCTCTAAATCTATTAGTTGAGGAGGAACCACAAGGGTATTCGTACTAGTTCCAATGGTTTTTGTCTTGTTAGTTTTCGATTAAGTCCACTATTTTCAAGTACGTATGCTATTTCGATGTTTTGGTTTTCTTGGTGTTATCCCCATGTTTGATGGCAAAGCGTACAAACTCATCGTTGTCAGTAGGGACTTTAAAGCCTTTATTCCTATTTATTATTAGAATGCTGGGAAGTACTTCGGTTGTATGAGTTGGTGTTATTTGATTGCAGCGTACATCACCATAGACTGAACTGTACAGACTAAAACTTATTTTTAGACTTGTTTAAAATAATTATAATTTAGCAAATGTTGATGGTTCGGCGAGCTTCAATGTATTGTTTCTTACTCTGTTAGACATTTTGTGCAATACCTAAGTACGTCAATGTATTGACATATGGAATTATTTGCTGGTTTGTTTAGTTTCATACCTAATCATTTTTACCTCCCGCCACATCCTGTGAAGGATTTATAGTAATCATTCTAAAAATTCGATAGTAAGTTTTTAGTGGATGAGCACGTTTTAGGGTCCTTAGAATACAATTGTAATATTCCACGATGATGTCTGTGCGTTTCTGTCTGTCTGTTTTTCTGTCTGTCTTGGGGGACCGTGTGGATCTCTGGAGTTACGGTTTCTCATAAACTACTATACAAAAAATTTTGATAGTTTGTATATATCAACTGTATTCCCTTGGAAAGAGCTGATTAATTTTGGTGATAATCCAATAACCGGAAGTGGTAGTTTACTTGAAGCCCTATCAAGTTATTTTGAAATATCTCGGTAAATTATGGTTTAATGATAATTTTTGTTATGAGAATAATCTTTCAAATATTATTATCTATAATTGTTGTTTGAAATATTTTTCTCTTAATGTCAGCATTTACGAATTACAGCACGTGCGAAGTACCTTATTTAGGTAACATAGGCGAACAAAAAAAATAAAATTTTTTTTAAACTTTTTAAACCAATACACCTAAAAGTTAAGTATTTTTGGACTCAGCATACCAAAAAAACATAGGAATTAGGTAAAAATTATTAAAAATTTTTTATTAAGATTTGGTTAAGAATGTGCTGTATGTACTCCAGTTTGATATTTAGTGAGTACAATATCAAATTACTTCAATATTGGCATGTGGAATTATTTGCTATTTAATTATTTGTCGAACAAACAAGAACAAAAATGATTGAATTTCTTTTCGGATTTGTAAATTTTGCTTTCTGCGTATATTTTAAGTATGTATAAACTCAATATTTCTTTTCAGATTTATGTAATAATATAAGCGCTATAGTAATGCCGACTACAAGTTTATAATTAACACTTCCATCATGGGATAAATAACTCCGTGGTAACGCGTCGGACTATGGATCATGAGATCCTCAGTTCGAATCCCACAGCTGACAGTTTCCAATTTAAATTTACCCCTGTGGTTCCCCCTCCACTAACATCTTTGGGGGCTATGATTTGACGGCTGGTAACCGCACTTCATGCGCAAAAATATATCACTTACCGAGATCTGCGTAAAAGGCGTTATGATATATTTATTTTTATTTTATCATTAGTTTGATTTATGTAATAAGCATATTCATATTTATCCCAAATGGGTTTTCTCTCTTTATATTTGAATAAATCCACCATCAGAGTAACTGTAACATTTCGATGTATCGACATTCGTGAAGTTTTTTTATGTTTGTGCACAAAGCGTTCAATTTTGTCGTTGGCTATACTTTCTTCCTCGACTTTATTCGTGATTAGTATTTTGTTTAGATAAGTTTGTTAGGTTAGCCAAACTGATTAAGATTTACTTATGACAATAGTAATTTGTATTGATGGTTCACGTGGTTACAAGGTTTGTTTCCTGTTAAGTGCAATGTCTAATTACTTCGATCTATTGGCATGTGGAATTATTTGCTGGTTATTTATTTGTCCAAGGAAATGAGAACGTAAACTTCGCTTTCAGATTTATGAATAGCGCAATATATACGTCGGCTGTTTCTATATATTTCTTGAATATACTAATTCATTATTTCTTTTTAAGATATCAAATAAAAGTGCTGATTAGGCCGATTCTCCGTATATATTTGATGTATTTTCGTTTTCAGGTATTTTTTTTTTATTTACCTCTATATCTCTACAAATAAACACTTCATTAATAACTAGTCCAAATGGATTTGTAGTTTAGTCTTCCAAATCGACTGTTAGAGTACATGAAAAAATTAGATGTTTGTATACTCTTGTCTATTCTCATAATAATTGTTGGCAGACTTTTAAATTAGGCACGAGTACATCGTCAACCATAGGCTTCTTAACATATTCATTCTTGATTAGTATTTTGTTTAGATAAACTTTTCGTTGGTTGGTTGTATAAGATTTATGTAGTTTCTAGCCCATTTTGACATTTAGTAGGTACAATGCTTAAGTACTTCGATATATTGGCATATGGAATTATTTACTGGTTAATTATTTGTCCAAGAAATGAGAACGAATTTTATTTTAGGTTTTTAAATACATTAGCGCCATATAAATGACGGCTTTTAACTTATATTTCATGTCCTGATATGTACTAATTCTATATTTCTTTTCAGCTAAATAAATATATCATCACGCCATGTGTATACTCATATTATCTTATAGTATATTAATTCAGTTACTATATTTATTTTAGAGAAATAATACAAAATAATAAAAAGGGTGGCTGGGCTTAACCATACTTTTATAAAAACCTGACAATATATTGAAATATGTTCTGAACTAGAATTTTTAATGAGTGAATAGGACCAAAAAGCTTCACAGTGGTTTCATTTTTAATTTAACTTTTATTTTGTTCACAGTTTATTTACACACAATTTGCATTTCAGCATCACCAATACAAATAATGAAATAACATTGAGTTAGTTATAAGAACAAATATATAAATTAGTAAAATCTAAAATATATCATAATAAGAGCTTACATCCAAAATTTAAAATCAGCATTATTAATACAAAAATTCAATTAACAAATTCAAAAGTACAATTATTAATTGAACAATTATATACCTACGAAAATAAAAAATAATTAAATGGGGTAAATAGCTCCGTGGTAACTCGTCGGACTGTGGATCGTGAGATCCTCAGTTAGAATCCCACAGCTGACAGTTGCCAATTTAAATTAACCCCTGTGGTTCCCCCTCTACTAACATCTTTGGGTGCTATGATTTGACAGCTGGTAACCGCACTTCATACGTAAAAATATATCACTTACCGATATCTCCGTAAGCAGAGTGCTACACCCATAATGGGTTAAAGGCGTGATGATATTTATTTATATTTCTAAAATAAATGTATTTCTAAACCCTATTATCTATTCTCTTTCTCTAACCTATAACCTCTACCCGTATTTCTGGAAGAACATGTAGTGCCATTTGCCCCCATTCTTAACGGAGGGTTTTATTTTAAGCCAGCATGTTCCCAACATATGAATCCTATCGAACACATATAGGACATACTAGGGCGACAAGGAAACCATCAGTACAGAACACGGTGCAGCTAGTAGCTGCACTAGTGGAAGAATAAGATAATCTGCATCAAGTAGGCATTGATAATTGAAAAATGTCATTGAATGCGTAGAGCAAACATATGGAAACTGTTATTAGGTCTTACTGGGGAAACACACACTTTTAACACCCCTATTTTGAAATAACATTAATTAATTAATATATAAAATTACTGAAATTTAATTAAATAAATTTTAAAAAATTCGCTCAATGTTCTTATTTAATTCAGTTTAGCAAGCAAAATCGAAAATCATTATAAAACAGAAAAAAATCAAGCAAAATCGCAAATATAATGACTTTTTTATGTTCCCCTAATTTTGCCGGTGTGTGTAATGATACTATTGTAATTAATTAAATATCTATTATAAAGGTAGGTATCTAATATTAAGATGTTTATGGAAAAGGTAGGGCAGTCGATAAAACCGAACGGATAAAAGTGTTTCAGTGTCTACCTAGTGAACTCTATTTTCCCGTCATATTGATAGTACCAATAATATATAACAAGGATTCTACATGCACTATCATATATTTATTTTATTTTGGTTCCTGTGATTTTGCTTTCTTTAGAAATACAACTAATACTATACTAATAATATGTTGACAGGTTTTTAGTTTTAAACTGGTCAATGGTCTTAAATTATTTATTTATTATTGTACTGAGCTGTAAAAAGGTCCGTGGTAATCGTACTTAACGTGTAGAAATACGTCCCTAACCAAGATCTGCTACTATTTTATTTATTTTCTTATAAATATAAAATACATCAAAATGTAAAAAAAGCCGTTTAGTTCTACATTAAAAATATAATAACTAATTATTTATAATATATACTAATTATTTATGCACTTACCTTATAACTTTCTATCTGAAAACTAAAAAATATATCCAACTATATCTGAGCTTTAATTTTTGAGCGTTTATATCTCGAAAGAGACAAGAACAATATTGTTTTTTCACGACATGCCAGGAAACCCCGCCGTTTTTCTCCCGAAATAGAGAGAAAAATGTGTTTTTCCTCTCTAGTGAGGAAAATATAGAAGTGTGACCAATATGAATGTTATGTACAAAGAATATATTGTAAAAATTATAAATAAATGCCTAATTTTATTGAAAATCCTTATTTTAATGATATACATACTTTAAATTTTCTTACAATTACGCCTTATATTTTTCTTTTTCTAGATTAAATCACAATTTGATAGCTTTATTTTATATTTAAGATTGATTCATTGGCAACACTGCTACACCGCCTTGCGTCTGATAACCTAACTTTTAACGTGCCAATTGTATTGTCAAAGTGTATTTTAGGTTCGAGCAAATTGTTTTTAGAAACATGTCGTCAAAAAAAATGTTGTGTCTAACACGAGAGGAAAGCCCTTTTTCCATTCTCGCACGAATTGCCTCATTTGCTGCGCTCAAGAGGGGAACTTCGAGCTCGAGTGGGAAAAAGAAGCTCTTTCTTCTTTAGTTTGACAAATTGATTATTGTTTTTCTATAAATGCATTCAGATATTTTATTTGTTTTACAATAAAGATATATATTTTGTAGGTTATTTGCTACTTAGTTTCTAATTTTATAATTAGAAAAAGCTGCAAAAGTATAAATGTTTTTTCTTTTTTAATTTATTTATTTTAATCCAACATTTAAAAATAAATGTGTAGGTATAATTGAATGTATGTTCGAATACTTAACGTAATTTTGATTAAATTTACAGTGTATGTAAGTACGCAGAACGCAAAATTAGCATTTATTTGGTCGCCAATAATATCTATTTTTTAAATTAATTCTTTGCCTATAACTCTTTCTCCCTTCTGAATGTCATGCATAGTTCCATTCATGATAATATTTCTTTTTGAAAAGAGAAATAAATTCAAACACAAGAAATGTACAAATACATCGTGAGTCATTTTATAGATAGACCTGTTAAAACCGTTGATGTTTGTATATTATATTTTCCTCGATCAGCAGTACATCAAAAACTTGTTCGGTTTGGTTTGCCTGCTTGAATTCGTTTGCAGAACAATTTTAGTTTAGTAGTGAAATATATGTTTGTGAGTGCAGATGTGTTTTAACATATGTAGCTAATTATTGTAAAGGTAAGTAACAACAATTTGTTTATATTTTATATTCCATCACCACTTTATTGCTTGATTTATTTTATACAAAATATAAATCTCACCTTTGCATATACATATCATTCAAATTCATTCACAATTTAATATATAATCTATGTATACATATTTCTAAATATTGTGAACAGCATTCGGTACATACTAAATTATATAAAATTAGGTATGCAGCGAATGGTAAGTTCTGAAAGAATATATCGATTTTAGTGACAAATTTCGTGAAGAAATGGTCACTAAATCGAATGGAATGTATAGTAGTTATCATAGTAACACAATTTTGACTTTTGACGAGTGAAAGAAAATAAAAACAGAAGCTAAAAGTCAAAAATGAGTATAGAAATGGTAACAAATATACTTGAGTATTCAGATCGTACTAGAATTAAGATTATAATTGATTTACTACCTATTTACTGTTCTAAATCAGCATATATACATAAACATAGCATAACATACACGTTATTTATAAAAAAATAATACATTAGATTATGATCTTAAGGTATAAATATTTTTTTATCTTTTATACATTATCAATTAACAAATAAGAATTAAAAATATCTGATCACGTCTTTTAAAGACTACCATTAAAAAATCTATAAATTTTTAGAAACAGATTGAAATACACTTTCCCACTCGGTAGAGTTGATGTTTCAAGTAAATAACCTTCATTTGTTGGGCAGTGTTAAGTTTAGTGGCAGCAAAGTAGAAAATTACAAATGATAATTAAGTAGGGTTTGATATGTAAGTAATGAAGATTATTTACTGTATACTGCGTTCCTATTCAATTGGGCACGGTTTTCAGTCAAATCAAAAACAAATTTGTCCCCTAATTTGACAATTTAGCTACGAAGGGTACACACCATTAAAGAAAATGAAATGAGCGATATAAAACACTTACAATATTTGTAAGACTAGCTTTGGTTAACCGTCGATAAAAAAATATTGTTTAAAATTTCCTTAACTTTTTAAAATCTGATAAAATCCTTAAAATTGAAGTTTCTTTCAGTCCCATTCTCCGATGTACATTGTTCGGGGCTGATTGGGTATGTAACCTCTGGTTGGGATCGGGACGCGTCCATATATTTGGTTATAGGGGGAGTCCAGAGCATCGGAATCTAAAAGCAAACAAGAAATCATAACAATATATAAACATTTAAATACTTTATTAAAATTTAAAGTATGCACTATTAATTGGTCAAAAATTGACAATAAATCTTCTGTAAAAAAATTACCGCAGAATTTACCGAACTATGCCGTAAGTTGAGGATATAAGATGAATTAAAAAAAAAAACGTAACAATTAAGAAACTCAACACAATTATATATTAAAGAATTAGAAGTGAAAAATATTGCAAATTTTCAAAAAATGGATTCTCAGTTTATTCTGTAAATTCTACTGTACTATTTTTTTTGTTATTTCATGTATAAATTATGAGAAATGCCCACGTTTACGTGTGAATATAAAAATATAACATCACGCCATTTTATGTATGACACTTTCAAAGATCTCGAAGTGTGATATATTTTACAGCCCTAGAGATGTAATATGCTTACACTGAGTAAAAAAAGTAATCTCGTTCAGTCAATTTAACTGAGTAATTAGTTAATTTGCGCACAACTGAAGAATTCAGTTGAAACAAATGAATACTTAGTAATTTTTTACTGAATATGGTTGTTAAATCGTCCTTTGCTTTATTATGATATAGAATGAATTCTAGGTTACGTTTTTGAATAAAAAAATTAAGTATAATATTTAATATTTTAATGTATAAAATCATTTTGAAAATTTTATAACAAAATATTTAAAAAAAAATAAAAATCTGTACAAGCCGAATATTTACGAATAATTTTAAGTTACGGAACTTTGTCACAAAACGTGATTGTGATTTTATTAGCTGACTGAACTGAGACAGTCAGTCAATTCTACTGACGTTTCAGTTATTTCAACTGAGATGTCAGTTGCGCGCTGCTCAACTGATTCTTGAAATATACAGTTAATGTAAATACAACTGAGGTTCTCAATTATATATAATAACTGAATTTTTCAGTTAAATTGATTTAATAATACAGTAAGAGTGTATCCGTACTTTTTTACTGATTTTTTCGCGTCATTTTTAGTAAGTTGATTTCTCTGTGTGCAAAAAACGTAAATAATGAAAATTTTATGTCTTTTGTTAGGTTTCATAAAAATAATTTATTACACAGCGGTGTATTTCAAATTTTATATTACTGACAAAAAGTGGACCTGACGTAAAATTAAGTTTAATTTAATGCCCATGTAGTATAAACAACTAAACTATTTTAAATGTCAAGAAACCAATTTTACTTTTATTACTTTTACCTTGCACATAATGTTTACTTGACTGTGAATTAATATAATTATTGACAAACAGGTTTTCATTATTGTTTGCAATAACAACATCCGTATAAATATTTCAGTCAGTAAAATCAAATAATACAAAACGTATTTTAGAAAATTGTAGTACTTAAATATGCTTACTAATAACAGCAATAATGAAGTAAATTTTTACTGAAATATTAATTCATGTTGATAAGGAAGTGAAGCTGAGCAGACTATATCAACTTTTCTAAAAACGTTTTAATAATGTTCTTTGGCGCTGTCATCAGCAATTTTTCAGTTATTAAAATAGTTTATTTGTGTTTGAAGCATATAAAACACAAAATTACATAGAAGCCATAGTAATTACTATATGCAAGGATGACAGTACAAAATCTGTGCCAGCGTGAATAATTTAGAACAATCTACAGTGCGCTTTTTGAAATAATAAACTGGTTTAAAAAAATCATTTTTTTCATATGATGCAACTCGGGATGAAGTGAATAAAACATTTTTTCGTGAAGATAAAAATTACATTTTGTTGCTTTCTTATGCATGCACAATCCTTTAGTCACAGACATCAACAATAGGCTCGCAATACACCAGGACCGCACTAGCCCAAAAGCACATAACTTTGAAAATAGTTACTTTATTAAAAATAAGAAATATTAATTTTCCTTTCTATTCTAGAAGCGGCGTGTGCAGCCCAGGTAGCCCGCAGGAATTTCGGTGAGTACATTTAATTTTTATACGGGTTTGTGGGCAAACACGGTCCTGCATTTCCATCAACAGTGTCGTGTAATCACCCCAGTAATACGATATCAAGTTTTAACGCTTGATTATACCGAAATTTCATCTTAATCGAGGTGAACTTCGCTGCTCGTGTCCACATATTTTTGTTTTTTATTATTGCGCCACTAAACGATTCAATATATTGCCGTGAAATTAGCAATTATATACCGGAATTTACAAATTTTAAGCTTGACAATGAATTTTTGAGACACATGCACTTGAGAAATGGCTATGAATAATGTTTTGATTTGATATGTCGGCGAGATCTGCAACTGCAGAGCTTTAAATGTAGAATAGTTTTGGTGTAGGTATTTTGTAACAGTAATGAGATTCGAAATAGTAATCAAAAGAAGAAATCCCCGTTTAGACAAAGAAAAGGAAAAATTAATGTCTATTTACATATGATAATTAATATTTATGATTAATACAATGTGAAACGCTCTATTTAATTTGTAAGAAATATGTAGGTGAGAGATAAAAAATATACATAAATTTATCTGGTAAAAAAACTATTCTTATTGTTAGATATAGTTATAAATTATTAATATATTTACGGTTAAATACTTAAGAAAGTATTTTATTTTGTATCTCCCGTTGTTGCGTATTGAAAATTTTATGAAAAAGTGTCGACAAAAGTTATGAATGCAATACTTAACACCATAAATAGAAAAACAATTGCACGATATGAGAAATAAGAACAGATAGATAATCAAAATAATCTATTTTGTTAAATTAATATTTTAAAGCACAAAACAAATGCAACTTGAAGCAAGAGCAAACAACTTTAGGCAATAAGGTCGTTTATCTATTTAAAAATTTCTCTAAAATTTCTAGTAAACAATAATAACAAAACAAATATATTTCCACTACAAAAAATTATTTTAAAATGCTTCAAAAATATTTGTGTCATCGGTAATGCACTAGAAAACAATTTCTAGTGTGTTACCAATAACTTTGTAGTAGTAGTTATAAATGCAATTTGTTATGAACTTGACTGGGTGCATTTAGTTGCGTTCAGAGCTACCAAATTATCAATTACGATTATCAATTATTCGAATTAACAGTTACGCTTTGACTTATGAGAACCAATGTTATCGTTCACACCAATAAAATTAAGGCGTTCGTGTATAAGAGAAGCTTGAGAATTCCAAACTTTCCATTTACAATTAATGAGACAGAGATATTGGTTGGTACCACGAACTCTGTTCTTGCACATACAAGAAGTGTTTTAGCGATGTTTAAAATTATTTTATAAAAAAATGATTCTAATAAAAGTTACAGAGAAATATATTAACTACCACTTTTATTTGAAGTATTGTTTTAACAAAATAATTTTTAGCACCTTAGACAGTACTAAAACAACACCTCTTTGTCTTAATATACCCAAAAACAGAGTTCTTGGTGCCAGCCAATAAACTCTCTCTTCTTTCTGTCAAAAATTTTAAATAGTATAGGAACTAACCATGCATTTATAAAAATAGATAAATTGTATGGTTTATACAACAAATACTACTTTATTTATTACTCTATAATTAAATGATTAAAATGGTATTTGATTACTGCAACAATATTTCAATAGATGTTATTTTATTAAATGATAATTCTATGTATAAATGTTTAATTTATATTTTAAGTCGGTAGTTTTAAGATGCGCGATCCGATTCTTCACTGGTCATTGTAATTGATAATTGAATAGCTTAGAACGGAGTATTCCAAAATTAAAATAAAAAAAATAGTAAACGATCACATTCTGCAAAGCGTTAACATCAGCAGCAGCAGCAGCAGCAGCGGTAGCAGCAAGAAGTGTCAGTTGTATGTCAGAGTGTCTGTGTTGTTGTGTGGTAGTAGTGTCTAGTTACCGTAAACTCGTGCATGTGTCATCATCGTTTTTCATTTACGCGGTTGCTGCAGAAGTCGCGGTCGCAGCTGCTGGTAGTTGTTCGAGTGCAACAGTTTGCTGAAGGTTTTATACACACCAATGCCGCTCTCGTAGCTGCGGGCATGCCACATGGCATGTTGCATGGGGTGCGCTGGGTGTTGCGGATGCGCAGGATGTCCGTGCGCATGCTGCAGGTGGTGCTGTGGGTGATGTTGCGGGTGCTGGAGCTGTTGTTGGTGCTGTTGGTGGATGTGATGCTGCAGAGCCAGAGGAAGAGGCTGCTGGTGGCTCATGGAGAAACGCTTGGACGGGACGGGTTCTTTCGTTTTCGATTTCACGAAGTTGGGAACTCGGGCGCGCAGACCGCAGTAGTACGGGTCGTCTGCAACAAATAAAATAATCATATATAATAACTTACATATGTGTAACTAAAAAGCGAGAACGGCCAAATACACTCTTCCTTTCTTGTAGTTTTACCTTCTTCTACCGGAAAATGATATTAAGTTAATCATAACATCAGGAGAATATACCGTGTGTCTCTCTTAAAAGTGTACCTATTTCTTCTAGTCCCGAAACTAATTATAAGTGGATTAAAACTATGTACATTTAACATATTTTACTTAAAATGACGTAAGTAATGCACTGTAAAAGTATTTTATATTAGCCATGTATTAATCTATATTTAAAATCTTCCTTCCTTTTACTTTTGGAATTAAAATATTGATTCTAGATCTACATACCGTGTGTCTGTCTTAAAGGTGTACATATGAGATTAACATAGGAAGTCAGTATTTTGCGTGCTGTTACACGGTATGTAGATCTAGAATCAATATTATAATTCCAAAAGTAAAAGGAAGGAAGAGTTTAAATACAGATTAATACATGGCTAATATAAAATACCTTTACAATGTATAAATAAGTCATTTTAAGTAAAATATGTTAAATGAACATAGTTTTATTCACTTACAATTAGTTTCGTGACTAGAAGCAGTCAAAGATTCATTAACCTTAATGTAAAAACTGCTCAGAAAACAAAACAAAGAAATACTATTTCTCACAAAAAAACCGTGCTCCTTTCAAAAATATTTATAACAATAACAAGGTGGTGTATTATTTCAATAAAATAAATAAATATATCACTGCGCCATTTATTCATTTCTAGGTGTGGCATTTTGATTTCTCAGATCTTAATAGTGCGGTTACCAGCCCAAAAATATAAGTTAAACTGAGGATCTCATGATTCACACTCCAATGCGTTACCGCGGAACTATTTATTTATTATATTTAAATGAAAAATAAGTATAACGCCATTTACTCATGTCTGGATGTGGCACTCTGATTAGAGCAGATCTCGATACAATTTTTAACTTTTGTTTATTTATTTATTTCACTGGGCAGTGTAGATAATGTATAAAAACATAAGAGTGGTTATATAAATAATACATTTAAACATTTCGAACTGAAAAATTATATAAACTTAATTAATTATAATATAAGAGGGACAATCAAGAATTTAAAAGTTCAGCTGGGGTATTGTAATATTTACAAAAAAGGATTTTTTTAAAGATCTCATGATTAATTTCCTTTTTTTACGTCATTTGTAAATTTGTCAGGTGAATGTTAAACGATGTTAAGTTTAGGGGAAGGAATTTAGAAATTAGATTTCTGTCTTGTATTTTAGTCATCATCTCTATTCGTAATATATTTATGTTTGTTTGTACTACTGTACGAATTCTCATTTTTCTGAATATATTTTTGCACGTGAAATGCGGTTACCAGCCATAATATCACAACCCCCATAGTGATCGAATTGAGAATCTCATCCTCCACAGAATTTTATTGTATGTATATGTTTTTTCAAAACAAAAGTGTCAAAACAATTGAAATATTTCTACCCGGATATGAAACCCTTGGCGTCACGGCTTGTAACATCTTGGATCCCGGTTCTAACTTTGATTAGATTCAGAGCAGGTTCTTGCATATACGTCATCCACTGTCACCGGTGTCTTGATTTGAATATGTTCACTTGACACCGCTGTTCACGCACTCAAGGTCACTGCAAACGTGTCTTTTACATTTTTTCTACTTATTTGAGATATATTACTCTTTGTTCTTGTATAACAGTCCTGGTTTGTATGTTTAATTCTGGTCTGGAATATAAAATATGTTGGAAGAATTTAAAAGAGCTTTTATTTATGTTGGAGAATACAAGCTGCAGGAATATCGCAGAAGTTCATTCTTTTGGGCTTCTTACATTAAAGAAATATAGAAAATTTAGATTATTTGTTTTTAATTTAAGTGTGTGAACCTAGAGCCCAAGGGATTATACTTGCTGTATAAGATAAATTGAAAATAAAGGATATTGCACATTTTAATTACCGTTTATTTATTTATCTACGGTAATTATATTAATTTAAATTGGATTTAAAATAGTACAAGCTCAACCATAAATTATACACTTTCAAATCTAACCTAAAATTACAGGATTTAACTTTTAAAATGGCAGCCAATCTGTCAAATTTGAAATAAAAGTACATAAACACAGCTTTATCCTACACGTATTTGCAATTACTTGAAAAGAAAAAATGTTGTGAAGTTAGATACTTCTTCAGAAACCACAAATATCAATTTAATTCAGCGTCATCTCCCATAAAACAATAAAATAACCTCACAAATGCGGAGATACTGCTCAGCGAAGAAGAATATCCCACCGTCTATAATTTTCAAACCATAAAATGATCCATGCATACTTTCAACTCGAGTCTGGTATTTTTAACTGTTGACTGCAGGTCAAATGTCATCTAGCATGTATCGCACATTACATTCTATTCTTGTTGTAAACAACTTTTGCAGGGAAACTTCTTTTGACACTTGGTTAACAAGCCAAATGCAATAGCCAACAATTCTATTTTCATACAGCATTTCTTAAATTTCCTTCTACCACATGCTAAATGCACAAATCCAAAACAATGTGTTGAAAAATTATTAAACAAATTCTCTGTATTAAAAGTATTGCCATATTAACTGGATAAATGGGGTAGATTTTTGTATATGATTCTAAACATGAAAATAAAATACCTATCCGCATTTTTTAAATCGATGAATTCATTATATTTTACATAAATTAAACTAATATGATAAAATTAAGTCTAACTCAATTATTTACTGAGATAGGCCCAAAAAACCTGATAAGTTTTCAAGTAAACTACTAGTTTCGGGTGATAGATTGCTACCAAAATATAATCAGCTCGTAACTTCAATCAAATTCTAAATATTAAATTTCAAGATGTTTTTATTATACTATTATTTTGAGTTAACGGCACAATAAAAATAGAGCTAACAGTGTAATAAAATATAACAACTGTAAATTTATTTTTATAGAAAAAATTGGTTTAATTCCGATTCAAGCTCAAGACGATCAACGGGTTCGGATTTATAGAAAAGTTGTAATAAAATTTTTGTTATCTTGTACTTAGTGTAAATTATCAGAACAATTTGAAATAAATTTGTTTATGAACAATGTACTTAAGATCTTCGATCTCTTACTAAAGACGAAGACAAATTTGTGCAGCAGATGTCTCGCTTTTAACAATAGTAAATTTATATGTATCTCGTAAAGAATTTTCATTATTTATAGTCTTTGCAGTAACAATACTATACGATTACGATGCCTGATATATTTTAACGCGGAGCGACCTTTACATTGCAGTGTACACAGAAAGCAATCTGTTGTCGTTGTCGCCATGGTTGTTAAACACCGGCAGCTGACTTAGTGACTTAACACGCTCCATGAAGAGATCAATAAAAGAAATGGTTAATTACAATAATTATTTCGTGCGATGCACGGGATTCAGATGCATTTGTCCTTACATCACATCTGTTTATTTCCGTTCGCGAACAACGAACAACCGACTTCTATTTAGATTTAGAGGACATGCTGCTCACAGCTACGTCACCGGTGCACTTTTTGCTAATTTAAGGATTCTTGAGTTAATCACAAGTATGGATTCATTTATTTATTTGAGACTCTACACTACTGGAATCATTCAAACTAAATATAATTAGGGGTACTTATACATATATACATAGTCGCTGGTGTTCAAGAGGTTAGAAAATTATTATAATTCGTAGCTCTGAAAAACGACCACAGTTGGGTCTAAGAGATTCGGATATCACTATAAGTCGGCGATCCCTTGACTAATCATCAGCAACTTCGCTAATGCAAGCAAAACTTTCGATCGAACATCACGCTATATTCGGGATTCGAATTCACGACCTCAGTATCCAGAAGCAATCACTCTTTACCTCGGCGCTATCCTGCTGTTTTATAAGTGAGTTAATATTTATGATAAGGTTCCATTAAAAATACGTGCTGTGATTCGAACTTAGGGTTTGTTTAGAAAAAGCGCGAGCGAACCGAGCTAACCTTAAAAAGAATTTTAGTTCGTATCTCTGCTAATTCAGCCATTTTAGATCGTTGCACATTTGACAAATAAACATTAGAAAAGTTTCGAAGGAATGGAAATTGGACAGCGCTCATTGAATTTTACCTCCCTGCACGACTATTCTTCACACTCCGAATCATTCGTTTAAGCAACAAACTATCAATCATACGCATACCTAACCACTTATTTCTCGGACGTCCACGCAAACGTTCACCCTCAATCTTGCCCGCATATATTACTTCCATCAACCACATGCCCAAACCACCTCAACTAACCCACTCCTACTCTTCTAAAATTCTTATGAATCTCACATTTATTGTCCATACATCAACGCATGTATGTACTTATCTAATAGCTACAATAAAATTCATTATTTTGCTATTCATAAAATCTGATGTGGGCAGCACGTAACCTCCTAAAAAATTGAATGTATCTTTTGAATATATTCCAAATCTCTTATCTACTGAGATCAGCCTTCAAGCAAATTACCAGTTTTGATAGACGGATTGCTACCAAAATCTAATCAGCTTGTAACTTGAATATCCATCTCTTAAATTTTTAATTAGAAAATGATATCGTCATTATATTTGAGTTATCTTCGACTTCATTATAAAGATAGTGTCATCGTATTCTGGGGTCCCGAAAATTTGTCCCCTTGCAATTTCGCACATACATATATTTTATTTTAAAGGACATCGGATAAGTAATTATGATAATAATTTTTCAACTAGATTATTAATTATTAGTGATAAATTGGAAAAATTAAAATGTAAACAGTATACCTGGCTATTTTCTAAACTATCCCGCTATTGTGAATGTACCAAGTTGTAGTTGAAGCCACATAAGAATGTTTCTCTTATTTTACAAAAAATATTTGAATGCGCTACCAAGTTATCATGAAAATATTTATTTAGTATCTTGCTCCCAAACGCATAACAAATCATCTGAAATTAATAACATAGCATCACGTTATATAGTTGATAGGTATTAAAACCATCAAAATACGAATTCGTTACAGTAACAATAATTCCATACGATATACGTTTTACATCTTCAAGTGTGTATAATGCAGATAAATACACATACACACACAAGTACAGGTTGAATATGCCCAAGGCAAGACTGCTACAACATCGACACACAAACCTAAGTAGTCAACTTTCACTTGCATGCCTCGTGCCTCTCTGAGACTGTGACTGAGTCTTGAGGCTTGATCCAGCACTGCATTCGACGCTCAACTTGAGTCTTGGTTGTCAGGAGGTGACAGAATCGGGTTAGCTCAAACACCCCCAAGAAAAAATTAATAGATGAATTTAAAAAAAAAATTGCCCCCATACCAACGAGGAACCGAGGCGGCATATAACCTCAGCACTTGAGACCACTTTACCAAATAAATAAATAAAATCAATGACAACCAAGTAATATTTTTGAGA
Source organism: Poecilus cupreus (assembly GCA_963942605.1). Classification (NCBI taxonomy): domain Eukaryota; kingdom Metazoa; phylum Arthropoda; class Insecta; order Coleoptera; family Carabidae; genus Poecilus; species Poecilus cupreus. Next base: position 5,480,153 of record OZ012715.1, on the reverse strand, counting down.
ACCAGAAATTTCTTTTTCATAATTTAAAGTGCAACAATCTGTGCTTCTTGTCAACATTCCCCTAAGATTATTAAGCAATGGGGGTCTGTAACCAAATTCGAATTTAAAGGAACAAAATAAGTAAATTAACTATAATATTATAATTTTATAGTATTTTTAATTTGAAATTAAATTTATTGCAAGTAGGTCATAACGCTTTGAAACTGCCCTTTGTCATACGTCGGATAATATAACGTGTACATCATGCACAAATTTCGAATAAAACTATAGTTTCCAGGATTAAGAATTATTTGTATCATAATAGATGATATATTCTCTACATATACGTCTATTTTTTCCTACCAAAACTACGTCACGTGTCATGTATGCCTTTTTCCAATTTTTAATAAACAATTTCTCGTAAAATATAAATAATTAATCGATTTAAAAATAATAAAGGTATCTTATTTTCTTGCTTAGTATCAAAATTTGGTCACAGGTCATTGTGCTCACTTGGTGGGTCTTGCATAAACATTACTATGCCACTTCACCCCTCAGAAATAATAGTATGAATTAATCCATCGATTTATCGATTTTAATGTCATCAGGTGGACTGGTAAAATAAAGTTTCTACAATCAATGATTTTTTTAATTTAAATTAAAATAATATGTGATGCCAGAAAGCGTGGGATTGTATCAACTTTTTCCATTGCTTAATCCAATATTAATAACTACTAATGTTTTGCTTATTTTATTTCTTTTATTATACTCATCCACGTTTTTCGTTGTCTTCTTTTCCTCTTCTTCCAGAAGTTTTGTTTTTTAAGCATTCCAAGAAGTTTTATTTTAAGTTAAATAGGTTCAGTGTCGTGATTATTTACTGATAGTGTATCCATGATACTGCTGTAATTTACGTATGAGCTAATTTTGATCAATGATGGAAAAAAGAGTAACTGATTTTTATGAATCTCTTCAGTAAAATGAACAGAACAATAAACACTCCACTTTTCCTAATTTGATATCTTTAAATGTGAAATAAAATATATCATCAAGTTATTTAGCTACACCTGAGTGTGGCACTCTATTTACAGCAGATCTCGGCAATTAATATATTTTTGGCGTGAAGTGCAGTTACTACTTATCAAATTACAAACCCAAAAATGTTAATGGAGATTTGATTATTATGTGATGAAAATTTGTCTGCTATGTAGATTCTACTGAAGATCTTATTGCCATCATTTGATGTTTTACTACTATTTATCTCTTCTTATTCCTTCTATTGTCCACATATCCATTTGAGTGTTGGATGTTTTAATTCAGTTTTTTAGGTTGTATCCACTTCTACTTCTACCATTTTTTTTTTTGTATTTTCCAAAGTTATACCTCTATTACCTCTAGTGGTGTTTCTTCTCTACTCTTCTTATCTATTCAAGCTTCTGTTACTTCATATTTATGTTAAATGTTGATAATATCAAATTTACAAACACAGTATAAGGAACAATAAATAGTATAAACAATTTTTTTGTTGTAAAATTTCACATCTAATAAGTACGATAGAATATGCAGTTGTGCAAATAGCAACAGATGATCTAGTTAAAAGTGACAGACGTTTAAGTGAAAAGAATTATTTATTTTTAAAAATGTCATGGTAACGGGATATACTGCTGGGACCCGTATATTTGCTGATATATTGCTTTGATTGGTCAAAATAGATGACGTGTAAGCCTCTTATTAGGTTATTACTATAGCGTTGAATAATCCCGTGAATTTTCCAAAAAATATCCGTTAAGAAATGTAACAATTTTTTTCCCGCAAATCGTGGCTTTAGGAATTTCCGGGAATGGGAATTTTTTGACAGCACATCACTACAGGTGTAGTAATTGTTTTATGGGCGAGTACGTCTCTGTGCTGCAGGAGTACAAACCCAGTATGCATTGAGCAGAGCTTGCTAAGTGAACCACCTTGCAATTCGATATGGCATTTCAATTATCGAATTAGAGGGTATAAATCATGGCGGTAATCAGCAACAAGTTTACATCCAACATACAGCATCCAGCGAGCCGCCAAGAAGTGGCAAGATTGTATTTCTTGCCACTTAGCTCACTTCAAAACTAATTAATATATTGTGCACTGTTCGGCGCTCACAGAACGGCGTTGACGGCTTTATTGCATTACAAGGACGAGACGAGCTATTTAATAGTTTCGACACCTGCATTCTTGTAGCTGATGTTAAATATGGCGCCCAGACGTTTATTCAATTAATACATAATTATTCTATTTACACACAGTTGTAAATAACAACATTAATTGAAATATTAAACGAGCTTTATTGCTAAAAGAACTCGTATTATTTTTAGAAATCAGACGCGATGCGCATTTTTAAAAATTTGAAAAATGTAATTACTTTTAAATTTATTGTTCTTACCAGGAAACTTAATTGTAAAATAAAGCAGCGGTTTCCAAACTGTGCCACTAAAATAACAAACGGCGGCGTAAACCGAAGATGTTGGTACAAGTAATAATTGTACATTTTTTCTCAAAAGTAATAGAACAAGAAATGCAAATATTTTTGTAGTGTTCTTCAGATATTCTATAAAATAGATTTGTATTTTTTTTTTGTAAAGCGGACTCAACTACTGGGTTATATGCTGCCTCGGTTCCTCGTTTTCGGTGGTGAGACAACGACACGCAGTGTTCGCTGTTATGGGTTTTCGCAAAGCGGTCACCCATCCAACTACTAACCGCGGGCAGCCTTGCTTAACTTGAGTTATCGAGTGAACCGGAATCAACGCTCTCTGCCATGTCGTTGCCTTGTATTTTTTTATTTTCTGCTCTAATTTGAATAAAATGTAATTTATATAGCGCATTTCAGTTTACCAACATGTATAGAGGTTTATATATTGGCAAATAAAATGTTTGAAATATATTTGAATGTAAGATAAATATAAATATTTACCGTATGTGTATAATGCATGTATCAAGAGATCTTTAGTTCTATTCCCACAACCCAGACTTTTGGGGGTCGTGATTTGACGTCTGGTAATCGCCTTCTACGTTCTTTTTTACCACAAAGAAATTAATAAATGGAGTGATCATATATTTATTTATTAAGATAGTTATTAGTATTTTCAAAATACGCATTAAAGTAAATACCGATTAACCAATTTCACTAAATATTTTAAGATAATTGTGTATAATTTCAAATTAAAATTACAAAATTATTTATATAACCGCATTCACGCGTTTTAGCTGACGATATATTCTGCAATATATTTGAATTTTTGCAAAATTTTTGGACACCTCTAGATTGGCCCTCTTCTAAATGCGCATTAAAGTAAACACCGATTAACTAATTTGGCTTTTTAACTATATATTTTAGGGAATTTGTCAATATGTCGATTTGAAATTAAAATTGCACAATTAAACAAAATATTTAAGTTATAGATAGGAAAATAGACTCACCATATTTCTTGTTGTCCTTAGTTTTGTTCTTATTTCTGGAAGAGGGGAATGGTTTCAGTCTAGAAGTGTCGTCATCAATGTCGTCATAGTCAGGCTGCAAGAAAAAAACAGAACGAAATGAGAATTATAATTAAGAGTAAGAGTATGTGTTACTATCCGTTCTCCGTGGGAACGAATACAAATATCTGTACTTTAAAATCTGTTTTTAATTAGTTGAGCATTTTATGTTATTGCTTGCAATGGAGTTTTGTGTTTCAAAGGAAATTTCGTCATTAAAATTTCATATTAAAAATAAGTTTTTTTACTGAGTATCAGCTGTCACTTAGATAAGCGAATAATTTATAAAAATGATATCTTTGGAAGTAATACATTTATATAAAGCCGATTATATGACCATCGCTGAAAAGTCCAAGAGGTTTTTTGTTCTTTAGGATGTGTCACAAGTGTCAGATATTTCGATATATTTTTTCCTTTGTAATTTTATCGCTGTTAATAATCTGTTTTAATGTTCCCACAAAAAGTACGTTACGTACTTTTATTTCTTTAATTCGTTAGCCGAATATTCTTAGTAAATTTCTATTGATCGACAAATGGCCTTCACTTAAACTGTATATTTAGAGTAATGAGGATGATTGTCAAGTCGAAACAATTGTAACGGTGTAATAAATAATAAAAAATCAAGAGAAGCGTTATCTTTTATTTTATTTAATTATTCGATAAACATGTTGCATCAAAAACCTACTACATTAACCCTCTCAATTATTATGCAATATTCCTATTTTGATCGACTAACAACAAAATCTTTTCGATATAGAATTGAGATAAGATATAAAACTACATGCAATTATTTTTCTTGCAATTTAAACTATAATGAATATGCTATACCCTGAATTATTATTAACATTCTTGAAGTTAGGGAACATTTTGCGAAACCCCAAAATCGCTAGTCATAAAACAAAATCTGTATCAAAATACCATTTATTAAAAATTATATCTACCGATCTCGTTGGCGTACTGGTAATGTCACCAATCTAGCACACCAGAAGTTGTGGGTTCGAATCCCACTGAAGGACATAGTCGTTTGTGTTATTCACATAAATTCACAATTAAATTGTTTGTTGTAGAAGAAAAATTTTGTATTTATTGACACAAATATTTACAATTTTTCTCTACTTGAAATCGAAAAATTTTCTTCAAATTATCAGTGGTTAATCTAGCTATTACATCGCTTCGCGGAACACTTGCAACAAGTTCGCGGAACACTAGAGTTCTGAGGAACACCGGTTAAGAACCACTGCCCTAAATAGTCAATCTTGTGTAATGCCGTAATGGTGGATTTATGCAGACAACTATACTAAGAAATTAAATTATAAAACTAAATTAAGAAAGTAGAAATAACTGTTTTCAATGGTAGCGTTTATGCAACTAAATTAATAAATTAAATTAAGGAACTAAACTAAGAAGTTGGGTGTATTCAACTTTTTAGTTTAATTTCTTAATTCTATAATGTTTGCACATGCGCAATGAAGACATAAACAAGTGATTCCAGCGTTTGTTGTTTGTTTCGTGTTTAGCCTAGCTAATAGAGAAATAATAAGACTGACTTAAAAGTAAATAAAAATATATTTTATTATGTTCATGGTATTTTCCTTTTATAAATTTCACTAATTTTTCGTAGTGGCCAAATATATGTCTGTCGCGATTCAATGGTCTTACGGCATATTGTCGATTGCTTCTTCTTTTCGTTTTTAATACATAAAAAGCAGAGAGGATTAAGAATCCACTTATTATGTACCCTTCGGTATTCATGTTTGGGTGATTCTCTTTTCTATGATGATGCGGATGATATACAAAGAAGCAAAACGTCAAACGTGGAAAATGTTATCAGTACTTATCTGCAGAAGTACATTTCTTATTGGTTCATTCCTTAGTTTAGTTATGTACATAAACAGCATTAATATAGTTTAATTTTGTAGTTTATTGGCTTCATTTAATTTTATAATTTCGATGCTGTATAAACCCACTATAAGTATAATTTTTATTTTCGAAGTAAATATAGCATATCTCTTACCTTGGGTATGTCATGGGGGTACAGTCCCTCCCTGGGCGGCAGCTTGGGAGGCTTCTCACTCCTCCTCTGCGCGAGTTGCTGCGTCTGCATGAGCAGTTGCTCGCGCGTGGCGGCGACGATGCCCCCTTGGGCGCCGGCTTGCGCTTGGGCGCCGAACCCGCCACTGCTGCCTGACGACCCACCGCCGTTACCCGCCACGCTGTACGGGTCTTCGTCAGGGATAGGGATGCGTGGACGGTTCTTGATGTCCATCACTCGTTGCACTGGAAGAAGAAGGTGATGATGTGTTAAGATCATTTCTTAAAAGAATTTGTCTTTAATGTGAAAATAGCTGAAGAATTCTAGAGGCGTGTTATTTTTAATACATGGATTTCGTTGACGCAATAGGATGAAGAACTTTTAGCTTTCACTTAGCTAGAATGTCGAACTAAAATTTAATTGAGTTGAGGAAAATTATATTTTTAAAATACCCCATTAAACCATAATTCATATTGATTTTGCTAAATAGCATTAACAAAATACACATAATGTCTAATGTCCAGTATTGCAATTTTGCATACCTTGACTCATCCCTTAAAATAATATGTTCACCCTTCCGTTCAAAAGGGGTAAATATATGGTAAAGTGTTCATGAACGTAGCCAGTATTAATTTTAGGGGCGCGTTTGGAAACCTAACTTGTCGTAACAACCGCACTGCTTAAATAACTTATTTTATCTGTACTTTCGGAAGAAACGCCTTTAACTACTAGCGCCGTCGGCGGCAAAACTTTGAACTCAAATAACATTGCGCTTATGAGGAAACTACACAATTTTCAGTAATATTTTTTTGCACAGAATTTTAGATCATATTGTCCTGATTGTCGTAAGCTACATTTTTATCTTTATATATTTAATACATTCGTCATAAAATTACTTACAAATTTCGCATTTTTCTACTTACTATTTTTGTTTATTTTGCAAAGTAGGTAATGTTTTAAAATTATTATTTTTAAGCTTAGAGCAGGCGTCGGCAACCTATGACCCGCGGGTCACCAAGTGCCCATTTAGTAATTTGGAGTGATCCATTTGAGTTCCGCAAATAAAAAAAAATCAACTGAAATCTTCAAATGTTTTGCAATAATTGTGTACATCCGAAAAGTATTCATAATAATAACATTTTGATTGTTTTTGAACCGCAGCCAAAGAAGCCAAAGCCCGGCTTAGAACAATCTGAAAACCCTAATGATTTCATTTTTTATAATATATAATAACATGCAAATAGACAACACTGAAGATTATTTTCAATGAAAAATGATTTGTAGTGTAGGTGCGAAAGCAATAGCTAGTAAAAGTGAAAACACAGTCGTATAAAATTTATATTTTATGATAGAATTCTCTGAACGTCTTGAGTAGGTATAATCTGGACATAGTATCTACTAATGAATTGAGCAAAACGAAGGGATAGCCAGCAATAAAGTTTTATAATGTTTAAATCGTGTGCGGAAGATGAATCTTATGCAAAGCTGACAAGAGAAAGTGCTGTAAAATCTCTTAAAAATTTGTTGCACATGCATTCGGCATTCGTTGTCGGCTTATCGTATTTATATTCAATTGTATGAAACTAAATTCTCTAATTTCAACCAATCAAAATTGGAAACTGAACTTAATGATGGACATTAAGCCAGATTAAAATTTTCGGGGAGATTATTAGTTTATTTATAGCTGGTATTAATTTTGGAACATAAATCTAAATAGTGTCACATTAATTTCTATTTCGAACATATTCAAAATTGGAAAGAAACGATATTTTGACATATTTTCGTAATGTAATATATTTCAGTTTTTTTATTGCTCTTGTGTTGCTTTAATATTGTTATAAATTATTGCAAACTCACCAAATGACATTTGAAAAGAACACACCTAAATTCATTGTTTTAAATAGTTGCATATATTTTAACGACCTTAAGTAATCTTCAACCGCAATAGGCTTATTAATATTTATAAACCATTTAAATACCGTTCACTATGCAAAAATTGCATATAATATTTTTGTAATAAATATTTAACTGATTGAGAAATATTTAAAAGTTACTTCACTGAAAAATATATATACTGCAGCTATAAAGGCTTGGTTGACTATATCTCGCCATTCTTCCCCATTCTTGGCCCTAGCTCTCCAGTTCTTTACTCCTATAGCTACCATATTCATTACAACTTCGTCGATTTGCCCTTTTTGGGGTCTACCTCTCTTCTATTTGTTATCTTGCCTACTGGAAATTTTTGGCATTATTTTTTCTGGCAAGCTTTGGATTTACCCTAGTCATCGCAGACCTGCATTTTGATTTGCGTCGTATTATTTGGTTCAGTTAAAATCTCTCCACTCTTCCCCATCTTTAATTCCTTATACATTCTTCGAATTAACTAACGCTCCCATATTTTTACTGTTTGTTCTCCTAGTTGGGTGAGTGTCCATGTCTCGTATCCGTATAATGTTGTACGTCTAATTATAGTTTTTAGATATTTGCGAAATTTATTTTCCTGGCAGAAAATTATTTTACATGAATAACACTCTGTTTTCTTTTGTTAGCACTTGTTTGATAACTTGCATTTAACCTCAGTTAGGAATACTTCAAATAAAACGTAAAATTTAAAAATAATTTGGAAACCTGCGACCGCAAGTATTTTACGCCGCTGATTTACAAATAAGTTTCCAAATGAATACTCCTGAATGTCTATTTATTGATTTTATTGTGATTTGAAGCGCGGAAATTATACATAGCAGGTAAAATATTATTTAACTTTGTGATGCATTTATATTCGTAAAAACATTATTTTACATATCAAATAATTGTTTGGTAAATAGAATATGTAGAAATTACGTTAAAGTGAAAAGATATTTTCGTTCGACATATACGGACAAATTAGCAACACATCTAGGTACACATATTCACTTGGCAATTAGATGCAAATGTATGCCGATTTAAGACGGTTTCTGAGATACTTAAATCATTCATCATTCTGCGATTCTGCTTATGTTATGTATATGCATTCGCAGCAGCATTATGTCATTGCACTTGTTTGTATATTGTTTACGTTGTATGCGCACAAATTCTTGCCCTGCTGTTGCCGTTCACTTCGGATTTGTCACGTAGAATTACTGCTGGCTCATTGGCGTAGGACGCGACATTTCCAACAGGAAAATACAAAACTTTGGGTTTATTTTATAGGAAATAATTCCGTTTTGGATTCAGCGTCGTGGTCCAAAAGATCGCGGAATTTGTTCTCTAACTTAGATCTGCTATACTCAGATTTAAACTAGGAGGAACATTTTCAAATATTAGTTCCAAAACCTCTAGATACAAATCTCCCACATCGTATTAGCTGCCATTAAGTTACCCCAAGGAAGTGTTATTGGGCCGATTTTATATTTTTTGTATACAGGTGATCTTCCTACCGTGGATCAAACAACAATTGCTACATACGCAGACGATATAGCAATACTGGCAACACATTCGGACCTAAAATTAGCTTCGCAACTTTTACAAAAGAATCTGGATCTAATACAATGTATATTATCTAAACAACCGCCAGCTACCCCAAGCTGAGGATGTCAAATATCTAGACAGACGTCTGACTTGGCGTAAACACATTTGGACCAAACGAAAGCAGCTGGGTTTAAAGATAAAACAGCTATATTGGCTCTTTTGCAGATGATTGTTGATATCTCGTTTATTTCTAGAGATATTGTTATTTGAGTGCAACGTGTTTAAGTGAAGAGCGATTTTTGAAAAGTGCGATTTTCTGGAGCCACGATGCAACATAAAATTTTGTGTGAAACTGGGGAAAACTTTCACAGAAATACAAAAAAAGATCAGCTTTGTGAATTTGTCAGTTTTGTGCCAAAATTCGGATGACTCCAAGAGATTTTTTTCTTATTTCTGAAATTAAAATCAGTGCTGAAAGGATGCCGTTTCAGACTATTGATGACATCAAAACAAATGCGTCACAGACGCGCAATAGAAACACTGCTGGGAAAAGTGTGTGAGTATTGGAGGGGAGTACTTTAAAGGGGACCAATAATTTGTAATATTTTTAAGATTAGTTTTACAAAATGTTACAATATTGATAATTATAATAAATAAAAATTATAGGTGCTATATTTTCAGTTTTTCATTTAATAAATTAAATGTATTTTCGAACTATTGTTGGTTAACCAAAATAAAATTTCTGGGAAATTTAGAATGTGCCGCGAAAACATTCTAGAACTTTTCTGGTTTTTTGTACAGTGTAAATATGATTTCAGCATTTGCTCCTTCTGGTTAAAAAATAGAGTATAGTGCAGAGATATCGCGCGCAGAATTGAAAAAAAAACTTTTTATAAACTACGAAAGTAAAAGCATGCATTGAACTGGAACAAAACTGAATTTCTTTTCGAATTGACAAGGTTGAAATCCAGCTACTCACTTTGCTAGTTCTAATGTATGTACCTATATTGTATTTTAGAGAGAAGCTAGTTGACCAAGCTGCTGCACAACACAAGTCATGTCTGCATTTTGTCATTTTGCGGCTTAGCGTCTGTGTAGCATGTTTCATATAAAGATCATGTTTACAGCGATCTGAAAGTTCATCTGACATACGCGAATACGTGACGGATCTCAACACAAGTTTGCAAGACTACATAGCCACTACTGCTCTGTATGAGCAACTGGAACTTGTCTAGGGAAAAATGTACAACTTTATAATGATCTTCCGCATGATTTCATTCATTTGATACTCTGTGCAACAGGAAGTAACTACCTATTACCACAACTACAAATATTGTTTCATGAAATTAAATCCGTTCAAATATATAAAGTTCCAGGCTGCGCATTTCTATACATATTTTTAGAAAGCATGTTTTGTTTGAAACGTTACTAGTATGACTCTATAAACCGCGGGTCCTCTATAATATAATACAAAATTATGACATTTATCCAAATTTGGATGTGGCACTGTGCTTCGCAGATCTCGGTATGTGATATATTTATACTGCGGGTATAAGCCGATGTCACGCCCCCTAAAGATGTCATTAGCGAGGAATCATAGGGATAAGTTAAAATGGCAATAATCAATTGTGGGATTCGAAAGATCTCATGATCCACAGTTCAATGTGTTATCACGGAGCTATTTACCCAATAAAAATAATAATATGAAAATTTCAGTACTTTCAATCTGGAGCAGTGAAAAATATTTGAAAAATTTCGAGGGCCGCGAAGATAAAAATTTTGGGAATCGCTGCATAGATTAAGTTCTGTTCCATAGCAGCATGAATGAGATACAATAACACGGTATCTGCCTAATATGTGTCTGAATCTATGGAATGTAAATCAAAACTGCAGTTGCCTTATTTCCCTGTTTTGGCCCTACTAAGAGAATTGCTTTAACGATGTCCAACGTTTAAAAAATATTTTATAGAAAATTGCTTCAAATAAAAGAATTAGAAAAATGTATCATCTACAAATTCTATTTTTTATCTAAAAGGAAAAAGTACAAAAAGTTTGACTTCTTCTTGACTATGGAACATAAGATTCCTAAAGCCGACAAAAACTGTAACCACTTTAACTTTACCCCCATTACACCTTTGGGTAAATAACTGATGATATATTTATTTATGTACCCAAATATCGAGACATTACCACAAATGCAAAGAATAACATAATTCGTTTAACTAACTCCGAGAGTTGGTTCTTGAAAAAACGAAAATGAGATAAAAATTTATCATCGTATTTCACATAATCTCATTAATGTCAAATCTTTAACTAAAAAGAAATATTTATCATGTGTCTATTATACCTTGTGTAAAATGCAAGTGAGATATTTGACAGATCACTGATATAAAAATGAAAAACTTGCATGAATTGCTTTAGTTGTACATGTAAATCAATAATTTTTTAGCGGATATTATTTAGATGTTTTAATTTTGGGTGAAGTACCGGTACTTTTGTGGAAATATTAATAATAACTAAAAATCCTGAACAGCTTTTAGTAATAACCATGTAAGCAGTTCATTTATTTAAGCGAAATAGAAGTATACAAATTTTACTGATCAATCTAAAGGATTTTCATTTACATTATGCCTTCTTTCGTTGCGTAAATTTATATTAGCTTAAATTTTTGCATCCACAAATACTTGTAGAGAGAGCTGCAATAACTTCTAATTCATGAGCTACTATTTCTAAAATAAGGAATGTAGGTAATTCAAATTCTTTATAAGATTAGATCGTGTTATTTTGAAAAATTTTGACAAAACAATACAACAATAATAAATAAATAATATGCACCTCCTAATTAAGGATATTTAAAGTATTGTCCAGCATATACAACTAATTTAAAAAACGTTTTACTGCCAAATAGGAAGGTTAAAAATTTGATTACGAGATATTTCAATCACGTGAGTTATTTTGTCTCCTATGAGATTCCCTCACATTTCAATAATAAACCCCTCGATATTAGAACCATTTGGCGACAAATCCCAGAAATAATAATGAAATATTACTGCGACGTAGCCTACCTGGTGGTAACTTGGATTTGAGCATATCCATGGCGACGACATTGATGATAAGGACCCAGATGGGACACTCCAGGACATCGGGTTCCGATTTGACGAAGGCGATGGCGCTCAAACACTGGCATTCCAATCTGCGCCTATCTGGATAAGCTCTGCGTAATTCACGATTTACATTGGACTGGAACTTTTTCATATCGAAAAGCTGCAACAAACAACAACACACATGCAAACCTACAACTGCTCCTCACCAGGTCTTGTAGAATATGCTTATGTCTGAACGAAAATATAACAATTAGTTCTTGGGACTTACCTTGACGGGTTTCTCCGGTTCAAGAGCGCAGCCAGGAAGCTTCAAAATCTCGTTCCCGATGGCATTTTCATCGTCTTGCCCTGTGCTTTTGACGTAAACGTTGCACTTAGAAACACGTTTGATTAGAATGTTGCCAGCGTCATCCATCTTGATCTTCACGCCCTGAAACACGTACAAAATCGAAACATAAAAATAAATTTCTTATCGGAATGTTTAAAGCCTAAGGTATTCGTCGAAGTGGTATCTGATTTATTGTATAAATAAAAAACGTGTACACGTGTTTAAGAAGGTGTCCACAGCATTTTATTTTGTAAAGCTCTTGTGCAAAACAGGCAAACAATTATATATCAATGTCTGTGTTCTATACCGGAGGTATCTTGGTACCAACACTTTTAAATGAACGCAAATAACAAAAGAAAAAACATGGTATATCCGTGACTACAAAGGTAATATGATATCTTGATAAATATCAGTGTACCAAAAATAGACTTTCAATAAAATCCAGTGACACGATGTTTCTTTTAAATTGTGAAATTTTTTGTTTACTTACATGTCCGATGTGCCGTTTGAATTCCTCAGTTTTCTGGTCGCGCATTGGGTTCTCGAAACCACACAGCCCGATCCTGCAACAGAAATATTTACGTTAGAACATACTTTACTTAACACAAAATTTTCTTCATCATAATATTAGGGTAAAATATTTACACATTTTCCTAATAAGAAAATGGAGAAATTGAAACAGAAATCAAAGAATATATAATGACAACAAATAGAGCTTTCCACGCAAACAATAATTACTAAAAAAATTGATTTTAACTACAGATACAAAAATGAGAATTTACCGAACGATAATAAGACAAATAAAAATGTGAATGAACTATGAAATAGAACAAAAGTTGAAAGGAGAAGACGTAGTGATAAAGATTAAGCAACAGAAAGTCAGATGGCTTGGACATATATGAAGAGCTGAAGAAAAGTAAGTAATTAAATCAGTATTAAAATGGAAATCTGGAGGAAGCAGAAGACGAAGCAGGTCCAGATCAACATTGCTATAGGAAGTAGAAGAAGATTTAATAACAGTAGGAATTAAAAACTTGCTTTGTAAGAAGACGTGGAGAAACCTAACTACAAGGATTTAAAGGAAAAGAAAAGAAGATTGGTCCTTTCCAACAAAAGGACCAAGAGAGCTTTATATTACAAAGGTACCTATTTCTGTATGATTTTTGACTCAGGCCGTATATGAACCCGAAACACGAGACTATTTATGCATATGATTCCAACAGAGCAGATCAATTAGCGAAACCATTGTGAATAGGCTGAATACAAATATACAGGGTGTATGGTAGTATGGTAATGAAATCACAAACGCAAATGGAGCAGAAATATTGTATGGTCCGTTGACGGTTGAACAGGCAAGGACAAATGTGAATTTGTCACATTGTTCAGTAAATTCGTTTCTGGATTTTTATACCAGCTTGTGACAATACAATGAAGTGAGCGAATAAGATGCGAGAACGTGTGCAGTTTTCAAGGATCTTGCCATTTTACTTTTATTCTTTATTTATTTGTTTGTTCGTCATTCGATTGCGTGCTTATATTCTGCATCTTCACTGCTACTAGGCACTGCACTGATTTCATTGCTCCTTAATACATCAAATGGAATAAATTTATATATTTTCAAAATAATTGGGGGTAAATTTCAGAGTGCCAAATGGGTAACTGACTTGATAATGCTCATCAAAATAATAAAATAATTAGTAATGACGTAAGAAAATAGATTCGTTTACCACAGCCAATACTAATTATCATTAAATATACAAATCTTCTCTAACATCTGACGGCAGACAACTCCACGCACAAGTAAATTTCACTTACCAAGATACGAAGATGAAGATTTAATTAAACGCCTAAATATATTTTATTCAAAATGTGATCCATTCAATTAATAAATTTAAACTGATTGATTATAAACGTAAACCTAATCTGTGTAAAACAAATGAGTCTATTTATATCCTTGTATCATTAGCTATACAGCTATATCTAGTGGACGTAAAAGTATACATTTAGTACATTTATTGAGCGTAGAAAATCGACGATAAATGCAAACATCTGCATAATTCCGATGCAAAAGTTTGTATATGTTGTTCCGCCAATTACTGTAGCGTGAATAGTCAAGCGATCATAATGAAAGAGAAGAGGACACTGATATGAAAACTCAATGCTATTATTATTAATTTGGTAAGTATCTACTAATATTTCTATTTTTTTTTGTACTATTATTTCAAATTTCATCTTATCTTAATTTATTTATCACATAAAGCACACAAAAGTATTACGTCGGCTACAAAAGTTTGTATATGCGATATCTCTTAATTACAATATTTCTGCAAATCTCAATGTTTTGACGAATGCTATTGTACTAATCTCCAATGAAAAATTTATGACTAAACTCAAAGTAGTTTAGTCGTAAACAGTTTTTTTTGTGAGTATTTCAGAATCAACTGGATGTCATATACAAACTTTTGCATCTAGTGGACAGTGGAGTTAAATGAAATTTTTTTTAAAGGAATTGAACGATGGACAAAGGAAAATAATCAAGGAATTAACCTAGCTAGGCTGAATTTAATCATGAAAATTTAGTTTCTATTACCAGCCATACAGTGATTAGACGGATCTAGGGAGAAACGCTCAAGTCTATTCTGAAAGCTGAGGATATAAAATGCATTTTCTGAAAATTTAATAACAATTAAAAAATTAAACACGGTTATTTACTAAGCAATTAGAAGTATTTACCAAAAAGTTTGGTAAATTTTCAGAAAATGCATCTTATGTCCGACTAATTCGGTAAATTCTACTGTACTCTTTTTCCGTGTATGTCTCCATGTCAATCTGGGCAAAAACTCACGACCTGTATGTTTTATGTAGTTGTAAAGATATCTAAACAAAATGCCGAATAAGTAAAAACAGTTAGTGTTAAATTTATACGATCCGAAGCATAAAATTTCACAACTGAATCTAAATTTACCTACGCATTGAAATTGCGTGGTACCACGCGTAACCGGTTATGTCACAAATATTTCCAGCTTCATTTGGGTGCGTGTGTGATTCACCCAAATGTCTCTAGTTTCGTACCTTCCTCTAAAGTTTAAGGACAAGTTTATAGTAAATGATGATTCTCTGTACAGACAGTGCAAGAACAACGGCGATAAGATCCGGTGAAACTGTAACTCAAGGCTGTAGTAGAGTCAGGACGCCCACAGAATAAAGTGACAATTTATAATTTTTGTTTTGCTGCACGCGAACGTTCACGTCGGGGTAGTATTGCAGCAAGAGTTTGTTTCGAACATTTGTAATGTGTCATAGAGCAATTGTAAATGTCAGCTTGTTGTGTGAAAGATTGGCGCTATTAAATGGGTGGTCTACAATTCTACTTGTTTGCTGTAACAATGCTCATGATTTCTACCTCTTCATAATTCAATATACTTGTATATTGGAACTTTCAAATCAAAATGTATGGTACACGTAAAAAAGTATCGTACAATTTACCGAATTATTCGGCAAGTTGAGAATATAAGATCCATTTTCAGAAATTTTCATAACAAATAAGAAACTAATCACGAATATTTACTAAACAATTAGAAGTAAAGTACTTACTAAAAAGTTTAGTAGATTTTCAGAAAATGCATCTTATTTCCTCAGTTAACCTAATTGGGCTTCCAAATTATCAAGAGATGGCGTTGGTCACAATTTACGAAAGGTACATGTCAAATTCATTTTGTATGATATCTCATGATGGCGAATGCATGCTTTAGTATTGGTAGTTTCTTTTTATTGGCAGCAAAATTGTTGCCATACACTCTGCAAATTTTCCTGTTTTTACATGTTTTCTTGGAGAAAATTCAATCTTAAACTATAATCTACAAATACAATGTACATTTCATTTTTACATCTTATTTAAATAATACGGTTTGAACCAATACATTACTTTCATTGGAATACTCTTAAAATAACTACTATTGTTATTAATTTTAAAAATATAACAATTAATTTTAAAATACAATGAAATTTATGTACCTTATGGTTAGTTTAGCTTTCTACCAATATTAATTTTGGAAGCCCAATAGTTCGGTAAACTCTACTATAGGTACTATTTTTTCCGTGTAGATAGACGTACGTAGTATTTTGATTGCCTATGAAGTTTGACACTTTGACAATTAAACATGCCAATTTGTACAATCAATCAAATAGCTCATTGGTAATGTATCAGACTGCGAATCGTGAATTTTCGGTTCAAATCCAATACAAGACAATTGCCATTTTAAGTTCATCCGTATGGTTTCCCTTCCCTTAAGTTCTTTAGGATGTCCAGTAAACGCACTACACGCGCAAAAATATATTACTTACCGAGATCTGCGAAGGCAGATTGCCACACCCAAAATGGGTTCTAAATAAATTTCAATTTATGGACAGTTTGGAATCTAAAATATATAGTGTGTTTTCTAAGTGGCAGTTAGGTCCACGTATAAAATAAACTTTAGTAGTCAGCTTGTCGAATACTTATTTGGAATCATGTACCATCAATTTATAGGTGATATATTTTTTCGTATAACCATACTTTCTTGCAACAAGGAATTTAGATGTTCAATAAATTTTATAGCCGTTGCCGAGACACAAGAATATAATGTATTTAATGTGTTAAACATCTTACTCATTACTTAGTGATTAACACATGATTATCTTTTAAGTGACAGCTAAATGTCTTTAAATAATAATAAATTAAATTGTAAATTGGCAAATTGAGTTAAATAAAAATTAACTATTAATTCTGATGAATAGCTCAAATTAATGAAAATACCGTTTTTACACTGAATAATTGCTGTGTTTTTTATGAGCAAATCACGCATTAACTTATTATCCGCTAACGAATAATTATATGACGCTATCTTTTGTATTACTTTTATTTTCATTTGATGAGTCTAAGCTTCCGTTATTTTTTGCGTGTTGCGTCACTATTATGTTTACACTTAATTTCGTCAATGAGCAACAAATTTAAATATTTTTAGAAGTCATTGCATTCTTTTCTACACCATCACACATAGCTCTGCGCTAGCATCTTTGCGGATCATGATTTTAAATTTAGATTTTGTATTTCAAAATTTGTGAAAAAAGAGAGCAAATAGACAAATCTAACTTGTGAAGAATTACGTTCTTGTGTAATTGTTTTTGGACGAAATGGCTTTAGTCGAATTGTCTTGGCTTCTAGAAATATCTCAATACAAACATTTCGAATTGTAGAATGTAAATATTTACATCGAATTTTGGATTCCTGCAGAACAACATAACTGCATACAATTGGAAATATATTTTCGTTAACTAAATCAGTGACAATTTGTATATAATAAAGTCTTTATGCAGAACATTACAATATTCGATTTCACACAATTTGTTAATAAAATTTATTGTGGTTCTTACGTAAAGTTGTAAATCTGGCATCTTTGAAGATGGAAACAATGTTCAGAGACGGAAGTATAAATTATGAACGCTGGGATCTGAAGAGAAAGTCGAGGAGGAAACAAAACATTATACAAACAAAGTATCATTTTCTACAAATTATAATCTACCATAAAAACATAATTTTGACGAAATACATACATATATCAACATTCCTTTTCTCCAGTTTCACCGAAATTTGCAATATTCAACAAAAAAGTAGGAAATCTACATAAATAATGAATACCACATCATCATGACCCACAGACGAAAAATTTTAGAAACAAATTCGATATATCATGACGGTCGATTGGTAGTGGCACTTATAAATAGCTCCAAAGTAAAACATCAGACTATGGAACATAAGATCCTTAGTTCGATTCCCAAAGCAGACAAATTAAAAAAAAAAATTACCCTTGAGACTCCTCTCCCACATAGCTTTGGGGGAACTGATATGACGGTTAGTAAAGGCACTTATAAATAGCTCCGTGGTAACGCATAGAACTGTGGATTATGAGATTCCCATTTCAAATTCCAAAGCCGTCAAATATTTAAAATACCCCTGAGACTCCTCTACTACTAACAAGTATGGGGGAGCCAAAATGATGGTTGGGACAGCACTTATAAATAGCTTCATGGTAAAGCATCGGACTGTAGATTTTTAGATCTTCTGTTCGAGCTCTAAAGTTGACAAATTTTAAGAAAAAATTTGGGCAATCTCACAGTATTAAAAAAACCCTGAAACTCCTGTCCCACTAACAAGTATGGGGAAGCTAAAATGACGAATGGAACAGCACTTATAAATAGCTTCATGGTAAAGCATCGGACTATGGATCATTAGATCTTCAGTTCGATCCCCAAAGCCAATACATTATGGAAAATAATTCTGAGAATCCCACAACATAGACTAACAGCTTGGGTGAGCTGAGTTGGTAATGCTTTCCACAAAATTATTTCACTAGAAAGAAAAACTTGTTATACCAAGATCTGAAAAATATATCGTCTGCCCGAATTTACAAATTTACATTGAAAAAAATAACGTATAAAATATTTATTTTCTTCTATTTCAATATCTGAAAAATATTAGAACCTAGCCTGTACATTTTCAATGTATCAACTTATCATTTGACTTGGGTGTCCAGCAGATAAAGCAGAATAATTCCAATTTATAGGGGGCGTTAATAGAATGAAATGGCATCTGCAAGGTGCGCCAAACAGTACTTAGAATGATTTCGCAATAAATTCCAATCTCATAAAATAGTTATAGTTATTGGTGTTCAGACACAGATGTCACACTCTAAGTAATGTGTATTACCCATTGCGTATTTTCACAATAATATACAGTGTAGTAAAAATTTTACTTGATATACCCAACCATACTTAAAATTATCTTTATAATTTATTGGTCCATATTAGCTATGAATTTTCATTAGTAAGCCAAGTACCGCGCTGTACATAAATTCATTCTAAAATGAACAAATATATCATCACATCATTACCCATTTTTTAATGTGGAAATCTGCTTAGTTCTGGTCTTTGTGATTGTTTATGTTGATTAGGAACTGTCAAATTGAGGCCCCGAAAGATGTTATTGAGTTTCTCATGTTCTATATTCCGATGCGTTACCATGAAGATATTTACCCCATGATGATGTGATCATGGGCCCTATGACCAAATTTTACACACAAAAAATACCCGTATTTTTAAAACGAAAAAATATGTAAGTTTGCAGGAAATTAAATTTTAAAATTTAGGAGAAGGAATACTTGACGTAATTTTGGTACGAGAAGGATGAACAGATATAAATGTCATCTGTTGTAAAATAAACATATAAATATCTCATATCGCCATTTATTCGTTTTGCATATGGAACTCTGCTCTAGAAAATCTCATTCAGTGCGGTTACTAGCCGTCAAGCCATGTTCCCCATTGGTGTTAGTGGCGTAGGAAATGCAGGGGTTAAAATTGCAACTGTTGCCGATAGGCAGACTTTGTCCTATCACAAGTGACTCCATAAGTACAAAAAAAAATATCTAAATCGGTGAAGCCGTTTAGGAGCAGAAGAATTACGAACACACTCACAGCGGAATTTTATATATAAAGATAAATAATACAGCACAACAAATTATTACTTTTCATTTGTGACTCGGGTCT
Source organism: Poecilus cupreus (assembly GCA_963942605.1). Classification (NCBI taxonomy): domain Eukaryota; kingdom Metazoa; phylum Arthropoda; class Insecta; order Coleoptera; family Carabidae; genus Poecilus; species Poecilus cupreus. The sequence continues at coordinate 5,460,160 of OZ012715.1, read as the reverse complement.
CTCTATGTTTAACTGGTTCATTTTGCTTTAAAATGAAGGGAAATCAAAGACAAAATGTCCTTGATTTATTTTTACGGTCATGAGTTGCTTTTCCCCCGTTTTTTTTTTGCCCTAATTATGTATCAATAAAAGTTTTGTCCAGCCTACAGGCATTTGACAGGTATCCCTCATACTAAAAAAAAAAAAATTATTAGAAATGTCATGGCACGAAAAACTAATTTTTATAACCCAATTTTTTTCTCCATTAACTAAATGTATTTCTTATCAAAATATATTACAGCGGGAACAGATAAACATAAATAAATCATCACGCCCTTGACCCATTTTTGGGTATGGTACTCTTTCAAGACCAGATCTCGGTATATGATGATATTTTAATTACCATCTATCAATTGCATCCCCCAAAGATGTAAATGTATGGATCAAAGTCCACGATGATGGAAAAATGGAATTAAATTTATTTTAATACAAATAGTTTCAGTCCAAATCACTAAAAATCTTTAGGGAAATCCTGAAATGGCTGAAAATGGTAATTGTCCAGTATTTCTCGGATTAATATTGTATGAATTCCATGTTTTTTTTTTGTTATTACTTTAATGCCCAGTTGCACCGCTCTCACTTAAACGTTGAGAGTTCCTTAAAATGCTAAGTAATCCTTAAATATAAAAACTTCTTTGCACCAGCCTAATTTCAGCACTTAAATTGACTTAAGAAATCCTTAAATTAAGTGTCCGACATTGGACACTTAACGTCTACTTAACAAAAGGACTGTCAAGTATTTGTATTTGTGGTGAGAAAGAATGCCAATTTATTATGATATTGATTACGACGATGACGATATGGATGATTTGGAAGAGAATAATATATGAACGAGCTGATTATTTTTATAATTTGTCGGATGGATAATTCTTTGAACGATTTCGTTTAACAAAAAATACTAGAATACTAGAATCGTATTTCTGTGATTTCTAATATCACAAAATAATATTATTAAAAATTTATTAACTTACTTAGTAATTCTTCTTGATAAATTAATGAATTTCCTGAACATTTTAAATGTCACAAACAATAAACAAATATTCTTGACAGTTCGTATTAAACTTACTAGATTCTAACATTAGAAAATGAAAATTTCGTTAACACTAGAATGCCCGGACAGGTCAAAATGACCGTTTGTACAATTTAAAATGTTCTTAAGCACAGACATTATATTGTAATGTTAATTTACCAAAGATTCTTCGAGGTTTTTGAAATTCTGTTTTAAATCTCTAGTTTTAGATACAGAATGTAGAACTAAGCAATGCCTAAATTCAACGTGAACAACAAACTTAAGATATAAGGGTTCCTTAGAAATAAGTAATACTTAGTAAAGTTTAATTTTAAGGAAAGCGGTGCAACTAGGCTTACGCTAATCAAGGGTTAGATTGAATATTTTTTATTGTTCTTCACTTTATAATTTTACAATTTATTTTAATTTTATAGGTTTGAAATATCAGAAAAAATGGTGATTATTTATAGAGCTACCCCGACTGGTGATATAGGTTAGGGAAGTAAAAATGCGTTTTAGGTTCTAGTTAGCGTTATGCAAAACAAGGCAAACTGAGAATTTGCGTAGTGAGCATAGGCGTTGCTCACGTTATTTATATTGAGTATAAGTAAAATAATGGAGCGCTGTGCGCCATAGTTGTCGGCCTTGCTGGCGCAGTCTTATCTAACGGTCTGAGCACGAACTACACCACACAGAACATACGTAGGCATACGCACCACCACGGGATTTTCGCTTTTTTACACGACTTTCAACGCCTACTATTCCACAACTAAAGCGACTGCTCCCGTGTTCGCTGGAAAAATATTGGTGCCAGTAACGATAGCTTACCCCGACTGGGATCATTCATGGAGCCGTGCTAAAATTAGAACGCCCTACGTACTACTCACTACATAAAAATAAGAGCTGCTATAAATAAATAGCATATTGACCATTACGTTTATTGCTGAACGCACTTATTCATTTCTACACGGCTTGTCATCAAAAAAATTGGACCAGCAACAGAGTTCACATTTTCTTTGATGACAGGTATAATTTCAGGTTTCCTAACCGTAATTGAGAAGTGTTTACTCTTTTTATTACAATGTTTCGAGTTGGTGGCCTGAAGTATACCACTAAACAATGCTGATGCCCTTAGCTAATGACAACCAAATCAACAACACCATAAACGACCTTACCTGACAGACAAACAACTACTGGACAAATTATAAACATATCCTTAAGGAAAAATTTAAAATAAAACGAAATAAAATATGACACATAATATACACAAAAAATGTAATGTTATTTAATGTACACGTATGTAAATAACCTAGATGTTGAAGGACGAAAAATTTAATAAAATATAACCCTCAAATGCCGGGGTGGTCTGCCAGTACTATTTTGCCGGTACGAAGTACTGTGTACGTCAGTTAATTTTTTAATATCTTAACCAAATATTCCCTAGATTTTTTTCCTTTTTCATCAGAAATTACTTTAAACTTGTTTAAAATCAAATTTGGGATTAAAAATGCCAAAATAATTGTATATAAACAGTAAATAACCTGAAACAGTCTTGCTGGCGTAGTCTATACGCCAGCACCGGCATTTGAGGGTTAAAAAATGAGTTTCATAAGATAATTTAGTAATGCACTAATTAAAGTCATGCAAAGGACGAGTGCGATAACAAGTGTAATGAAACATATTTTTTGAAATTTTTATATTGAGGTTATTTTATAATTCTGTTAGATTATTAAAAAATGCGACTTGTCAAATATATAACTTGTGGTTTTTTATGAATTGCGAAATAAATGCTATTTCAAATTGTTTGACAATTAATATTTATTATTTTTATCCCATATCTACCATTTTGAGGCTATATGTCAATTTATCTGTCAGATTTGAAAGCATTCATACCACAACTTAAAAATGAAAAGCGTCAAAAACGGTGCGTTTATAGATCTTAACAACGTGTTTTCAGTTTAATATGTATGTATTACCCCATAAACTAAAAAAAAAAAAACAATGTTAATTTAAAAGCGGGGCATCAATGATATCAAAATCAGGCTGTTATATTATTTTAGTTCAAAAATGCTTGGAATAAAAATTGCGAAAAATTAAATTTGATGTCTACATCAATCAAAATAATTATGTATGTAATTCTTCATAAACGTGAAAAAAATTGTTGAAAGTTGATCTACATCTGAAGTTTGACATTTAAAACGTTATACTTTTGTTTATATTTTGTCCCAATTTGCTTTCCAATCATGTAAAAAAGGCAGTAGTTTTTGCAGCAGCAAATTTAAATCTGTTGACTGATTTTAATAAAGATACATATTCTTTATTTGGAGCAATTTACATATAAGCAACTTTTGCAAATAAAAAAATCTGATGAGGCACCAAATAACCTCTCGTGTAAATGATACAAAATAGAAAAAAAATCAAATAAAAATTGTAGCTAACATTATTTTACATCTTTTCGATATTTACTTAGATATGGTTAAAAGACCGTACAGTTCTTCAAGTAAACGTTCACTTCGTTTTATGAATGGGCCCACAAACCAATTTTTTATGAAACTTTATTAGATTCTATAACGATCAGTGAAAACCCGATGTGAAATTTCCATATATTATCAGAGATATGATTTTTTACAGTTTGTGTGACGTCACTGGTACTGCTCCAGTGGTACTAAAACAACGATTTTTCATGATAGTAGATATTATATATTTTTTAATGTAAAAATTATATTTACATATTATAAGTCTTAATTTACAACAATTACTCTTAATAGAAATAAAGATATAATTCCTTTGGCGACTTGAGAGTATTTTACTTGATATTCGAGTAAATAACATACGAAAGTTTGAGAACAGTAGCGCTGATAGTAAGGTAACCTAACCTCAACACACAATTTTATTCAATAGATTTTCAACACAACACAATAAAACAGTGAAATTATAAAGCAAGTAATAGAAACCCAACAAATATAATCTTAAATACCAACAAACAAAACCAATAAAATGACATTTCGTAGCTCTATTTTAGCCCACAGTAGGCGTTGGGCGCAGCGGCACGATTTTGATATAATGTTATATTTCGTTTATGGTTTATGCGCCCATTAATACTGAAATTTAAATATAACTTGCCTAATTAAATTTAAAAAATTTACCCCTGTGGTTTCCTCTCCACTAACATCCTTGGGGGCTATGATTTGACGGCTGGTAACCGCACTTCATACGAAAAAATATATCACTTAGCGCGATCTGCGTATGCAGAGTGCCACACCCATAATGGGTAAAAGGCGTGATGATATATTTTTTTTAATTTAGGCTTGTATGATACAGTTTTTCATCTTGAACATTTTTGGAATTTACAATTTTGTTTTAAAATATATGACAGAATTACCCTCATATGAAAATTTTACCATTGAATTTTATATCGGTCATTGTAAATCATGAGAATTCTTTAGCTGGGTATTAAAAAATATATATTAGTTAAAAGATATAAATATTATTGTTATTAATTTTATGCATCCTACCATGTTCAAATAGTTGCTATACATATTGTATAAGTATAACAGCTCTAGTTTGATGGTATTACATTACATACATAATAGAGAGTTCTAGGTTAGAATCGTGGTTGTTCGATGTTATTTTTTATTCTCTAACTCGTGTATTTGTAATTTGTATAACTTTTTTTTATTAAGTTGTCTCATACAACATTAAGATAATTTACCTACTCTATTTTTTGTTCATATCTCGGAAGCAGTAGATTACAAATACACAAAAAATGAAGGGAAAATAACAGGCATGATGTCTCTGGACGCATGATTCTGTGGTTATCAATTATTTAAAATGATACGGGCGTTACTAACGAAAGTTCTACTGAATTTAATAAAAAATATATTAAGTTTTTTGACTTGGACACTATTAAAATATGTGATATACCTACACCAACGCGAAGATAAAAGTAAATGTTAATATATTCTTGTTTTTTGTTGCTGATCCTCTGATAAAGTTTAATGGAAAGAAAAAAATAAAAATATCGGTTTTGCTCAAGGCATCAAAGCATCAGCTAGAATAAACATCTTTATTATGAATACATTATTTGAAAATTATATAATTTAATGTCAGGTGGGTCCAAAAATAAAAAAAACAACACTTTTCCAACATTTAATAAGTTAATTTCTGAACTCTGGTCCCGAAAAGATTTTCGAGAATGCTATGTATTTTTTTTATACTCGTATTGCCGAATTGATTTCAAACATTTGGAAGTCCGTGCAATTTTCATTCGGCCTAAAAATTCCTTTTTTTATTTAGGGAATGCAAAATGTTTGCTTATTTGGAAATAAAATTTAATGTTTACTTAAATATATCGTTATGTCTTTTACTTTATGTCAGTAACGTTAAGAATTTGTTCTGATAATCGAGTTTTACTGTATACATTAATTTCTTCTTTTTTTCTACAGGATGTTCGAAAAAGAAAACAACTCGTGGTGTCACCTGCTACAGTGCCTGAATTTTAACGAAACCAGACGACTTTCACTTTTTAGTGGTAAGCTCAATTTTCAACTTTTTTCTTTTTGAAATCAGGTTTGTGTACAATCAAACGCGTTAAATTATCCGTTTTATTCGGCTGTACTGAAACGCACGTTGCTAGAATTCGCCGCTTTAATTAACATTATCGGAGAATATCTCTCATTATTGTTGAGTGCAGCTGTCTATCGGTAGCAATAAATAATTTCAGTGACCAAAAACAGGCGGCGAATATTTAACTAGTCGACCTTGCGCGTTCTGTCGGTACTAGTGAAGGTAAACCTATACGAAAATATAGCAACGAAGAAGTATTTTTACTTTTTTATGCGGAACTGTATTGCAAACTGTATCTAATAAGAATTTAATTGAAGTGTGTCTATAGGGATAATTAAATAAATAAATTATTGTGAGATCGTGAATTGATCAAATTTTTTGATAAATATTATATATTTTAACTGATCAATCAATTTCAAGGCTGTTCATTGTTTATTTATCTTATAAAATTGATTTTACTTTACTAATGATACACAAATCGTTCTTTGATATATATAAACAAAGTAAACACAAATAGATTCAAACTAGTAACTTCATGCTTAGGTACAACATATCGCGTTTCGAGATTTGAGAAAATGGGTAAATGACGTAATTATATATTTTATTATAATTATTTATTTATAATGGATCGAAACGGTCACCACTTTTTATTTTATCCTTTTGATTCCCCTTCCTTAACATCTTTGCGAAACTTGATTTGACGGCTGGTACCAGTACATATATCCCTATGAGATCTACAAAACCAGAATGTCACAACAAAAATGGGTAAATTTTAAATTTATTTTAGTAAAAATTTTCAAATGTACAAAAATTAAACCGTAAATATTGTTTTCCTATTTCACGTACACAAAGTAAATTTTGTGAGACTGGTTTTCTCAAAAACAATGTTACAAAATTGAATTTTGTGCAACTGTTTTTGGGCAATTTATTATTTGTAAAATTAACAGTCTGTCAAAGTTGATGCTGTCATTGCTCGCGTAAAATGATTGAATCGGAGCCTCTGCGTCGGGGTTGCGGCCTATGACCCGATAGGCCCCGCGGGCAAAGCCCCTTGTTGACCAGTGGTATATTAAACATGCAATACAATTTTATTTTTATTAAATTTATGAACGTGAAATAGGAAAAGTAGTATGAACAACTCGTGTTACAATGCCTAATTGTAATACTCGTATTTTGCGTAACTCGCCTGCGGCTCATTTACGCAAACTATACTCGTATTACAAAAAAGATCATTTTCACACTAGTTGTTCAATATACTATTGTTATACTCATTACTTGAAAGAATTTTTTTTTTTTTAATTCATATATGGCGCAATTTAATCTAAGTAAACATTTTTGGTACCAATGGTTTACTGATTATTTATAATAATTAAATTGCAATTGTAGACATTATAAATAATTTTGTTTTTCCGGTAGTGTAATTCATTCACTGAATTTTATTAAAGAACTCAAATATTTGAAGTTTAAATATTATTATTAAGCACAAGTTTCGAGACGGCCTGTATATGTAAGAGTAATGGTGGGGAGCTAGTTAAAAAATACATTAATTATGCTAAACATCAAATTTGAGAACTATCTATAATGTCAACCTGTCTTCTAATAAACAAGTTTTTATTTCGAAAGATAACACTAGCTTAACCCACTAATAACACCTCCTATTAACAAATTATAACATAAATTTGATATCTTGACACTTTTTCGTATTTATTTTTATTAAAAGTAGAACCAGTTGAATATAAACAAGAATATGTCATACATAGTGCTATAGTTATAATGGTTATACAAAAAAAATAGTAGTTTCTAATTAAAAAATAATCCGGTAGCCAAAAAAGTTTTAAATTCATTAGGTTGATACATCTACTTTACATCAGGTCTCAAAATAGAATATTTAGCGTATGATTCTAATTATTTTACAGAAAAAAAAGTGACTTCACAAATTGAAACGCTGTGAGACAATGTTTGTACGAACAAAAAGTATACAATATAACAATAATTTATTCGTTGTTTCAGGTTAGGTCTAAAATAGGAATATTTTGCGCATGATAATCGTTATTTAACAATAAAAAATAGGTTCATATGTCCTTGAATAAATTCCAATACCGCTATACAATGAACGGTGCACATCTACGGGTTCATTTGAATAAATAGGTTTGACATAACCTTACTTTCCTACTCATCGACTATAAATTCTTGTCCGTTTGGAAATATCAGTTGTTATTGTAATTATCTCTTATAGGTCAACAATGCGTAATGGCATCTTAATATTATTCTACTTATTTAAGTTCACAAAAATTGTCTTTGATAATTAAATTTCTATTATTCATATTTGATTTAAATATGTATAAAACCAAGGATATGCGCATTCCTATGAAAGAGTTAAGTTATAAACAACCATAAAATTTCTTGCTATACAGAAAAACTTCGCAAATGAGATAATCGTTTAGAAAAGATGTTCTTTGTAACTTCTTTTAATAGTTTTACAAATGTTATTTTAAGTTTGAAACCATACAATTAGAACAAGCTTAAATATAATGATTATTTCCCATTTGCTTCCCAACTAGCGACTGTTAGTTTAAAAAATGTTCATGCTATTTCTGTATGAATTATAATAACGCTGAAAATTAACAAAAACCTAATTTTGTTTTATGATTAGCCTTATTACCAATAATGATAGCCGAAATAAAATAGAGATAGCAACACCAAATTTAATCTTTCGCAATATTTGAAAGACTAGAATCGTCCATAATAACCACAAGTTCACAGCAGAAAAAAATTAATGTGTATTTTAAGTTGATATGGTATCCTGATGTCAACTTCACTAAGGAATTATGAAATAATAGGTTGTGAGATTTTTGCTGAAGTATATGTGTTCTAAATGTGTTTTGACAATTTTCTCAATGATATCTCTATGGTGTGGATGGATGGATGTATGTCTGTATGTTTAATAACTCACGATATAGTAAGTAGTAGTATAGTGAGTAAATGACAGTTGACTTGACACACGAGACGATTAATTCATTTTATTTTAAATATATCAACTGTTTAAAAAGTTTCAAAGTCTTAGTAATCAAAGTACTTGAAATATAAAATGTCATTTATAATTTTTTTGTTTGCGGATTAGAGAAATATTTAATATAAGTTTTATGTCTAACTAATGATCTTCCAGAAGAGAGTTGAAAAATTACGTTTGAGCGATCATTAATTGTTACTATTTACTTTAAAATGCATAAGTTATCCAACAATATAGAGATTTTATTATCTTTTCTTTAACAATTTTTTCGGCTTAATAACCTTTTCCAGAAAATTATTGCGTTAAAACTTTCTAAAGGGAAAAAATATTTTGAGAAAAACTGAATTATATGAATGAATAATCAAAGTTACTATGAGAACAATGAAATAATTGATATGCCTATGTATCAAACATGTATCAGGTGTTATTATTAAACAATTAAAGTCAAATTTATATGTTTGGGAAAGTTAAGTGGTGTACCCACTAGATTTTTATTTGTAGAACTAAAATATTATGTCTTTAACCACATAGACATCAAGATACAAATAAAGTAATTACATTTATGGACAAGCAATATGTTAACCAAACAAATTATTGTCTGTAGAGGAAAAAAAAATTTTTTTGTAATGTTGTTAGGCATACTTCATATTACTTTATTTTTATAACGAGGTATTTATGCTATTAATTTTGAAGGAATCCATAGCTACATGAAGCATTTTGGTAAGAGCAGATCTCGCTATAGCTCATTGAATCGCAGTTCCCAAGGATGATAATGGAGGAGAATTTACAGGGGTAATTTTATGTAAATTCTAAAGTATAGATCAAATCTAAATCTTAGGATCCACTGTCCTACGAGTTACCACGGAGCTATGTACCTACTCTATTTTAAAAGTTTAAATAAATAAATAAAATAAATTCAATGGTGGGGAAGCGATGCGGATGGTATTGGCGAGACTGGGTTTATTTTTAAATAGTCTATCTGTTAAAAATCTAGTTAGATTTATGATCCACCTCCACAAACGAATAAATCTCGATTAAAAGTAATTTCTTGCTCGCAAAGTTTTGAGCCCATTTTTGAAACCTCGATGTTAACGACCTACGGTCAAGTCAAAGGCCCAGAATCATTTTAAACTGAAATCTCGAAAAACGAATATTTTGGTCAACATGTACGAAACCGCACTGATTTTATCGCAGCAAGTTATGGGACATTGTACACCTAGATCTATTTTTAAAAAACTCAGAATTCAGAATAACACATGAACTTGTTATGTTGTATCTGTTTGAAAAATCTCTGCACACCATTTCACAAGAGCGGTAGACATTAAAATTGTTGTTATTAGCCACTCCTTACGTGACAACTACGTTTGCTTGAATGCCGCGAATATTTTTCTATTGTGCGCTCGAAAGTGGAGCAAATAAACGTAAGTAAAATGTTAACTTTAATACCAGCTTTACTTTAAGCGAGCATATTGTGAACTGCCTACCAAATTATAGGTTGGATCTACTGTTACTTGCATTGCAATTTTTGTCAGAACTACTAGAAGAAGAAAGTTTATTTTCCATTAAACTAGCTGTCCAGTGTATTTACACTAATTTGTTCTTAGAATAATATAGTTATTTATTATTTACCAGTACAAGAACGCTTGATTCCCGGATGAGCCTGAGCCGCTAAAGAACGAATGTATAAAACTAACAATTTTACATAGGCCACAAAGCCCAAACAAAGTTGTTCCCTAAGAGTTACTATTTTTAATTGTCAAAGTTGCACTATAAATATAAACATACATAATTAGTTGTCTAATATTTTTAAAAAACAATTAATTTATTTTTATTTGCAAATTCAATTGTAAATTTTAATTTAATAAACTTATTTGGTTGTTACAACCAAATTACATTTGTTAGTTATATGTTTCAGTGCAGCCAAGATCTGCCAATTCTGGAAGAAATTATTACGAACACCAATAACCAAATACACCAAATTATTAATTTAATATTAAATTTCATTTCTGAATCAATATAATTGTTTATTATAAATATAGTTTTTTAATAAATGATTTACAAATAGGAGTGTTTTCTAGGAAATTTTCCGCACGTTTATCTGGTGAAGAAGTAGGAAATTGAAATTTCGGACGTTGCTTAGGCAACGCGAAGCAACATATTTTAATGTTTTCTTCTTCTTCTTCCTTTTGCAAACGGAGGCTAGGTCTAGGGCCTGTTTTTGACTCATACTGAGTAGCATGAGCCGATTACAATTATACTCAAGCGAGTACAATTGCGGGCAGGTGGCTAACCCAAATCGAAGAAGTAATTCCCGGGAAGTGTCCCTTTTAATGCTGTTGATGATGATTGGTAAGGCCATTATATCAATCAAGCGGAACCAACGGCTTAAAATGGCTTCCGAACCACGAAGATAAAGTGAGAAGTTACTTTGTGCCAGACCGGGAATCGAACCTAGCGCATGGGAAGATAGAACGCTGCCACTACGCTACACTCTATCTCACATTTTAATGTATGAGTACAAAATAGTATGACAATTTTGACATGTCTTCCCTTCCCAGAACGAGTCTTTTTTATGTAATGTTTCTTAGTATTGCTTGGCGGGTGCAATTTAGTGGAAACAAGCGCCATTAGAAAACAAAACAATATTTAAGTGCGATGTTACTCAAACCAGCAAATTCTTTGTCATCATGCATGTTGGCTGACACTTTCTCAGACTATTTCTCACTGCAAGCCCAGTTTGGGAAACATTAAAACGCAAAATTTTAACAAAACAATACGCAAGCAACCGTGTAAATATTCCTAGTCATTTCGCAACAAGTTTCAAGTTTTTAAGATATATTTTGCCCTAGAAACGAACAAGCACGATAGCTGAGCCTTTCTAAAATATGTGATCTACATTCTGTGTTTACTTGACTTGCTATAATTGCTCTCTACCAAATGAAAGTGTTTATTTATGATTTAATACGGCCGAAAGTATCGAAAAACGCCTTTCCAAAAAATGTACTTCCTTTGATCTGTATCGTCGAGTCAATGAGAACTATTGTACAACATTACAATTATTGCTCTTTTTATTTTGAGATATATAATCTCAATTGCAGAATAATTGTCAATTTGATTTTAGCAGTGATAGCAGGTTTCATTGGGTTACATAATTTTGGTCATTTAAGGCTATCTAAACTGCATTGGTGCGGGCATTAATTCAAGATTAAGAACAGATTTTATCAGTTATTACTCATTTTGAAATGCTAGCTTACGTTCTTATTGTTGAGCTTTTCATTTTCATTTCAAGTAGTAAATGTCAGAAGATAAAGAAGTACTTTTTAAAATTCTGCAGGTTTACACGGAGACAGAAACTATTCGGTAAATTGAAGATATAAAATGATTTTTCTGAAAATTTATATAACTTTTTTGTGAATACTTCTAATTGTTTAGTAAATTAAAATGTTTAGTTTCTTAATTGTTAAAGCATTTTCAGAAAATGCATCTTATATACTCAGCTTACCGAATAGTTCGGTAAATTCTACGGTAATTTGATCCGCGTATAATTGTAGTAATTGCTTTGTCCATTTTTACCATCATATACTTTTTACCACCAATTCCTTTTATCAGTAATTTATTACCACTAAATATTTCAAGACTGGTTGATTTTTTCATTCATGCCAAAAATAACCTACTCCATATATTTAGATGGTATCATTTATCACAAACAAATCCAAACCCAAAACCCCCATTGGTCACAATATCCAGTTTTAGATATAAAAAAGAAACTATTGTGAAGAGATAATAATGTAATTATTTATTGTAAAAATGAATATGTTGGAAACTGAAGATGCAGTAAATAAAACCTGTTCGTTTTTGCTGCCGGAAAATTCAAAGAAACATTACGAATTTGTATATAAATCATTTAAGGATTGGTGTCAAATCAAAAACGTTACCTCCCTTTGGCTTACTTTCTAGAAAAATCTGCTGTGCTCTCAATATTAAACTCAGTTCCTATTTACATGCCGCTGTCAATGGAAACCAATATCTTTCCAGTAAAAGCAATCTACCTCCCTACAACCAAAGTAATAATAGTCTACCAATAATAATGGTAGTACAAAAATAACTCATTCTTCGGAATTAATTTGGCGCCAATGAATTATTTGATTGATGGTAAGGAATTTCAGCAAAGAATTCCGTCAGTGACGTATGCATTTCCTTCACACCATTTAAAACACATCCATATTCGAATCCATTCACAGTTATTTACACACGAAGTTGTACGTACAACTAGTGGGTCATTGTTACTCAGACATTCATCGTTTAATATTTGCGTGGTTACGTCATGCAGCTGTTGCTGTTTGTGGCTACTTACCGGAAACCGTCGAAGCCGTCGTCAGATCCGTTGACGGTGAGGACCGGCGCCCGAGCATACGCCTTCGCCACCCGACGGTTCCTTTCCAGGACGATCACTTTCGCCCAGATCTCGTCGTCGATTTGGGTCCATTTGTCCAGGACCTCTTGGATGTGGTCCTGAAATAGAGCGCACGTTAGACTCTACTGGTTTAGGAAAACCTTGGAAAGCTAAAGAGTTGCTAGATTATAAAAGACTTTTGGATTTAGCCCTACAAATTATTGAACATAAGTCTTTATCTTCTTCATTTAAATCTTGATAAAGAATTAAGTTTAATAATTCGAAACGTAGTATTAAAATAAATATTTAAAAAATAAAAATTATCCAAAAGTCATTGTAAAACAATCCACAAATTTATGTAATGGTAACGACCACATGTGATACTTGACTAGATGCTCTGACCGGAGTGAAGATTACTTCTGGATACGCCAGGACTATCCAGTCATTAATAACCGACCATGCTCAAGACATGTTACTAAAAACGTACCAAATATAGTATGCTCGGAATTGTATTATAAAGGTTTTGACTTACTAAGTTCGTGGTATATCACCATAGCAGGGAAACCAATTTATGGTAGGACTGATAAAATAAAATTGCAAATTTCTTTATGTATTACCTATACGTATTATAAAGTTGATATTTAATAGATTGACAAAAGCAATAACATTTTTACAAATTAGGGAAAAATAAGTTTAGGTTATTTACAAAACTTTGTTTCATTATTTTAAAATAAAACATTTAATATGTCATTTCATTGCCATAAATCAAGCTTTTAAATCCCTAATAGCATGTCTGCTAGGAGGCCATAACGATAGGTTTCCAAACACACTAAGTATACCATCCAATTTACGAACAGTTGTAGAAACCTTCCCAGCACGTGAGGGTTCGCAGAAACAGATTAACAATGGCCAAGATGGCTGACACCACATTTTACACATTTTGATATTATAATTCTTTAATTTATAATTTAAAGCTTAAAATTGCCTATAAAAAGTGCAATAATATTCATACATGTGTTGTTTCTTTCATTCCAATTCAACTTTTGCCATAGTTAACATAATTAACTGGCAACGCTTTATGCATCTAACTTTCAACCAGAAATACTGCTGCACCAGAGGGCCTCTACTGTACTTCCTTTTGTTATTAAAAATAAATAAATAAAAGATAATATTAGATTATTCCTTAAAAATGTATACGGATCTAATTATTATTATTTCTAGACACGTTATTGAGGGCAAATAATTTTTGAAATTCCAACGAATGTACACAGGGTAAAGGATAGAATATCAGAATTATTGTTGAACTTCAATAAGATATCTATAAAATTCCATAGGTACCATAAAATTTAACTTACTGGAATGCTATGCTTACAAAAAATTTACATGTATAAATATACAACACATGTCTTATTGTGACAATAGAATTTGTAGGATGCAAAATATTTGCAATTTTTTGTAGAGTATGATCCCAATTCAATATGGTTAAAATTATGACATAAAAAACGATAGTATAATACTTGTCGTTAATGACATGTATCTAAGGATGACATTTGAGATAGAAGATAGTGTCATAACATAATCATATTTCTTGATAAATAGTGTAACGGTTTATTAGTGACATGAATGAAATTGTCATAGATGAAGCTACCTCCCATTTTGCACATTATCTATCGATATCTTTATCTGCTCCCTTCAATCAGCGAATGTAACCGATAAGAAAAATGGTCGAAATTTAAAATGAATTGATTGTACTCTTTGATTCTTTTGAAAATTTTTTTTTGCAAGAATTCCTGCACATTTGATCGAGACTTATCCATATTTCTTAGCTGTACGAATACTTGATATTGATACATTCATTGATATCAACAATTTGGCTGTCAAATTTCGCATGCACATATTAACAGTTGATTAAAAGTTGTGGAACGAATGACCAGGTGATTTGAATATTATAGAATTTACCCCAAGCCCAACATCAAATTGAAGGAAGGAATACTTAAAGATTGTGAACCATCTGTATTATAATTTATAGTCGAGTACATAGTCCAGTATTTGAGCAATACGAAAATAAAATAACAAAAGTTTCTACTAGAAACCAAGATGTATTTCACAAGAATAAGTTTGATAACAAATAATTCAACACAAAAGTTGTTTACATTCTACCTAGCGTTATGGAACGTAAGTCAACTTATCATTTCACCGTGTGTGGCAATCTGAATGCTATTTTCACATTGTGGTTAATACAATAATTAGTTCTACTCTCTAAGCAATAATGTTCCACTGTCATCACAGGCGGTAGCCCGATAGCCGGATTCTTGAAAGAAATCACTGTACAAGTACTAAATGCTTGAAAGTAGATCATGAACACAATATTTCATTTCTTTTTGTTTTGGATGGTTGACAACCGTGGTACTTCTGTCAAATTTAATTTTTGTTTAATGCTTGTTCAAGTTTTTGTTTTGTTAGAGTAAAAAGTAACTTGTTAAACAATGATCTAAATTAGGCTTTGTTATTGGGGAAATTGTGGAATTCTTGTTAAAATTTTGGTCAGTAATTGATCCAGATTTTCTTCTTAGATAGTATGAACAACCGAGCTGTTTATCTTAAATATTATATGGTTTCAAATTAATTTTAAAATGTATCGAAAGGATCGTATTCAGGAAATTTTTAGACCTAATGAAACTGAAGTTTTTAGGAAGAATTTTAGAAGCACCGAAGACCAAAGACTGCTGGATAGTAAAATTTTCTAATAAATGTCTACGTTAAAAAGACCCAAAGACTTACAGATTGATGGAACGAATGTAGTAATAGATTTTAAACCCTAAATACGATTACAATTGTTAGCAAAGAATGAGGAAGAGTGGAGGAAGGTAATTGCAGAGACGAAAATTCTTTTTGGATAGTGGAGTGTGAGACGAAGAAATTGGCTGTTAAAATAAACGATCCCTTTCAAATTGAGGGTATAAAAACATTAACGATATCAAAATATTTAATATCAGAAGGACGTTGAGATCCATACAGATGTGACATGATTCCGAAGAGGACATGAAAATTAAAAAAAAAAAAGTGTGACAAAACTGAAGAATCCTGGTGGCAAGTAACATAATAAATTTGACGAAGGATGAAAGGGAAGAAATAATGTATAAGATTTTAGTTGATCCAGGATGAAGTGAAGGATAAATTAAAACATAACGAAACAGTAGAAAGAAATAATGTGGGGCACAAATGTACTTGTCCGAATTATTGTAATTTATCAAAACAATCTAGTGTCTAAATTCAAGGACAATTAGGAAATATCTGTACGGACATATGAGGGTAACTAAGTAATAGTAGTCGCTGAGAAACATTCCTAAATAATTTTGGAAAGATACAAAGTCATTTAATTTTATCCAATTTAAAGTGCAAAGAAAATATAAAAATGTCGAATTAGTGTAACCTTCCTAGTAGATGAATGTAAGTAAAATTAGTGTCAAAACCAAAACGCCCGCGGGCACAATTTTAATCAAAATTTAATAACCCACATAATATCTCAAATAAACCATAGCTAAAAATACAGTTACTAGCTACAAGAAAGCATTGTTCTGAAGGTCGATTGTCAATTATTTCATTGGTTAATAACTAAATGATACGAATAGATTTTTTCCGTTTGGTTGGCAAATATACTTACTCATGGCTAAACATATAAATGGCTATAAATAAAATATGAACACGTGCAGACCACAATTCGACAATAATTGTTCATGCGGCCACCCACTCACATTCTAACTGTCACTGCTCATTGGGATTTCGTAACTGTTGTCGATCAGAATGGACCAATTTACGCCGAGAATGAGACAATAAATTGCACACGTGCAAAATATAATTCATATTAAAATTTTGAATAATATTCGCCATTGCTTTCAATAAACAGTTAAGGAATACATTATAAGTAAAAAAAAAAGTAAACTATAACCATTTATCCATTTAGATAAGGCACTCTGCTTTTGCAAATCTTGGTATGTAATAATCCAATAAAATAAATCGAGGATATCAGACCACAAATTGCGGTCCCCAAAAATGTAATTGTATCGATAATTTTTATGCATGTGAAGTGCAATTCTGCAACTTCAGATCTCAAAGATTGAATGCTTAAATGCAATTACCAGCTGTCATATCAAGGCCCTCACAAAATTTAACGAATGGGAAATTTGAATGTAACCAATCTACAACTTTAGAGCTTAAAAGATAATTTAGTGCAATTCCAGCCTTCAAATTATAATCCCTCTAACGACCGTATTGGATGTATCAGGATAAATTTTTTCGAATCTTTCTGTAAAATCAGGTACATTAGTAGAAAATGATATTCAATGTTTGAGGGTAATTACTAAATGAAACGGGTAACAAAAGGAGTAATTTTTATCTAATGTAACAATACAGGGATGTAAAATTGAACAAACCATTCTGCAATTGTAGACCTTAGTAGCTAATTACATTCAACACGTAGGTACAAGTACCAGCCGTTACATCACGTTCCCAAAGATGTTATTGTATGGAGAGCTACACGGATAATTTTAATTTAGTAAAAATTTATTTATTTATTCAACGGTAAATACAATTACCTAACGACAAATTACGGTCCACTATTAAAGATGTTAATAGAAAGAGTACCGAAGGTAAAAACTTCACTTTGGTTAGATTTTTCGTACAAAAAATACAGGTATTATCTATTTTATCTAATAATAATTGCACATTACTCTTGAACAAACATGTACGATCATACAACATAGGTACAGTACAAGAGCATGAACGTATTGCATAAGATAGTGGAACATGTAAACTGCAAGCAAGATCCAAATACGATATGTTTGTTGCAAAGTAAAAGTGAATGCTTTTGTTCAGAAACCATAGCCAGATCTGGTTCCGTGTTAAATAGGCTTTATTATGTTTTGTTCAATCTGTATCTATACCATTACATACATGAAGAATTCCAATTCGATTCTTCTAAACATTTTGATTAGATGTTGCAATGTTTTGTAAGGCTTAATATTAATATTAAGAGTGAAGATTAGCTCATCGTGATGCTGAGATTATTTTAAAATCTTGACTGACTATATTTTTCTTGTGTTAACGTCAATCAATGAGTGTTAAATTATAATTTTGAGTCATGACATTGACGAATTTGATTAATCCAATTTATTCCATTGCGTAACAATTTCACACTGTTTAGATCCGAGATAAATGTTATTTACATTGCAATAAATGATATTATGTGATCTCCTTCATGAGGGGTTTTCAAGTAAACTGCCACTTCCGGTTTTAGATAAGAGTTCATTTATAGGTATAAGAATAAATATTGATGTACCCGGATATAAAAAAAATGGTTGCCTTAAGCGTACTCCTTTCCTAACGTTTAATCTTAAAAAAAATATTTGCCAATAATTTGAACATTACAAGGCATCATCAACATCTAAATATTCAGGTATTTGAAAACTGGTAGCTGAATTTTATAACCAAATTACGACATTTACAAATACATCAAGGAATGCAAAATGTTTTGCGCTATTTATTTATATTGGATGTGGCAATCTGCTTTCGGAAATCTCGTTCATATATTTTTGCGCGAGTACGAGCCGTCAAACGACAGCCCCCAAAGATGTTAGTGAGAAGATGCTACAGGATTAAAGCTAAATGTGTTGTCTGCTGTCGGAATCGAACTGAGGATCTCATTTTGCAGTCGTGTTAGTAAGCATCATATTTTTAAATATAGATAGTAATAGCTGCAAATTTTCTAGGTTACAAGTGCTATTACCAACTCTCAACCACAAAGATAAAGTAAGTGGTAAAAATGTCAAGTGTGGGATTCAAACTGAGAATCTTATGTTTCACAATTTGATACCACATATTTACCCCAATATATGTATGTTCATACATACTTTAATAAATAAAAAAAAATCATTTAAGGGTATATACAGTGACTTATCACCCCTATGGGGTAACGCCGCTTCTTATAAAGCTGTTTAGATTATTATAGTGGAATGGATTAATCTCTTTTTCTTTAATTCCCTGTAGTTAGGTTTCTCCAGATCTACCTATCTTTTGTTTTACTTTGTCAGTTCTTAATTTCCGCTGTTTATTCCTACTGATTTTCGTTCAACTACTACATTTAGGAATAATAAAGATAATTAAATGGGGAGTTCACATTTTAAATAATTTTCAGTCAAGTAGAATGCAATTTATATTCAACGTTAATACATCACACACTTTATTGAATTAATATATTGAAAACCTACGTATACCCAGAAGGATAAATAAATAAAATAAATATATCATCACGCCTTTTACCCATTATGGGTGTTGAATTTTGCTTACGCAGATCTCGGTAGGTGATATATTTTTGCGTATGAAATGCGGTTAGCAGCCGGCAAGTCATAGCCTCCAAAGCTGTTAGTGGAGGAGGAACCACAGGGGTAAATTTAAATTGGCAACTGCTGTTGGATTCGAACTGAGGATCTCACGATCCACAGTCCGATGCGTTACCACGGAGCTATTTATAAAACATCATAATTATATTAAATTACATGTGAATATGTAAAATACAAAGTGTTTGCTACAATTTGCAATAAATTATTATTTTCTGTTTAAAAATATTGAACAAAAATGGTGATGGAGTCATCGTATTGTTTAACTTTTGTAAAGAAATGAAGGTAATGATTCAAATTTTTTTTTTTTTTTTTATTAATACATATCCTTTTTACAATTCCGTTACAGCTACAATTTTAAATACATAATTTACTATATAAATACATTATTTTAAATACGAGTAAAAAAAATATTTGTTTAATTAGTAAATTAAAATTACCAGCTAGATTCGAACCCGAGGCTACTTAACAGAAGTCAAGCAGTCTGTCGTTATACCAAACCTAGTTGATAATTACTCATTTTTAATTATCGAATTAAATGGTTTTATTCGGCTCCAATCACGATTAAAATATTGCCAATTTGACAAACAAATATATTTCTTGATATGGTATTGTTATTTTTACAATTTTATTTAGGTAAACATCAATCATTTACATCACATTTGCAGTGTATATGTACATTAATAATTAACCGAGTTCAGTGTAATTAATAAATTCGCAGTTTAATAATGCGTGAAGCGGAAGAAAAAAATAAAAGTGATATGCATGTAATTGACAATGGCAGTGTGAATCTAATCTTTTATATTTTATTTTGACAATGACTCTACAAAAAATATGTTCAATAATACTGATCTTTAACCTTAAAATCAGATAAAAGACTTAGCGCCTGCTTTGAAGTCGTTTTTATAAGTTTTAAAGTTGACGTTTGAGCATTATTCAATCAAAGGTGTATATAGTATTTTTTATAGTTTCTGTGTCAACCTTGAAAATAAATGTAAAAAATGATTTCATTGCTTCTACAGTATTATGGGTGGATACAAGTAATAAACTATTGATACTGAAGTCACAGTTGCAAAAAGAAAGTTGTGAAACTAGACATCGTTATTAAAAACATGCTTAGAAACAAGTTTCATTTTATGCAGGGACCCATTTGTTGAAATAATTTGTCCTACATGCACAGATACGATTGCATTGAGCGAAAAATTGATGGAACAATAATAATATTTCTTCGTAATTATTTAAAACTGTACTACCAATCTTGAACATAAATTACTAGTATTACTTTTAATGCTGGGTTTCAGAAGTATGCACATTACATGGGTTACTAATTTTGTAGGTTATACATTCAATAACTGGTTTACTGATACCGATATATGTATTAGCAGTAAATTCCGTTAGTACTATTAGTGATTAAGCGTAGCTCTATGCATCATTATTATTATTATTTGATTGGCAGTTTACAATGCTTACTCCGGACTTAATTTATTTTTTGTCAAACGTTTATAAATTATTTTGAAAGGAAAACTTAATCTGTTTTCACTTTCTTATGTGTAGTAAATAGATGTTTTTTTTTTTAGAGATATAGAACTTTAAAATGAAATAAAACACAAAAGTTGTTATAAAAGCCACCGTATTGGCTTTTTTGGAAAGATAATTTTATGCCATTTATGCTTGAATAAAAATAAAACACAATCTGGAAGTCTAATTTTCGATCACTTTTTGAGACAGCTGGAACCGTATATCAGTAATAACGCGGCGAATGTTGGATTCCATGTCGTCCATCGTCTTTGGTTTATCGGCGTTGACTAGCGACTTCAAATGATCCAAAGGTGTTAAATCACAAGATCTTGGAGGCCAGTCCACAGGTTCATTGCGCGATATTATACACTCATCGAATGTTTCCCTCAATAAATCGATTGAGGCGCCCGCTGTGTGACATGTTGCACCGTCTTGTTGAAACCACTGCTCCTCCACACTAATGCCATTCAGTTGGAGAACGAAAAAGTCCGTAATCATGGCTCTAGAACGATCTCCATTGACTGTAATGTTCTGGCCGGTATCATTTTTGAAGAAATATAGACCAATGATTCCAACCCCGTAAAGTACACCAAACAGTGACTTTTTGTTTATGTAACGCCGTTTCAATAATGACTTGTGGATTTTCTTCACCCCAAAGGCGGAAATTTTACTTGCCGACGTAATCATTTAATAAAAAATAGGCCTCAATGCTGAATAAAATTTTCGAAATAAATTTGCACAATTTGCAAGCGTAGTTCTGGCTTAAATCTATCTATGGTAATACGGTAAACCAAACTGAGTACAAAACTGCTGTCAGTTGTCAAATTAGCTTGCTCTAAAAAAAAATACCAGTTATAACTCTATTTGTAATAATTCTTTTTACCGAGTTTAGTATCAAGCTGAAGCTTTTATCACGTCGCTAACCCAAGCCATGGTATACGATATATTTTTTTGAGACATACACATTTTAGGTCCCTTGAATTTACACCCAGACAACGCCGGGTACCTATATCAACTAGTTAAAAATAAAACTGAAATTACAATTAGGATAATTGTTTTGTTAAATAGTCTTGAATTTGATTGTTGTGCGAATCGCTGCAAAACGTAATTGCATTGCTGACAATCTGATGATGATTTTGGAGATCTTTTATGGTTATTTAACCAAATATTTAGTAACCACAAGGCAGTTCAACATTGGAGTTAAAGCAAAAGTAATAATTTAGCAAATGACAGCTATAAAATTACAAAATGGTCCCCTGGTTGAGCAGTGCCTTTTACAAACGAAAGTTATACACTTGTAAATATAGTTATTTCATCAAGATCGCATTTAACGTACAGACAAAGAATGATGGGAACTGCAGAAGGACAATAGCTAAAAACTTGCCATGGAACAATGGCTGGAAAATGTAGGTCACCATAATCTAACCCAGACGATTCTTAATTTATTATTTAGGGGATTTTTCAATGAGAGCAACACAATGTAAGATTAAATACTATACATTAAAAAAAAAACTATATTAAAACAATATATTCAGGTATCCAAGATGGTGCAGCACTTATTGCTCGAGAACTATAAAAGAGAACTTTGTTAAAATTAGGTAATAACTTTACGTACTTTCGTAAATATGAATAGATCACTAGATTCCATAAATGAAATCATGAGATTTGTGACTTTTTATTATTGCTTACAATAACTATTCATTTTATAGGAATATACACATGTACACATGCATATTCCGTAAGCCCATTTGTAAAAGGGATTAATTGTACTCTACCTATTGTCTCGACTATTGTCGAGTTATCAATATTATTTTCATTTTTAAATACGCCAAACACTAATTGAAAACTCTTTGCATGTTGTGAACGATATCTAGGATATAATATATTTTTCAAATACAACCAATTTTTGCTAATTTACAAAGGGGTGATTATTTAATTTCACCTTTTGATATAGTTCCACATAATTTCTGTTCGATAAATGGAAAAATTATTGCATCTTTGTATCAACATATTCCTAAATTCATGTTTTCAATATAAATATAATGTAAAATTTAAAATTTATCTAATAACAAAACAGTAATCTTAAACAAAAAGAAATGCATATTTGATTGAACTCGCTTTGATTGCCTGATTTTATGAACTCGTGTATCAATGAAAAATTGTAGTGCTTTTTATAGATTTTTATTTTAACTTTACGTCTGTAGTTCTTCTCCACTAACACCTGTGGATACAGTAACTTGACAACTGGTAATCACATTTAACGTCCAAAAATATGTCACTGTGAACTGCGAAAATAAAGTGTTACACCCACAACAGATGTGCGATGTGATAATAATTTGTATATATTTCCCTGAAAGATAACTTATTTATTATTTTGACGGACTCGCCTCTAACTTTTGATTACTTCTCAACATTTTGTGCAGCAACTAAAGTACAATATTTGCTATTAAAATAAATATATTAACATGCTATTTACCTATTTCTAGATTGGTGTTCTGTTTAAAGAAGATTATAGTATACGATATATTTGTGTAACTGTAGCAGCAATACCAACCAACAAATTATGCCTGCCAAAGAAGTTAGTGGTATTACGCTCTACTGATCTATGGACCCCATTTAATTTGTTATTATATTTATCCTGCTGCGGTATATCTTACAAAAATGAAATAAAAATTAGCATAGTGCTTTACTTTCCAATACCCAACCGTAGAAACCGCATAAAGATCCGGTTTATTCATTTCCAGTTCCATTTGACATGATACAATTTGTGCTAGAAAAATGAACAATAATCTAGAAGCAAGGTAAAGCTTCACGCTGCAGGCTGCAGGAGTTGCAAAGGCTAGACGATTGAATATAACCACGAGGCATAAAATGGCAACCGACTGCCGATTGTCGAGTGTCGACTGCATTGCAGCACTCCTTGTGAAAGTAGCCTTGCTAAGTAAATGTTATCGTTTTTTCAGCCATGCACAACGTTCAACTGTTGCTATATTTATTTTGCATTATATGCGTTATTGCCATGTTCTAAGCTCAAACTCTGGTTCATCATATTACAACTTAAGCTATATGAAGATGCAAAATTAAATAGGCGATTTTGAAGATTGTAACAACCGCAACTGTAATAGATCATCGGGCATTTAATACTCATGCAAATAATTATTACTTTATAAATTTAACAGGAAGTAATTCTCAAATGCAGACAAGGGTCCTATACCATTTGGATGTCCATGTATTTTTAGCAAAAATATTCTCTAATAATATGTTACCCTTAAAGATAACTTCAAACTTAACCACATTGTATGCGTTGTCAGTAAATCAGGTTCCTAATAATCCTAAAAAAATGCACAATATCACTACTTTATACATACTTCTAGAAGAGTTATAGGTATATTTGCTCGTGAAATGCAATTAGTAGCCTTCAAATCAGGGCTGAGGCAATGTTTCAATAAGGAAATTTCTATTTTGTCCCCCAGTGAAACAAATAATGCTTGATATTCTCAATATTTTTCAAAGATATACATTTGATGGAAACAATTATTAAATATCATAAAAAGCTCACTTATAAAACTGAAAAATATGTAAGAGTTAATTTCTGAATTAAAAAATAAATATTATATTGAGCAATATTACATTGAGATGCTTGTATAACGATTTGAGTTTGATGGGCGTGTATTAGGCGAACACAGAGCTTACTTTTTGTTAAAAATGTGAGCAAATAAACATAAATTCCTCCACAATTGAGAACGGCTTGAATTTGTTGAGCATGCGTTAGGGTTTAGATAGACTTAGACTCTAACAAGTAGATTCACAAAAGGGATTAGCGCTAACTCAATTTTTATTGTAACTCGTAACTTCATTTTCCATTCTCAGAACATATTTATTTTAACTAAGGTTGTAGTTAAGATTGGTTAGCATAAAATTTGATACTTTTTGTTAATTTAATTAATTTAAAGACGAAGTTACAGATGATGAAAAAATGGAGTTAGCGTTAATTCCTTTTGTGAATCTGCCTGTTACGTCTGTCTGAATCTTAAAGCATTTTATTAGAAATGCGAGGAAAACGATCTAGCCTATAAATAAATTATATTTCAAATGATCAGAACGGCTTGAATTCATCAGTAGTGGGTTTGATAGGATTACGGATTTTACAGGATGTGCCCTGGATTGTTGTTCTTCTTGTTTCCAGTCTTACTGCGGCCCCGAGTGAAGGAGCCACAAAGCATTTGACAATTTTAGGGAATACGATACTTATACTACATCATTAATAATGCAAATAATCCCAATGCGATGTAAAATGGAGTTGAAAAATAATACAACACCAAATTCAATGAGTTGCCTTTATGTCAGTTTCAGCAAATCTTTTGGCTGATACTACATAATCGATTCCTCAAGAAGAGAGAACACACCAATATTTGCCCTTGCATTCTATAGATATTCTCGTAGAGTTCTGTCCCCTTGCAAGGAAAATATAAACCACACGATCACATTCTGTACCCCTGACAAATTATTCGTTCGCATTGTGATGCGTTATTATGAATTGGCTTCGATTTGCATGTGAATGCGTTCTGCAAATTGTTGTGGATTGTCTTCGATAAAAACGTAAATTTATGTAAGCTGGACCTGGGAGCTGGCTACTTGGTTTATGGCCAAGCAAATCATTGTGATTATTGAGTTAGTAAATCGTACACTGAATAATTTTAAATCGA
This sequence comes from Poecilus cupreus, assembly GCA_963942605.1. Taxonomy (NCBI): domain Eukaryota; kingdom Metazoa; phylum Arthropoda; class Insecta; order Coleoptera; family Carabidae; genus Poecilus; species Poecilus cupreus. The sequence goes on along the minus strand of OZ012715.1, from coordinate 5,434,524 downwards.
TTTATGCTCTGTTGCTTGCACAAAGCACTGCACAATGGCTAATGTTACTTAACCTAACCAAAAAATCGAAATCATAAATACAATTGTATTACTTTTGACTGCCCATAATTTTTGAACAAAAAATATTATAAAATTCCACGTTTTATCAAGTTTTTCTTCACATTGTACAAAATCAATTATAGGTATTTAGAATCTAAGTACGCGTCAATCAACAAATATATAAATTTTTGGTTGGAAAACAAAAATCCCAAAGGGTGCAAGAATAAACAATAATACCAAAAGAACGTATTCCACTTCTCTAATAATTAAATCAAATTTATGCATCTACAAAACAAATCTAATAATAAAGGTATTTAAAATGCATATATAATAACAGTTCCCCAGTAGTTAAGTGTTTACTAAAAATCTATGCATCCGACTTTCTAAGAAAATAAACATGATTAAATAATCGAACACGAAGATGTTCATTTCATTGGCGGGCTTATTAAAATACAATAAAACCCGATTGCTTGTTGCTGTTATAATGGCAGGAAGTGAATCATTATTGGAAAGAAAGAAAACTGTTACCGATCATATTGGAGCATTGGCTTGTCTTCTTCTTTTTACGCGTACCGATTTCACTTCCTTAATAATGAACTGAAAATTTATCAGTGCAATACCGATTGTTGATTATTATCTGTTAGGCTAGTGAAATTCGATATACGGATTGGGATTGGCATTTAACAATGGCACCTTATTATTTGTTTAGAATTTAAATGCATTTTGTTCACGGGAAAATATAAATGATTTATAACTCTGTAACTCATTCTATTTTTGTTCCTTTCTCTCATCTTTATATTCTTATATTAGGTGTTGAATTTCATGTTTCAAGGATAAATTATTGTTCATTTCTTCTTTTAACTCTCCTGTTTCCAAGTTCTTACATTCTTGCTTCTTAAGTTTTCTTCTGTTTTTTCTCTTTACTTCTGCTATCTACCCTTATTATATGACTGTATGTACCAGCCAAACTGCTACATATCTTGGTGTGTCATCCTACTTATTCTTCATTTCTTATCCTGTTCCATTTTGTTTTTCTACATTTTCTTCCAAATATATCACTTTTAAAACTATTGTTTTTACCTCATGCTTCCTCTATAGAGTTCATGATTCACTTGCAAAAGCTCCTGAAGTCTAAAAATTCGATTTTAGCTTAACATATATTAGCAGAATTAACAAATGCAAATATTTGTATTAGCGAAGTACTAATTAAAGAAACACAAAATTAAAACAATTAAACATTTTGGATGCTATAATTAACACTTCAGTAAAGGTGATTATCGAGTGGCTAACTAGTAATAGACTATTTACTATTTATTAAAGGTTTCTAAATCTTGAAATGGCTTAATTTTCATTTACTTAAAATATTAAACACTTATTGTTGACTGTTCTATTTATCACAACGATATCAACAATGTCAATTGTTGAGATACTCATAATGGGTTTTGATCTTTTTATTCCGTCCACTCATAGGTCACTTAACTACATTACTTATTTAAGAGAAATGAAAACTTAATATTGTTTCAAATAATCTGGAAAAATATTCATTTCTTTTATAAGTACAGTGCATGCCGGTTAATATGACCTTATTAGGATTTTTTTTTTTATTAATAATATAATTCGAAAGAGAAATAAATACAACTTACTATGACATTCTTTTAATAAAATTTGAAAATAAATATGCTTCTAATTATTCTATATTATGATATAAAAAAAAAACGAATATGTGAACTACAGTTTATTTTTCTTGTGGTGCGGTTCACGTCACTATCTTCTTTCTCATATTTTCCCATCAGCAATAGTGGGAGAAAGTGAGAAAGAAGATAGTGACGTGAACCGCACCACAAGAAAAAAAAACTGTAAAAGGAATCAAATCGAGAAACTCCTAAATAAATAAACGCAGACAAGGTTATTATTCGTGGACGAAAACAATCTTAAGAAAAACTGATAACATAAATCGAAATTCTGAGTACCAAAACGATGTTTTCTGTATGTAGTTTTTCGCGAAAGTGGTAAGACTGATCAACATTATTCGTGATTCTAATTTAATGGAACGTTTGCACAAAAAATACTGATTATTAATTTGCTAACCACCAGTAACCCAGAAGTGAACATTGAAAAGCTGTATGTCTTAAAATATGCAAAAGTAATTAAAATAATATGATTACGGCCCTGTAACTGCAATCCAAAGTCACCCAGAACCATGCAAGGCGATCCAGTATACACTCCTTAGTGCTGCTTAGCGTAAAGTCAGCATAGACAACGTGACCCACTGCCGTTAGCGCGTATAACACGCCCCTAGCTCAAGACAGCTCACGTGCTCAATGAGCAATACTCAACATAGGTTTGCTATGATTTCTGAACGCTTTTTATCCGAGCAAGATTCCTGACACTATAAGAGGTGTGATTATTCAGGTATTTATTATTGAAATGGATCTCTGCACTTAGTACAAGGACAAGGAAAAGGATCTAATATGAAAAATGGATAATTGTGAGAGTCAGTACGTTTGAAAGCATTGTAAGAAATAATTCCGTGACGTTATGCACGTTTCAAGACATAGGAACGTTATGTTAATTAATACAACAAACTAAAAATAAACAAAGTAATATAAAATATAATTTTGTATATTTAAACTATACATGAATATCGATATTTTGCCAAAGTAGTGATGCTACTAGTACTATTCCACTTACAGTATCGTAAGTTGACACGAAACAAATAAATCGTAATATATTTAATTAATTTACAGTGCAAACAAAACAGTGCTGTTATTCATTACGACAGAAAAATGAAAACGACAAAATATAAATAGATACACCTTTCAGGCGTTAATAAAAACTAAAATCGTTATAATCACTTTAGTAAAATTTATTTTAAGCCTAGTAATTCAAACCGTTGTACTCGATGTTGAGGAAATGGCTCTATGAATTATAAGATCCTCGTTCGATTTCCACAGACTAAAAATTTTAGCACATATAGCATCCCATCTCTTAAGATATTTAGAGCTGTAATACGATGACTGGTAGCCACACTTTTTACACAAAAATACTTCAAATTCGAGATCTGCCCCAAGTGAAGTACCATCCTCAGAAATAGGTCATCTACGTATATATTCCGGGTGTAGCGTATAGGGATTTCAATTCACTGTTTTTATATTGCTATGTCTTTTTACCTATTCACTTTACAGCAAAAATATAAATACTAAAGTTACTTCGAATTTAAAAATTCATGCAGTAAGTCAAATTTTAATTAATATTTATTAAAAAAATTATAACACGACCATAAAAAAAAAATAAATAAAAACGAAAACTATTTGAAATTTCAGATAACAAATTTTGATTGATTTATTAAAGTGTTTCATTTTCTGAAGAAATAAATCTATAACTGTTTTTTGAAATATCAAATATTTTTCATTTGTGATTGAATTTATATGGCCGTGTTACAATTTTTTTTAATAAACATTAGTTTTAATTTGATTTACACATCGTAAAATAATAATATTACGATAACCAAATATGCCTTATGCCTTAGTGCATGCATTTTTAAATTCTGTACAACTTTTGTTTGTACACTTTTGCAGTAAACAGCAATTTTAACTTGATTTCACAAAAATCCGGTATTACACACGACAGAAACATGAATATGACAGTTTGAATAGTTGAAAACAGATTTTTATATGTTTTTGCAAAATAGGTAAAAAATATAGCAATATAAAAAATAGCATTGAAATCTCTGTACGCCAAATTCCAATTCCTAATCTGATACATGACAGTAGAGCGTCAATAATCCGGAGTAATTGGAACCGGGTTCCATCCTGATTTTTGACGTGTCCGGATTTTCGTAATGAACCAATAAAATGTTTTGTTGTTTGCTTCAACGCAAAATATTAGCTGCAATCGGTCACAAATCACTGTGATGTTTAGAGAAGAGGAGCGGATAAATAAATCTATTCATTATTAATAAAATTTTACATGTTTTATTTAAAGAAAAAAATACTGCATTGTACAGTAAGTCTGAACTAAATATAAAAATAGAATGCGAATTATCGATCGTACGGATTTTTGGCGTGTCACATACCAATTATATTTCGTAAAGGGAGGATTAGTTCATAAAAATAAATATGGGATTTCTCGGTAAGTGTATGGTTACTAGTTGCCAAGCCACAACCCCCATATATATTAATTGAGGGTGAACCACAGGAGAACTGTTGACTGCCGGATGGTTTTTCTCAGTATTTTTTTTTTTAAATTTTATTTCAGAATAAACTATAGTCTGACAAAATTAACCTAAAAAAATTCGGAATTCACGGGTAGGCGCCTACCTTAAAATCTCGCCTACTGTGAGGGTCTGAAGAAGACATTAGACTTGACAAAAAATAGTATACATTCTGCTTATACCAATGAAATTTATATTAATAGTTAAACGGTATAACACCGTAAACAGTAAATGATGAATAATAAAATAAATACGAAACTAAACAGAATATGTTAATTTAATTACTAGCAACTAGAGCATAAATTAGTTAAAAATTAGCGAAAACTTTCTCCCTAATTACTCCAAATCGTAATTAGCCCCAAAAATCACTTCCCAAAACAAAAACCCGTAAAAACTTCGAGAAACAGCGTTCACATATGACAAAAACATAAATTGCAAATCCTACTCTAAGTACAGTTAAAAGTGTGCAAGAAATAGAGTTGCTATACAAGAAATGTTATTACATAGCCGCAGGCTCTCACTCCGTTAGCCAAACGTCCTTGCCGCGATCGAATGCTTTACCTGGGACAGGATTTTGTAACTGACATTGCTACATAATGCTAGTACGTCTGACACTGCTAATGGTGGAGCCTTCACAAAGCTGTAGGGAAATTTGCAGAGTCTGGCAATGAGCAATTATTAAAAGAATCTTCGCTTAATTTTCTGTAGTTAACTAATTATTTGGTTTTTTAGTTTTACTGTTAAGTGATATTCGTTGCACGATTTTCAATGCAGAAATTTAGTTTGGAAATACTTTCACTTTCTTTTTAATTATAGGTTTGTGGTTTTCACTACTCCAATGGGTTATTTTCCACTCAAAATTTCCATTGAAATTTTGAATACATTTATAGCTTAAATTATATAAATAAATATGTATTTATACACGCCTTTGTTTACTTCCGAATGAACTAGAAAACTTCGAAACTGCTGATAATAAAGAATAGGTCTCTATATTGCATAAATGCATTGTAATCTTAATAGTTACTAATTTTAATTGGATATAAGTTCAGTATAGGTCGAAAAGACCGATATGCGTTAATATTTATGAAAAGACTTCATTAAAAATACATACTGTGATTCGAGTTTGTCGGGCGTGAGTTCTGCAGGCTTAGGGTTTGTTTACAAAAAGCGCAAGCAAAGTGAGCTAACCTAAAAAAGAATTTTGGACTGTATCTCTGCTTATTTAGCTATTTTAGATCATTGCACATTTGACAAATGAACATTAGAATAGTTTCGAAGGATTGCAAATTGCATAGCACTCATTGAACATGTTATATTAAATAGATATATTAGTTATTTGTTTGATTCAATAGTAGCTATGAATTGAATATAAATTGGAAGTAACATAATTTATTTTAAATTAACATTATTAATTTTTTTTAAATGCACAGCTGATTCCATTACGAAATAAATTGATTTATTATTTTGCGGGACAATTAAACTTCCTTTTCCGGTTTTGCAATTACAACCAATATAATTAAGTTCTTCGCATTGTAAAAATTATAAGGTTTGTGAGTTATTGAAAATACGAACACATCCATCTATCTATCCAAACATACATCATTGAGATAATGGTCAAAATGGTTTCAGAGGAATTTAAAACATGTATTTCCGTGAAAATCGAAGGCGATATTTTGTTCATGATTATAATTCTTTCTTACAGTATAGGGAGTGCAATAACATCGTTCCTAGTTACAATACAACGCCCAATTGAAACTATTGAGGTTGTTTTGACGCATGCTGTTTAAGAAAGTAAAAGTAACAATCCATTCAGTAGGTAAAGCAGGACCTTACAGAAAGCTTTAAGTGACATTACTACATTTCAACAATATTTAAATAATTGTTACAGTACCCGAAAATAGTCTTGCCGGGTATATTTTAAAGTGCAAGGGGTAAATAATTCTATTTTTAAAGATGTTTCAGATTAGGCAAAGATGTTTTATGGTGCAACATAAATTATATGTTAGGACCGCGTGAAAAATAATTTCTGGCGTTGTCAAACCTCCACAAATATCCATCCACGTAAACAATTATTTTATGATTTATGCAAAATGGTTCTCAAAAACATACCTGTTCACCCAAGCCAAAACGTATCTCTAACAATTCAAATTAATATTCGTAGCGATAAATAACAGAAAACCGAAAGAAGAGAAACTCGATGGTGCTAAAAAAAAGCATAAATAAAACTAAAAGTGTCTGGTGCCTCTTAGTAAAAGTACGTGCCATTTCTCAAACTATTATAGCAATTTCGTGTGACCTTTATTGTTCGTATATGAGTTGACATTTCATCTTTGGCCGTAGAAAGCGAAAATCTTGTATTCGACACGATTATTAACGAAATTCTTCTGATTTTGAAGAAGAATCGTTTGTTTACGGTTTGGAGTTCGTTAGTGATTCGTGACAGGAGAAAGGCTTTCTTCTGCACTTCTACCGGTGCTAAGCTACTTCCTTCTTCAAAGTGTGAAATTATATTTACTTACAATGGATTATTCTAATGTCTGTTCGGAATACAAATGATATTGTTAGAACAGAAATTAAGAACTTTAAATAGTTCTTGAACTGCATGACTTCCATGTTTAGAGTACGTGATAATATGTATATTTAATAAGGAATATACGTATAAGCCAGTTATATTTTAATTCATTTTATGTCGCATCTGCGATTGGATGAATGAATAAATAATATCACATAAAATGCAAATGATATTATTCTTTACGAAGAGGTACTTACATACATATGTAGTGTTTAACTATTTACTCAATCGTAACAAAATTATCTACGATCTTCACATTTATACGTGGTCAGTTATTTTTATAGTAGGTAGCGTAAGAGGAACGTGGCAGAATGTAATATTTTAAACATGTTTGCATCGAGAACTTCTAACCTCAATCTTTGCTTGACAGGTGTCCAACGACTTAGATTTGATTTAGACTTTGGTATCAGTATATTTTAACTGTAATCTTCGGTAGTATGAACACCAATCAAGGCCACGAACCCTCACAGCAGACAACGCAAAAAATATTATTGTTGGAGGCATCTTCATCATTATTGTTGGATTAAACCATTTCGACCACTGAAACAATGAGGTCTGCGCACAATTTTGAATTTTTATATGTGTATGATTCTTAACAAGAAAATGAAATGCCTGTATTTTTAAACGAATTATTTATAGTTTACGAGAAATTGATTACTGAAAATTAGGAGAAGGGATACGTGACGCAGTTTGGTACGAAAAAGATGGACATATTTTAAAAGAAAGAGATAGATACACATGTCATCTGTGGTAATTTTATATATAGTATATTTAGTGGTAGATCTGTTTCTTTGCTTTTCAATTATGAAAATTTATTTTCAATACTGAATGTGTATTTACTGTACGCAAAAAATTGGCTGTATCATCCGACATCTGTCAAACGGCAGTTTCAAAGCGCTGTGACGTCTCAATTTATGCTTTATCAATTTGACGGCACAACTTGCAATAAATTTTATTTCAAATTTAAAATTCTATAAAATTATATGATTACTAACGGATCTGTAGTCCTGCCACAGACCCCGCTCGTAATAGTTGTTTACTTTACAAGTGGGCAAAGTAAGGAATTACCCACGAGAAAAATTTTTGCACACGAAGCCGAAGGCTGAGTGTGATAATTTTATCGAGTGGGTAATTCCACTTTGCCCTCCTGTGAAGTACAACGTTTTATCAAACATGTCTTAACAAATGCAAAATTTATTATAGAAATATTATTTGACAGTGGCATATGCTTTAAATTTTCTAAATTAAAATGTCAATCGAAGTAGTTACCAAGGTGTTCTGTGTTATTATTATTGTTGTAAATAAAAAATTACTCACTAGTGATTTTTCTTAAAAATATACCCACTAGTGGGTGATCTGATACTTTCCTTTTTTAAAATTGCCATAGTTACAGAGCATTTATTGAGAGGTGTTGGATAAAATATATTTCTTTCTCCTAAACTAAACGGCTTGACCGATTTTGATGATATTTTTCTTTTGTCTTTATGGGGTCTACTGGATGTTCAAATGCATAAGTCATGAATATAAGTCAGCAAAAATTAAAATAAATATATGGGTCGCAACAACAGCTTCAGCTACCGGGCCAAACTGTCCAGGTGATCCCATAAGTGCAAAAAAAAATTTCATCAAAATTGGTCAAGCCGTTTAGGAGGCGAAGAATTACGAACACACGGATACCGGAATTTTAAAGATAATATGTAATGTAAGATAGTATCATTATTAATTTACCTATTTCATAAATCGTTCTTTTAAATTCGACTGTGGTCACAGACCCCATATGTCGTCACTATTTTCCTCAATTTCTGATATTAATATCAGGTATATTGTATTCTGTTGATAATCTGCAAAACAAAAACAAAATTCAATTTTAGTACAGTGGGTTTCCTGTACTTGATCACCATTGGAATCTTGAGAACTATAAGAGCTACGACTTCGGTTAAATTAAACAAAAATTTCAATATTAGTAGGACATTTCAGTAATTTTTTTCCTAAGCAAGGCATAAGTCACTAGACTTGGACAAAATTATAAATTAAACGAGTTTGAAATCATACATAATCTTATTCACGCATTACAATATAACTGTATATAGCAGTATCATTTAATATCTGTTATAAACATGTTTACATGTGGCAAGAATTTTAAAATATTACGCGAAACTGTTCTAATGATATAAATAAGTGTAACCGGGTAATTTTTGCTGCTTTATCGCTTGCGTGATGTTTAAATTCCTCATGTAAACAGAGGGAAAGGCAGCTTCGGCATGTTTGTCGTGCATGGCACTATAAAGAAGCCATTCTTGTTCATGTGCGACACTGGTTTTATAGCTTGCCCACGTAAGTATAGATAATAAAACATTTCGATTAAACCCGAATAAAAATGCGAATAGACATCTATAGAAAACGCAAATAAAATCCATTATCTCCAAGCAGGCATTTTTCCAGATATTGATTTATAACCAGGCTGATATTACAAAATATTTTTACCCTCTGAATAAGACAGGTGATTTTTATGGTGATATTTCTTCGCAGTGTGTTTGTGATTGCGCTGGCACTGGTGTGGTAGAATGCTAGTGTGGTTATACGCAAATGAAAGTTGTCTGTTCTAACAACTGAGGCTTGGTTCGGTTCGACTCTGTCTTGTCATGGACACTGTAAATGTCAAGTACAAATCAGAGACAAACACCGAGTTGTTGAGCTGTTGCTTTGCTGATCTCTGATCTTAGAATCACGCGGTTAGTACGTTTCTCACCTATTCAATTTGCACATTTTACTATTTTTCTGGTAGCTCATGACTAATTTCAAAACTATCATATTTATAGCAAACGGTGTTGTAAATGTAGATCTATCTCATTCAAAACCGAATTAGGAGTGTGAGAGGCCCAGGGCCCGACACAATTAGGGGCCTCTAACTTGTACAACGAATTAGTTTTTTTATTTTACAGTCACATGTAGATTTTACTACTCTTTGAGAAAGAGACTCGGAAAGAAGTTTTTAAAATGATCAAACTGATGATGATCTTTTTTTTAATTGTTGGGGGCCCTGAAAAATAGTTTCTGACCTTATCTAGGTACAAATTAGTTCTTAACCGTAGAAAACAAAATAACAATAATACACAAAAATTATTTTGCAAAAAACAGGATTATGGAATATTACTGCTAATTTTTTTATTTAAAGATACAGACGGTTAAATGTCCAAAGCAGTGATATTTTATGACGGGAATTAATCTTCACTTCAAATCTCAAAGCCTCCACTTTTAACTTCATTATTTTGCCACTCTCTTCAACTAAATGAAATAAACAAATTAGCTCTAAAATAATTGTGCCTTATTTTAAGATCGATGAAGAAATAACCCCCTGTGGAATATTATATCCTCAGTTCTCCTTTAGTTGTCTCTCCATTGTCATCTATAATAGGACACTTGTCGACTGGTAATTGGTAAAAATATATCACCTACCGAGATCTGCGAAAACAAAGTACCACACCCGAAATAGGTAAATAGGGTGATGATATATTTGTTTATTTTATTTGATAATAGCGAATACCTATATAAAATAAACATTTTTCATTAAATAATAAAATTAAATCCAAATATAATCTTAAGCACTGGCCTAGTTGTGTAATCTTGAATTATTCTTCTTAGTTCTCCTGAGGATGAGGTTTTAAAGCCATTTACAATTTATTTTATTTTACGTCCATATAACAAAGCACCCAAAAGAGTTCGTTAATAGCTCATTTTTGTGTTGTAATAGTGCATTACAAATTTATATTTTAAAGTTGGTGACTGCTGAAATAAGTAATGTCAAAAAATATCAAATGTTTACACATTTTAACTTTAAGTTAGTTGACAACATCAGTATCACCAACTAGTACATAATTCCCTAAATTTTAAAATTACGATTTTTTATTTAAAAAGAGCATAAAAGGCGCAAAATAGTAAAAAATAGTATAATGAACTCATTTTATAATAATCCTACTGAAGAGCATGGTTGTTTGTGTTCACGTAAATTCAGAAATCATCCACTCATTAAGCGGCATATGATCATAATTAGTTAGTCCACTTACCCTCTTTAGAAAAAAATTAATTAAATAAAATGACAATTTTGAAGCTATTATTTATTCATAGGCTTTCCCAGACCACCCGTACAGCCCTTTTATAATGCAGAGCAAAAAAAAATTCAACTAAACGATATGAAATCTTAATAATGTTAATGTACACTAAAGAAAAACGCCAAAATTGGACGGCCCCGATCCCCCTTGTGAGGGGCAAGGGGATAACTTTGAGATATCAAATCGGAACCCCTATTTTTTATTGCAGATTCAGATTCTATTAATCAAAATCTGAAGAATTTATTTGGAACATTTTTTTCTACTGTGGACAGATGGCGCAGTGATCGCAAAAAGGTTTCTTTTTTCACCATGTTTTTAGGAGTTTAGAGCCGTAAAACAGATTGTAAATGTGACAATTTCAGTGTTCTAAGATTAATTTTAAATCCAATGATAATAAACCCAAAACTGAAAACGATAAACACGGTGGAACGGATGGTCTGGGACACTCTGTATACCATTAATTCCAAATGATACAAAATATCAATTATAAATATATTTCTCCAGCTACAAGTATATTTCAAAAATAATAAATAAATAAATAAATATATCATCACGCCTTTTACCCATTACGGGCGTGGCACTCTGCTTATGCAGATCTCGGTAAGTAATATATTTTATCGTATGAAGTGCGGTTACCGGCCGTCAAATCATAGCCCCCAAGGATGTTAGTAGAGGGGGAACCACAGGGGTAAATTTAAATTTGTAACTGTCGGCAGTGGGATTCGAACTGAGGATCTCACAATCCACAGTCCGACACGTTACCTCGGAGCTATTTACCCCATAGCTTCAAAAATAATACATCAATAAATATACTGATTTTAGGTGCGGCACTCTGCTTTCACAGATCTAGGTAATTTCCTTTAATATCTGTAATCTGATAAACGTCTTTAAACATCGAACCACCTTATTTTTGCAACTTTATACGTGATACCATAATTATGAAACACATCCATGAATTCTTATAATTCACCTCTTCTTCTTCTTTCCATTAATGTCAATATTAGTTATGACTAATCTCAAATATCAACATGTCAAATTAGTAAACTCGCTGTATCCGTGTTCCTCATATTTATGGCTACGATTGCCAATAATATTATCTAAAATAATAGTACTGTCACATTTTTTCAAAACATTCCATTTATATTTCGTAATTTGCAAAATTTCCTTCGAAAATCAATTTTATGATTGCAGCTGTCACAAATAACCTGGTTTTTAATGTCTACTAACAGACTGATCCATTTTTTTTAGAAATTCTTGAAGAAAGGTCACTCTCAAAAAAATATCAAAGAATGTCTTTCTTTCGGTTAGTTACTAAGTTGCCGAAAATAGGCACCGACTTGACCTTCACAATGGAAAATATCTAAAATTTCTATCATGCAGATTAACTTTTTTAGGAAAACATAAATTTTTAACTAGCATTTGACTTTTAGACAGGTGTTTTAGTAGAATACTGTTAATTAACAGTAGCAAATAAATAGCAATTTATATTAGCGGTTAGTAATGAGTAATTGGCACTATTGATTGTTAATTTTGCAGTACATCTTTGAAACTGTTGTTGTTTTTTATGCACGGTGTCGTCATCTGAATTCAATTATAAAAAATTAAAAACAGTTTGCTAATTTTACTTTCAACATTCGTCTAAACCCACGCGGAATTATGATTTAATGCAAATTAAGGTTAGGATTCAAAATGGCAGCTGAAACAACAGTAACTCACTATCTGCCACTTTGATATACCAAATCGTAGATTAAGGTCAAAATAGAAGATTATTTTCTAATTGTAGTAATTTTTCTGATGCAAATAATTGAGATAAGGAAATAAATCTCTTTGTAAGTATGTAAGTGAAGATTACACGAGAACATGTTTAATTTCCAAGTAATGAATCGTGAACTCAAGGCATAAATTAAGAGAGGAATACTTTCTAACTAATTTTTGCTCTTTATCGCACCACATATGGCTCTGTAATTTAAAATTTAATTTTATGATTTAGCGCAAGGCACGTTTTATTTCTTCACAAATTATTGACTAGGTACAGGTACAGTAACTATTCATATTTTTAATTTTATGCAAGAATTATAGATCATATTTTAATATACTTTTGTTTGACAGTTTGCTTTGGCAGATATTGGTAATAAATTTTACGCGTATCGTACGGTTTCCAGCCGTCAAAACCCGAGCTCCAGAGATGTTATTGGAGGGGAAATCACAGGGATAAAATTAAAAGTTACGACAACATTTATCATTTATATATTACATTACTATATCATGATATGTACGTAAAATATAATGCCCGTCTTTAAATTGTATACAAAGTGCCTTAAACAACAATATATAGTAAACACCCAGTATAGTGTGTATACCTAATTATGTAATTTCATATGTTACGACCATGTAATGAAAAAAAAAATTTAATTTCAGGTGCTCTGCAATTGCTGCACTTAGCTGTTAAATACATTTATGTTTTTTTTTAATAACTGAGATTTATTTTTTGTGGCATCGAACTATGGACCATGAGATCCTCAGTTCGAAACCCATAACTGACAGTTACCATTTTAACTTTATCCCTGTGGCTACCCTTTCACTAACATATTTAAATACCGTGAATTGACAGCCGGTAACCCCATTCCACGCATAAAAATATATCACATACCGAGCACTGCATATCAGAGTGCCATACCCAAATTGGGTAAATGGCGTGATGATATATTTATTTATAAAAATGGATTACACGGCGTTCAATCAGAATATCTATAGATATTATCGATTATCTCCAATCTCTAAAGTTGTAATCAATCATATTATTCGTCGGGATCATCTAATACGAATAAATATTATTTTATTATTATTTTCCATGCACATATCTATTTGTGTAAACCGCAAAATTGTTGAAATCTTGTCTCACATCACATCACACCAGGTCGGTCGTCGGTACGTCAGTACATCAGTACTCAGTCCACCGGTATAGAGGTCAGGGCCTTAAATTCAAGAGAAAGTGTCTTCACTTCTTACTTCTTCAGAGACCGACGGGCTAAACAACTTGCTTTACACACGTATCCGTCAGCCTGCGGTGGGGGGGACTTGCCACCTGACATTTGTGGTGCCATTCGAACAGGTGCTCAGCGAAATTTAACTTTAACATGTGGTTTATTGCAATTTCACACTTTAAAGAGCAGTAAATATATCATCAAGTCTTCTACATATTCTTGTGATATATTTTCCACGTGAATACCTCCGCCGAAAATTTTGCCAAAAGAGGAACATACACCGGAATACGAGATCACAAAGGTTTTGATTCCACAAACAATTATTTATTATTTTTATAGACACGATATTGATAAAGATAAACGATTTTAATTTCGAGCAAGTTGAAAAATTTAAATACATTCACGCAAACATAAAATTATTAAAAAACAAGATTTTAACTAAAAATTAATGAAACTTTACCGAACGATAATAAGACCAATATCCGCGGTGAGACTATAATAGTGACAAAAAAGATGAAGAAGATTTAATAAAGATATTAGAAAGCGAATACAAAATAAGCATCAACTATTAAATAGAACATGAGTTGAAAGTAGAAGACATAGTATAAAGATCAAACAATAGAGTGTAAGATCGCTTGAATATATGGAGAGCAGAAAAAAGATTTCCATTAAATCAATAATAGAATGGAGACCAGGAGAAAAAAAAAGACCCACATCAACATGGCTACAGGAAGTAGAAGAAGATTTAAAAGTAGTTGTAATTAAAAATTGGCAAAAGTAAAACAAAAGGTAGGAAGATGTGGAGAAACCTAACTACAATGAATTAAAGGAAAATGAAAAAGATTGATCCAGTCCAGAAAAAGAATTTAAAGATCTTCATTATTCCTAGGAGTGTAAAGATATTGATTTAATATAAATGATTGATACATTTACCAGAAATCAAATCACGGCACAGGGGTAAAGTTAAAAGTGGTACCAGTTGTTGGAATCGAACTTAGGATATCATGATTCATAGTCCAATGCATTACCACAGAGCTATTTTCCCAAATCAAATTTTTGTTACAAAGAGTTTAACGGCTGTATCCATAAGCCATTAGAAATTTAATAATTTTATTGTGTGTAAAATTTCTTACGCATACATTGCGCCTAAATGACATTTAATAATCCCATTGTAAAAATCCTGAGTTATATTTCACCAGAACTAATAATGTAATAATTGTTATAAATAATGAAAACTTTCACAATAATTACCTGAAAGAAAACAATATCATTATGTGCTTTAGCTCTGCTAAGTATCTTTTACATCGTTCATTTTTTGTTTTTTAAAAGTTTGAAATTGTTGTAGGTATATGACATTGAGATTGGTAATGTTGTCAAATTTAATCAGTTTCACTTTTCGTGATCGTGACCAGAAATGAAAGGTGCACAACAGAACAATTTTTATTAATTAATATCGTAGGATAATTTATACATTATATGAAATGCCCACTTTACATTGCCTTGCTGACAGGTAATCGAAACTTAACCTCAAATAATACTTACGAGAAATATTTGCAGAGAATTCGGCGCTATATTGGAACAACTCCATTGAATAACCTCACTTTTACAAGTTTTTCATACATTTTAATTAATTCTTATAAAAATTACACTACAATCATTTCTTGGAACGGACAATCAATCTCCTGGTGAAGAGGCAAGTAAAATTGTCTGTCAAGTAAATGAAAAATTGGGCATCAAAACGTGACAGATAATACAGTTTGCTTACTTTTAATAAGAAGTTTGCTTTCGGTCATTGTTCGTGCAACTGACAGACAGACTCAAATAGTTTTCGATCAAGGAATGAACGAAAATATAATTGGACTGCTACCTTCAGAACATTCATTTATTTGTGCCCCTAAGCCACTAAAATTGGGTGCAAAATTTTATCCTATTACTCATACCTTAAACATATTATATTGAGATAAATAGCTCTATGACAACGCATCGAAATGTAGATCACAAGATCCTCAGTTCGAACCCCACTTCCGATATTTGCCATTTTAAATTAACTCTTGTTGTTACTCCTCCACCAATTTATTTGGGACTAATAAAAATAAAATAAATATATCATCACGCAGTTAACCCATTATGGGTGTGGCACTCTGCTTACGCAGATCTCGATAAGTGATATATTTTTTCGTATGAAGTGCGGTTACCAGCTGCCAAATCATAGCCCCCAAAGATGTTAGTGGAGGGGGAACCACAGGGTAGATTTAAATTGGTAACTGTCGGCAGTGGGATTTTAACTGAGGAGCTATGGGGCTAATAACCGCACGTTAAGCGGTAAAAATATATCACTCACCGAAATATGTGAAAATAGAGTACCATACCCAAATTGGGTAATGACGTGATGATATATTTTTATAATTATTGATTTGAAAAGGTTTAAATGAGTCGTAATTTATTTGTATATTCTTTAAATAATTTGTTTAGGTTAGATATACATTGCTAGATCGATAAACTTTAATTTTCCAACAATTCTAAAGAAAAAAAAAACTTTTTTTATAAGAGAACGGGCATGGATCTATTCATCTAGTTTTGTAGCATAAGTGTAATACATATTATCCTAGACCTAGGGCAAAATGTGCACCTATCTTCTTTAGCAAGTCACCAAAATTTTCCACTTTGATTCCTGTTATTCTTATACAATTAAGAACCGGTATTTTGGGATCTCCTGTATAAACAAGTCACACCTACACTGGAAAACTTATCCAAATAAAAAATCAAATAAAAACCCGTAAAAATAATCATCACAAGGCAAAATCGTGCTCTTATTTTAATTCATGAATGTTTAATTATCCCAGCGACCTTCGGCTTACATTCGAAAATCGAAATCCAGAACCAGTTGGCAACGATCTGGTGACATTGCAGATTTTTCTGCAAGAAACAGAATCTTCAACCAGAGTTAATCGTATTGTTTAAAACCATATCCTGTATAGCATATCTCTTTTTCTGTTAATTATCCAGTATTTTGTCTTTGCTTGATTAAATTTATTCTTTTTATTAAGATTTGGAGACGTTTTTATTAGTGAAAGACCTTGAATCCACGACATTTTAGTTTGAGAAAAAGTGAACAAAAGTTTCGGCCGCTCTAATTAAAATTCTGGTTGCCAATTGTATATTAAGTTTGCGACTGTGAAAACAAATGTATTGTAATACAGCTGAAACTTTTATTTAGAAAGTTATATCTCGTAATAAATGATGAAATTGGGAATTATTTCTGAAAAATTTGGTGTAAAATATTCTACAACAAAACTATCGTTATATAATAACTGTTCCTTTGTTACATGTCACTTGAAATACCAAATTTATTAGGTGGGATATATAGCCACTATATATCTTTCATTTAAATTTACTTTCATAAATATCATCACGCCATTTACCTATTTGTCGGTGTGACACTCTGCTCAGAGCTGTTACCAGCTCCCCAAAAAGCTACAGATATAATGTTAATTGTATATGGTGACAGTTTCTTCGATAATTTGATTCACGAAACTATTTATCCAATTTTGTACCTATGAACCCATGAGAAAACTCTAGTACTCTCCTGCTCCCTATATTTCAATTTACCCTATCTATAGATAAGTTATAATGTTTCGGATTAAAAATATTTATTCTCTCTTTCTTTATTTTCATTTTATATGGTTTTTCTTGTTTAAGATGTATCGAGTTATTGATGACGTTTCTATTAATTTATGTTTTACTGTATTTGAATTAGCCTTTTGTCTCTGGATATTCACACTTCTTTATTCCCATGTTTGAGCGACTGTTATTGCCTTAATTCTCCATTTGTATTACATAATATCTATCTATTACAATCATAGTAAGTTTTCCTTAATTGATTCCATTTAGTCATTTTTGTATTACCCTCATCTCCTGTTCCTATACAGGCCCTTCGGAAAAGTAATGATAAGCTTCAGGTGTAGAACGATTCTTTGATTAATACTTAATCGATATTCGATGTATTATCATGCGAAAGTCGGATCAATATTCTGGGGTTCGTCTACATCTGTGAAGTATGTCTTCGTCGCCCAGAAGAGAATTATCAGTTGTCACGCCAATGCTCCTTTTAATATCAGCTGACAATATAATATAGTGTCGCTTTATTTTTTGTATGCTTACCTTTAATTTACTTTTATTTATTTAAATAAAAATAAGTTTTTGACTAATAGTGACATACTCAATGCAAATACTAGAAATAAGGACAATTTCAGAATTCCATTTACGCGACATGCCATTGAAAGGAACTCTCTTGAATGCAAAGGTTTAGAATATTTCAATGTTCATCTGACATTTAGCTCTCCAAAAAAGTAAAAAACTTTAAATGTAAATTTAAAAAATTACTAATACAAAAGTAGAATTTTTTAACTACTGTAAAAATCATATTGCATAATATGTTGTATTATTTATGTAAATTTTTTATTGACAATATCTCAAATCTGTACGATTCAAAGAAAGAATAAAGTATTATTATTATTAATCCCACTGCAAAAAAAATTGTACGGCCACACGAGTTATTTAAAAGAAATGAAAATTTGACAACACCGATTCAAACAATTGTTGTTAACTAGGTAAATTAGTACGAATATTAAAATGTTAAACATAAAATGTCAAAATTTGACAAATTAATTTTCATTTATTTTTCAAACAAAAAACTTTCCTGTGAAAGGTTCTCACATTACAAAAAAAATACGTTCGAAGAGAAATTAAAAACTTAAAGTATTGATATTAAACGATTAGTTACATGAAAGCAATTTTACAAAATCCTTCTTGAAAATAAACAGCAATGATATTTTATAAATTATATTATTTCGTTTAATTCTAATCGCACATTTAAAAGTATGATGGCTTCGTGTGGCTTTACAAAGGACCGAATTTTTTTTTTTTTGAATTGTCAGTTCAGAACCAACCAAAGAATTGTTCTACCTGAAGCTTATCACCAAATTTTCGAACAACCTGTATACGTATATATCACCATTTGACACCTGCAGAACTGTACCTATTACTGTCTAACATTCCCATATAAAAATAGTCGGTTTCCTGGAATGACAGACTTTATCAAAAGATCAAGTTTATTGACACTTCATTTATATATAGGCAATATTCCAATTATGAACACACATAAAAAGGCTTTCATTCTTCGAACCGTGACTAAATGTGCATCTTATCCAAAAACAAGGCACGCAGTGCGTACAATCGGATGTTACATACTTACACAAACACACATACGTGCATCTTTATCTCTATATGTTCGTAAGTACAGTGTATTGTTAAATGTGTCTGTGAATGTGTGTTTACTATACAATACCATTGCGTTACTGCAGGAATGATTGTGTTTCCGGCGTGCAGACTTCAAAATTTAAGCCGGTTTCCGGAAGTTGTCAGTTGCAAGACGACTGACAAATAAATAGATAATCGATCTAATTGTTCATTGATATGCAACAATATTAATTTATTTATTGCACAAGACTTTTAGTAAAATAGTTTCGTTGTCCAATGATCCTCAGTTCGAATCCTACTATCGATGGTTACCATTTTAACTTTAGACCTGTTTTTCACACTTCACTAACGTCTTTTGGGTCCGTAGTTTAACCGCTGGTAACCGCAAATCACTCATAAAAAACTTGCCAAGATTATCGCAAGTAAATTGCCATACCCAAAATGGGTAAATAACATAACGATACTATATAATAAAATATAATAAATAAATAATAATAATTAACAACCGTAATTTGATGGTTGGTGACTGCAGATCACGCGTAAAAATACATCACTTACCACGATCTACAGTAGCAGAGTGGCACATCCAAAATGGGTAATTGGCGTGATGATATATTTATGTATTTTTAACACGACTTTTTTACTTTCGGAACGGTGGGAAAAAGCTGGAGCACTTTGTATATTGAAATGATGGGTGTTGAAAAGTCTAAAAGCGTTTTGCTTTTGCGTGAGCAGTGAGTACACTTTCTACTGTACCCTTTAAAGATGATCTTAATGACAAAATGGCGTCTTACGTAACAAACGTAAAATTAATTACTATGCTCTCATGTGTGTATTGGACTTGACGGGATTCACATATAGTTTTGAAATATTTGAAATATGAGGACGTTTATATGTCAGCCAAGTGGTTTTTGTGACCTTCAAACTATTAATAATTAACTGTATTTCTAGTTTTTATACACGCTTTTAATAACATGTTTACTTTTAACTTGGAATTTTATAGCCATCTACGTATCGGCAAATTTTCTTCGTAAATTGGTCCGTTATACCTACTGCCCCATTTCCTAAATTCAGGAGTCTAAAAATAAACTTCTTTTTAGAAAAATCATTAAAAGAATGCATTGATTCATCAAGTATTCTTTGAATCTAAAAGAATGCGATTTCGTAATCATTAAATGTTTGCGGCTCTTTTGAAATCCTCTACCAAATAGTTTAACTTAATGAAATCTGTGTTGAAACTAGATGATTATTACGCGATACTGTGTCAAATAATTTGCCAAGGTTTAAAAGCCTGTTCTCAAACTAATATTTTATCATCTTCTCAATAAGTAAAATTGAATAAAAACTTTATATGGTTTATTGATAAAGTAGATAATAATAAGTACTCATAATAATTTAAGTAAAGCTGAATTATAAAAAATTGCAGTTCTGGTAAAAACGAGTTATTTTATGCAGAGCTATATAAATATGATGATTGAATATTATGAGCACCACTAACAATAAGTTTTAGAAGTCGATATCTGCACAAATTTCTGTTCAAATAATTTGTCGATAGGCCACACACGGTTCGATATTTAATCTGATGTATACAACAACTAAGTCCGATTTTAAAACTACATTGTAATTTGTAAATACTGTATGTAATACTAATAGATATTAATTTCGTTTTCATTAATTTTTTATTCATATCATATATCTATCATAATTTTTGAGGTACGATTCGCAGATAGATTGTAAGTATTTGTCATCAAATTTTCCGTAAATTTATTGTCTTATATAGTCTGATACATATAAATAGAACAGATATTAAATGGCATAGTTCATATCGGTTGGTGACAATTAATTTATTTGGTCTGTCTAAGGTCAGACAAAATATTCACTGTCTATCACGCCCCATGGCTTAGCGGTTGAGAAACTCTTATTTAAAAAATCAAAGGACCTTTCCTAAAAGAATTTAGTAATATTTCAAATTTTGCGGTTCTTTTACAAACTTCCAACAGAGAATTCCATTTCGATTACCTAAGTTTTTTGTATATACTTGATGATTCCCATTATATTATATAGTAGTATGTAAAATTTCAAATACCCTTTAGCAAAAATGTAAACTGTGGATTATTTTCGCGCAATAAAATTTGATTCTTAAATTGCAATGTCAATCTTTCGCTTACCTTGTACAGCTTGTCCTTCTGGTACCAGACGTCCTCTTCATCTTCAGGGTGTTGGAATGTGGCGTCGAGGTGGAGGTCGTCTCTGGAACGCGAGAGGATGCGACGTCTTGAAACCATTTCTTTTGGGGGATTCGGCAGAGGTAGCTCAAGAGGTCCACGACTACAACAAATTCAAAACATGCTTTGTATTCTTCTTTAGACCTGTCAGTTTCGGGAAATCGATTGTTGGATTGAAGATCACGACTGTGACCTGAGTTGGACAGTTAGAAATATATCCACATGTAATATTCAGTTAAAAAAAACATATGATTTTGCCTACATCGATTTGAATAGAAGAATAGACAATGTCTAATCTAAATAAGTTTAATTTATTCTAGTATCGTTGTATCTAGCTCAAATAATAGTAAATTTGCTAGCTATTACTACCTAATTTGAAACAAATATCAATATGCGATACTCCTTTAAAAAGAAAACAATCAAAGATTTCGATAGACTAATATTAATTTTGCATGTTCGTTCCTTTCATATTGTCTAATTTTCAATTCAACAATACATAATATACATATGATATTACAACTATAAAAGAAACAGATTATTTCGATACAAACAATCAAGCAAAGCTCCGAATAGACAATGTTGACAATTTAATGCTAATCTAAATATCATCCCAGCTAATTTTCTGCACCGTAAACGGAATATAATCGCAGCAACAGAAAGAGGGTTTGTTGCTCGTTGGTCTGTCTTCTGTCTCATTTGGTGTGAAACTTTCATTCAACGATCAATCACCTCTGGAACATCTCTGACGTCCTACGCGCATAAATAAATGAAACACCTACAACGCTGGACAACAGTGGATGGCTCGCAGAAGCGGCCAGTTCCACTTCAGCCACTCCTGTTCGACCACGAAATAATTTTAGTTTCTGTTGACCAGGAAAATTGCAACTGTAGTAAGACAACCAAAAAGCAGGACAACCAGAATTTTAGTAATAAGCTAATTTGAAGGATGGACGAAACCTTCAATAGTTTGGACATCAATGATTAGAAAAAGAAATTAACAAGACAATGGAAGAAATGAAGAGTTGTGATAAGAAATGAGATATTACTATACTAGAAAGAATATCATTGATGTGATGGAGAGACTGAAACTTGGAACTAATACACTATTGTACTTATTACATAAACAAATATTGGAGGGTTCTACATTGAATCATTTTCATTATTTACAATAATTTTATAGAAGCCAAAGATAATAAATAGCTCCGTGCTAAAGCGGGTCGTAAGACCCTCTCAGTTCGATTCTTATAGACGTTACACCTATGATTCTTTCTCCACCAACTGGGGGACATGATTTGGCGTCCAGTGACCGCATTTCAAGAGCAAAATATAATGTTTATGGAAATCTACTAAAGCAGAGTGTCACATTCAAATTGGGTAAATGGCATTA
This sequence comes from Poecilus cupreus, assembly GCA_963942605.1. NCBI lineage: Eukaryota > Metazoa > Arthropoda > Insecta > Coleoptera > Carabidae > Poecilus > Poecilus cupreus. The sequence goes on along the minus strand of OZ012715.1, from coordinate 5,411,736 downwards.
TTAGATATACGATGTATTAATAAATAAATAAGGAAATAACTAAAAATACAAAGATATCTATCTATAAAACCATGTATCTATCCATACTTCTATATGGAAGACAAAAGTGGGCTTTGACAAAGAAACAGTAACAAAGATTACAGACAAAGAAAATGAAATGTATGAGAACAGTTTTAGGAGTTAGGCGAATAGAGAAGAGAAGGATCGAAGATATAAGGAAGGAATTAAGAGAATAATGAATAAAGGAAATACTGGAAACTAATGTAATATGGAGAAGCAAGTCCAGATGATCTGGGGGCAAGACCGACCGAAAAAAAAAAAACAGAAGACGAAGACCATTCATCCAAATAACTTTCCATAGATCGCAAAACTTGGAAAACATTTTTCAAAATCGAAGAAACATGAAGGTAAAATAACTTTGACGCCATAGCGTACAAGAAAAGTTTTCCCTGCAATAATTCACCACAAAAATATGATTGCTTGGAAGGATTTCTGGTTTCGATGGACGAATCGGCTTCAAAGTCTGTTAGTGTCCGATGTGGCAATGGCCGAAATGGAGCGACACCTCGCCAGCTCAGAAACGATTAGGCCTCTTGTTTATTGCAATATGGTGTCGCTTTTTTACGCCTCCCAGTGCATGTGCTGACAATACAATGCAATCTATCTTGACAGAATTTCAAGGCAAACATCTACTTAAAATCATTGCTTATTACTTACTAACACTTTTTTTGGTGTTGACAGATTGGCAAATTTCGTTTGCAATTATTCAGCGCTTTAGGAATAATCATGATTTATGCACTATTGTTTCTTTAAAATTATGTAACCGCCTGCAAAATGTAATATGCATAAAATTGCAAGTTTATTGAGAAAGTGATGAACATCTTAAATATCAGACAGCAACGAAACCAAATATGTCGTATTCAGCGTACTGAAATTCTTATTCGTAGTGGTAAATAAATAAAGACCAATTCATTATTCTGTTTAATTATTAAAGAAATAACCAAACTCTTTTTTTTTGTAATCCCATTCATATTTACAATCTATCTATACAGAGATATTAAGTAAATTTTAATGATTAAAGATTAGATAACATGGGAAAATCAGTGCCCATTGGCAGTGCTTTACTTAATTACTATAATTACCAAACTAAATAAATAATTATTTATTAAAAACATAACTGTGCTTCAGCATTCTAAATAAATAATAATGAAGTTATATTTGCAAAATAAAATTTGCAGTAGTTTTTGTATTATATATATTTGATAACTTTTTACGGTAAAAAATATTTCTTAAATGAATATATCTGTTCCACTCTAAGAATATTAATTTTATGATTGTAATCTTGTATAATTAAAAAGAAAATTGGAAAAATAGCGATTTAAATGTGGATCAAAAATTATTATATTGTCTTATTTCTAATAACTCAAAAAATATACAAGGAAAAGTAACTGGAAATTTAACATTTTTATTTATTCCTGAATTTATTTTCTGATATATCCATATCTATTATGCGAGAAAAAAAAGTATCTTTCTTGTCTTCAAGAAGACAAAGAAAATTTTCAAATTTTATAGAAAATATTTAGTATATTTTTCACTGTTTTGGCTTCATACAATTTCAATTTAAAGTAGTAAAATAATCAATTCGTGACAATAACTCGCAAAATGAAAGAGATATGAAAATGGTGACATTTTGTGCTGTGATTGAACACATTTTGTGCTAGTTACTTAAAGTAAAAATGACTGTAGACGATTTATACAAAAACAAAATTCCTACAATAGTATGTGTTTCTTTATTGAGTTTGACATTTTTTTAAATTTCGGCAGATGCGCCAACTTTGAAAATATAAAATGTAATACACAATTACAACACTTGAATAAGCTATTAATGAACTCTTTTCGATGCTGTAATAGCATGGTTATTAACGCAAAATAGAAAAACTAAATTTCACTTTAACATCTAATGTTAATGTTCGAATAACTTAATCAGACTCACAATTCAAAAGTTACGAGTAGTTAGATATTTCGAGTGTGCAAAATGGTATATATGTTGAGGAAGTGAGTCAAGTAGGAACGTTTGACGACTGCTTGCAATATCCATGGCACCTTACAAGGAGCGGCGAATGTGTTGCCTGCCGGTTAGGGATATTGACCCAAACTATCATTTTACCTACTCATCTTTTCTTTAACTTCAGTCACAAGAGTGCGAGTCATATACGTATACCTACATCTCATTCAAGCTTAATTAACAATCATTTCTGGCGTTTATTACTTCACAAACCCACATACGGACTTCTGTAATCTTAATACACGCAAATTGAAATCACTTTGTATTTAAATCGAAATTCTAAGAAAATTGAAATCATGAAATCTATTATTTACTTTACAGAACCATTCTATGAATACTGCCAATTCGATACTGCAATTAACCAGGGCTCTATTCACATCTTCATTTAATTATTATTAATTATTCATTTTCTTATTAGGGCTTTGGACCCTAAGGGTCCCTGTCTGCCATTACTTTATTTTAATTATGGCTAATATTAACAGGTATGAGAATGGAAACTAAAGTTAAGATAAAAAATGTATTAACCAAGATCTGCGATAGCAGTGCTAGTACTTACAATGAGGGTCTGTGGTCATAATTGAATTAAAAAAAAATATTTATAAAATATGTAAATTAACAATAATATCTTATAATAATAACTTTTTATAATTTTATGGTATTTTAAATATAAAATTAAACTTATATAAAATAGCACCTTTGGCGTGACGTCAAATTGGTAGAGCATAAATAGACGTAGGTCGTTGTGCTTTAAAACTGACTTTTACCATATATCGGGTGATATAACCTATATATTTTATATAGTATATTTACGTACAATTCATATCAAGCAAAACTTTCAAGTAAAACTATTGTTTCTAGGTTTAAATATTATTTATATCACATTAAAATACTATATATAAAATTACAACGGATGAAATTTATGTCTATCTGTTTCTCTTGAAATATGTCCACTTTTCTCCTACCAAAACTACGTCACATATTCCTTCGCATATTTTCCAATACTTAATTTCGGCTAAACTATAAATAATTCAACAATTTAAAAAATACTGGTATTTAACCCCTTAAGAACTAGGCCCAAGAACTATCTGGACATACTATATGGTCAAAAAGACCGTATTCGGCCGGTCACATATTGTACGTTCCATTATATGTATTTGCCGGAAATATATCCTGGTAATTTCTATTATTCTATACCTCCTACATCTTTTTTGTTTTATAGCACGCACGTGCGTTTATTTATCATTTTTAAATTATTTCCTCTTTTCAATTTAATATTAAGAAGATATATTTATTATTATTATTTATGGGGTAAATAGCTCAGTGGTAACGCATCGGACAGTGGATCGTGAGATCCTCAGTTCGAATCCCACTACCGACATTTACCAATTTACATTTACCCCTGTGGTTCCCCCTTCACTAACAACTTTGGGGGCTATGATTTGACGGCTGGTAACCGAATTCCACACGCAAAAATATATCACCTACCGAGATCTGCGTAAGCAGAGTGCAACACCCAGAATGGGTAAAAGGCGCGATGATATATTTATTTATTTTTTTTTTATTTAATATTTTCTAGTTTGAGGCAGAGTTTCATACAGTAAGTGTCTAAGAATATATTTCTTGATCTTTTTTCTGATTTTGTACGAAAAAAACAATTCAAAATTATTTTTAAATATTTTATTTAGAAAATAGAACATAATGTGTGACTCCGACGATTTGGTATTAGAGTATGAAAATTTATTGGAAAATTCGTCAGAAGAAAGGGATGAATCTATTGAAAAACTGATTTTTTTTGGAAAAAAATAAGTCCTTAATGGGTTAATTTTCTTGTTTAGAATCATATATAAAAATACCAAAGTTTGTTCACAGACCCCCATTGTCATACATACAGTTAGTTAGAATATATGACTAAGTATATTTTCAATAACAAATTTTAATGTGAAATATTTGCACAATGCGGAAAGAAATGTAAGAAATGCACTTTCTCAGGGTGCGTTCCAATTACAATACATTACAACATAAATTAATTTCATCACAGCTTAAAAAAATAACCGTCCAGGGCCAAGTACCGTCATCAACTATCCCAGTCTACATAATTGTCATTCAAGAGGACGACCTGCCTACATACACATAACAGCGACTTCAAAATCACGCCCGTTATTCTGAATTCATTTTCACGATCATGTCAAGTAACCGGTGCCGTTGCAACCGGGAACTAAAACTCGTAATGCATATTTACTGCCTGTTCTTGCATTTCAATCAGCGGACGATTTATGTGTGTTTCATTGTTTGTTTGCCACTGAGAGTCTAATTGGGACACTGCCTGTCAACAAGGCGGCCTACAATCAAATTATAATTATTTTATGTATTATTATAGACAAGAAAATTAAATAACTATGTGTTTTTTTGCTTATTAAGTAAAATTGCAGATATTTCAACTACTTTGGCTATTTGTATCTGGGTATAATGAATGTATAAACATAGATTATTGGTTCTATTATATTTTGTTGTATAGTGATTGAGTGATTGTATATTCGACAGTTAATATTTTGTCACTCGTTTCTCATTTGACTAGGCTAACCAGACGTAGTATTTTTTATAGTATTATACACTTTTCTAAATAATATTCTCTTAATTCTTACTTTTTATAAAAAAAAAAAAAACTCACAATATACTCTCTCATATGTTTTAATATGTTACAAATCTCGAAATTACATATATCGAAACGCTGGACTATTACAAATTTCGAAAGTACATATCTCAAATATACAAATGTCGAATAATACCTACAAAAAAAATTCATTAAAATGAGTGCTGTGATTTGAGTTTGTCGAGCGTGAGTAGGATTTGGGTTTGTTTATGAAAAGTACGAGGGAAGTGAGCTTACCTACGGATAATTTCCATTAACATAACAATCGAAATTTGTAACATCTCAAATATTTGTATTTTCGATAAATGTATGAACTCTGAATATAATATCCGACATTTCTATATTCGAGAAATGAATTTTTGAAATTTGTAACATCCAAGTTATTCGACAAATGTATTTTCGAGATTTGTAACATTCAATATTTGTATTTTCGATAAATGTACACTCACTGATCGTAATTATCAACATTTTTACATTCCAAAAATGTATTTGATAAATTGTAAGCTCAAATGTATGTTACCGACATACAAAATTCCTAATATTTTATATTTGACAAAAAAATTAGTAATTTCATTTAATAATATTATGACACGGAAAATAATGTGTATTACACTTCCAGCAACTGTTTCGCGGTGGTCGCCTCGGTCTGTCAAAATATACCCGCATTCGCAAAAATGAAGTTTCTGGACAAATAACTATTAATTAACAATTATGATTTTAAAGTGATAGTCACGCAATAAATGACAACACTTTTTTAATCAGAGCGTTAACGTGACATGGGTCATCTTGATGTCACGTAAATGGCCCGACTTGCATTTTTTTTTATTTAGATCTCGATACGTAATATATTTTCCCCGTGAAGCACAGTTACCAGCCGTCAATTTACACTCTCTCCCAAAGGTGTAAGTGCAGTGGGAACCACAGGGGAAAAGTGGAAATTCGATACATTACCACGGAACGCAATTTGTAACGTTTAAAATATAATTAAATAAACAATACGGTCAATAACAATAAATAAAACATCTTCAGATTTCTCGTGTACATGTTTTCATTATCAAATTGCATGGTAACATAATATTTTAATTATGATAATAGTGCTTTTAGTGTATATTAATGTTAATAAATATTAATCTTTGCAGGTAACCATGAAATCAATTTCATCGGTATCCAACTGGTAAGTGATTTTGATCGATGATTTTGCGCCTTATTAAACATCATATCATTTATCATCCCTTATACATTTCCATACATAATTTTTTATAATGATACGCACATTAAAATTTATTTGTTGGTTTTTGGACACTTTCGATTACTGAAAGGTTAACTATTTTCTTTGTTGTATTTCGGACGACAACTATATCTATACTAATGGGCGTATAAGTAATTTCTGGCGCTGCCCAACAAAAAATTTTGCTCAATTCTGTGGTTTCCAACTCTTAGTCATATTCAGTTTCTTTAAAATGCTTGATCATTGACTTCAAGTTGTGGATAATTCGTGGTTTTTTGAAGATCCCCGTGCAGAAAATTCCTAGCTAGACTCCAGTTATGCGTCATAACAAAGAGTACCTCATAAAAATGCGTCATTCATTACGTTGTACTAATGACATTTCTTAATGTAGATATGTGTATACCGCAACTTTTTAATTTCTGCGAAGGAAACATAAAATTTTAATATTTTATTTGCATATGCACTGTAATGTTTGTCATACGTGATTGTATTTTGTAAAAATGTTTTTGTATAAATATTACGAGTACTTGACATGCTATTAATTTGAGATAATTTTATTTGTTTATTATTTTTATACGGTCAATATAGTCAGATTGTTAAATTAAAAAAGATAATTGAATGAAAGTTGAATTTGCTGTGTGAATTAAAAATTTCTTAGTTCTCCTGATGGTTCCAATACGTTTCTAGATATTCTTTATATTTAAGTCTTAGAAGTTTGACTTAATATGATTAAATTAATTTTTAGATTTTATATTTTATTTTAAACAGACCCCTATTAATATCTAGTAGTGCTAAGAAGGGTTCCAACCTACCTATCAAGAGCCCAAATAAATCTTTTGGAAATAAAAATAAACTAAATATTTACAGTTGCTTGTTCTTTTCACTTTTCAGAAAATAATTTCACACTTCACAATTTAAAAGTAAAATAATCCTGAATCAGTCCCTGGACTGCGAACCACACGTAACCACATCCCACGGTAGCTTCATTTCAAACCACCCAGAACACAACCGCGCGAAACGAATTCTGATTTGGCGTACGTCACAAACTTAACCTAACTCTAGTTCATACGAACTTAACCGGTCACATACTCACATATACAATACGCTGCGATGCGCACAATACGACAATTGATTCGTATTCACACTGTTTAGCGCAGGGAACGAATTCTACCTCGTACGCAGGTAACTGTGCTGAGCTACGATGGACAAACTTGCTGCACTCACCGGTTCAAAGCTCGTGACTGGCATAAGAATTATCGTTAGTGGGATATTTATTGCTGAGCACTGGCTCCTCAAATTCAATTTAGTGGAGGAGGTTGATATGTTTCAAAATTACAAGCTACCTAAATTTGATCTTGACCACTGGCTTGCTCAACAAATGTGTAATTCTTTATTTATTCCCTCGTAGTCAATTTTTTCTTCCTGCTTATATTTAGAGAGGTATTGTGACGGGTGAAAGATTTCTATATAATCTAATTACAATATCATTGTCAAATTTCATATTTAGAATGTTCAAATTGCGAGCTTATTAGATTATGGTAGCTATCCCTATCCATCAACAGGAAGTTTTAGTTACTTGAAATTGAATACATATCTTAGTGAAAAAAATAAAATATTAGTTTTTGTTATAATAATTTTTATTTGAAATCGCCATTAAAAGCTCAGAAATCGTCACTAAAGTAACCCATTATACGACGATTTTAGCAACGCAGTGTTGGCAACCGTAAAATAATTATTGTACAAGTAGGATAATTTTGACAGATATATGTATGTATTGTAGTAAATTTATACGTAAAATGAAACAATATATGCAAGAAGAATTAACTAATTAATTCCAATGAAGAAATTGAGAACAAAACAGTTTTTTTCTAATTTTCGATTTAAAATAAAACTTAATATGTACCGCGTTACTGAAGTTCCTTTTTATCACTCATATGGTTTATTTTCCGAGGCCTGTAGGGCCATATTCGTGATAAAAATTTAAACTTCAGTGCCTTGATACCTAAATAACTATTATATAATTATTCCTTCTATACATTAAAAGCCAATCAGAATACTTCATTTGCAAAAAGAGGACGATTTTACAGTCATAAAATATTGATAAAAACTCTGCACCATGTCCATAACCATTTGATGATATTGAAAATTTTGACATTTAAACAGTTACAAATTTAAATTTACCCCTGTGGTTCCCCCTCCACTAACATCCTTGGGGGCTATGATTTGACGGCTGGTAACCGCACTTCATACGAAAAAATATAGCACCTACCGAGATCTGCGTAAGCAGAGTGCCACACCCGTAATGGGTAAAAGGCGTGATGATATATTTATTTATTTTATTTTACAATATATCATCACGCATTTTACTATTACGGGTGTTGCACGCTGCTAATGCAGATTCCGGGAAGTTATATGTTATTTCGCGGTTACCGGCCGTTAAGTCGTGCCCCCTTCCCCAAAGGTGTTTGTGGAGGAGGAACCACAAGAGTTAAGTTAAAATCACAACTCATGATTCACAGTCAGATGCGTTACCATAACCTATTTGACATTTAAACAATTTGTTTGTTCTTATTTAAATTCAGAAAATAATCAACTGGATTTAAGTAATATAACTCGAGCCTTGAATTTATTTGGTAAAATTCCTCATAATTCCTGTGTAGAAAAGGAGACTTGTGTAAAAAATCACATTTAAATTTTACCGCTAAATCTTTGGCACTCGATACATTATTTAAAATTTTTTTAGGCGTTCTCTTATTCATAATTTAAAGCTTACAATGTGCTATCTTTATTTGTTTTATTTAATTGATAACAATGAGCCATCTTTATTTATTTGTACGACACTCTAAATAACAGGAAATAATTCCTAAATACAAATTTTTTTTAGTAACCGAAACCACTAGCCGCAGATGTTTTTTACACATAATTTGGCATGAATGATGTTTGAATCTAGGAAACCATTTTTTGGCTTACTGTTTTTTTGGTTTAAAACCGCACTTCTTGTTTAAAACACAGGAAATAAAGGTATAAGGTATACTATGAGAGCGCAGTATATTGGGGGTTCGATTATTTTATGAGCAAGGAAAATAAATGTATCACACCATTGTCCATTTCGAAGAAACCGTTGGAAACAAATATACAAATAGGAAATTTCAAATTCATGGAAGTTGAAAAATTTTAATATTTGAGAATTATGCTAGCAATCAAAAGAGAAAGAGACGTAGAAATTAAACAAAAGATATTAGCAACAAATTACTAGAGATAAAAAATGAGAATTTACCGAACGATAATAAGATCTATAACAATATACGCTGCTAATTGACTGTGGCAAAAAAAGATCAATATGATTTAAGAATAATGGAACGTAAAATAATAAGAACTATAAGAGGGCCAATAAAGATATCATAAATCGAGTTTGCAGGAGAAGACAGAGTGAAAAAGATCAAACAACATAGAATCAGATGGCTTGGACATATATGGAGAGCAGAAGAAAAGTAGAAGAAGATTTAAAAACAGCAGAAATTAAAAACTAAGTAAAACAAAAGTAACGTAACTACAAGGATTTAAAGGAAAACGGAGATTTATCCATACAAGTTTACATAGAGTAGATTTCAATGTATGATATGATTTTAGGCGCGAAATGCCTCCAAACCATGGTCCCCAAAGTTGTAAATGCAATGGAAAATTTGAAGATCAAACGATTTATTTTACCTCGTATTAAGAAAAGCAATTTTATCTGTATGTAAAATATGGCCATTTAAAATTTCGTTATATCAAATATTAAGTGTTTTAAATATGAAAAATTTTCAACATTTCTTTAAATTAAAATGTATTAACACAATAAATCCTCTAAACGGATAAATATGCACAAATAACAAGACACGACAGAATAATGTTTAAGCTACATAAAACCGTACACTAACGGCAAAAAAATTATTTCCATACGACAATATGAATAAATTACACTAAAAACTATTACAGTACATCTTCAGTTTATCGAACGTGAATTGAGTGTGTTTATATTTCTTTAAAATTCAATTCCACCGAAGCTATTGGCACGTAATCTCACTTCTCCATTCCCAGCAAAATTTCAAGTAGCCCTATTTTGCTATGTATTATTATTATACCGTGAACTAGAGATACTTGAAATTTTGCTAGTAATGACGGATGATAATATGAAATGATTGTACAAAAACCATTTTGTCGTTGTGTTGTGATCAGCGCATTATATTAATTCTCAATTGAGAAATGAAGTGTTTATTTAGTTTTATAATTTATGTTAATGCTACCTAAATAAATTAAAATCAAATTTAGTAGACCGTTACTAAATTTAAAGTATGAGAAAAACGAACATTGTCTTAGAACTTGGAACACAATTACTTACATGTATAATTCTCAGCCTTAGTGAAAGTACACCTATATTCACTCACGTTTCAACATAGTGACGTCACAATTTCGCTTCTGACGAAAGAATAATATATCTCAATTCTGCCGTTTCCCTAATTTTTGGGGGAGCCTTAACGCGTAATTCACAAGGAAAATTTGGTCATTAGGAAATTTTACCGAATAGTAAAATTAGAAATAAGAATTAATCTTTTTGCACATTTACCAAAATAAAATTAGGTAGTAAATATATATCACAAATATAAATCAAATAAATATTTCAAATTGCAGTGGCAAAGTTCGCTTCACTCGCTCAACAAACTCAAGCCTATATAGTAAAAAATTTATAGTCAATATTGACGAAATTTTAACAAAATTTTTAGTTCCTGACGATCCACCGTTAATTTTTGTTAATTTAATAAATTTCATATTTGTCAGCAAGTAACAAATAAATTTTGAGTATTTCGTAACTAAATATATTTGTGAATATAGTAATTATTAACATTTATTTTTATGTGCTTTTGACTAAATATTTTACAATTATATTGAAGCAAAACAATTAATCATAGATATTATAACAAATTAAATTGTTACAAAAAGATACAAACTTTCTTTAACAATTTCAAATTGATAAGTTAGCTAAATTTACTTGTTATTATTGACGAGTCTTTTTGTTAAATTTTATAAATTTAACAATTAAATAAAAACATAAATTTTTCTTGTTAAGAATTGAGAAAATTTTAATTTAACAAATTGGCATATTTGTTCATATTGTTAATTTGCAGCCATATATTTGTCCATGTTAACTAAATTTACTTAACAATCGCAAATCAAGTTTTTTACTGTGCAATTATTAACAAACTCAAACTGTTAAAACCGATTTAAATAATTTGAAATGATAACAAACATACGTTAGTATGCATAAATAAATATTTCACCGTATACATTACTCTGTCCATAATTTGACGGTTGGTAACCACATTTCACGCACAATAATAATGTCTTACATGATTCGGAAAAAGTATATATATGACGCAATGATAATAATAAAATAAAATAAAGAAATATATAATCACGCCTTTTACCCATTATGGGTGTGGCACTCTTCTTACGCAGATCTCGGTAAGTGATATATTTTTGCATATAAAGTGCGGTTACCAGCCGTCAAATCATAGCCTCCAAAGGTGTTAGTGGAGAGGGAACCACAGGGGTAAACTGTCACCTGTGGGATTCGAACTAAGGATCGCACGATCCACAGTACGACGCGTTACCACGGAGCTATTTATAATAAAATAAATATACCATCACTCCATTTTTTAATCATTTTTAGTATAGCACTCTGCTATGTACCCCATATTAAATATTTTAAATAATATAAATATACCCTTACAGCATTTACTGTTTTTTTTAACCATTTTACCCTTTACTCTGTAATTATAGTTATAGTGCGATTACCAGCCGTCAAGTCACAGCCCCCAAAAATGTTAGTGGAGGGGAAACAACAGGAGTAAGATAATATGTAAGCTTCGCGACTTGGATTTGTATTGAAATAAAAACAATTTGTGCATTGCAGTCACAATTATAAAAAAAATTATTTCAACCTCTACCAGTTTCTACCCCATATGGGTCTTCTTCAGGAGGTGAAAGTCAAACATTAAAAATAAAATTTGTCAATAATAAAAACAATTATTATTATTAATTATTTATTGTTTTAAAATGTTTTTATTATTGGCAAATTTTATTTTTAATGTTTTTTCATCTCCTGAAGAAGACCCATGTGGGGTAGAAACCGGTTAAATAAAAAAATTTAATTGTGACTGCAATCCAGAAATTGTTTTTATTTCAACAGGGCTAAAGTAACTATCAACTGTGGGATTCGAACTGAGGATCTCATGACTCAAATCCGCAGTGCTATTTACCCCAAAAAATAAAATAAATATTGAAGAAAACATACGATTATCAGTCTTCAAATCATGGCACTCAAAGGCGTTACTGGAGTAGAAGCCAACAGGCAAAATTTGTCAGTTTGGAGATCGAACTGCGGACTCCATTTAATGCGTTAGTACTAAATAAATCAAATAAATAAAGTTGAAATTTCTAACCTCAAAAATTTTTTTAATTACTCAATCATCTCTCATCTCTTCAGTTCAGACGTTCAGAGTCTGCAGTATCTCAGTTAAGTACCATAATAGTAATTGGGATTAGTTCCTGCAGTACGATAAATAAATAAGTATTGTTCTCTTTAGAAACTTTAAGCGACAAAAAACCGACTACATAATTACATACGGTGTTTATATTATAATAAGTTATGGATATGCTAATCATTTCCTTTAGAATATCTGCCCGATATATGTTTGCATTAAAACCGTCAAATTATGTTGTATCACGCTACATCTTATTCAATAAATGTCCGTATTATGACACACATGTAGGAATATGTAAATAACACACCAGAAGCCCAGATCAGTAAAAAATAAACCAGCAAACGCTATTTGTCGTTCCAAATTTGTCTAGAAAAATAAAATATCATGTAAATATATATTTAGTGGGTAGTATTTACTTTGCTACCGATGAGCTATCTTTATGAGGACAATGGAGAAGTTTTTGTAAATATTTTTGTAGATTTACTTACGTTTTTTTGTAGTTAGAACTGTGTTTACACGAAGAAATTTCTTGTTTTCTTAACAAACGGATTCTGAGTCAACGAGCAGTTCCTGTTCAAGTCACTGCCTTTTAAATAATTATTTGCTAAGAATATACCACGTTTACCAAAAGCAAATTCGTGTTAACTAAACCTACAGGTCGACAAACCGATATGCGTCCCTGGAAAGAGTGAGTTCAGATTCAGAGGTCACTCACGCTTTTATATTCTTCTTTCAAAATTTACTTCCTAAGAAATGCTTACAATTATTAACTTGTACAATTGAAACCTGTACAAGTATATAGATGTTTATATAATTTGGGGGTACTTCTCTTCCGTACTAGCATTCGGTTTGCCGATCTATATATTTTTGTTTTTAGTGGTTCCGTGGTAAAGCATCAGGCTACATGGATCGCCAGATCCTCAGTTCGAATCCCATACCATTATTAACCCTATGCTAACCTCTTCACTCAAATCTTTGGGCACTGTGCTTTGAAGGCTGGTAACCACACTTCACATGTAAAAAAAAATATCACTTGCAAAGATCAACGACAACAGTGTGCCACAGCTTTTGTACCCGGAGGAGGCATGACTTGACGGCTAGTAACTGCAAAATATATCACTTAGCGAGATTTGCGAAAGCAGAATGCCATACCCAAAGTGGGTAATGATATTTATGTTACTATAAAAGCCCGTATATTGGTTAATCTTAGGTTTTACCAGTAAATCTTAGGATTAACCCATTAACCGACATGAGTTGGTAAATGTAATGATTTACTGGTAAAAACCGCAAATTAACCAATTTATGGGTTTTGAAAGGTTAGGTTAGGCTATTTATTTTGAAATTAACGATGATCACAGAACTGTTGGACTGTTACCATTAAGAGTTGTTTAATCTCAGGTTTGACTGGAAAATCTTAGGAGTTACCGTAACTCGAGCTTTTACAGTAACATATATATTTTTATTTAAAAACCTGTGTAGGTATTGGTATTAGTACAGAAATTAATTTGCCCTTTTTTGGGTATGGTACTCGGCTTACAGCAGATCGCGATATGTTATATTGTATGAAGTGCGGTTAAGAGCCCAAAAAAGTTACTGTTCTTTCAAATATATATTAAAAAAACACGATCATTTTTTATTTATAATAATTACATTATTGAAACGTTAAGGCCCAGTTGAAGAAAGAATAGTTAACTCCGTTATTAATTCATTACCAACGTGATTTACAATCTACATTTTCTCCTATAACCAAAGACATGGACTAAGATAAGATGTTTTTTGATTGATTAACCACTTTAATAACAGAATTAACTATCCTCTGCAACCGGGTCTAAGTGTTTTAAACAAATATTTGTTTACCCTAAATGTTCTAGAACTGCTAACTCTGGTATGAAATTCTAGGGACACCTTTCGTAGAATTAAAATTCTAGCACATTGATATACAAAATGTAAAATATTTGGTACCTAGCTCTAAGTCCACATTTTACCACATACATATTAGTATCCAGCCAGTATCTAGTATGTGAGAATGACTGTTTCAAGAAATACCCATACAGATTACTAAACATTATTCCAGTCCTCCATCTGACTTCTCAGCCGTTCAGCTAACACTGAACGACTAAAAAGTGAAGTGTTCGACTGTAATTTAACGAAACAAGGCTAGAGAGGAGTGTGCACTGTTGCTTCTGAGTTTCACTCACATCGTAAGCCGAGGTTCGGTTCGTCTGTGTGTCTGTCGTTAGTTTCACCAACTCTCTCGCTGTCGAGAAATTATAATACGATGCTAAATCGCGGCTTGAACTGCTGTTACTGTTACTATTGCTCGCTTAGAGTTAGCGCCCAAGATATTGGGCAGAGAATTTAAAAATAAGAAAAATTACATTGAATACGAAATGTTAGAAATGATTGCCGTCATTTTGTTTTAAGATGGAGGGGTATCTGGAAATATTTCTTTCCAAACCATTTTCAAGATTAATAGGCGAAAACGTGAAATCAAAAATATCAAAAGTATCATTTTTAGGTTAGATTTACTGATTTTAGATGTTTATGACCTACAATGAGTTTCAAACTAAATTTAATATATTCGAATCAGAATTCTAACGACGAAAATAAATTCATGTTTTGTTTCTCTTAATTTTAAATAATTCATCTTTCACAGATATTGTACAACTGTATTAATTATTAAAAATTCGTTCATATATTTTTATAACATATAAATCCATATTTTGTATAATAGTAATATTAATTAATTACCGGGATTTTGTATTATTTTTTTGGTTAAAAATAATTTTTTATTATTATTATTAGTATTATATTAAAAATGTTCTTTATACATACTTCCTACTATACTATAAGTATGGGTTAGAATATTTCCGTGGTTACGCATCGGACTATAGATTTTTAGAGTCCCATAGCAGAAAAATTTACACCACAAATTTACCCCTGTAGCTCCCCTCTTATTGGGGAACGCGACTTGACGACTGATTATACCAAAGTAAATATTTATTTAACTAATATATATTACAACGATTTCTCTTGTTCTTGTTTTTTATGTTTAAAACGCGTTTTTTTTATAATTACACAAATAATGCATTTAATTATTAAATATGTAAAAAAAAATAATATATTTTGACCACCCCGTTGTATACGTACATAGTTAATTTCTGTAAATATTTAAGTTTTATTTTCAAGTGTAATCAAGAAATTGAATCCGCATTTACGCAAATGGACCTAATATTATGCCTTGTACTATTCCTATTTGGATGTTTTGAAATAATTTTGACAAATTATTAATTTGTCAACCAAATTATCCGAACACATTACTTATTTTTAACATTGAAATCTTAAATAATTTACATAAGGTTTACAGCAACTACAGTATTTTATTATTCTTATAATTGCAATAAACTATACTTAAATACAAAAAAAAAATACAATTTGGGATTCTGTGGTATAGAGTTTATTAATAAATTGTGTGTAAATATTATTGCAAAATTTATAATAGAAAACAATCGTCAATATTTTCTATGTTAATGTAGGTATATAAAACTTCCCGATATTCAAATGCGTTGAATGTCCGAATATGGGAACGTTAATAATATCATATGATGTAAAGGCAAAATTCACAGAAACAACTGCTGAATACTGATCATCTTTTATGATTTTCAAATAAAATTTTAATAATACATAAGCTGTATTCCCACAATGACAAGAATGCGAAACAGAGATTTATATATCTATATATACTTCCAAAATTTTATAAATATAATTCGTTATAGTTCTATTTTTTTCTTACTACTATTAACCCTATAAATATCGGTAAATAGTGCTGACTATATATACCTACTAACATTGAATTATATATTTTTTTCTTATAGGAATAATAAAACATCAAGTTTAATTAAAATTAAAATATTGTAATTGTGCTAATATGCAATTTTCAATAATAATAGTGATTTGATTAATAGGTGCTCGAATGTTTTACGCATGGTGGGGCAGTGGGTATAAGTTTTCGGTGATTTAGACTTGCAAATTTGGGTGCTAATTTAATGCTAATAACAGTGCAGTTTTGTATTAATGGGAAGAAGAGTAGCAACACTAAAAAATAGTTTTCTCTATTAGAATTGGAAAGTTGGACAATTGCGCAGTCGTTATAAAATTTAATTAATTATCTTTATATTAGAAATTTCGCACGTGTAAAATATTCGGAATTGAACAAATAATCGCAAAAACAAAACGAGAAAGTGTGCAGTTTCAAAAATGCCAAAAATCTGTGAAATCGAAAGTGGAATGAAGACATTTTAAAACCAGATAATCCTGTAATGCGATGCGCTATGTACATAAATAATATTTATATTCATCCAACAATTATTAAATACTTGAGTAAGGTACTAATTTATCTATTATTAATAGCTTAGTCGTGAGTCGTGACTTAATACCGCCAATGTATATTTTGACACTTAATAGAGCTTATCTGCTATTCCAGCGCTATTATCAATTAAATTTATGAAGGATCGTCACTTTATTTCCCAAGATTTCAAGCTTAATTTAATTGCTTCATATAACAATTAACTTTATTGCAAAATGATGAGCTGTAACCGGGGATCGAACCCGGAACTTGGAAAGTATTTGTCAATCGGGCTACACAGATTTTCCGATTTAACAAATAATCCAAGATTATATTTTTATATAGAGCAGGCATTAAGAATTCCACAAGGATCCTTATTTGGACCTATTTATATTTTTCAATTAAATACAAAATTTGTGTCTTGTCGCTAGTTCAGTAACAAATTAAATATTTATTGTAAAATATAATGATGTAGATGATATACAAGGGTTGATATTTGAACTTATTTATTTTTCCAAAAATATATTTTGACATTTCTGCGGACAGAAAAAGATGTCACAGATGAAAACAATGTTTTTTTTTAAGTATTTGTTAGGGATAAATTAGGGGTGAATGTGGGCACTTACCTCGGAAGGAGTATTGTATAATCCGAAAAAGGCACTCACTGTAAATTTTATCCACTGGAAACCGATTGACAACTATTGAAACATATCACAGGTGATTAGAAAGTAAGGTTATCGTAATGTCACATACAGTTCTGTCAGAACCAGCACTTGAGCCTACCTCCGTCCAAAAGAGACTGAAGCACCACTTACGCCTAAGCCAACGCGCCTACTATTCGAAGGCGCGCGTGCGCAATGTGCGCCTCGTGACGTCACTAGTCATTATGACGTCGTCAAGTAAGTGGGCCAAATTACGCCTTTCGCGCGGAGTAGGTAACTGTTTTTTGTTCCTCAAGGTAAGACGCTAAGATCTCGTGTTACTTTCTTTATTTACTGGGATTGGGGATTACTTACTCGTAAGCCATCTTGCGGTTTGGTACGTTAACTTTGATTGCTGATTAATTAGCACCTTGTAAATTAGTGATTTAAGGTGTAATTAAGTTTTGTTCGGTGTAATTGTTTCGCTAATTCGGTCAGTAAGTAAATGACTTGTACTTGATTGCAAGTCATGTTTTGTTACGATAAGAAAGTTCTACCATAAAACATAAAATAGATATAACAAACAATTATATAGTATTAAATTCAAATATTTCTAACATATATTCTACGCCCAATGTACTGTAGATCATGATTCGCTCTAAAAAGAACGCTGCACCCAGAAATGGTTAAATGACATGGTCTTATATTTATGCCTATAAGGAAACTTGTAAATATCAAATTTTCATTAACAATAACTTTAATTAATAATTTTTACTTTAAAATCTTTTATTTAGATTAGATGTTCGATCCCTGATTATTTCTAAAACAATATTTGATACCACTCAGCGCATAACTATTATGGGGTAAATAGCTCCGTGGTAACGCATCGTACTGTGGATCATAAGATCCTCGGTTCGAGCCTCACAGCTGACAAATTTTCGAAATTAAATATCACTTCCCGAGATCTGCGTAAGCAGAGTGCCACACCCGTAATGGGTAAAGGGCGTAATGATATATTTTTTTAATTTTGAAAATTACCCCTGTGGCTCCTCCACCACTACCATCCTTGAAGGTCGTGATTTGACGGCTGGTAACCGCACTTCACACCTAAAAATATATCATAAAACTGAGATCTGTTTTGGGCAGAATGCCACACCCAGAAATGGGTTAATGGTGTGATGATTTATTTATTTTATTTATTTCTATCGAGATCTGTAATTGCACAATTTGTAATCATAAAACTGTATAAATGATGTGCGATATTTATTTTATTTAGCAGACGATTCAGACCCAACCATATTTGTTAGAGAAAAAATTGTTTATTTTTTAATATTATATAGTATTCGATCCCCACAGCCGAAAAATTTTCGAAAATAAATTCTGAAAACACTATCCTTGGAGGCCGTGATTTGACGGTTGGTAATCGTACTTTACTCTCAAAAATATATCATAATACCTAGAAATGAGTCAATGGCATGATTATATATTTATTTATTTTATTTTTTGAAAATTATTATTTAGACAACTATTTACTCACAGAAGTTACAAAATATATTATTTACTGCCAATTATCAAATTAAAATTTTGCGGAGTGTAGGTACTCAATAAAAGTGTGGAAAGCATTAAATTAATTTAATAATGGAGAAAATGTCTATATGAATAATTTAATACAATGGCAAATTTAAACTTTCTGCTAATATAAAGTATCACTTATTGTTTTCTAAATAAATTTTAAATTTAGCAGAATAATATTTATTCGCCTCTGTTTACTGTTGACAGGCAACACGCGTAACGCCAAAGAAAGTTGCAAATACTGGATAGTATAGTTCGTTCACTTTTCAAGGCACCAAACGTCATATATCTTTATCATTGAATCTAGAGATGTTTTCCAATGAAAATTATCTATAATTATCATTATTTTTTTTTTGTAAATACAGATCTTGCATATTTATCATTTGTCACAAAAAATAAATTATTATTATTAACTGAAAATTCATAGAAACACTTGAGGTAAGTCCAAAATGTCAAATAAGGTTTTCCGAAAATTTTGCTTCTCTAATTATTTTAAAGCAAAAAGTTTAAAGTTTCTAACAGAAATTCTAGAGAATCAATTTCTGCTTTCATTTAATAAATATTAAATAACTAATATAATAACTTTAAAAAAATAATTTAATTTGTTCAAAGTTTACAAATACCGATATTATTGTGGTAGCCTTCAAAATGAAACAAAATACTAATAAATGTATGATTATTTAACTACCGTCATATGTAAAATAATGTATATATTATACATCAAGGTAGAGAAGTGTATGATTTTTTCCCGCAAAAAAATTGAAGCACGAGCCGTAGGCGAGGGTTACAGTACGACAAGGGACAAAATATGCTTCTCTCTTGCGGTGTACATAATATTTTTTCACGACCCCAATATTTATTATGGTTTTTGTGTTTCAAAATTATTTGAATTGTAATATAATTTATGATAGTTACCTTTGATTTGTTTAATTTTGTTCATTTTTCAAATTATTTGAGCACTTTCCCGGGAGAGAAAGTACACAAATCTCCCTTAGATATGAAATTAGCTGTTTCTGTTATGATTTTGGTATCACAGAAACTGAGTTTCTTTCCTTGTCATAAAAAAAATATTTATAAGAAATACAAGTGATATAAAGAATAACTTGGCAATTGAATCAGCATTCGCTTAGTCATGTTTTTTCTTTTAATTCTCTGCTAACTATTATTTTTTTAAATTGCAAAACTTTCAACAAAAGATGTACAGACAGAGAGCCGGTTTATATATTTAGAGGCCTAAGGCGGAAAAAATTAGAGGCCGAAATAAAATATCTAATTTTTTTCCATCCTAGTTTCGTGGCTCCTCCTTCTAATGTTAATTTTAACGTACCTATTAAAATATACAGACAAGAGACACTCTTCACCTCTGCCCCCGGAGGGTTACCAAAACGGGAGCGCATGCGTCTTCCTAAAATTCAATGAGTGCTATCAAATTTCCAATCCCTCGAAACGTGTCTAATGCTCATTTGTAAAATGTGCAACAAACTAAAATGACCGACTTGGAAAAGAGATGAACCAAAATAAGTTACTATTTATGAAAAGGTTTCATTAAAAATACGTAGTGTGATTCGAGTTTGTTGGGCGTGAGTTCTGCGGGCTCAGGGTTTGTTTAGAAAAAGCGCGAGCGAAGCGAGTTAACTTAAAAAAGAATTTTGGTTCGTATCTCTGCTAACTTAGTCGTTTTAGATCGTTTCGAAACATTGGAAATTGGATAGTACATATTGAATTTTAGGCACGCTCACACCCTTCAACCAAAACTATATTTCACGAGCGGTATAAAGTTAATATTATCAATTTACTGGTAAACGTAAATGATATTTCCTATATTCCTCTAACTTAGTGACGTTACCGTTGTTAAAGTACGTAATTAAGTGGCGTTAATTTAAATTATACATTCAAAATGAAATTATTTAATGCAGAATACAAATGAAAATGATATTTCGTTTTGTATAGTATCCATCGAATTTTTAGAGGCCGCTTAAATTCGGAGGCCTACGGCAGTCGCCCAATTCGCCTTATGGCAAAACCGGCCCTGTGTACAGATTCAAATTCTACATCAAAATTAGTTAATTTAATTTAAATTACTTAATCTATTCATCAAATAAATTAAGTTTAAAATTTGCTGAAAATTGCATTTTATGGTATTTCCCGTTAAAATTAAACAATTTAATAATGAATGAATTCAGATTAAACTGTAAATCAAATATTAAATTTTTAAGAAATATAAAAAATATGTTGGAGTGAGTCAATTGAGGTGGTTTAGACATCTTGAACGAATGTCGAAAAAAGGTTGGTGAAACTAATATATGTGGGTGGGATTGAAAATGTACGATTACGTGGGCGTCCGAGGAATAAGTGGTTGAGTTTGATTGATGGTTTGTTGCGTGAACGAATGATTCCGAGTGTAAATAATGAACATGTATGAATCGCACTATGAATGTGTACCAGGCGAAAGTGGAGTGTCAGGATAGGAATGTTTGAAGGACATTGGTTGTTGGTTGACTGTGTTTCTGGGTTCGTGCTACATCACTGACTATGGGACGTGACGTGATGTTATGTATGTATGTATGTAAAATAAATATATCATTACTCCGTTTTATAATTTTGGGTGTGCCAATTTGCTTTCGAACAACTCGGTAGGTGATATATTTTTGTAGTTATCCGTCTTCAAGTCACTACCTCCAAAGATTTTATTAGTAGGGGTACCACAGGGTTAAAGGAAAAAGTCGTCATTAAGCTTTTTAATATGTGCATATATAATTTTTAAAATAATGTTAAAAATTTTATAAAAATGTAGTTTGATAGAGAATGTAATTTCCTATATTTTTCATGTAATGGGGTCTTTCACTATGTAAAATTTTTTTTTTATGAAACTTATTATTACAATAAAATAGAACATTTATGTGACAAAAATTATTTAAACCTCTACTGTTTGAGATCCACCAACACCTCTATAACGACGTCACAACATAGTCTTCAATTTAGATAAAGTTTCATAAAAAAAAATTTTTTAATTGTGGAAGACCCCATTTGTAATTTGAATTAATAATTAAAATTTGTGTATTCAGGGTTTCTGGACACATCATGCATGTTTGTTCCGCAAATATATCCGCAATTGCAGATCTTGGTGTAATACCTAATAAATATTTTACGGTTACAGGCCTATAAAAAGATGGATAAAAAATCAAATAGGCTAAAAAAGTAAATCCCATTTTAATTTCACAGTAAAGTATTTAGATACCCATGATTTGCGATTATCATGTTATGAAATAATACGATCAAGAATAAAAGAACTAATCACTCCAACAATTTTTTCGGTGGTGTGCACTTAAAGTACAATACATTGTGATACCTACAGCTATTAGTAAAGAATGAGCCAAAAAAAAGCCTACACAAAAGAAATAATCATTATACGTGTGCTCTTAATCAAGGAACTCAATCAGAAAAAATTAATAAAGCAGATGATGCAATAAAATAATCTCAATTCAACACCTCTTAGATTGGTAATAAATACGTAGAGGGCCGAGAATGCCCCGATTACCAGGAAGAGAGAATTAATTACATGGTCCTTCAAGCCGTCAGGCGTTTATAAATCTGTCGCTTACGGAGTCTATTTTTAAAAGCTGATACGGCGTATCGAACAGAATAAACGGGAGAAAGAAAAAAATCATCGTAAGGGCATGGACCTTCCTAATCGAAAACTCGTTTTTGCGGATGCAACTGAGCAGAGAGACAAATAAAAGAATTAAAGTATGAAAGAGGAACAACCACATGAGATATCTTATGTAGTCCTTGCACACCATGTTTACATCCAGTGCTGTTCGTCAAATGCGCAAGAAAATTGGTAGGAAATACATAAATAAATATAAATATATCATCAAAGATCACTTATATTTTTACCAGCCGCCAAGTTATGGCCCTGACTAGCACAGAGCAGAACTCGATAATGATATATTTTTGTGTGTGAAATGCAGTTACCAGCCTTAAAATCACGGCACCCAAAAACGTTAGTGGTGTAGGTTTCACTGGCGCATTATTTATATAATGCAAATGTGTTATTAAGGAGCTATTTTCAAGTTAGAAAAATACGAAGTGTTTAAAAATGCAAGATTCGAATAAATCCATAATAATAATATAAACACCATTTGTCAATTTCAGTAAATGATGTATATATTTGTGGTTCTTAATAGTTCTTAAGATTCTATAGCGCGTTATCGCGAAACCATGAATATTGTTAAATCTTAAATAAATATTGTAAAATAATTATGTACAATGGAAAATGTTCCATTGTATTTTAGGCATCCCAATATACGCTTATGTTCACAATGTTAAGTTGGTTGATATAAAATAAATTGTAAAATTCTAAGAACAAACTAAAAATTAATTCTAACCCCTAAAAATTATCTAAATGCGTATTTCGAAAACTAAGTTATCCTCATTAGTAGATGCAAAGGAATAAAATCACGATTACACAACTTGTACACCAAATTAATGGCCAAGATTGAATCCAACTTGAAAAATATTAACTATTTTATTATCTTATTTTTCAAGTCAGATTAAATTTTAATTTTTGCTTTTGTATATCAGTCGTGTAATCTTGATTTTATTCCTTTTGCATGTAATGATGATGATAGCTTCGTATATATTTTCTAATTACTTTAAAGCTTAGAGGAGTTTAGAATTTTTTTGACTGGTTTATATATCTAAGATAATGTAAATATTATAAATATAAATATAAAATATTCTAAAAGAAACATAAATTCTCGTATATCTAAAATATAATTGTGTAAAATGTACTTTGGCTTTTCAAATATGTTTCGATTTTTACTTTCTTATACAAAGTATAAGGAAGTATTGGAATCGTGAAAAAAATTGTTGACGAGATACATATTTTGACGTTCACTGAAACCGTTAAGGCCAATTTTTCAATGATGTCTGTGTGTGAGGATGGATGGATGGATGTCCGTGTGCGCAATATCTCATGAACGAGCCAAGAGACAAGATATGTAAACGAAACTTTATAAGTTTCATGAAAATATGAAGAGCTGAGTTGATTTTGAATAAATTGAAAATCGGAAGAGGAAGTTTACTGAACACACAAAACAAAAAATTCCATTTTTTCAACAATAGAATCAGCTGTGATAAAAAGTTTCAAATGAAAAATTATTTGGAATATAAAGTGTTATTTGTACTTTTCTTATATTTACTTCTATTTTTGAGAAAAACTAAATTATATTTTTCTTAATATATTTCAATAATCTTAGTTACAATAAGTACAAATACTAAAACATTTTTAACATCTATGTGTCAAACGTGTCAAATAATTGTGAAGTGTCAAAAATATGTGTCGAAGGAAATATTTTAAAATCAATATTTGTATTATCACTTAGAAAGTTTCAAAGACTGGATATTAATGAAAACCTATTTTAAAATAAAGTTATAGTTACGAGAAGAAAAAATTAAACATATTTATTATCTATAATAATTATCAAAATAAAGGGATCGACGATTTGTAAAAATAGCCTTTTTCGATCCACCCTGGTGTACATATGTATATTTGATTATCATATCTTATATTTTAGATTTTATATACAATGTAAATAATATTTACCTACAAAAATTTAAGGAATGACTGGACCAATATGAAAGTACTTGCGCGCGCCACTGGCTGTACTGCATGAATATTTTTACCAGACGATCACTTGCGCTTTTTAGGCAGAATAAAAACAAGACAATCGACATATTTATTACAGTCTTACCGGCAATGCAAGTTATATTGTCATTTTGTTTTATGAACTTCAACTATATTGGGCATAAGTTTTTCGTTGCGTATGCGTCCTGGGTACTGCGTATAGGCCGTTACACAGCCAGAAAAATGTCGTTTTGTATCTCTTATTCTGCTTTGCCAGTGCGCAGTGCCGGTATCGAGTATCAAGTTTCGTTTTCATTTCCGAGAGAATTAATGATCGCTTTTCGAGAATTTGATGCGACTATTTATTAAATGATATCAATCAGGCTACGCAGAATTTTTCACTTATCACAAATAAAAGATTGGTGTACATTAACACGCACTCTTTGCAGATAATAAATATGAAATACTTCATTTTATTTGTTGTGCGAAACAAATTTATCTTCGTTGCACCGCGCTATTTACAGTCAAAAACAAATAATTATTTTAAGAGTAAGTATACTCTTAAATAGTTAAATACGCTGTGTTCAAAGATCTGTGCTTTCCGTCAAAAATATGAGGGCAAAAGTAAAAAAAATAAAATAACTAACAAATAACTGTATCATCACGCCTTTTACTCATTATGAGTGTGGCACTCTGCTTACGCAAATATCAGTGATGATATTGCGCATGAAGTGATCAACCTTAGAGTCATGGCCCCCAAAGATGTTAGCGCAGATCTCCAATAATATTGAAAATAATTTATACCTAATATGATGATAGATATCGGGGTTCGATGTCAACTCCTCACAAATATCTGTAGATATTCTGATTGAACGCCATGTAATCGATTTGAAAAATTAATAAATAAACATCACGCGATTTACCCATTTTGGGTGTAGCACTCTGCTTTCGCAGATCTCGATATATGATATATTTTCACGCGTGAAATTAATCAACTTATGGTGCTAAAAGTTCTTGGAGGGGAAACCACAGGGGGTATATTTAAAATGGCAACTTTCGACTGTGAGATTCGAACTAAGGATATTATGATTGCAAAGAAAAGAACAAGATATCGCATTTTATTATTTATTATAACATATTTACATTGGGGTTGTTCACCATTTTTTTTCATTTTTTTTTTTATGAAACTTTATCTAAATTGAAGTCTATCTACACTTTTAAAAAGCCTTAATTGTTATTCATTAAGCCACAATGATTTTTTTAAAATGCTGTGACGTCATTATAGTGGTGTTGGTGGAACTCAAACAGTAGAAATTTAAATAATTTTAGTCACACAAATGTTCTATTTTATTGTAATAATAATAATAAAATAAGTAAAAAAATATGTGACTACAATTATTTACAATCTGTACTGTTTTAAGATCCAGCAACACCTCTACAATGATGTCACAACATTTTTAAAAAATCATTGTGGCTTAATGAATAACAATTAAGACTTTTTAAAAGTGTAGATAGTCTGCAATTTAAATAAAGTTTCATAAATTTTTTTTTTTTAAATGGTGAAAGACACCTTTAGTGATATCTACAGGTATTAACAGCGGTTAATAGTAGAAAATTTATATTATGTCTTAATCTAGTTGGTCTTAATAAGTACGTAAATAAATACAGTATGATAGGAACATAAAATATAATGAATTAATGAATTTTATAAGTAAAACAAAGTTAAAATATATTGTAAAAAATAATAACTGGGTAAAATTTCTGTAAATATTTATGGTTACAGCAAAGCGCAAATAAGAAGAGCATTGAAATCGAAAGATAAACCTGTACAAGTTCCTCAAGTTGTTATCGAGAAGAAATTATTTGCCACTTTACCTTACATTGCTAATGTAACCGACAAAACTGGCAGGATTCTTAATAAATTTGACATAAAACGTCATTCAAGTCAAATTTAAAAATCCGTGATCTTCTGGACAATTTTAAAGATATAGTGCATCTACAATGTTCTGTCATTTATGAGATTCCGTGCCAGTGTGGTAAAGTTTACATTTGCCAAACTGGTAGAACTGTTGCTACAATATTAAAAGAATACGAACGACATATTAGATTAAATCAACCTGATAAATCTGTAGTTGCTGAACATCCCATTCATGAATTACATGGTTTTGATTTTGAAAAAACGAAGATTCTAGTAAAAGAAAATAACTGGTTGAGAAGACTATTGAAATCAAGAAATCGTCAAATATTCTTAATTTGAATACAGGCTTTGAGCTAAATAACTCATAGTTGTTCTTCCTTCTTCGAATCGTCGTGATTTAAAAAAATATTTACAGAACTTTTACCCAGTTATTATTTTTTACTATATTATGAGTTCTGAAAGCTTTTTTCAATATTTAAAATATACAATTCTATTGTTGTAAATCTCTGTATATGATATATTTAAAATCATGCAGTGCGATTTCCAGCCGTCAAATTAATGCCCCCCCCCTCTCCCCCCAATGTATTTCCAAAGATCTGCAATTGAAATTTCTGTCACGAAATCAAGTTGGATATTTAACTATTCAAAATATTTAAATTACTGGGTATTAAACAACAGCTGAAACAGTTTTGCTTGTTATAATTATATTATTTATAAAACTGCAAAGTTATGAATGCCGAAGGCAGTTGTTTTAAAATTATATAATTACAAATTTGTATAACTGTAATTTTTAGTCACGGCAATTATAAATCTATATTTCAATACACAAAATAGAAAGTAGATCATTTACAAGGAAATATAAAATTCGAAACGGTGTATAAAAAGTAATGTCATTACCAAAAAAGCATTCGAATCGTTTTTCTATTAAATAATGAAACTAACTGTTGTCGCCATGAATATACCAGCTAAATTTATGATGTGCATACGAAATGAATTTAATCCTAAGCTGATTTTTTACCATTTATCGAGAGCTTATGCATTTACAAGTGTCGTATCAGCTATTATTTATTCATAAAGAGATTAATACAACACTTGAAAAAGACAAAAATTATATTTTATGAGGCCATGTACCTTCGTAAGGGCCATCTTCAATGCGTATCAAAAATAATCCACTATAAAAATATGTTAATCCGTTTTCTCGGTATCTCGATTTGTTGCTTCACAGGGTTGTACCAAGGGGGTTCCCGAAATTTATGAAGAAAGTCAAAACAAGAAAGAGATCTTTTATAATCTCCAAATAACTGGATTTTATAGAAAAAATTGTTCCGTTACTTCCAATAGGTACTATGGATTCGGTAGCATAATAGGTATACTGTCAGGTGCCCTGGACCGTATTCCATAAATTGATGAGGAAGGAAAATAAATTCTAAAATTTATTATGCTGATGGTGTACATCATTTTTCGTTTCACTTTATTTTTCGAGATCTAATACAATGAGGTCTGTAACCATAGTGGAATTTAATGAAACAAATTATATAATTAATAAATTGACCATTATATAGTTTCATGATAATAATAAAATCTACATATTTTTGTATTTTCAATTTGAAAACAAATTTTTTGCATGCCGCGCCATTGACGTGACGTCAAATTGTTGGAACACGGGTAATATAACATATATTTTTTAAGTACTACATACACGTACAACTGATATACAAAAATTAAATATAAATCTTTAGTTCTTTGGATATTAATAATATTTCCAAAAATATGTACTTACTTCTTTCTCTATGCGAATTTATCCATCTTTCTCTTGCCAAATGGTAACCAAAATGGAAAAAATAATAATGTCAGATTAGAATGGGTGTGTCTGATTGTAAAAGAGGAAAGAAAATTAAGCTGCTACGGATACGTAATTATTACTATATTATTCCTTTCCTTCCTTTGAAGCATAGGGTACTCTGTTTTTCAAAGTATTTATTTTTCTAAGGTTTCCAGCCTTATTTGTTTAATGTACCATATCTTCTAGTTTTTTCCATTTAGATTCATCTTTACCATCCGTTTTTAGGTTGTCCCATGTTTTGTTTATATATCCATGTTCCTTGTGTAGTTGCTTTGTCATGTATTTGGAGTTCTTTTCTTTTTCTGTTGTCTTTTATATTTATAATGTAGAAGAATACGTAATTAGAATGGACGAAAAGAAGCAAGTGAAGATAATCTGGTAAACAAACACGAAGAAAAGCAGAAAGCAGGGATACCTCAATCTTGGCACCAAATAATTACTATGTACTGAAAAGAAGAATGAAGAAAATAAAACAACAGAAAGTAAAATAGCAAGGACAAATATGGAGAGCAGAAGATGAACATAACTTCAATACTACAATAGGAAGAAACCAGACAGGAAGCTATGGAAAAACATATAGGTATGCAAGAAAATCGGAAATAAAAGTAAAGGAGATTGATTCACATCAAAACAAAATCTAGAAAGCTCCATAAAGCAGAGGCGCAACCCCTAAATATCTAAAGGGTGTTTAAGCCACCGAACTGAGGTGATGTTATTGAATGATTGGGCCACGAAAATCACGAATAAGAAGTTATATTTTACAACAAAAAAATTAATGTATAATTTCATTTTGCAAAAACATAGAGTAAATTGCTACATGGTAACGCTTTGTGGTCTATGGATCTTTAGTTCGATTCCCATTGTCGACAATGTCGCCACTATACATTTACCTCTGAAGTTCCTCCTTAACTAACATCCCTATATCGAAATCTGCGACAGCTGGGTGGATGGCGTGATGATATATTTTATTTTATTTATTTGGAAAAACCGATATCTTTTATGAACAACCCCATTGTAGAAATAAGTGATAGATTCATACTTTTATACTGAATATGCATTTACTAGCCGTCAAATCATGACACCTATTAAAGAAAATGGAATGTGTATTTGTCAGAACCGTACTTCCGTGTTTCTACATTTTTTGATACCCACATTTCAAACAGAAGGTGAACCACGGGCCACAGGGTGCAGTAATTTGAACCTAGGTCCCCTGAGGTCTTAAACTGCATTTTAATGCGCTCAGATATCCAACCTGTTCTTAAACGTAAAAACATTACACTTATTCATGTATTATTTATGCATTAATATCTTATTTTGATTTCATATACCAGTAATATAAAGACAGGAAAAAATAAAGCAAATATTTCCGGCTATAAAATGAACCGTTTATTTTTGCCTGTCACAATTTATTTGATTTATGTAGTAATTATAAAAATTAATTATTTTAATCTTCGGTTACTGTTGCAAGCTAAAGAGCCATAAAGCCATTTGTGTATGATCTATAATGTTGCGAAAATATTGCCAAAACTCACGGATTCCCTACACGCCAAAAAACAAACAAAAAATCAAAACCTTTCTATAAGTTACGTTCAGGTATAATTTATCAAACAATAAGTTTCAATTTAAATGTTGATGTGGAGAGATTTATTTCGCCTACTGTGTGATGAAATAATTAATAACGCAATAAAAAACCGTATATAAAATAAATATGGCGCCATTTTTCACCATAAAACAATGTGAGTTGAACTCATAATTTATTTGTCACGTTGAAGCACGAATATGGCCAGGCCTATGGGAGGCCGGATCCCATACCCATATAACACACCGCGAATTGCTGCACAGGACCGTACGCGCCCCACGGGAAGCAAATTTTAATTATTAATCACAAGAACCCATAAGTAGCGCTCAATTTGTTTTCTCTATATTTTATATTTTTATCTATTATATTTGCCGAAAGGCTTATATTCAACTAAAAAAAAAAATATTTATTTTTATGTCAAAATGGTTTTTCTGCTTTCGATGACATGCTTCATCCAATCCTTTCCGGTGCCCTCGTCGTCTAATAGCTCATTTTCTTTTCTTAGTTCTTGTCTAACTTATCTACATGATGTTCTTAAATGTGTGTTGTTTCTTCTTCTCTTCCATATAACCTGCATCTTCTTTTGTCCTCCGTCAAGTAATAAATTTATTGTCTCTTTCTTCACGAGGTAAATAATTCCGTAGTAATGTATCGGACTTATAGTTGAAAATATTATTTTTTTAAATTTATTTATTTAATAATATATTTCAAACCAGCCTAATTGACGAATTTATAATATTTGTTTAAAAAAAATCTTATTAAAATACTTACTTTATTCATTACTGCTATTAAATAACACTTAGGGGCCTATTCCGTAACTTACGTGTTAATTTTTAACGGCCTGTTAAAATTTTTAACCAATGATAACAGACGTCACTGAATAAAAATAGAAAATGTCATTTGTCATATACATTTTTTATGGTTAAAATTTTTAATAAGCCGTTAAAAATTAACAGGTAAGTTTCAGAATAGACTCCCTTAATCTGTCAAACATTTCTCTTTAGAGTATTTGACCAAACTGGATGATGTGACGTCACTTTTCTATGTTTGTCTTTCAAAAGTTTTATCAAACGGTGGAAACACTGACCGTGTGACAAGGGCTTAACGCGTACAAATTATATCATTTACCTAAATTTGCAAAAGCTGAATACAACACCTTTTTTTTTCTTCATTTCCACATCTGAACTCACAATATTTTTATATTTCTCAATGTGTTTTGTTCAATTAATAACCTTCATTTTGATTGCTTATAGATTTATAAAGCTTTTCTTATGATTCTGCCATTAGCACATTTCAATCTTGCTATAATTTTTATTTTTTTTTCAAAATTTATTCAAGGGCATGACCAGCTACAACAGATTTCTCTGCACGACAGAAAAAAAGTTTCGTAGAATTTATTGAATTGTAAGCTGAGGGCATAAGATGCATTTCCTGTAAATATACTAAATTTTTTTGTAAAAACTTCTAATTGCTTAGAAATAATCGTGTTTAGTTTCTTAATTATTATGACATATTAAAGTAAATTTTATCTTATGTCCTCAGCTTACCGAATAGTCCGGTAAATTTTACGGTACTTTACTTTTCATGTAGTTGGTTAAACAAATGACCCGGTTGTGTTCTGAAGTTTTTGTTTTTATCGTTCTCTTACACTGTGCATTCTCCACATTCACATGTAACTTTGTAAAACAAAATTTAATCAATATTTAGGGGCCGTGACTTGACGGGTGATAGCTTCTATTAACCCGAAAAATAAATCACTTACTCAGATCTGCGAAAACAGAATATCACACTCAAAATGGGCGAACGGCGTAAATAGCAAATGTAAATTTATATGTTTAATTTGGTTGTTTCTGGTTTTACATAAATTTGCAACCTGTTCCATTAGATTTAGAACCAATATAGGATTATAAATTTAATTTCACTGTTTTACATTTTAATGCCATTTTGACTACGTTTACACGTACGTCAAAATTTTACTTTGATTTGGCTTTAAAACGGCGACTTTTGAAAAGTAAAATTACTAGTATGTTTACACATTAAGAACAAATCTACTTTACTTTGGATTATTGACTTGTCCTTCACTTGCCCGCATGTTGACAGCCAGTAATTTGTGTGGTTATGTTAAAATTTGTAAACAAATTATCAGGTAAATAATTTATTTAACAATCACATTTTTTGATAGGCACCTACAATATATAAATTGAGGAGAAATATTGTAGGTGCCTATCAAAAAATGTGATTGTAAAATAAATTATTTACCTGATAATTTGTTTACAAAGTCGATATGCGTTTACACGAATCTTTTAATGTCACTTATGTGAGTCAAGTCTGATTTATTTTATACTTGACTTTAGGAAGAAAATTAGTTAGTCGTTTGAGTTTACTCAGTGGCAAAAGTCGCCTTTTCAAAGTCAAAGTCAAGGCAAATATCTACGCATTTTTCTGGGCATCTTCGTCCCTGCACATCAGTGTACTTACTAAGATCATTCAAAGCAAACAGACCTAGCGCTCTAGAACTATTTCTTTCTGTGCTCCATGTCTATATTTTGTCCCACATACTGCTCTGTACATTTGTGTTTACTCTGGAGCCGCCGTAGCCCGTAACGCCATATCATGCAAATAACAAGATGAAGAAAGGTTGCCCGTTGCCACACTTTAATTGTATTACCTTCCTACGTACTGCTTTATTTTACAGCGTCAGTTAGGATTTTGCAGTGCTGCTTTGTGCAAAATACAACAGAAGCAAAATTGTGATGTAAAATACTACAATTGAGAAAAAAAAGTTTTTATTATAATAAATGTTAAACAATCTCTCTAAAACAATGCCAAAATCTCGTAAAGATGTATAAAACTCGCTATAGAAAGAAACGATGACATTGCAAACAAGCAATGCGGTCTTTCACCATTAAAAAAAAAAAAAATTATGAAACTTTATTTAAATAGAAGACAATCTACACTTTTAAAAAGTCTTAATTGTTATTCGTTAAGCCTCAATGATTTTTTTAAAATGTTGTGACATCATTATAGAGGTGTTGGTGGATCTCAAACAGTAGAGATTTAAATAATTTTTGTTACATAAATGTCCTATTTTATTATAATAATAATAATAAAATAAGTAAAAAAATACACGACTACAATTATTTACAATTTGTACTGTTTAAGATCCAGCAACACCTCTACAATGACGTCACAACATTTTTAAAAAATCATTGTGGATTAATGAATAATAAATAAGACTTTTTAAAAGTGTAGATAGTCTTCAATTTAGATTTAGTTTCATAAAAAAAAAAATAAAAAAAATGGTGAAAGACCCCATGCAAATCGTTTTCGTTCCAGTGAACCAATTAGTTGTTATATATCTTAAATAAGTAAAATAAGATTAAATATTTCCGTTGCTTTAAGTTCATTTATCGTTAATTGAGAATTAAATTGGGTGTGTGAACGTACATAGACGGGTCTCGTAATTATAAGAAGCAATAAGTCGCAAATTTAAAAAATTTTAACCGAAGTAGTATAAGAAATTACGCTGTGTGATAATAGTATATTATTTAATAAGCATGTACTAATGTATGCTATTACCCACGAGAATGAAGTTTGCATCACTAGCGAACGCGAGTGATGTTAATCATTCGAATGAGTAATAGCTATTACATGCGAGTAGAATACTATACTTTATCCCCAATATTTCGTCAAATATTTGTTTTGAAATTATAAGATAAGTAGAATTTTTGCTTTGACAAATACGAAAAACTGTTTTTTATCAACATAGACAAATTGTAGCAACCATCACTAGGCTACGTACTGTTGTAACTAAATTTTGAAGTGATTTGATATTTAGCAGAAAATTTAAAAACCAATTATTCAGCTACAGTTTAAGCTTAAACAGAAAATAAAAAAGTATGAAATATGAGAAAAATTGTGTCTTTGGCTTTTTATATGGATAAAATTACTTAAAAGTCATTTTGATTTCACTCTTTTGACAGGTAACATTTGAATTTGACATAATGAATGGATAATATGAATAAATCAATACAGAGAGGACATCGAGAAATTCAGAAGACTTCAAAAATAGTATGCAAATATCTCAAAAAATATATCATAATAAAATCAATATATCATCACGCCTTTTACGCATTATGGGTGTGGCACTCTGCTTACCCAGATCTCGGTGAGTCATTTTGCGTATAAAGTGCGGTTACCAGCCGTCAAATCTTAGCCCCCAAAGACGTTAGTGGAAAGGGAACCACAGGGGTAAATTAAAAATAGCAACTGTCGGTTGTGGGATTCGAACTAAGGATCTCACGATCCACAGTCCGATGCGTTACCACGGAGCTATTTACCCCATAATATCATAATACACCGTGTAATATGAGTAAATAATACATTTTCCTTTTTTAGAAAGCTTCAATATGATACCAAACTTCAAAAAAATTAATTCCTATTCGAAAAACAATTAACGGTCACTTAAAATTAATTTTTGATATTTTAGTGCAGCTTCCTCTTTTAATATAATTCCAAACGCGACTAGATTCAATTAACTATTGACGAACGTTAAAATTAGATGTGCTACATCTTCCGAATTGAGAAGAAGAATTTAACTTTGTCTTCAAAATCATGGAGGTGTTTATGAATACAAATTATAAAAAAATAATACTTTTAAGTGAAAAAATACCAAAAATACCTATAGTTGCATAAATCGTAAATAATTTCCATCATATTGTTTTTCTTTTTATGTTATTATTATTATTTTCTGGTATTTCTTTGTTATGTAGTTCATTTGTTATTATTAATTTCATAGTAAAACACGTTATTTTAGATATAAGAAGGTTGCGCCCTAGGCAATAATCGTATTAATAGTTATTTATTGCGTGGCCTGTTTTAATATTGTAAAATTATTTCTGATTTTTAATACCATTTTTCTCAAAATAATTGTTATACAACCTCATATCATACTTATATCGTTGAAATAAGAAAAAAATTATATAGGTTACTATTTAAAAATATAAAATTTTATTCTATTGTTTGAGAACCACTGGTTTAATTTTCTGTTTGTTAATTCTATTAAATAGGGCCCTTTTTTCTGTTCACTTTTTGTATATAACATTTTTCTCTAAAGTCATTAGTTCGCCCAAAAAATGCTGGTTGTTTTAAAAGAAACATCCTGTATTTTATAATAATTCATTATTTTTATGCATTTTTCATTTTCCTAATAGATAAGTTTACGCGACACTCTAGCAGGATATTACGATCCGACCTAGTAATCAATTTCAATTTCAAATTAGCTTATAATTAATACTTAAAAAATCGCCCACTAATATAACAGAATGCTCGCTACCTCATCAAAGCAAACCGATCGTGCCCGGTTGAGAAAAAATCTCGCGGAACATTTTTTAGCCGGGGGGTGCTTAACTTCTCAGTTCTCAGTTCGTTATGGTTCACGAACCATTCGGATAACTTTCGTTTTCAAATATGGATAAATATAACTCAACGACGGCTTGTTGCCAACAACGCCCTAATATCGCAGTGGTTAGTGCTGTTTGTAAGAACTAAGAGACCGTGGACTAGCTGTGTGTTTCTGTTGTACAGAATAATTATATAACCGACTTGTACTTTAGGTGATTTAGTTTAATGATCTTGAAGAATTTCTTTGAAAGCTGCTGAGTTGGTTTTGTTTCCTACATGCATTAAACATATCGCGCCTTTACCCATTTGTGGATTCTAAATATTTGTTCATTAAGTGTATATAATCATTTTTAGGACCTATTACGCAGTAGAACAAATTTTTACTTTTTTGTAACTAGGCTCTCTCTATGTGTAACTGGTTCATTTTCCTTTGAAATGAAGGGAAATCAAAGACATAATGTCGTATATATAAATAAAACTCTTGGATATCAGCCAGAATTTTTTTTTATGGAATACTACCTCGATAGGTTTCGGCGCCACATGCGTCTTCTTCAGGAGGTGGTATTAATATAGACAATTACAAAACATGTTAAAATATGAATAAATAAATAAATATGAACAACACAACATGGATGAATCTCTTCGTCAGAATTTAAATTCTTTTTTGAGTTGGTTCTATTTATAATAATGTGTTTAATTATAGTTATACGTTTTGATAGGCTTAAAACTTCTTAGTAATTATTTACTGTAGCCACCACCCCCCTCCCCCCCTTGAACATTTTCTAAATCCGCTCTTGGCTGTTAAATTCATATAGTTCGATTTTTACAGTTTTGTTACTAATATCACCATTTAGCATAATAACAATTTAAATAGATCATCTTCAATTTTTGTAAATATTGTGCCATATGTTTCAACCTACATATTGTAGAACATGCAGAGAGAATGCATAAAATTAACGATGCAATCATCTTAATTAGATTTAATTCCTTAGATGTAATGTCACTCATTATTATTTTACATTCCATGCAGAATAATCACAAGATTTTATTTTTCCTTTGAGAGACAAGATTCATAAATGTCGGTTGACAAATGCGCGTGACATATTTGAAACGGGTGTGTTCTCTGTTTAAATTCCGAAGTTGTTAGGAGTTAGCAGTGTTGCAATAAGCATAAGTTGTATTAGCTATATTGTTTCGAAATTTAAAGAATTAATATACCAGAAAATTCAAAGATTGATCAGTGTTTAAGGTATACACGTAGAAACAACTATAAAACTGTAGTTTTAAGGAACAAAAATTATTTATTAATTAGTGTCCGTAAAAAAAATTACGTACCTCATAATACTATCTTCAATTTCATAAAAGATACAAACTTAATTTGTCATTTAAAAGGAGGCAAATGGGCACAAGAGTGATAAAGGTCGCAAAAAAGCGATTTTAAAAATAATTCAATAGAATATTGTGTTATTTTATGTGATACCTTATATGCTTCCCCTGTAACTGCCTGACTCGTTTCGCTCGTCGTTCAAGCTTGCACATTTACTCCTAATAACAAAATATACTCTTGTATAGTTTGTAAAAACCCTTTTTTGCGACCTATATCACTCTTGAGGCACCATTTACCCCTTATTAAATAAATCACAAATTAAGTTGGTTTCCCTTACATTTATAAAATTTAAGATCGTTTTATGAGGTACGTAAAAAATATTCTTTTTACGGACACCCTATTATTTATATTTAATCATTTGTAAATATATAAATTTACCTATCTCTAAATATTCAATATATAAATTCTTTCCAAATATCCATATTTCTCTTGCCAAAATTAAGTCACTTGTCAGTTCTCCTGACTTTTAAATATCGTGTACTATAAATTAATAATAGATTTGAATAAATTCAAACCCTTTATGTATTGTCCTTGAAACAGTTTTAAATTGTAGTTAAGTTATAAAATAAGTGTATAGGATGTTTCAGTAACTGACAGATACGTACTACATAATATCTAAAAAATTATATATAACTCCTAAGTCTTAAAGTACTAATAGAGAAAAAACCTGAATTCCTGAGGGATTCAATCTTGAGTTGACCACTGGCTTAGTATACAAGTGTAATCTTAATTTTAACCCTATTGCTTCTACTGATAATGATAACTTAGTTATTGAAATACGTATATAGATTTTTTCTTGATTACTTTAAAGCTTAGGGGTTAAATTATTTTTTTTAGATTGTTCTTAGCCTAAGAATTTTACTATTTATTGTATTACATAATATAGTGATCACGATCATCAATCAAGAACAAAAAAACTGTCTCATAAATAATGCCATTTTAAATAATATTTCAATATTTTATCAAATGCGATATGTTTTATTGTTCCAATACATCAGAAAGACAAAACAAAATAGTAAATACTGTATAATCAATCAAAATTTTCACAATGATACTTGTGCATATTTAATAAAATAAAATAATAAATATATCATCACGCCTTTTACCTTTTATGGGTGTGGCACTCTGCTTATGCAGATCTCGGTAAGTGATATATATTTCGTATGAAGGACAGTTGCCAGCCGTCAAATTAGACTCCCTAAAAATGTTAGTGGAGAGGGAACCACAGGGGAAAATTTAAATGGATAAGTTAATTTAATATTTGTTAAATTTAACAGAACTATCCATTTCTTGGTGTGGCACTCTGCTTTTGCAGATACATATCCGCGCATAAAATGTTGTTAAGAGGTTAAAATTATTGCCGAGTATGGGAATCGAACTGAAATTTTGATTTTCCACAAGAAGTTTACTCCATCCATTTTCTGTGCATTAATTTGTTAAAATTGTAACAAACTTAGTAAAATGCGTGTCAGTTCTAATAAAAATTGAAGCATAATGTCATCATTATGGGCCTAAAGCAACAATTATAGAAAATAACTAAATCATTCCTCATTGAAATTTGAATAAGGCACGAACACTTTTATTTCGTCGATAAGTCAATCCCATTAACATTAAACGATGTAGTGAAAGTTCTGCTTATAGGAATCGGTTAAATTCGCCACAATTCGTGAGTGATCGTAATGTCTCGTGCCGAGTTTTGCAATGGTGTGTAATGCCAGTGCCAGTTCACTTGTAATTAATGATCTGTGCAGAAATAAATATGAAATGATTCAAATTAAAATAAATAAATTCCTTTATGCCACGGATTGTGGAACATGAAATCCTTGGTTCGATCCTTACTGCAGACAAAACTGTCGCTAATTCACGAGCTAAAATATATCATACACCAAGATCTGCTCTCAGCAGAATGTCACCCAGAAATCGTAAATTGAAATACATTTATTTAAAATAATTTTACAGAAATTTACTTTAAAATAAGTTTATTGAAATTGAGTAATCTAGGGAAAATAGATTTAATTACAATTGATTAGTATTATGTCAATTTTGGACTAAAAAATGGTCAAGTCAAGTATTACAACATTTTACTTTTCAATCGGTCTGAAAGTTAGCACTTTTTAATCTGCAAAATCAGTTAATATTTGATTACTAACTGATTATGAATAATATAGGCTTTTCTGTGGAAGCTAATTTTTTTTTCTATTCTGCGGCTTGCCATAATTCAGGTGTAGTACAATCCACTAATTCATTTTCAGAATAAGTCATTTCGGTCTTTTCTAATTTTGGCACTCCGTTGTTTACAAAATGTAAAATTCATCATCTACTAAAACTACTAAACAAAAATATTTCACCCGAAGAAGCAAACGTTAAAATATAATGTAATTTTTAATTTGTTTCATTTATTAATTTTTGATTATGAATAAAATAGCATACAAGCCTCAGTGGAAAATTTCATTACAGCCTCAGGCTATCTTGGCTTTCTGCTGCAATGAAACATTTTACACCTTGGTTTGTAATATACTATTAACTTTAACCCTGTGATTCCCCTCTACTGCTCCAGTAACAACTTTGGGGCCATGTCTCAACGACTGGTAACTGTATTTCCCGTACAAAAATATGTCACTTACCGAGATCTGCGAAAGCAGAGTGCCACATAAAAATGGGTACATGGGGTTATTGATATATTTATTTATATTATTTCAAATTATATTCTTGTATATATGGTTCACAATTTGAACCCTAAAATAAGATCACAGATCTGCGAAATCAGAGGGCAGAGTATATACATCCAAAATGGATAAATGCGTTATGGTGTATTTATTTTTGAATTTATAGTTCTCAATTTGAACCTCAAATATGGATTAATAAATCACTTTTTGCTCCTGTTGTTATATCATAAATCTAAATCACTAATAAAAAATCCAGCAATTATTCGTGGTATACCTTATTTACAATGTCTGCTCCTCACTTCTGCACACCCAATTATTATAGGTTATGTGGTCGTTTCACGCATGCGCACCTCGTTAGAGTTACAATGTGTGCTACTAGCGCAGTCTGTCTGCATCTGTCTGCACTTCACATGAACCACAAGAGCTACGAGAGCCACGGGATCATGAGAACTGTGCATTATGTTCTCTGTTCTGTTATGTGGGAGGCCGAAGACTTCTTAGAATTCTTTAAAAGTGTTCGTGGAATTGTTACCACTGCAGATTTTATTATTTTGATGAGGAGATGTTGATTTTTTTGTTACTGACTAAGGCTGCTATTTATGCCTGACTTAACTAACGACTTAAAAATTGAAATATGCAGGAAATTTTTCTTGAGACAGAAATATCTTAAATCAGTTTTCTCATTTAATAAGCTACACTAACGCCTCGTTTTATGAACATTTTTTATTCTAATCTTCTAAAATAAAATAAATATATCAGCACGCCTTTTACCCATTATGGGTGTGGCACGCTGCTTACGCAGGTCTCGGTAAGTGATATATTTTTGCATATGAAATGCGGTTACCAGCCGTCAAGTCATAGCCCCCAAAGTTATTAGTGGAGAAGGAACCACAGGAGTAAATTTAATCTTCTAACATATTTTAATAATGTATCGAACTATGGATGCGATCCTCAGCTCGATTCCGCAGTCGACCATGTCGCCACTTTTAACTTCACACCTTTACATCTTTGGGGTTGTGAAATGACTACTGGAAAGCACACTTCACTTGTAAAAATATATTGCTTATCGAGATTTGCGAAAGCAAACTGGCACTTCCAAAATGGGTAAATATAAATAGACTGATGATACATTTATATTTATTTTTCTTGTATCAATTTTCGGGCTCATTTGACAATCGGCACTGCATGTTGTGGTTCCCTCTCCATTGAGAGCAGTAATATGACGGCTGGTAACGGCAATTCACAACCAAATATATTAGTTACCGTTATTTGCGAAAGAAAAATGCCCTACCAGAAATAGGTATATGACGTACCTAATGATATATTTCATTTATTTTAGAGATGGGCGATACCAACCGCGAATACTCCAGAACCTCGAATAATGAAAGTATTCGAGATTCGAGACTTCGAATATTAACATCAAAACAACAAATTCAAATACCTCGAATATTGGGCAATATGTATAATCTGCAGACAGATAACTTTTAATTTTATTTACTTTTTTCTTTTGTTTTTTATAGTTTACACCTAACAAGATAAAAAGACTCGGTATGAAGGAAGTATTATGGTTCATATTATATTTCATAAAAATATTTGAGGTATTCGAGTTTTCGAGATATTGTAATATCCGAGATCCAGTTAATATTCGAATTCGTTATTCGAATTTGAAAAAAAGAACCGATATTTGGCCATCTCTAATTTAATTAGTTAAATTAATTCAACGGTACCTATCTTATTATTTTAGATATGAATTAACAAATGAATAGGCTAAATATATTAAAATTTATACATATTTAAGGGTTGGTAATCTACGAAAGCAGAATGCCACACCCAGAAACAGGTAAATGATATTTATTAATTTTTATCAAGTTTAACAGTTTAGAATTTATTGAATTATGCGATCTTTAGCCTTGAGTTTTGTCTAATAAAAATATCATATATTATATTTTATATATTAATATTAACTAGCCTATCTAAAATTTTTTTTTTAATTAAATATTTTTTCTAGTACTCAAAATAATAAT
Source organism: Poecilus cupreus (assembly GCA_963942605.1). Taxonomy (NCBI): domain Eukaryota; kingdom Metazoa; phylum Arthropoda; class Insecta; order Coleoptera; family Carabidae; genus Poecilus; species Poecilus cupreus. The sequence goes on along the minus strand of OZ012715.1, from coordinate 5,370,262 downwards.
TTAAGTGAGTTGTCGATAAATGGCTATTATAATTTGTTATCATTTATCGACTGTAATTTCGACTAAAATTTTGAATAATTGCTATCTTAGTTACCGAAATGCATTCTGGGACAACTGTATAGTAACTTATGGGCCAGCTCTGTAATATTACAGCTTACAGTAGTAATATGAATTCTACTTTTCATTGTCAAAATTAAAATTAATATAATTATTTCCATAGTAAGCTTGAGTAATTATGTCACATAAATTAATTAATAATAAAGGACTTATTTGGAAGCTATACTTGGTTTTTTTTTTTTTTTTTAGTGGTTTAGTATTTAAATGTCAGTAATTTCGCACGGTCACATATTTGTTCATATTTCAAATTGTTTCTATTTGCATTTAATTTCACGGGAGAAACGCATGTACAACATAGCATTAACCGCATTCCATACAAGGACGAACACGAAGTACAAATTGTTTGCGGTATTTTATTCTCCATACCCGTGAAGAAGATTCATCATAGCTTTAAATAATAGTTAACTATGATCAGTGGCTTACGAAGAATTATTCAAAACAATTTCATTATTGTCTCTTCTGTATTTGTTATAGTTTACATACAAATTTATTGTTATACAATCAATCATAGACGTTTAACATGAAATAGAAAACATTAAGTTTATTATAAATGCAGTTTTTTATTTAAGCAATTAAAAATTATAATTAATATAATAAATATATCATCACGCCTTTCATCCATTATGGGTATGGCACTCTACTTACTCAGATTTTCTGTAAGTGATATATTTTTGCGTATGAAGTGCGATTACCAGCCGTCAAATCATAGCCCCAAAAGATGTTAGTGGAGGAAGAACCACAGGGGAAAAAATTTAAATTGGCAACTGTCAGCTGTGGGATTCGAACTGAGGATCTCACGATCTACAGTCCGATGCGTTACCACGGAGCTATTCCCATAAAAAACTATAATAATAGAATAAAATAATTTAGGACGTTTGCCAGTCCAAAATTACATTAACAGTTTGAAAAGATGGTCACCCTTAATCACCGTATATAAGTTTGTATGTGATGATTTTCTCGTCCAGGATAACTCAGAAGTTAGTGATGTTATCAATGCTAAATTCCATAATTAGATTTTGATAGTAATCCATCAAAGGAAGTGGTAGTTTACTTAAAGACCTATGAGGTTTTATGGGAATGTTCCAGTAAATAAATAAGTTAGAGTAAATTTTCTTATATTCAAAAAGATGTAGAATAATATTGACTATAATTTTTATTTGAAACGTTATTCCATATTTTGCACCGTTTATAAATTAAAATTTGCGGGAAATTATGTACTGAGACACGATATTATTTGTGTTATATTTAGATAGATATTCTATATAAAACGAATAAAAATAAATACTACTTGGTAAATAAGAGGTTGCCGTTAACTTGATCCCTGTGGTTTCCTTGAAGGCCTATCACCTATACACTACAAGGCTAGAAACATGCAGTTATTGACCTCTTTTGGAATCATGAATTTGTTTTTCACTACCACTTTCTTTCTTTTACCGGAAGAGGTTAATAATGCATTATTATTGACATGCAAAATGTCACGTTGTATCGTAAAAGGCCTAAGTTAGCACAGTATTATAAAGCATTTTAGCGATTTAAAAATGCATATTACTTAAAATATTTTAAAATGTCTACATTCTCTTTTAATTAAATAGTCGATTTCAACATTGAAAATGTGGGCCATAAACTTGAAGCTTTCTTATTATGTGCTCGCTCCTGGAGATTTTGGGAGATTTAAGTCACCTTCTCTGTTACACAATATTCTTTAATATTTATATAAGTTACTGTAAAAGCCCGTATATTGGTTAATCTTAGGTTTTACCAGTAAATCTTAGGATTAAACGACATGAGTTGGTAAATGTAATGATTTACAGGTAAAAACCTCAGATTAAACCCAATTTATGGGTTTTGACAGGTTAGTTTAGGTTATGTACCGTGTCTTTAAGGTAAATCCTAAGATTTAACAAGGGAATGGTGGTAAAAATTTGAAATGAACTATGATCACAGAACTGTTGACATTAAGAGTTGTTAAATCTTAGGTTTTACTGGAAAATTTTAAGATTTACCGTAACTCGGGCTTTTTAAGTTACATATACACTTCCATATTACATATAGGTTTAGATTTTACAGGCAGCAATGTATTAAACTTCATATTTTGTGCCGTTTCTATAATTTCAGGTGGAATATAATTTTGTGTATTACTTTCTTCAAACATTGTTAAAAAACAAGAATAATCTACGATATCCCTCGCCCCTCAAATATATGTATTTAAATTCTATTTAAACGAAATGGAGTAACTTTGTTATTGTTTATATTCAAATAACTCTTGTTACTCCCTCCATTCGACTCATGAGGGCGTGGTAAGATCCCTAGTACTGTTTTCCACGCGGCGAGATTTTCGATAAAAGGTAAATAGCGCGATGATATATGTTTCTTACTATTTATCGAAATTGTAGTTCTAGTATAATCCAAGATCTTAATTGTCAATGGAAAATAGAGCACCCTGTATGTCTCGCTCCATTATTACGCAACCATTAAAACTAGAAATACTTGTGCGATAATTTCCAATCAGGTTTGCGTGTTATAAAAATGCATGAAGTGCTCAGTGATCTGCAATAGCACCTTCCTGCTTGCCGCTTACGATTCTGTGTACCGTTCTAACCGTTCGACGCAGTACTAACTACTGTTCTGCGCGATCTACGGTTGTGCAACCACTAACACTCTCTCACACACATATGTAACAAATAGGTTAGTTAGGCCAAACAAGGCATCGCAATTATGCGCGGAATGCGTGCTTTAATCTTATTCCACTACGAGTACACATTACATGCTATGAGTAGGTATCGTGTGTGCTGTCGCTGGTACCGACGATGTTGACTAATCGAATGTTTTTTATTTTTTTATTTGTTCGTTATTACAATGAGGAAAAGTATGTTATACATTTAACGTCGTGGTTTCTAGTTGTTTTTCGTGTGACAGTTCTGCAATGGTGAACTTAATTTAAACAAAATAAACAACTATTTGAAATGCCGTCCGCGTTGTGCTTAGAGCATTAAACACAAAGATCATATAGCTACATGGGAACGAATCAGACAGTATATCACGAAATCCAGAGTTCGATTCCCACAATACCCCCTCCCCCCATAACATCTTTGGGGGTTGTCATCTGGAGATCCTTTGATAAAAGCTACTTGAAAGAGCTACTATAAAAAGTTGAACAATAAAAAATATCGAAATTCATAGGAACACCTGGGTGTGGATGAAGAAGCGTGAACGACGTATAACTGCTGTAGAAATTAGATATTTGAGAGGAGTATGTGGGTATACGAGACGTGATCGTATACGGAATACATTGGTGTATGATGAGTGTGAGATTGAGAAGAATGTTATTAAGAAAGTGGGAGTGAGTCAGTTGAGGTGGTTTGGACATGTTGAGTGAATCTTGAATGAAAGGTTGGTGAAACTAATATATGTGGATGAGATTGAACGATTGAACGATTGCGTGGGAGTCCGAGGAATAACTGGTTGGGTATAATTGATGGTTTGTTGCGTGAACGAATGATTCCGAGTGTGAAGAATAAACGAGCATGTATGAATTGCACTATGAATAATGGGCAAGGCGAAAATGGTGTGTCAGGATAGGAATGTTTGGAGGAGATTGATTGTTGGTTGACCGTGTTTCTAGGTTCGTGCTACCGCACTAAGTGGGACATGGCGTGATGTTATGTATATATGTATGTATGTATGTACCTCGAGAAATATGCATCATACGATAAAAAACAAAAGTTTGATTGTTCCCGATCCTGTCAAATTTTCTATGGTTTACTTGGAGGTTTCTTTTACTTCCTGACAGATGGTGCTAGAATTGACAGAATATATTTTTGTAGATAAAATGGTACGGACAATCGGTGACTAGTTGGTAAAATGATTCTGGTCCACCGAAAAGTGGGGCGAGAAATAAATGTAAAATCTGAAATGGAAAACCCGAAGCTCTTTGTTCAATTCAGTTTTTGAAAATTAACACTTTTTAATGAACTATTAGAATCTGTAATAAACAAAATAGAGGTTTCCATTTAAAATTTAACTGTTGCCACCTCGTCCTCCCCTAACAATATAATATTTATTATGAATTTTGATAGTTTGACAATTTATAAATAATATTTTATCGTGTTTAGTAAACATTTCCATATTGTAAAGCGATCACAACAATTATCCCGTTAACCAAAGATATATTTCAGTAACTGGCAATGTTTAAAGTAAAGTTATTTTATTTCATTGTTTTCCACAGAACTCTCAAATCGCAATTTTCTTTATAAAAATCAATTTTTCGTTTCCTTCTTACCCTTGCATACTAAACAATTAAGGAACAAATAGATACTTTTTAGATGCAGTTTTTAATACTAAACATTTTTTGTATTTGTTAGTCTAATTTAATTAGGGAAGCAACAGCTTCATATTAAAAAAATATCATTGTATTCCACATAATACATATTTCGATTGTATACCCCGTATAATACTAAAGGTATAGCGCGTTTTTTGTCATTCATCTTTTTGATTCTCAGCTTTTAGAGCATGCGCTATTTTCATCGTGTGCTTTTTTTATGGTCGCTCTTTAAAAGACGTCTTTGTCATCAAAGCATTAGAAAATCAAAAAGTGCATTCACATTAGAGCACCAGCCAAAATAAACTATTATCGGCTGACAGATTATTAAATATTTTACAGTACACAGTAAAAAAAAAAATGTTCTAAAACTATCATCATCTACAAACAATTAAATCTGTGATACTCTAACAAAGGGCTATAAATACACTGCGACATACAACAAAACGTTTGCATATAACCTATTGCACATTGATACACCATACAGTATGTAGACAATGCCTCTTTTACAAATAACCGACCGAAGACTTCGCGAAGAAGAAGACCGCGCTTAGAAATAACCGAGCTGACCGACCGACCGACTGACGTCTGCCGACTGGCGCAGTGTCAGTTGCACTTTGTCGGCAAGAAATGTAGACAACCAATACGTCCAATTTATCAATCTAACGCGTTGTGCGGAATCGCAGAATCGCAAGGCATAAACAAAAATAATAAAATATTGCGTGACTCTGGACAGCAAGGAACTCAGGGTTGTACAGATGGGTGAAGAAGAATAGCAACTACTTCAGGCGCCATCCATATATTACATATTCCTTTTTTAGGGAATATGGGAAAATATCTCTATAGTAAGGCTTCAGAATATGGATCATGAGATCCTCAGTTCAAATTCCACAGCCTGCATTTGCCATTTTAACTTTACCCCTGTGATTTCACTAACAACTGTGGGGGTCGTAACCTTGAACACAGTACACGCGTCAAAATATTGGTATCACTTACTGGTATCAGCAAAGCAAAGTGCCAAGTGGTTATATGTTTGGCATATCAGATTATTTTTATTACAAAAGTAAATTGGTAATACATTTACTGTAGAGCAAACTTACAAGTTTGGAAAATTAAGTGTATTCGACTTCCAATTTGGGACAATATCAAAATTTGATGCAGAACTCAACGTTTCGCTGTCAAACCTAGTAAAGAGGTAGGGGAGAGTCAAGGTTACTTGACGTGTAAATCACGCTAAACGTCAACAGCTAACTTCGAAAAGAAAGTGTATGAATGAAGTTATTTACGTGTAGATATATTGAAGGAGCATATTTATGAGAAAATCATAGTTTAGATTTTTGAACCAATCAGAAGTGAGAAATTTTGACATATCTATCAATCAAATTCCGATTATACTGGAAATTCTTCTCCTGGTAGGCAGGTTAAGGATTTCCAGTATAATCGAAATTTGATTGGTCGTGCACGGTGCATAATTTCCAGTATAATCAAAATTTGATTGATTGATACGTCAAAATTTCTCACTTCTGATTGGTTCAAATACACCATGATGACAGTTCTGCTACTATTTGATAAATATGACAATTTTTTATAGAATTCCTACCTGTAATTAAATAAATAATTAAGTAAATAGCTCCGTGGTAACGCGTCGGACTGTGGATCGTGAGATCCTCAGTTCGAATCCCACAGCTGACAGTTGCCAATTTAGATTTACTCCTGTGGTTCCACCTCCACTATCATCTTTGGGAGCTATGATTTGACGACCGGTAACCGCACTTCATACGTACAAATATATCACTTACCGAGATCTGCGTAAGCAGAGTGCCACACCCATGATGGGTAAAAGCCGTGATGATATATTTATTTATTTATTTTAAATTCACGAAATTGTTTCCACACGTATGCTTTCAAATATTTTGGGGAGTAGTGCCTTCAAGTATTTGGTCGATTTCTTAAATGGACTTTGTAGAAAAACGAGATTTAATATTATTTGTTGACATTTTGTTTTAAATTTGCAACCTTTTCAAATTTTTCCTACCGTTGTTTATTCACATTCTATTTTGTTGCCATAGTTACAACTGAATAAATGTGATTTTTAAAAATAGATCTGTCAGTTTTAACACAAAATATAATTTTGTAGCTGAATCTATTTCGTGCTAAATTTGATTTCCTACGGAAATTTACCTTCTAGAGTATTTCGTTTTTATTGCTACTTGAAAATCACCACTCATCTTCGACTCGTGGTCATTTTCGTAGCAATAAAACCTCAATAGTCCAGGTGGTAAATTTCCGAAAATCAAACTAGCACTTAATAGATTATCTATGAAAATTTGACGAAGACTGAAGATCTCAAGATCCACAGTCCGATGCGTTGTAACAGAGCTTTCTTCTAATACGTCATTCATAATAACTTACAAATATAAAACTTGCATATTAGCTATGAAAATTTGACGAAGACTGAAGATCTCAAGATCCACAGTCCGCTACGTTGTAACAGAGCTTTCTTCTAATACGTCATTCATAATAACTTACAAATATAAAACTTGCATATTGTAATAAAAATGTACTGCGACGATTTCTAAATTGCTGCCAATGTTTAAAACAAAAAATGTACGAATGTAATTAAGGAATGCTAGTCGAAAATAATGTTATCGAAACCTCGTTTTTTAATTACGATGTTAAATTGACCCAGTTCTAACTAATTTACTTAGCAGAATTTTTCACTTCAATACTTCAACAACAATTTGCATATAACGCACACTTAATTGTTGATTTTCTGTGCTAATTGCAACACTCTTATAAATGAATGTAATATCCTACAGATAACTCTTGTATTGAACATAATTTTACAACGTAATTACATAACACACGATTTACTTTTCAAATCGAAATATTTTTATACATTCCTACTTTCAAGAGCAATATTTAAAATTTGATGGAATATGCATATTATCCCTCTATTGCATGAATTTTTTTTTATGAGGGCACAAAAAATTATTTTTTACAAAATATATATATATATATATATATATATATATATATATATATCGTATATTGAAAATATGTGTGTTACATAAATTTTTTTCAAAAATGCAAAAATTTTTTTTGAAAGATTTGTTCACTGTAGGGAACATTATGAACCAATTCAACTTGCAATAGAATTTTGGTCTATTTGGTCGTGTTTCCTTTTTCACCTGAACTTTTTTTTTTTTCATGTTAAGCAAATGACCTAATTGGCAATTGACAAAGTAATATAATGTTCCCAAATGGTTACAACATGATTGCCATGAATGTATACTGCATAAGAAAAGAAAATAACAATTTTAAATTTTATGTTCCCGATCGGGAACAATATGCAATAGAGGGTTAAGAAACAGTATTCGTGAAGTGGATTAATTGATTTATTTTAATAAACATAACCTTAAACTCTTGATCTCTTTCCCTTAAACAACGTTCAGAGCTACTCAATTATCAATTAATAATTAGCACTTATAATTAGCAATCGGTTAAAGGCGTGGGCAACCGCTTGTCAAAAACATTCAAAATGTGACTATTAAGAATATTTTTGGATCGGTGCAAAAAAAATTAAATTATAATGATTATAAGAACAATGCTTTGCAATACTAAATGTTGGAAGATTACAGGTGATTTTTTTTTATTTGCGGAACTGAAATGGGTCACTTGGTGACCCGCGGGTTATAGTCTCTTAATCGTACAAAAATTTCGCCTATTATTTTTTATTCATCGTTATCATCCGTTCATCCTGCAGTGTAACGTTCCTCTTCGTCTTGATGGCATCTCAGATATCTTTTGTTCTTCCACAAACTTTCTTTGCCTTCATGTTTATCATTTAACCGCACCGGTCTCGATTCATTTACTCTTATCATATGGCCGCACCATGTTCTCTTGTTTCTCTAGTTATTTCGTTCCTTATTCTGTTATTTATTATTACTCTTTATTCCTTATATTTTTCTTAGATATTTCATTTCCAGCGTCTGAATTTAAAACGGGAATTATACGTAGTGGAAATGACATTCATTGAAATATTGTTGAAGTAGTCAGAAACTATTGCAATGAGTTAATTGTACAGTGATAAATAGAGTAATATTTATTGTATATGTTACTGTAAAAGTCCCTATATTAGTTAATCTTAGGTTTTACCAGTAAATCTTAGGATTCACCGACATGAGTTGGCAAATGGTAAAACCTCAGATTAATCAATTTATGGGCTTTGATAGGTTAGGCTACGTTAGGTTATTTACCATGTCCTTAAGGTATCCTTAGATTTAACAAGAGAATGATAGTAAAAATTTTAAATGAACGATGATCAAAGAACTGTTGGACTGTTAACATTAAGAGTTGTTAAATCTTAGGATTTACCGTAACTCGGGCTTTACAGTAACATATAAGTATACTGTATAATTTATAAAAAAAAACTTATTTAAAAAAAATCATTATGTTATTTTCTATTTTTATTTAAGTACGGTTAGCAGGCTATGCTGCTTAACGTTTCCGATAGAAGAAAGAACATGACCTATGCCATATATTGTAAGTAAAAAGTTTGGAGTTTGCAAGCTTCTCAATCAGCATTTATCAATGAACGCCATAATTTTATTGGTTTGAACGTCAGTATTAGTTCCCATAAATCAAAGTGCTACAGTCTTAAAAACAATGGCTGGAACTACAAGCTTTTTTTTGGCTGTTTTAAGAGTAGTGTTTTAGCCTCGGTTTTAGCGCTGTAAGATGTTCTAAAATTATTTTATAAATTAAAATCTTCGAATAGAAGTTACTTTTATTTAAAATATTTTTTATAAAATTATTTTAGAATATTGTACAGCGCTAAAACTGAGACTAAAACACTTCTCTTTCCTAGAAGTTCAGTCTTCTCCGGAATTCGCAATTGAGGATGGATAATAATTGTTAGTAATTTCTAAATTATTTCCTTACTCAAAAATAATCATTATTTATGTATACAATTATTACAAATCGATAGTTGCATTTTTTTATTAATACAAGTAGTACCTATTGGCAGTCCCTGCTATGAATGATCTCAGTCTAAGGTAACCCAATATAACTATGCACATAATTGTGTCTGCACCAAATACTATATTGGCCTTAAATTTTAGTAAGTTAATATTTAATAAATATAATCGCAACTGGTTTACGGTTACTGAATTTTAAATGAAGTATTTATTTGCAAATGAAATATTTATTTAATTTGTTTCCTTCCTTTTTGGGTTAGCTTTTTTATATAATTTAACGAAGATGTGCTGAAAATCAAGTCATGCACTTAAAGTACCCGTAATTAACGGCAAAAATTAATATTTATTAAAAAATGGAAAAGTTACCAAGTAGAGCATAATGTATAGATGTTTATATTTCTTCGCACGTACTCTGTTATGTATTCTGTCGGTAGCCTGTGTCAGGTCCGTATTCAAGTTTTTCTTTTCATTTAAAATAAAATAAATAAGACCACTATGAATATACAACCAATTTAGGAAGGTTAACCGTAACAAAGTTTTTTCTTGATGTCAAATGTTATTAAATTATTTTAATAGCTCCGCGGTAACGAATCGGACGGGGCACATAAAATCTTTAGTACGATTCTCCTAAAGCCAACAGCGTAACAACATAAAAACACCCCTTCACTGACATGTTTGAGGGCTGTGATTTGACTGTCGATAATTTAGCGAAATCTTTAACTTGGATAGATTTGATGATATATTTATTTGAAATTATTTGGACCATTTTTGTCAACAGTAATTTAAAATTAGTTTACTTCTTCATATCAGAAAAGACAAAAACCTCGGGATAAATAAATCTAGATTCCAGAAATAAGTAGCAACGGCCTGAATTTTTAAAATAAACAATATCATTTCGCCATTTACTCATGTTTCTTTTAGATTGACGTTTGACTTTAAAATTTTATAGGTTATTTCAAAAATTAGGTAGTGGGGATGTGGACTAGGTAGAAAAAAATCTCCACTGACGTTTCGATAAATAATTTTAGTGTCTAGGTCTTCATTATATATTGTTGAATACATTCAATGTTGTTAATTACAATCCAAGTAAATATAGCTAAATCCATGAGATATATAAAGTTTTACCAAAGTAGGTATAAGGTAAAAATGTAGAATTGAAGTCATCTCCTTGATAAGCTGTGGGATTTATTTATTCTTATCATATGGCCTCACCATGTTGTCTTGTTTATATAAAGTTACTAAAGTCTAGATGTTTAGTATTAGCTTGCATTGCAATTGTTTTCTAATAATTTCGTTTCTTATTCTGTTCAACATTGTTACTCCTCAGTCATTAACTTTTGTCAGATATTTCATTTCCAGTGTCTGAATTTGAAACGTGAATTATACTTAGTGGAAATGACATTCCTTAAAATATTGTTGAAGTAGTTAGCAATTATTGCAATGATTTAATTATACAGAGATGAAAAGAGTAGTATTTATTGTATATGTTACTGTAAAAGCCCGCATATTGGTTAATCTTCGGTTTTACCAGTATATCTTGGGATTAATCGACATGAGTTGGAAAATGTAATGATTTACTGGTAAAAACCTCAAATTAACCAATTTATGGGCTTTACTGATTGGGTTAGGTTGGGTTATTTACCGTGTCTCTAAGGTAAATCCTTAGATTTAACAAGGGAATGGTGGTAAAAATTTGAAATGAAGTTTTACTGGAAAATCTTAGGATTAACCGTAACTCGGGCTTTTACAGTAACATATATACTGTATAATTTATATAAAAAAAAACTTATTTAAAAAAGAGTATAAGGTAACAATTTAGAATTGAAGTGATCTCCTTGGTAAGCTGTGTGTGACTGTAGGTTATAGGTTAGGTTTCTTTTAAGTTTTTATTTCTCAAATGTTACGAACAATTTTTGTTTCTAGAATTTATTATAAAATCAACTAAATAATGTAATTAGCGATGATAGTTGATTGTGTGACATTGGATATGTTAAGAAACAGTAAGTGCACAAACCATAAACGTCTTTTTTTTTTTAATGTTCTTGATAATGCTAATGTTTATTTCGTGATAATTTAGTTCTTAGTGTGAGCTGTATAAACCCGGCTTTAGTCAGAGAATCACATGGTTAAGTTAAAAAGTGGCGACATTGTCGACTATGGGTAAATGCATTTGTTATTTTGACGTGTAATTTATTTTTCTGTCGCGATGAAAGACACTACATTCCACAAATGTAAATAAAATTAATATAATATCTCGACATTTACCAATTCCTCATAGCATCCTTCTGCTTGAAGCAGTTTGCGATTTATGATACATTATTACGCGTGAAATACTATTACGAGCTGTCATATGGCAACCCCCAAAGATGTCTATAAACGAGGGAGCCACAGGGATAATTTCTGTAAAATGAATCATCACGCCATTTCCAGTTCTAAAGGAAGAATATCTCAATTTATAATACATTACTACAAGTAAAGTATGGTTACGAACCGTCCTATCAGGATCCTCAAAGATATTAATGGACGGGGATCCACAGTAAAAACCTTTACGTGCTGAAATTAATAGAATGCCAACTGATGAAACTACAATCCACATTTCGCAAAGTTATCACAAAGTAAATAAATTTAATCATGTTTTTTTCATGAAGATTATTCACACAGGAAATGGCTGAGTGCCGTTTAAAAATATTAGTACTAATGTTAAAGTATGAAATGTTCCTCGGCGATCGCAAATCCATTGAGAATGAAAGTTGCGAAATTGTATCATGAACTTTAAAGATCAGCAGAAATTATTGTGAACGTTCCTCGTACCTGTGTAGTTTCACGTTTAGTTCATTTGGTCACGATTTGCTGAATAAAAAGTTCATTATCTAATGCATGGAACTTTTTTCTGTTCTTCAAAGATTTACTCGGTAATTTTCCCTTCACTATCGGTAAACGTTCTCATTGATCAATAATCCGTCAATTATAAAAGAGAGATAATTATGGTAAGTAAATCATCAGGCTTTGTATCGCTTTGTTTATGTAGCAGATCTTTAATTTCATTTTAACAATGTTTCGATTATACCAGCCATAAATATTGCATTATTTATTTATTTGGTACTTTGTTATTTTCGCACGCTTAAACCAACCCCTAGAATAGTGATTCTTTCTCAACTCTTAAAGTGAAGCTTCGTCGAGAGCTATTTTAATTAATTTTCAAAATACTTATACTCCTTTAAGGGCTAAATAACTCCACTGTAACTCATCTGATTAAGGAGCATGGGATTCTCAGTTCTAAACTCACTGTCATTTTAACTTTACCTTTGTGGTGCCCCTTCCATTAGCATCTTTGGGAGCTGATTTTATTTACTATTAGATATATATAATATATAGGGACTTAAAACCATTATGGGGTAACGCTGCTTCATATGAATTTCTTCAGATCCCTTTATTGAAGTGGATCAATCTCCATTTCTTTTCGTTTAATTCCTTGTAGTTAGGTTTCTGCACATCTTTCTATCTTTTATCCATATATGCCCAAGCAAGCCATCTAACTATGTTGCTTGATCATTTCACTAGGTCTTTTTCTTTCTTCCAATACTTGTTCTAATTCATAGTTCATTCTTAATCTATATTCATTTTCTGCTATCTTTATTGGCCCTAATATTGTATTTATTTTTTATCTTTTTCATTCTTCTTTATCCTTCTTTAGTCATTGTTATAGTCTCAGCAGCATACATTGTTATTGATTTCTTTCTTATTTTTGTATCTTTAGTTTTGTTTGCTATTAATATTTATTAATTTCTTATAAGTGAATCTAGTTTAACATAATTGAGTTCAAATAAAAATGGAAGCTCTATGTTATCAGTAGAGCCTGAGGCAATAATTATATAAAGCGACCACTTTATATTCCAATATGTTCGAATTGAAGATTTTTTCAACGATAAAAATCACCCAAATCCCATAGCAGGAGGTGTGAACACAAGTACGTGGTCAAATTTACGACTACAAAAAGAATTGTTAAATATTTTGTCACGATTTTTATCAGTTCTTGTTACCTATAAACAATAAACACTGTTCATTTTTTGGAAATAAGCTCTGGAATTTCAATGCACGGTATACTGGTTATGCATAAAAATAGTGTGTGCATACAATAGCACAAACCTTTTTGAAGTCGAACAATACAAAATAACGCGTTTGTTTTTCAATCGCTGTAAGAGTATAAGCAATAAATGTTTTAGCTTCGTTGTACAAACGCATACAAATAAATTATCAACACGACTTATAGAAGTATTTTTTTTTTTTTGAAACTTTTAACTGAGAAATGACTTCTATTATAATTATATTTAAAGCAACGATTTGCAAATAAATAAATGTAAAAATGGGCAACGACATGGCTGCGAGCGTTTATTCCGGTCCACTCGATAACGCAAGTTCAGCAAAGCTGCCCGCGGTTAGTAGTTGGTGGGTGACCGCTTTGCGAAAACCCATACCAACGAACACTGCGTGTCGTTGTCACGCCACCGAAAACGAGGAACCAAGTAGTTGAGTCCGCTTTGCAAAAAAAAAATGTAAAATTTTTGTTTTATTCTATTTTCAGTGTACGCTTATGAAATTCATTTCTTAAATTTCTAGATACACTTACCATAATTTAACCAGAAATCTAGATTCATTAGAGTTGGATTACTTCTATACAACTGTAATAGAATTACTATCTATGATGAAGAGTATCAAATAAATGATTACTCACTCTCTAAACTGTAAAGTATCTAAATGCTTAAAATAGATTTTAGTAATACTTTTACAATATTCAATTCAATAGAAACAGTAAGTTTAACACATCTAGGCGTGAATTCTTAATTTTAATTGTCAATTTCTGAAGGCCAAAAATTTAAATCACTATATTTAATTTCTATTTGGTTGTGTGAAAATATGACGCTTAAAAAAACTAACAAATAAAAGCGTAATTATAGTGTAGATTCAACTGTTTTAAAGGTCTAAGGTCTCGGGCTTCGAGATGCTCACTGTAGGCAGAGGTCAAGGAAATAATTGTATCATCACGATATTTTAAATTGTGTTTATATTATCTCATTCACCAGGAAATTATTATTTTATTTGCATATATTTGTGAAGATTCTAGGGATAAATAGGAAAAGAAGTTATTATAAAATCAAAGGAACCCGCACAAAACTCAATGATTTTGATCATCGGTGAAATTATTCTAAACTCTGAAAAAAGTAGTGTTTCACAAGAATCAAGATATACTCTTGATCTTGTCTTGAAATCAAGACAAGACCAAGACAAGAAGTATTTTTTTAGTTCCCAAGACAAGACAAGTAAGTACCATCAAGAATCAAGATTTCTTGGCAAGAAATCTTGGTATCTTGATAATAAATTTTTCAGTTCCGCATTTATGATTAAAATATAAAATTTGACAATATGTTGAGAATCAAGAAATATTAAGAATTCTTGAAACAAGACAAGAAAGATTTCGTTTTTTGTCTTGAAAATGAAGCCCAAAAGAAAAAGTGATCATCAAGACCAAATTTCTAGAAAAAATGCCCATTTTGATGTAATGATCAAATGTTTCCACACTCACGATGCTACAAATTCAATACTTTTTTTTATCTAAAGCCATATGAAGAGTCTCATTTGAGCTTTATTTTGAAAATTTTGTGTGATATTTAGCATCTGAAATAGGTTGTTTAAAATTATCTTAAATGTTTAATACTTAATTTCATAATTAAAAGCCCTTTACCTAATCGGCAAAGCAATTTGTTAAGTACTATGTCTCATTATCGTATGCGGTACTTACTGTATTTCGGTTTCTGTTTATTTATATTTTATTTGATTGTTTTATAAAATACTATTAATAAAAGAATGTTCACTAACATGTAAATAAATCTGTTACAATAATCTAAAACACGCTAAACCATTACAACCGGCTGGATAAACCCTTGTCAAAGTAAAGCCTAGATGTGGCCATTCAAATGGCTGTATCGTGGGTGTTTGAGAACATATGATGGACACACCAAAATCTACACTTTTTTCATTGTTTAGAACAATTTCACCGAGAGAGAAAATCATTAGATTTAGTGTCGGATCTTTCAAAAAGTGTATAAATATATTAAATTTGGCATTCATTAATTGTATGCAAGCTATACCTCAACCAGAATAAGTAGATAAGTTGGCGTTCAAATCGTCTTATGGTTGATGTTTATATTCATAGGTTTTTCACAGAGTGTTTTTCAACTACCCATATTACAGGAAAAACAACCGAATTAATGACACTAAACAGATAAAAAATAGCAATAATTAGATACTGTAACGAGCAATTACTTTTAAGCAAAACATGTTGATGTTCTTTGTTATTTTTAATTCTAGTATTTGTATGTACAAGTTTGAAAAAACCTTATGAAAAAGGACCTCAACAAACTACAACAATATTGCACCCAATTGCAATATTGAAATTATTATTAAAATTGATAAGACCTTAAACTAGATTACATATTTAGCATATATTTTATTTAGTATTGGTAGATGCAATTGATACATCGAGTATAATTTTCACACATTTAATTACGTTAACATAGCCAGATTGACGGAAAATATACATTTCCATATTACATGCGTAATCTCAAAGAATTACCATCTGTTTAGTTTATAAGAAGTATATACGTCGGTAGTAATATAGCTAACAAATGCCTAACAAGAACGAAAAAGAAGAGAAAATATGTAAAAGAAAAATTAAACTTATAAGTATGTACGCCGCAGAATCTATAATAATGACAACGAAAAAAGAAAAAAATAAGAATAATGGAACAATACTAGGACCAGAGAAGGTGTCAAAATTAGAAGGAAATATAATGAGAAAAATAAAACAGCAAAGAATTAAATGCTGACTGAAGAGCAAAACCCAATAAATGGAACCCAGGAAAACGAAAAAAATTTAGTATAATTGCTGGATCTTAAACAGTACAGATTGTAAATAATTGTAGTCATATATTTTTTTACTTTTTTTATTATTATTATTACAATAAAATAGAACATTTATGAGTCAAAAATTATTTAAATCTCTATTGTTTAAGATTCACCAACACCTCTATAATGACGTCACAACATTTAAAAAAATCATTGTGACTTAATGAATAACAATTAAGACTTTTTAAAAGTGTAGATAGTCTTGAATTTAGATAAAGTTTCATAAAAAATTTTAAAAAAAATGGTGAAAGACCCCAAATGACGATTTTTCGTAAATTTTATAATAAGGTTATTATCCCCGTACTAGAGATGGGCAGTAATTAATTACAAGTAATTAAATTATGTAATGAATTACATATTTCAGAAAAGCATTTTAAATTTAAATTTTCAATATATTCGCTCTGTAATAGAAAATTCAGTAATTCATTACATTTTTTATGCAAGTAAATTAGTGATTTTAGCAATTGTTATTGAAATTATAGTTACATTAATAATTACTTTGTTTTTTTATTTTTTTCATGAACAAAAAATCAATTTTATAACTTTTTGATTAAGATAAAATCAAAATTCTTTTTCAATTTCTAATCAAATAGAAATAGTGATCTTTATTTTTTTAATAGTCCAACAGATCAAATATGATTTTCTAAATATTAAACGAATTTTTTGAAGCATAACATCAATTTGCCTAGTTTAGCTCCTGTTGAAAGATTATTTTCATTCTCAGACCTTATTTGAAATCTAAGACGCTGTACATTATCTCTTCGAGATATTACTAATTTTAAAACACTACCTTGAATAACCATAATCCACAATATTAGTCAGAACGTTTTGTTTTTGTTGTAGACTTCTAGTGTATATTTTTAAATATATATCTTAATAATAATAGTTTTATGTTCCTACATTTTTCCTTTAATTTATATTTTACTATTTTTTAGTATGAAGTTGTTAAATAAATATATTAAAAATGATGATCTTTGTAATGTAATTTAATTACATTTTTTGCATGTAATTGAGCTAATCAATTAATTACATTTTGATCATAAATTAATGTAATTTGCCGATTGCAATATAATTACCATTGAAACAGTAATTATAAAATAGTAATTAATTACAATTTTTCAGTAATTTGCCTCGTACCACATATAACTATTTCCCCTCTTCATTAATATATTTGGACGTTATGATATAACGGCTGTTAAACGCATTTCATGCGCTAAAATATATCGTATATTGAGAATTGAGATCTATAGATACAAGATATATAATTTTAAAATACTTATACCCTCCTTAAAATAATAATATAACTGACAATATTTAAGGCCGGCACGTTGTATTTTATATTCCTATTTTGTAATTATTTTTATTATTATTAATGGGGTATATTTGTATTTTGATCTTATTCCATGTTTAGTAATATTTAATGAAAAATTAAATTATTGTAACATATTAACATATTTTTTTCTGTTAGTAAACAAGCTAAACTAACTGTGATACTTGATTCAAATATCAAATTTAATTATCTGGAACTCTTATTCAAACCTATTTTCTATAAAATAATTACAGATACAAATTTTATAATTAAACTGATCTTATATGTTAAGCAGCTATGACTGCAGGAGTCATCATATAAATAAAAGAAGAACGATTTAAAACTAATGAATAGTATCGAAATTATACACACAACTTACCAGTCATGGCAAAATAAATATAGCAGTATAATTCTTTTTAGCGCCCTACGTGCCTATACGTATTGTATCGGATCGTATTCAAAATATTTTATTCTTATTTGATTCAAAGCTTCTCAATCATGATCATTCCTTTCTTTTATTGTTTTGCAGTCACCCGAATTTTACATCTCGCCAGTCACTGTCCCGCGATAAAAACATTCTTAAGCTCAAGGCTTAAAGCACAAACAAAATAACCCATCGAAAAATTTTGGCATGGACAAGTATTGTATAACTCAGAGTAAAATATTCATACAGATGCATTTTTACATGCAGTTTGCATTGCTCTTCGGTTCCTGAAAGTAAAAACAAAAAAAATATCAAGTGGTACTGGCACTGGGTACGCGTATGTAAATGATTCAATAAAATTTTTCTTCGGAATCGTATCTCACGCACGCCCATAAAAAATTCTGTCTTCTGTATATTGACCCTGTGACGTAACCGGTGAAGATTCTTCCTTCCTCATTTACAATTTTAATTTTTGAGCGTCGTTTTGCCATACAAATTATTTAGTTATTATTAGTTATTTAGCACACACACTTTCACTATCAATAACAATTATTTATTAGAAGCAAATTGCAAATACTCAAAATTAATATTTTTAAATAGGAGTAGTACCTAAAATAGATCTGCTCAATAAGAATACAGTTTGTTCATTGTTATACATAAACGTTATGTAAATAATTTGTGTAATTATTCAGCCTATGTAATCGAGATATTACTAATAATACAAAATGTCAAATAATAAATACAGGGTGCTTCAAAATTGTTGCAAAAGAGTGTAAATATTTTTACAATTAAATAAACTGTTACACAACTTTAATTATATTTAAAAAAATAATCGTTACTAAATTGTATCTACTGCTGTAACCTATCAGACCAATGGCACGAAAAATGTTTACTCCAAGAATTATATAATTATTTTTTGCGTTGTAATCAGTAGGTATATATCAAATAAAATATAATAAATTCACTAATATTTTTGGGGGATATGATTTGGCGGCCGGTAACCGCACTTCATATGCAAAACTATATCACTTACCGAGATCTGTGTAAGAAGAGTGCCACACCCATAATGGGTAAAAGGCGTAGGCCTGATCATTTATTTATTTTTTATTTAATAAGAATCATTATTCAAAACTAAACAGACATCATAGCAATATTAAATCTATAAATAAATTTTCTTTAAATAATTATTTTAGTTATTTGTAATTAAATATTTGCTCTTAAAAAACAATATAATGTCTATAAAGATTTGCAAGTACTATATTATTTTTTCATTGTTCAATAACTGTTTTATTTGAAGACATAAATTTCTAATCAGGATAATATTTGAAAGTTTCTATATTATGTGTAATCTCGAGCATGTTAAATAATAATTACATTTATTTATGAAATTTTATGGCAGTTTTATGTTTCCATTGGAATATGAAAGGAATATATTTGCGGAATGAAAAGAGGTTACGTATAAAAAAGATTTATGAATACAAATTGCTACAAAAAAGTGCATACAATTTGTATTCGAAATCAGTGTTCGTCTTTTAATCCTGAAATATAATACAAGAGGGTATAATGATCCCTGTAAAAATTAATACCCGCCATTATTCAGACTATAAAAATAAAAACAGAATTTAAATGGCTATAACTACACCGCTTTATTTCTCGTGTAGGTTTCACTATCTTTAAAAATTGCTGGCTCATTTAGCATAAAGGCAAAATTAGACGTTTTCGAATTTGGTCAACGCCTACGTTAGAGCCTTCAACGTAGCTAAACGACGCGAAGATTTCGAAAATCATTACAGTAATTAAAAAGTTAAATTACTAATTAACATCTGTAGGTATTAGCAGACTATTCAAATCAATAACACTGCTTTAATTAACAATCGGACAGGCAATATTCAATTAAGAACTAAATGAGAATATTGATACCGTAAAATATCAGTTTCTTATCATTTTACTTTCTCATACATATTAACGAAACTTGATACTACGTTTTTTAGCACACCAAATCCTAAAAATGTATACCCTAAATTATGTCATTATTTAGGAATTTTATTTTGACTTTTACATGAACAATAAATATATGGGAAATTTAGGGGATTTTATATTTTGGTATTATCAGTTCGTCTTAAACATACACACAAAATTTGATTTTCTATTTATTAATTTTGTATTTTTAGTTAATATTGACAAATTCATTGTGCTGAATTAACAATTTGAACCATGTGATAATTTATTAAATTAAAATTTTGTCAATTCTGAATTTTTAACATGAAAAATAGTTTTTATTTATTTGCTGGATTTATAAAATTTAACAAATAGGCTCCTCAATAATAACAATTTGCGGGAAAATGGAACACCTGGTAGAAAAAATACTGCAGATACATGGGCATTTCAATATAAAATAAACTTTGTCTGAATAAATTGTCAGTAATATTTATAATAATCGCATAAAATTAAAAATTCAGACCGATCGACCATCCTGTATATTACAATAATACAATATGGACTTAAATATGCTATATTGTTAAGAATATAATAAATTTATTCAAATCAACAACTAATATTGTAGTTTCACTGCAAAATATTTATTTATGATAAATATGTATTATTGCCGAGAAATAAATATTATATAGATTGCTGTTACTATACGTAAGACACAGATTGGCTATTGTAGCAATGCATTTTAACCGTGTACCTATCTACTTACCTGTATTATTTTTGTTAAAATTATTACTATTTTAATAAAATATTGTTTCTTTGTATATTAAAATCTTATTCTTCTCGTTCATTTCATTTATCCTAAAGTAAAATCACCTCTGCCCCAACGTTCAATACGGTATTGTACCTTGGGACAGTTGACTGTCTTTTGTTCTTGTCTTATATTATACTTTGATATAAGTATGATTATTTTCTTAATAACTGATCCCAACAAAATTATTGTACAATAATATAAATTTGATTCCGAAGTATAACACCTTCCCCTACCTGTTATTTTTATTTTAAATTTTGTTCCACTGTTTGGTTGAAAATATGTAATTTATTTGTAACAGAAGTTGGAACTTTATGAATTTTGAAAATGGAAACTAGTTTCAAGAAATTAACAACATATGTCTATATTAGATCATATATAGTACGTTTTTAATAGGTCTAAAATATTCTCCCTAAATTATTAATTACTAACGTCCAAATGCAAATTTACACGACTATGACCAAGCCGTTCACCGAAGTGAAACTAGCCAGTCACTATAAACCTTGCTTAGGACACGGCGTGTACTAGAAACGTATCCCATTGTACCATTTAGTCAACAGGGTAATACAACTTATCTTTTCTATTGGGCATACAAAATTAAAATACGCTAACTAGTGGTAGAAAGCTGAATTAACCATAAGGTACATAAATTTCATTATATTTTGAAATTTATTGTTATTTTTAAAAATTAATAACAATCGTAGTTATTTTAAGAGTATTCCAATGTAAGTATTACATTTGCTTAATCCGTATTATTTAAATAAGATGTAAAAATTAAAGCTACCTACATTGTATTTGTAGATTATAGGCTAAGATTGAATTTTCTCCAAAAAAAAACCATCAAAACAGGAAAATTTGCAGTGTGTATGGATATAGTTCTGCTGCCAATAAAATCAAACTACCAATACGCATTCGCCATCATAAAATATCATACAAAATGAAATTGCCATGTACCTTATGTGAATTGTGATCAACGCCATCTATTGATAATTTGGAAGTCCAATACATATTATTTAATAGTTGCGTGGGTCATGAAATCCTCAGTTCGAATCCTACAATCTATAGTTGTCAGTTTAACTTTACCCCAGTGGTTCAATTACCGAATCTATAAAAGCAGAGTGCCACACCTAAAATGAGTAAAAGGCGTAATAATATATTATCTTTCAAACTATTTTGTTCATAAAATATATAATCAAATTACGTAACGTTTCATTGGCTCCAGGATAAAAATTTTCTAATACAGCCCTGAAAATTACTGTATGACGAAATTGTTAATTTAGTTTCCTACTATTTTTTTATAAGAATTTCGTAGTGGTTCCAAGTTCCAGCCCAATATGTCCATCTATTTTCAATTATACTAAGCTATTATTATGTCTGAATGCTATATATGAGCGCGGTAGTATGCCTCCGGATATAAATTTCTCTAAAGTAATTTTTATGAGAATGGTTACCTAATTAAAGTATTCGATGACACGAAGAGAACCTTGTTTTCTTTTAGAACAAACCACAAAATTCATATTTAATTACAAATGCACTAATGTATTGTTGTTATTGTAATAATATTCCTATTTTTGGAATATTTTATTTTGATTTCAGGATATTCGAAATATGTACATTTCAAGTTAATTTATTTTTAATTCTTACCTTACGGTCAATTTTACATTCAATAACAACTTACTGACACGTATTTGAATCATTGTTTTGACAAACAGGATGTTTTTCTTTTAATTACTTATAAATAATTGAATTTATATCTGATTAAGACTCTTGTATCTATTTTTTTATATTCATGTCGAAACAAATATATAAAAGTAATATAGTTTTTTTACCAAAAATGTCAATAGTGAATATTCAACATATAAGCACTTTTTAGTCCCTAGAATACGATTTCACTATTTTAACGATGACGTCTGTGCGTGTATACAGGGTGTTCCATTTAAGTGCTACACTATTGCTATCTCGACAAGTATAAGAGATACGAAGTTCGTTAAATTAGAAAATAATTTCTAAATTATATGACTATTAAAATGAACAAAATAAAAAAGTTTATTAACCAGTGTATCTCAAAATATAGGACCCAACTTTTTTATTTTAAATTAGAACCTACCTTTTTTATTAGCTTATTCTATTCTGTATTTTTTTCTGAATACGATATAATACACTTATTAGTCCTACATAATAAAAATGTTGAAAAAAAATGGAAATAAGAATTGCTATTATTTCAATTTAATGATACAAATGATTTCACATTTATTGTAACAATCCATCAACTGAAAATAGTAGTTTGATTGAAGACGACCTATAACATTATTCAAACGTATCTCAATAAATAAAGTGCATGGAGAAATTTTGTTATATTAAAAAAGATGCGAAATAATATTTGCTACAATTTTTTTAATTTGAAACGTTTGTCTGTTTTGTACTGTTTAAAAATTAAAACACTCAATGTTTAACAAATATGATTATTAGGGTGGATCGACAAAAAGGCTATTTTTCCAAATCGTCGATCACTCCCTCCCTCCTCTAGAACTTTAGATTTTCATAAAATAAGAAGATATCGGTACCTGTCACCATTTTGATTCGTTGTAGTCAAGCGCGGAATTTTCA
The DNA here is from genome assembly GCA_963942605.1 of Poecilus cupreus. Classification (NCBI taxonomy): domain Eukaryota; kingdom Metazoa; phylum Arthropoda; class Insecta; order Coleoptera; family Carabidae; genus Poecilus; species Poecilus cupreus. The sequence continues at coordinate 5,346,802 of OZ012715.1, read as the reverse complement.
AAAATTACAATTTTCGCACTTTTTTTACATTTTCATTTGTAAAAAGTGTAGTTGTGCCTAAATCATGTTTTTAATGACATGTGTAGACGCGGTTTGAGCTACGAAAGCGAATAAAATTTATATTTTTGCGATTTTGTTTTAGTTAATTTTCTGGCCGTTTTTTAATCAAATAAAATACATTCCATGCCTGTTTTGGGTATGGGATGCCGATTTCTGAAAGTGACTTATAATTATTAAGTCAAGGAACAGGTCGGCATCCCATAACAAAAAATGACGAAAATCGCAAAAACTTAAATTTTAGCCGTTTTCAGAGCTCTATACGTTGAACAATCGCAATGGTATATGCAAATAAACTTAATAATCGATAAGAGTAACTCAAAACGTGTGTACACATGTCATTAAAAACATGATTTGAGCATAACTTCACTTTTTACAAATGAAAATGTAAAAAAAAGTGTATAAATGGTCATTTTTGAGGCCTAGGCGCTGAACCACAATGCATAAAAATGGTCTGACAAACCGAAATCTTCTTATTTTACGAAAATCTTAATTACTATGGGGGTTGGGAGGGCCGGTCTAGTCAGGCATTGACGATTTGGAAAAATAGCCTTTTTAGACTCACCCTAATAATTATGCTGTTCGAAAATTCTAAAATTGAAAGTAAACCATTTGACTTGAGGTAATGTGTTAGTAATATCAATTTTTTTTTAATTTGGTGAATAGCTCAGACCCTCGGTAGTGCGATCCTTAGTTCGAACCCCATAGCCGACAAGTCTTTCAACTTTATCTTTATAGGGTTGGGAAAAATCAAGATTAAAAAAAAAAATCTAAAATCCTTGATTTGTTTGAATTAATCATAATTTTTTGATTTTTTTAAAATTATATCACTAAAGGTTATAAATGTTGTTAATATTAATATGAAAAATTCCTTTAAAAAAAAAATTGTGATTATTATTGCATATTATTAATATTTTTCGTTATTCCATTTCATGGATATTCTGTTTTCCGAGGTGTGTTCTTTAATATTAAATCATATATTAAATAAATATTGAAAATAATTTTGTATGTTTTAATAAAAACCTTAAAAATGTTTTTTAAACAAATGAATATTCATGAAGGCACTTGTTTTGTTCTATTCCAGAAGTTTAATAAAATCAACACAAAAAAAATTATTTTAATCAATGATTTTTTTCACAATGATTTAAATCATGATTTTTTGCCGTATCTTAAAGGCTGGTAACCACACTTCATGCCCAAAATATACCGATATCTGCGAAAGCAGGGGGCCCTTCTTAAAATAGGTAAATGGCATGATGATATATTTATTTAGTTTTTTTAATTATTATTTAAGATAATTAAGAATGAATAAATTAAATATGCAGACAAGTTTGTTATAGTAGATCGCTCTTCGCAAATTTTTCAAATTATTTTTGTAATTTTCAGTTAGTAAATAAAATATATAAATCCACAGATTTCACATACCTTGCTATTTTATTATGCAATATCTATAGATTGTTTTATTAAATAAACAAATAAACTAAATGTGCCTTATACAATTTCAACTTTCTCTACATAAAATTGAAATTTGTTTACGCACGTCGCAAATGTATTTTTATTAGACAGTAAAACACATTTACGCACGAGCAAATTGCCTATTTTCCATTACATAATTTTCCAGTTTCCAAATAAAAATTAATGAAAATATATTCTTACCTTTGTTCAATTCTTCGTTTATTTGACTTTTGCGTACCACCTCCTTTGATCGTTCTGTATAAGGACATCATTTTGACAACTCAAAATTAATAAAATTTCAAAAAAAAAATAATTACACTTGTCACTATTCACAAATAAAATCACAATACACAGCACCAATAAATTGTCTGCAATTCTCCGGCACAAATTTTGAAGTGCAGCGCGCAGAACTTTAAGGTTACGCTGCAGCTTATGCCGCAAGTGTTAAATATTAACTGAGTTCTTTCTCCAAAGCGCGTGCATGATGCGTCCATCGACGCGTGCCTCAAACGTACAGGCCCGTAATGGTTTTAATTATGTGTGTCGAAAGGAATTCTACCTAGCCTCACCTGTAGACTACTTTCTGATTGAGCGCGCTGCTGTATTGCTTAGCCTTTGAATTCTAAACGTAAACACGAACATCGTTTGTCTGTTTGTGATAACTGTGATAATAATCACTACATTTATTTCTGTTGGTTTATTGAGGAAACTATTGCTGTAAACAGAATTTTGTAAATTGTTTTGTAATACGTTTACATCCAGAAAATTAGAAAGAAAATAGTACATTTCAAAATTCAAACTTTAGTAAAATACTTTGGCTAGCCACGTGCTCTATTTTTGGGTGTTTTAAGAGTAGTAGCCTTGGTTTTAACTCTGTACAATGTTTTAAAATAATTTTACTAAAAAATATTTCAAATTAAATTTGTAGATGATATATATATATATATATATATATATATATATATATATATATATATATATATATATATCTCAATATCTTCTATTCGAAACATTTGTATACAAAATAATTTTAGAACATTGCACAGCGCTAAAACCGAGTCTAAAACACTTAAAATACCCAAAAACAGAGCTCATGGTACCAGCCTTTGTTTTTTTAACAAGACGTTTCATTCAATTCTCCATAATTTCTGTGTTACTATATATTTTATTTTATTCTATTTTTCTTCAGTTTTTCTATTTTCTGCCGGTGACAAATGGAGGTTCAAACGGGCCCAGTGCTAACTAAAATTTGTAGCACTTTTCAGTAGTAACAGCCCAAGGTAATTTATAAAATAATAAAGCACTTTGAATTTAGGAAACAGTTTTTTTTTAAATTTTGGTCGATTATTTTAAATATTACCCATTATTATTATTTAATATTTTCAAATAAGGATTATTTTGAATTAAATTGCTCACATATCTGCAGTATGTTTTTTTTTTTATCAGGTGTTCCACTTTCGTTTTTATATTTTTTAATATATTTTTGCAAAAGTTTTTGTACTAATCATTCTAGAACTATTTTAACGAGAAAAGGAGATCTTTAAGATTGTGTTAAAATATAGGATATTCCATTAAAAAATATAAAGTTGCATATTATTGCGCAAAAATGGAACACCCGGTAGAAATACTTATGCTGCATATATGTTAATATAAAATTTTAAAAAATAATTGTGTAAAAAAAATAGACTGATGCACCAATGGTATGTGCTTGTTATTACATTTTAGGGTGTACAAAATTTAACAAGGTTAATTTCAACTTGTGAATAAAGAAGGAAGTTATAACTAAGTACTAAAAATATATTTAAGAAAGGTTGAAAGTTTAAAACTGTACAGTCACTCAAGACAGTAAATGGATTTTTATTTATTGAAAGTTTATAAGAGAACGTAAGGTCAGGACTGCATAGAACAAATGAAATAGATATGCAAGGATAAATAATAATTAGTTTGAACCACCCTAAACTTCAAACATTATACTAAACAAATTCTTTAAATATGTTCTGTCATTTCTACGTTCACCAAACCTAAAAAAATCTGATTGGTAACACAACTTATTGCAAATTTTAATTTCTAAACGGTACAAAATATTGGAAAGAGTTTCAAAGCAAAATTGTTGCTAATTTCAGTTTATAAACGCGTGGAAAATTTTGAACATTTATAACTCTTTGAATGGTTTACACCAGTGTTTCTCAACCTTTGAAATTTCCTACAGATATTTGGACCAAGAAAACCACTAATTATTATTATTTTCATAAGTATTATTTTGGTTCACTTTTCGAGCATCTCATTGGCAAAATTACTGAAGGTCGTTTATTTTGACTACAGAAGGTTAGAATTCATTATTACTGTTTTGATTGATCAAACATTTCGGAAGTGAATTTTCAACAGATGATTTTACTATTTTGCTAGGTGTGTGTATATATTTATGTTAATGACGATTTTTAGTCCACGATAACTCTAAGTCATATGACGATATCATATTTAAATTTCGTATGTACAATTTGGAAGTTATTTATTTATTTTATTTTGTCTAAGTTCACCTTACGCTGTTCTTACACTTAGCATTTTCATTATGTATGAAATGTACAGTACATATATGAAAATTTTTAGATATAAGAAAAAGATAAATTAATATTACAGCATAAAATCAAGAGGTAACAGATACAATAGAACAACAATAAAAATAGATGAGTAATACATTATAGCAAACAATTAATTTTGTAAAAGTAATCTTCTATAATGAATCGAAAATAGTGCATTATTTAACTCCTTAAGTTCAATAGGAATTTGGTTGAAAATAAATGAGCAATTGTACACAAAGCTAAGCTGCAAAAATAGAAGTGATAAACTAATAGATGATTAGATTTTATGTATACCTATTTTGTAGGGATAATAATTTATTTTTCTCTATTTTTTTGGTTTCAATTAATAGTTTTTCAATGTATTATCACCTCTTCTTTCGTTATTTCAGGCCTCCCTATGGGGGCAAGCCCTACATGAAGAAAATTGCTGGTTTACACAAAACCAATTATCAAAATACTCAGTTAATTTTTTTTATTGTTTGAATATTTAAATAACATAAATCATTAAAAAATAGTTCTTGTTTAAATTCCCAAAAGTAAAAGAATATAGGGAAATTCGCGGATTCACCAGCATATTATCTCTATAAGTTTTTCAATCGAATGTTAGGGCTTCTCCTTTGCAATCCTGGCTTAGCGCCATAAAATTTTTATTTACTCGTATTTTAAGTTTGTATTGAAGAAGAAACTGGGCGGATAACTGAATCCAGATGACGCAGAGAAGTAGAATGCTGTTCATAGTGGTTAATAAAACAAGAACCCAATGGAAAGATTTTTAAATCTGTGCCAAGATGGCACAAATATTATGGTGAAAAATATTTATTTTTTCTGTTTTATCTCGACCATAATTTAGTGTACAAAGTAGAAAACCATATAAATGTATTTATGGGGTAAATAGCTGCATTGTAACACATTGCCCTGTGGATCATATGATCTTCAATTCGATTCCCACAGACGACAATTGCCACTTTTCATTTTAGCTCTGTGATTTTCTTTCAACATCTTTGGGTATATCAAGTACTGAAATCTGTAAAAGAAGAAAGTCGCATCCAAAATGATTACAATAAATTCAAAAGTTTTAAAATAGTATAACTCTAGTACATATTATCTAATTAAGAATATAATTCTGCATCCCTACGTCATCTGTAGTATTATTCTAACACAAATTATACCTTGATATTTTTTTTTTTACATAAAGATAAGAAGAAGTTATGAGCTTCTTATCATGTGCATCAAAACCAAATGAGGTGTCGTTACTAATAATAATAAGGTAAATATTAGATAGTAGTAATTTCAATAAATGTTTACTGCAGTCCGAAGATTTTTTTTTATGAAGATGGTAACCGGACTAACCACTGTTGGTTAGTAAATGTATGATTATGAATTTATGTGAACACAAAATATTTATAAATTAAACAGTACCCAACATACAATACACATCTGCTTTGAATTTAAAGTTATTTAGAGTGATTTGATTTTTAGAAAACTCAACTTTGAGAGACTAACTCAAAAATTAAGTGCAATACAATACGGTCGTCGATATTTTCTATAATTAGTAAGGGAGTTTTCAACTTTATTTAACAATTCCTATGTATCTATTTATAATATTTTGATTGATACCATCCTTTCATTTTCATCTCGGATTTGTAATTTTTTTTATTAACATTCTATTTAATTCATTTTTTACGTTTTGAATTCTACAAATATTAAGTGTTTTTCTTTTACATAAAGATGAGAAGCGGACTAACTACTACGGTCATATTTCGCCTCATAGTCATGAGTGGATGATTGTAAGTTTATGTGAACACAAACGACCATGCTCTTCTATGGGATTCGAACCCACCCACAACCTCTGTCGTGCTTTTTAATGATTTTTATTATTATTATTATTTAATTTCATATTACAGTTGATCATCGTTCCTATCTATCTTTTGACAGAATGGTTGGGTTGGGTTGGGTATTTTATTTATAGAATTGCATATTTATTTTAAAAAATGGGATGAATATATTCTGCATATGAAAGAATGATCCCGAATACCAAGAATAGGCCTCGTATATGAAAGAGGCAAAAATTATATGTCAGGATAACATTAAGAATCCTTGGAGGAGATTGATTGCTGGTTGAATGTATTTATGGGTTGGCATTATTCGATTTATGCCCGGTTTCACCAACGATAGTTAAATTTTAAACTTACTTTAAATAAATAAAAGCAAAGCGAAGGTAATTAATGTCAAAGTTTTGATATGCTTTTATTTATTTAAACTAAGTTTAAAATTTAACTAAAGTTGGTGAAACCGGGCATTAGTGTGATATGTACAACATATGTACAAGATCTATGAATAAAAATATTAGTTAAATTATATTCTGTTCTGTTTGTTCTGATTGAAAATTATCTGTACCAATTCTAATTGTTATTACAACATTAGCTTGGCAAATTTACTATTTTTGATATCATTTGACAACCTTTCATTTATTAATAGTTAAATGTTGCTATGAAATAGAATGGGTCCCCTGTACATGCTCTGTATATTCTACATAAATGAATATCCGAGAGTATTACGGTAAAGAACAACTAACGAATGAGTTCGACGTGCGATATTTCGTTGAAGAACCATCATTCCGATAGGAACAAATTGTCGTGCATCTCATATCGATGAAATATTTTTCTCCGGCTCTGTAAAATTAAAAGGACAGGTTTTTCGAAACGTAGTCGAGTGATGGCATTCCTATGACATTATTTTCTTGTGTTGCAACGACTTTCGCTACAATCCTTCAGCTTCTTCGTGTCGTGTTGGTTCCGATGCTGATGGTGATGGATACAGGTGAAATACCACGTACTCATGTCTCGATCTCGGGTCGGATGAATCATGAACTTGTTTCAAAACGGTTATGAAATTTGTGCAAAGGTGATACATATTCGTGTCCGGAATTTTGGTGACCTACTTAAAGAGAAAAATTTGCGATTGACCTGAATGTTGGTAAAACAATATTAATCTAATTTGATGACTAATATTTGTTTTAAATTTTACAGAGAATTTAGTTTCGAAATAAACATTGTTTATTAAATAGATACATGCAATTTTGATCCGATTGTGTAAATATTAAATTAAAGAAGAATTTTTAAACAAGATTGTCACATTTATATTTTTTCTAATTTTTAGTTATTTTTATTTATTTTTCGTGTACATGTCAAGAAAATTTATTTTGCACAGTTTAATAATTTCAGACATTTCTTTCATCGCATTTGTTTTTTTATGAATTTTATTTTCGTTCTCAGCATTACTATTTGATTACTATTATTTTATTTATTAACTAACCAAATTTAGACACACCTTAATTCTAAATCACTTTATGAAGATTTCTTTATAATTCTATTCTTAGAAATAAAGAGTTTAAGCATTTTCTCTTCATAAAATATACCCTACAATATTCTAAAACAAGACCAGAATACATATTTTCTTGGATATTTTTCTGTATTTTTATGTATTTTTCTTGATTGGGGGTCTCTCATCAAAAAAAATATTATGTGCTGTTCAATAATTTTGGCCATTTTGTTTGTCTCATCTATTTTGCTTAATTTTCTTGTCTTGGCATTATTATATTATTATTTGTATTGATTAGTCAGATTTAAGTAAATGCAATTTTTATTAAATTTATGTAAAGATTTCTTCTTTTTAAAATCAAAGTTTTATCTTTGTGTATTCTTACATATATTGTATTATTATTTGTTCCAACTATTTTCTTTACTTTGGTTCCACCATCAAACCAATATTGCTCTTTATTTTTTTTATTATTTATTAGTAAATAGCTAAATTTAGAAACATACAATTTTGATTCAATTTATTAAAATTTTAAAAAATATTTATGATCATGCCATTTACTCATTTTAGGTTTGGCACTCTGCTGTCAATGTTCTCGTAAGTGATATATCTTTGTGCGTGAAATGAGGTTACCTGCTGTCAATTTACGGCCTTCAAAGATGCAAGTGGGATTCGAACTGAGGTTCTTATAATCCATGGTTCGATACGTTACCTCGGAGATATATTGATTTGTAATTCTTTTTTGAAAAGCAGTTCCTATTAGATACAACAAGTATTCGTAGACTATAATCTACATAATTTTTAAACAAGATTGCCCCATATAAATTTTTTTTGATAGGTAGCTTTTTTAAGCAAATTTATTGTACATTGTTTAATCATTTAGGGCATTGCCCTTGTTTCATCTGTGTGTTTTTTAATTTTTTTATTATGTTCACACCAAAAATGTATTACCATTTTTAATAAATTTTATAACTATTCTTATTAATGAAATATTTCAATGAATAATTAAGGCATTTCAAATGATTTCATTACTATTTTAATGATTAATTAGTATGTAAAGTACATACCGCTATAGTTGTGATTTGTGAACTATTTCGTGAAATGAAGTGGTTTGAAATTTGTGGCATCACAATTCTCAAGGCACGTACTGCGGAATATACAGCGAATATGGATGACGATCGGCGCGTGTATAACTTTCTAGACACGTTGCGTTAATATTAATTAAGAATGTAATAAATTTCTTTATAATTTTTGGTAGAAAGCGTTCGATGTAACCGACAACAACGACCAATTCTCGATTATTAACGAGTAGATTAAATTTTTACCTAATTCCTGAAAAAGCGCATTACAAAATGAATGAGACATTTCAAAGTTACTTTCATCTTTCAAGTGCTGAAATGCTTCATGATAAAAAGTGACATTTTGCAGGTCAATAATAATCCATTACTAACCTCTTCCGGTATTACAAAGCAAGCGGTAATGTAAAACAAATTCATGACTTCAAAAGAGGTCAATAATGGCATGTTGCTAGGCAAGTAGTAAAATAAAATGTATTAAATATATATAATATATGAATTCATGTCAAACTTCTATAAATTTTGAAGAGGTAAACAAATAAATTAGAAGATTGTGTTTCCAAATAGAGAATGAGGTATGAATCTTCGAAGTTTCTAAAACCATTAGGTATTAATCTGAAAGACATGCTTCACGGTTTTCTGTCCTACAAATTAAATGGAACGTTTATAAAACAATACCGATACTGTTCAAAATATTGTGTGAGTATACTTTATCTCAAATACAATTGTAAAGCAATTATATTACTTTAACACATTACCTATCGCTCAAAACTTGCTACAATGTGAAGATTAACACAATGAAAATTAGACACGACACAAATTCCTGCCGGCATTTATTCTCCAGTGTTTCTCTTACAGTGGTGATATGCATATGTAAAAATTTTCACGGCATAAAATTATCCCTGTGGCTCCTCCACCACTACCATGCTTGGAGGCCGTGATTTGCCGGCTGGTCGCACTTATATCATATATCATAATACCGAGATATGCTTTGAACAGAGTACCACACTCAGAAATGGGTAAATGGCGTGATGATATATGATATATATACCGTCTAAAAGTTGTTTAGGGGAAGTTTATATGTTGGAACAATTAGATTATTTTCTCCTGTATATGTGATTAAGTTAATTGAAACTTTACATAATTTTTTTTATTATTATTATTTTTATTTATTATTAATATTATTATTATTATTATTATTTATTATTTTTTTTATTATTGTCTCAACTGCTGAGGTTATATGCCGCCTCGAAACCTCGTTTTCGGTGGTGTATAGGGCTGTGCGTTTACATCGATGTATCGATATTATATCGATATATCGATATATCGAATAACGATATTCAGTAGAACAAATATCGATATATCGATACATCGATATATCGATATATCAATATATTGATATATCAATGTATCGATATATCGATATATCGATGTATCGATATATCAATATATCGATGTATCGATGTATCAATATATCGATGTATAAATATATCGATATATCGATGTATAAATATATCGATGTATCAATATATCGATGTACTGATATATCGATGTATTGATATATCGATGTACTGATGTATCGATGTATTTTGTGAAAAAGAAATAAAATTTACCTATAATGCCATCTAATGAAAGGGGTTGTGCTCGATTTATTGATAGCATTGCATGCTGATATTTATTATTTATTTTTACTTTCACTCTGGAGTCGGGATTAAGGGGAGAATTAATAATTGGGACGATGTATAGGTACAATTTCCAGCATAAAATCGATATATCAATATATCGATACATCGATATTATCGATATTTTTCTAATATCGAATATCGATATTCAAAACAAGATATCGAACAGCCCTAGTGGTGTAACAACAGCACGCAGTATTCGCTGATATGGGTTTTCGCAAAGCGGTCACCCACCCACCTACTAACCGCGGGTAGCATTGTTTAACTTGCGTTATGGAGTGATCCGGCTTTAACGCTAGCTGCCAAGCCGTTACCCTGACTTTATATAATTAAAGACATTTGTATCAAAGCTCGCTTTGAAATTCTAACGAGAAGTCATTTGAAAATATTTTCTTAAATTTCATGCTCTTGAACGCTGTTTAAGCTAAAATAATTGTTCTAATACCAACAAATGTGTATAAAATAAATATTACACCACGGTATTTACCCATTTTGGGTATGGCACTATGCTGTCACAGATCTCGGGAAATAATATTTTAATATGCATGAAGTTCGGTTACCAGCAGTCAAATCACAGCCCCCAAACATGCTAGTTGAAGAGTCAGCGTTGGGATAGTATAGTACAAAAATGTTGTCTAATTGTTGAACATCATTCTTTTGAATGGACTGTACATCGCGAACGTAAAAACCAAAGCAATGTCATTTGCATTTGTATCTTCGTGGGAGGAGTCAACAAACTTAGACTCTAGTTTTAGGATTGGCAAAATAAAAATCAAAACATGATTTTATTTGTTTAGGTTCGAATTCAAATACTTTTTAATTCTTATTGCACCTGTGATGTACAATTTTTAACCGCCCCGTTTTTTCTAACCTAATACTTTTGTTTTTTGGTTCAAAGATGTCGCGCCCACATTTTTTGCGTGCCCGGTTATTAACAATGGATGATTTCGTTTATTTTTAGATCATTAGATTATAACGACCTGCTTTAAAAATGGAAATGAATTATAAATGTTCTGCCCGCCCTAATACCGTTCACAACTGGAAATAGTAATAATTATTCAAGTAAAATTTATATGCGTACAGGGTGATACAAAAATAACTGACGTGTGCAAATTTTACCACACTTAAGTTGAAAGAACTTATGTTAATGTTAAATGATAACTAGAGAGCGGATTATATGCACGAAAAAACTTAATTATAAATAAATATAAATAAATATATCATCACGCCTTTTACCCATTACGGGTGTGGCACTCTGCTTGCGCAGATCTCGGTAAGTGATATATTTTTTTCGTATGAAGTGCGGTTACCAGCCGTCAAATCATAGCCCCCAAGGATGTTAGTGGAGGGGGAACCACAGGGGTAAATTTAAATTTGTAACTGTCGGCAGTGGGATTCGAACTGAGGATCTCACGATCCACAGTCCGACACGTTACCACGGAGCTATTTACCCCATTAACTTAATTATATGCGTATATATATATATGCACATTTATGACAATATATAATCCTGATTCACAATTAACAAATATACTACTAATATACATATAAATTAAGTCTAGAAACTTGATATTAAAAGATTATGACATATTTACATAATTACAATAACAAATTATTCAAAATTTTCTTTTAAAAAAGTGAAACATAAGTAAAAATATATCCAGCTGAGAATTATCGGTCTTATATTCATTTTATACCCACTTTTACCAGCATGCGTATATACAATGAATACCTACTGTTACCGTTACAGGGATTTTCCCTAGATATATTAGAGTTTATTGGATTGTGTATTTGTTTATTGTATTGTTTATTGCTTTTTCCGTTGCATCCTTCTATTTATTGCGGCCTCCTTCAATATTTGGGAATTATCAATGGGCATTACCACAAATTTTAGATTGTTTATCACTAGACAAGGTCTTAAAAATATTGAAATTTGAAATATGCAATTATATACAACTTTTGTGAAAATATGCATAAGAATGCCCAAATATGCAATATATGCAATTAGTAATTAGCATTAATTAACTCTAATCAATGTAATTCGTCCAGAAAATTGATTTTATTTTAAGATATGCAAAAATTAAAATATATGCACTTTGCATATAATCCGCTCTCTAATGATAACAATTAAATTAGAAAATTTGTAACTAATTTAGTAATTTTGTTATGTCAAATTCATTAATAATTTTCTGCACTTTTCCAATAAGTGTAAATTTATCTCTATTCTCTATTGTTTTTATATAAAAAATAATTAGTTAATTTATTCTGATTCAGTAATCTTGAGATTGTATAAAATGTTATGTATCACATCTACAGAAAAAGTAAAAAAGAACAAAACGTGATTTTGCACGACAGAAAAATAACTTTCACGCCAGGGATATATAGGTGAATCATAGCATACGGAAGAGATAACTAGGCAGGTCCAGAACAATATCTTTTCCTAAATATACTTTTGACAAAAACGCAATAACCAGAATATTACATACAAGTAATATTTAATATATTAATAGTACCCGTTACAAACTATAGTAGTAAAATATCTAATTAAAAAAAAATTGTAACACAGAAGTTACAACTATTTATTTTCTTTTTCTTTCACAGCTGCTCACTTTAATAACAAAACACAACTAGAAAACAACTTGCTGTTGAAATTTATTTAAATGTCAATTTATTTAAACGTCAAAGTTAATTGTCAAGTTTTTATATTTCTTGTGTTAATGAATTTGGGGTTTATTTTATGTTCAAAATCTATTTCGTAAATAAATTACCAAAATTTGGTTATTGAGATTTTGTACAAAAGTTTATTAGGGAAAATATGTTATTTTAGAGCCCCTAGGCACACTTTTAATTTCCTCCGTACTTTATGATTCATTCTGTATATATTACTCCACAATAAATAACATTACATGATAAAAACCAAGCTATCTTACTCGCTTTCATTTTCAGGATAGTTCACTTCTTCGCATATTAATGAAGAAAGTATGCATACAAATCTCAAGACGTTGTACTCCTTTTGTAGAATTGATTCATGTAGTCGTGCAGATAACCTTTTTGTCGTTAATTTTCCAATTATCGTTTTACTGACTAGGTAATAAATTATTATGCCATTATATTATATATTTCATGTATTTATTTATGGTTTACATTTCATACGTAAAAATATATCACTTACCGAAATCTGCCTAATCAGAGTGCCACACCCATAATGGGTAAAAGACGTGATGATGTATTTATATATTTTATTCACGGTTAGTTTAAAGTTTATTGTTTTTTTTCAATTGCAGATTTGTGCGAAATTTACCGACAGAGTAATCAATTTGGTAAGTTGTTCATTATATTTCACAAATTTGATTCTTCACATTTTACCTAATGGGGTCTTTCACCATTTTTTTATTTTCTTTTATGAAACTTTATTTAAATTGAAGACTATCTACACTTTTAAAAATTCTTAATTGTTATTCATTAAGTCATAATGATTTTTTTTTAAATGTTGTGACGTCATTGTAGATGTATTGCTGGATCTTAGTAGAGATTGTAAATAATTGTAGTCATATATTTTTTTACTTATTTTATTATTATTTACAATAAAATAGAACATTTATGTGACAAAAATTATTTAAATCTCTACTTTTTGAGATCCACGAACACCTCTTTAATGACGCCACAACATTTAAAAAAAAATCATTGTGGCTTAATGAATAACAATTAAGACTTTTTAAAAGTGTAGATAGTCTTCAATTTAGATAAAGTTTTATAAAAATTAAAATTAAAAAAAAATGGTAAACGACCCCATTATCCTATTTTGTCGTGCTATTATTATTACCCCAAAAATATTACTTTTGAAGGTTTAAATAATAGATTTAGGCTCGGTATTATAAACGCTGGTTAAATAGTCGGTTAGCCAATATGCTACTAAATTTAATATGCTACTTTATATTTGTGTGGGTATTATAAACCAAAATTTTATTTGATTACCTACTTATTAGTTAAATGAGTCTCCCTAGAAAAGTTACCAAATCATATTAAATTTTGTTGGTAAGTTAGAATCCCTATCTGAAGTATACACATATTCCATGTAGATGGCGGAAGTGAAAATTATTATTTAATAATTAAAACTTACGTAAGATATGACGAAATCAACTAAATGGAACAATTTGAAATAATATAATACAAATATTTATTAAAACCATTACATTATTGAATGATCAATGAGTGTATGAAATATGAAATTTGATATCATCATCAGTTACTCCTATCAGAATTATTTTCAATTGAATAATTAAAATGAGGTAAAAATTACAGTGAAAAATAAAAATTTAAATTACTAGAAATTATGTCTCAATCCAGGCACATAATTGAAAAACAAAGAAACAGACTCAGTGGATATGCAGACTAAGATAAAATTATGGGCAGATATAAGTGTCTAATTTAATTCAATGTACAGTTCAGGAAGGACAAAGATATGGAATATAGTTAAAATTAATTTAATGAAATTGTATTGAAATAAAATCAATAAAACTGAAATCTAAAAAGAATATAACTGGATATTATTTAATATGGGGTACGCAAAAAATAGAATATATTTTTATTTAGGTAGAACTGGAGGAAATAATATAAAAAGAAATAAACAGATGAAAACCTATCAATTGTTGAAACGCTATCAATCGATGTTACTGACATCATATTCGAAATACCTATGTAAATATTTACAAATTTTTAAAGATTTAAATATCTTTAATATTTAACAAGTATTGTCTTTATTTATTATTTTCCATTAAATATTTATAGAACAAAAATTAAAAATAACATTGAAATATACTTTTAATAGTCTACTAACTAAATTTAATACCACCAAAACTGTCCTGCTTATTTAATAAGCTGATTTAGTAGGAGACTAAATTTATATTACCTTTATAATACACTTTTTGCAAATAGTAGGTTACTTAATTTATAAAATACGCTATTAAATTTTAACATTCGTTTATAATACCGGGCCTAAGAGTTTGATCCGTGGTTTTTTAATTATACAAGGTGTTTCATTTTCACCCGGTGATCTGGAATATTATAAAAGTAAAGGATTTTGGCATTTTTATTTGCAAAAACGTTTCATAGCTACAACTATTTAATAATTCAAATAATCTGGAACAAATAAACGCTAATTTTACAATTTTGTCCAAAATTAGTAAACTAATAATATGGCAACCTTTGTCTTATTTAACTGAAATCATAACCTTTATATATTTCTATTGCAAAATAATTTTCTGTTGCATGATTAATTTAATGGCTTATCAAACATTTTTAGCTTGTTCTTTACATTTTAAAATTTAATCCATATTGTTTGCACTGGAGTACGGGTCTGTAAAAACTATTTTAAAATATTTAATTCTAAGATCCAACTGAAGCGAATACCCGTCAAGGTCGTTTGTGGCGCTCTAAGTTATTAACTGTGCAGTACACTTACTTCGTGAAATGGCACAACAGTTATTAGAACCTTTATGATTATGACTGGCACTTGCGATTCGTAATATACCGTTACTTGCGGATTTGCGATTTGTTGAAATATTTTATATTTGATTAATAAAAAACTTTATATCACAAGCAATTAAAAGGAAATAAATTTTGCGGAGAGTGGGTTCTATTTTAAAATAATTGCTAATTTGAAACTACACACAGTTATTGTTATTAATTGAGAAAGACTTGTGTTATACTAGTCTCTTCTCTCCTCCTAAGTAGTTTCGAGAACCTATTTTATATCATACTAACTGATGTACCCGTCGTTGTTCGGGTATATTTCGGACAGTTGTGAGATAACCCTATAATAAAATCCTCGAAATAAAGATTATTTTATCTGCTTTTTTAATAGGATGATTATAGTACAAAATATCGGGAGTACTGTATCGTTTATTACGTGTGGACAGTAATCATTCTGAATCTGCACTACTGATACATTTTTAAATTGATTTGACTGTTCTTTTAGTTTTTGCAATTTTTTATTTTCGAAGCATATCTTCGCGAAATAATATTTTCTACTATCACCACTGAAAATTACACTTTCTCCATACTAAACAAAGCTTGAAAATTATATATTTCGCAGAGTCGTGTGGAATAGCGTGCGGAATTATTCCAAATGCAAGTGTGATCAACTTAATAATAATATAATACTTTATTATATTAATATATTCAGAGTTTATATAATTCTTTTTCAGTATTGAGAATACAAATAAAATACAATATAAATTTTTTTAGACAAATATGTCTTTAGTTTTTATATTACAATCTATAGATTTATATTTATAGTAACACTGCACACATCTGCGCTTGCGCCGCATTCATGCTGTAATCATAAACGTCAAATAGTTTGAGTTTGAGATGTCATTTTTTGTTTCTGAAAAGTAAGAATTATTATTGTTAAATCTCGACAAAAGTGTGATCGTAGAAAATGTATAGTGTGTAATTCGTGCAGAATTACTTATTTCACGCTCGTGTGATTTCAGCACTCGACTTCGTCTCGTGATAAAACTCTCACAACTAGCGTAAAATAGATAACTTTTCTGTACTTGTTGCACAATATACTATTATATTATTATTAAATAGTACGTATCAGAGGTGTATTTGGGAGAAAAATTTTACCATTCAGGACCGGTTTGTCCATTTGGCACATGGGGCATTTACCCCGGAACCCGCGTTAACGAAGGCCTTTCTCTGATTAATTTTTTTTAGTCAAAAATGTTTTACAAAATTATTTATCTAGTACTATACTATACTAATACCAGGAATTCTTGATACAAGGTAAGAAATACGTTGCAAAGAGATGAGCAAGACAAGAATCTTTTAATTTCCTGTCTTGAAATCAAACCCAATACAAGAAATGGTCTTGATGAAACACTATATGTACCACTGAAGCAGGCTTCCTATATTTTTCCGAAGAAATGAAATACATTTCCATTCAAACTTTGCTTTTTTAGGCTGAAACCAACGCGTTAAATTATAAATTGCTTGCAAATAAGTACAATGCTAATTCTTATATTTCCTTTGCTTACGCGTCAAGCTTTTTCATTTAAACTAAACTCGATTTTTTTATTGTGGTAATATCAAATTTGTTAGAATATTAAAGCTATATATTGGGTAAATAGCTCCGTGGTAACGCATCGGACTGTGGATCAGGTTAGGTTAGGTTAGGTTAGATCCTCGATTCGAACCTCACAGCCGACAAATTTTCGAAATTAGATTTCGAAAATTTTCACCACATAAAATTACCTATATGGCTCCTCTACCACTGCCATACTTGGAGGCCGTGATTTGACGGCTGGTAAGTACACTTCACACGCAATAATATATTATAATATGTACCGTAATCTGCTTTGAACAGAGTGCCACTTTCAGAAATGTCTAAATGGCGTGATGATATATTTATTTTGCATTAAAGCCACAACTTTTTGATAGAAAAAGCGTATAAGTTTTTGAAATATTTGAGTTTATAATATCATCTCATCTACATCTCGGTCACACATGTATTATATTCCAAATATTTCCTACTTTCAAATTTTCAGTCTTTCATTAATAGCAGTTTCTCTTGTTACTGAAATGTCATATTTTTTTATCGTTAGTTTGGAAATGATTGTTTCGTTTGCATCGTGTATAATGTGCATATCGTCGGCTTAACATTTAAGTGTCGTAAGTCACAATAAACAAAATTTATAGGAGACGAACAATACATGTGCGTATTGTTTTGAACAATTTAGTTAAAATCCCGCAACCGATAATATCACTACATTAACTTACTCCTGCGGTTCCCTTTCAACTTTGGGAATCGTGATTTTACGGCCGGTAATTATATTTCACGCGTAAAAATAGAACCTTTACTATCTTACTACCTTCGCTCAATTTGCATAGCCACGGCTAACGCCCCGGCTGCAATATGAGCTCAACACAAAAAGACTTACTTCACCTCCTTGTAACAAAATATACTATTGTGTGACTCTAATTATTGGCGAGCCCTGCTGTATGAAAATTATAATTTTTTTACTAAAGCTACATACTTAAAAATGTACGACTTTCATAACAAAAAATATTTATGATAATTAACGTATCGAAATATACCTATGTTTTATTTTATTATATTGGCAACACTGATTATGTAGTGGTAATTAGTGTTGTTAATAAAATTTATTTAAAGGTTATTTGAAACATTTAAGAGGTAATTAGTAATAGTCGTTACATCGAAAAATATGTTTAGTATTAAATTGTTTTGATATTTGTTTGATTCTGCTTGGATTCATCAAATCATACTTCGTGCTTACCGTACCAACGTATAATTTTATTTGACAACCTTGTCTTTTATAATAAGAAAGTTTTGCCTTAGGATCATTTCTGAAAAGGTCGCACCTATTTACTTTACACTATACTGTAAGAGTACACGGTATACCGGTGTATTAAACACGATATTCAGCACTAATAACTGAGTATGTCTCAGGTTTCAGAGGTAACTACGTAATTTTATTCATGGTTCCTCTTTGTTGAATGTTGGAATTGCATTCGCTCTTGATTACCATGGGGATTAGCACGTTCACTATAAATACTTATAAATTAAACAGTACCCAACATACAATACACATCTGCTTTGAATTTTAAGTTATTTAGAGTAATTTGATTTTTAGGAAACTCAACTTTGAGAGACTATAACTCAAAAATTAAGTGCGATACAATTTGGTCGTCGATATTTTTTATAATTTGTAAGGAAGTTTTCAATTTTATTTAACAATTCCTTTGTATCTATTTACAATATTTTGATTGATACCATCATTTAATCTGCATCTCGTATTAGTTATTTTAAAAATATTCTATATAATATATTTTTTACGTTTTGAATTCTACAAATATTAAGTGATTTTTTTAAAATGAAGATGAAAAGCGGACTAACTACTATGGTCATATTCCGCTTCATAGTCCTGAGGAGATGATTATTAGTTTATGTGAACCCAAACGACCATGCTCTTCAGTGAGAATCGAACCCACGACCTCTGGCGTGCTAGGTTAGTGATATAGCCACTACGCCACCGAGATCGGCATTAACTAATTTAATAATTTTACAATAAATGGTTTTATTATAATGTTATATCTTCTCTGTTCTTTTATATTCGCTTTATCCAGTTTTCTCCCCGCTCGTCTTACTTCCTTCTTTGCCCTCTAGTGAGTTATCATTATTAAAAATTTAGTTAATATCTTCGTTGTAAAACATCAGACTGTTAATCATGAGATACCTTCGATTCCTGCAGTCAACAAAAATTATTATACAAATGTTAAATTAATCAATCATTATCATTTTTCTAAGCCCAAAAACTTCTTCAATAATTTGCCTCCTCCTCTCTATCCATCGAATTATTTCGCCATCGTTTTACATTCATCTTGATCAAGACCTTTTCCATATCATCATTCATTAGGTTACCTAAATTTATGTTTTCTTCTCTTCCCCGAATTGTAAAGTTTAACTTTCTGTACTCCCAGTGATACGCTTTATTAATTTATTCTTAATACATATAGAATTCATTGCTTTAAGATTTTACAAATCTTATAATTTCCAAAATTAATAAACAAGAATAAATATATCTTCACATCATTTAGATATTTCATTGTGGTACCACGATACATTTTTGCAACTGAAGTTACTATCTTTTAAATTACGGTCATTAAAAATGTTATGGGAGGGGGAACCAAGGGGTAAAAGTAGAAGTAGTGAGAATTCACCACGTTCATACGTAATAATGTATCATATATCAAGATCTGTTGAAAGCACTTAAATGGTAAAATACCCCTTGATATATTTATTTATAAAAAATGAATGTTCCTCTTTAAGATTTAAAAGTTGTCTCTTCCCTCAACCCTACTGAGGTGGAAGTATATAACTTTTGACAGGATCGGATGGCTTCCTCAAAACCATCAGTCTTTTGTTGGGAACATTATTTTGTAAGATCATATTTCTCGAGATATTCCTGTGGATTTTTTTAAAAATGTGTCACCTTTTATAAATAAGAGATATATAGTGAATTGTATTCCCTAGTGGGGTACAGGCACTTCAGCAAAACATTATAACTCCATTCATTGGGGTGAATAAATCTCTAATTTCTTGATTTATATCCCCTATTTTTTGTTTTGCTTCAAAATTTCTAATTCCAGCTAGTCTGATGGTTCCTTCACATCAACAAGATATTTCGGTCTTGATGTTCCTCTTTGTCTTCTCCCATCTAATTCACAATGTACTGTTGCTTTTATTTATTTTAAATAAAAGTTATAGTATTATATTCTGCATTAATTGTTAAAGAAGTTTTAAACAGAATTATTAAAAATTTATAAGTATTTATCCCTACACCTTATGGTAGAAGAGAATCTGAATGTTAATTAAATATGTTCAATCTTTACTCCAATATTAACAATTAATAATTAATTTTATGTACGAGAAAGGGTCAGGAGGAAATGTTAGTGAAAATATTTGCGGGGGCCATATTGAGCAAGAGCACTTAGGTCACAGTGACATCAGCAATCCTGTTATTTTAGTTCCTTAATTGAGTTGTAATTAACTGTATTTAAATTTTATTAAAAATAGTAAGCAAATAAGTATTATCTCTTAAATTCTCGTAACCGTTATCGCATCTCCCACATAGGGCGCTCAACCGAAATATTTGCCATTACGAAACTTGTGCACCCACATTAATTGAAGAATTGTACCGTTGTACAAACAACCAAATTGGAATACATAATAAATCTGAGGTAACAGGTAACTTGTAGTCTATTGTATATTGTATGCCAATTTCATAGCAACACCTTCCGACCAAGTTGTAACGACTTAGCGACTAACAAGTACAAAGGAACTCAGTAACGCAGGTTCAAATCTGGAATCTGGGCCAAGTTGTGAGTATTCGCATCCTCCACTTGACACCATAACACTAACAAAGAATCGTTAAAATTTGATGCTGATCTAAACATAATTTTTGCAATTCATTGTTGTCTCTAATCTAGAACTAGATGAATTATGACTTGTATTACTGACAGCACGAGTTTATTGTTAAACATTTTAATCTTTCTTTATTCTTTATATTCTTATACCCGTATTTGGGTATCGAATTTCAATTTGTAAGGTTAAATTGTTATCCATTTCTTTATTTTTTCTATCCTTTGTCATCGGTTTCATTATCATAGTTTTTTTACCTTTAATTAACAATTTTTTTTTAATATTTTATTCTTTCTTTATTTTTTATATTCTTATAGCCATATTTGGGTCTCGGATTTCATTTTGAAGGATGAAATTGTTATTCATTTCTTTAGTTTTTCTAAGCTTTGTCATTTCTTTCATTTCTTCAAAATTTTTACTAAAATTCTTTAACCGTTATTTTCCAAGTTTTCCTCGGTATTCTTCTTTTTCTTTTTCTATTCGATTTTCCATACTAAATTGTTTTGATCCGTCGTCCTCATTATGTGTCCGTAGCAGTCAAGTTGACTCTTGGTTCATCATCTATCTTAGATCTTCATTTCTTACAATATCCTAGTTTGCTTCCCAGCAATATTCCTTTCCGTCGCTATTTTCTTCTACTCATGCTTCTTCTCTAGGACTTTCGTTAGGGTTACTGCGGTATATACCTTAATTTTTATTTTTATATTTATATATTCTTCACTTAATATCTCTGGGTTTATCTTTAGTTTGTTGAATATTTTTTAATCATTTTAATATACTTCGAAAAATATACAAATGATACCTGTATCTAGAACTCAAATAGGAGTTGAAATAAGAGGGTGAAAGCATTTGTAAAATAAGATAATATATTAGCTCGAAGAATGGAGTTGATCATAAGATTCTTAGTCAAAATTACCTTTTTAATACAATTACAAACATATGTATATGCGCGAACTGTCAAACTATTGAAAATTGCTATCAATATGTCTGTAATTTTTGTTTAAATTTAAATTCCATAGCTATCGCTACAAGTGAGCATTTTTATAAAATTTTAAACTTGATGTTCATCAAATGTATCAAATAAAATATGGTTAGTGATGCAGATTTCAATTATCTACAAGATTTATTTGAAGTATTTTTCTCTAAAATCAATTGGCAATGACATATCGCTAAATGAAAAAAAAATTAACATTATATTTCCTATATTGCATAAATCAGTTCACCACCCTGTAGGTAAAAAATGATTAAATGATATGATAATATATTTATTCTCTCCCTAAAGGGTAAAGTTAAAATATCTACTGTCAACGGAGAGATTCGAACTGAGGATCTCATGATCACAGTCCGTTGAAATTATCATCTAAAAATTAAATTGAGGAAAAGTAAAAGGAAAAATGCATAAACAATATTTCAGTCCTGATTCACACTGTTCTAAACATTTATTTATTCAAATGAATTTGAATAAATAAATGTTTAGAACATTGTGAATCAAGACTGGAAGATTGTTTTTGCAGTTTTCCTTTTACTTTTCCTCAATTCATATCTTCACACTTGGCCGTATCCTTTTCATCATAAAAATTAAATTGTGCAAAAATTGCATTTATGTTTGCCCAGACCTACTAGACCCTTCTAGGTAAGCAAAAGTTATTTTTGCCAAAATAATAGCTCGAACGATGTATGTAAGTAGAACTTCTACATTTTCATTTCGGGATTGATATTAATCAAAAATTCTAAGACATATCAGACGAGTTTAAATCCTAAAGTTTGACTAAATAATAATAGCTAAAATAAATAAACAAATATATCATCATGTCGTTTATCCATCTTGTGTGATGCAATTACCGGGTACCTACAATAATGTTTTTGTGTACAATTAGAAATCCTCAGTCATTGAGTTGGCATTTTGCTTTGTTTTGTGGTACTTTTTCATTATAAAGTAAAATAACTTTTAAGTAGAAACAATATCTAAAAATAACATAATAAAAGTGTATCTCATGCTTGTCTCATATATAACAAAACTTACTCATTCTAGAATCCATTCCATATTTAGTTGGGTAAAACCGGCAATTTTTCATGTCGTACAGATGATTGCAGCGCAGCGTCAGTGTAAATATTTCACCAATGAAATCGAAATGTACCGTTTCCAGAGATAAGATTCACTTTCTCAGAAGCGAGATGATTCTCCCGTTAATTATTTGCTTCAAGGTCGTTCTAGCAACACCGGTATTTTACACTGTCATTCATAACACCGCCAATTGCTAAACATTTGACTGTATATTACCTATGAACTACGTTTCCACTATGTTGTGGTCTTTCGTTTAGACTCAAGGTTGCTTGACGACGAATTTTTTTCTTATGATTGAATTTGAATCCGGTTTTAAAAATTTTATTGTGCGTAGGTTGGAAACAGAATTTTTCAATGATGTTGGTCTATAATTTATTTTGTGCTACCCAGAAAATCGCTTCGTAAAATTCAATTTACTTCAAAAGTGAGAAAACAGCGATAAATATATGTTATTAATTTTTTTTTTCTAGATAAACAAAAATAGAGTGGGATATATAATTGACTTAAAATATTGAGGAAGGCAAAATAAAATATAGATATTTGATTTAGAATTCAATTAACTGTCTGAATGAGCATGATATTCAAAATACTTAAATTATAAATATTCCTTTAAAAAAAAAGGTACCTACTGTGATCGTCAAAATAAATTAATTTTGTTTTCTTCTTAAATTTTATTTAATTTCAAATAAAATAAACCGTTTTTACCTAATTCCTTCAAGCAGATTTTTGGTCATAAAGTCAATAACTAGGTGACATTAATAAGGTGAGAATTTTTCAGAAATATATTGTGTTAAAAACACCAAAATATAATTAGCACGCAGATCCTCCTAATATTGTAGTTTGTCCAGCGATATAGTAAAATTGACGATTGGGAATGCGATTTAACAAGAAAGATTCAGACATATATGTCGAATCCATAAGATGTAATAGGCTATGCTATTCCACTATAATCAAAAATAGTAAATGTTTGTTGAAAATATGAAAGATAAGAGTTAAAGGATGCGGAAAATTCCATATTTTTAATTATAAATTACTCCCTTAAATAAATACGGGATGTTTTGTTTTTGATGACGTATTTCCTGTCTTTGCGTGTTTGCTGTTTGAAATGTAGCACTCACCTAACTTCGAGAATGTCACAATATTTTTGTAAAATTAGAATAAGGCGAAATAAATGAAGTGCATTAATATATTTTATTTCTCTAATAATGAAATATAATATGTATTACATTTTAAATATTGTAATTTTCTCAACACTTTTTTTTTTCGAATGTCTGTGAACCACCGTTTGCTTATTTCTGGTATACTACATTACCTACGTCATCAAAGTATTTTAAAATTCGGATCTTAATCTTGCTTATTTGGGGGAATTTCGGACTTTCACATGTGGTTTTATATTTTTATGTACTTCACGATAAAAAATTAAATAATATATCGTGGCATACCCTCTTGTACATTTCATGAAAAGGACATTCACTTCATGAAGCAGCCTAATTTCAGAATTTTCTGAATCATAGTACACATTTTTAATAGATATTATCCGTAGGTAAGCTCGCACTTTTAACAAACAAACCCTAAGCCTACACAACTCACGCGCTACAAACTCGAATCACAGTACTCATTTTTAATAAAAATTATCTGTAGGTTCCACTTCATGAAATGGATGAGATTTTTGTCCAGGTGGCAGAAAATTTTCAAGTTACACTATGAGGAGCCGCTTCATGAAGTTGATGTCCTTCTCATGAAATGTAAAATTACTTCTGCATGGATTTACATATATATTAGTATTACACATTTGATAAATAGTTATTTAAATAAAAATTACATTTATCCATAAACAATTTTTATCTTCCGCACGTATATACAAAAGAGGTAATCGTGACGGCTCAAAAAGTTTTACTATTTCACTATTTTCACGATAACTAAGAATATAATTTTAAAATTACATATTTAGAAAATGTATGTTCAAGTTAAAAGCCGATTTGATTTCGGTAACAATGCATCAAGTGGTTTAATTTACTTGAAGGCTCTGTAGTGTTTTAAAACATTTCTCAGTAAATAATTGGTTTATGTTAAATATTGTTATAACATAACTAAAAAAATGTAGGATAATATTGGCTACAATTTTTATTTGAAACTATTTTCTTTATTTTGTACCGTTTGGACGGGAGTTTATGTACTTTTCGAAATTTCCCTAAATACAACTCTTAGTTGTACCTGGTGGCACTCCCCGCCGTGTAGGGTTCCAGCTAATCATTAAAGAAGTTTCATTAAATTTCTAAATAAATTACATGCGAGTCCATAAGACAAGGGTCCCTACACTCATAAAAATAACTTCTTGTTTCAAGAAAATTTTCTGTTTTCCTTTTGTATGCATTCTTTGAAGAAAATATTATTTCTTGCAAAATGATTAGGTTCAATTCAAAAAAATATTAATTTTTATATAAATTTTATTTATCGTCTGTTTTCTGTATTAAAAGAAAATAAATATATTTTTAAATTTGTTTTTAAAAATTATGAAAAAGTAATCGTTGTAATTTTAAACAAAACATTTTTATTTAAAACGATATCATTTTGAATTAAAACTACTCCTATTCAAACTACTTCGTCCCTATAATGAGTCTCAGTTGAATACTTTGATATGTTCCTTCAAAACTAAATTAATTTTTATACAAGAATATTTATTAAACCTACAAAAATTTTCAATGAAAACGAAATCAGAATGGCACTATTCAAATCAATTTTTCTCTTCATTTAAGAGGAATCTGTTTGTTCCAAGAACACATTTTTATCAGTGAAGTACGAATACCGACTAAGCTACTATTTTTTGTAATTTTTACCATTTTCATCGAACACAATAGCTTTAACTCCGTGCCTTTAAACAATAAACAATAACAATTTATTGTTATTAACATTACATCCATTATGTTTTTTCACTGTTAGAATGCAACTTTTATTTTGAGCATTTATTCTAAAATGTCATTTTATTTCTGTCTTATTGATTCATCTATGATGAATTGATATACGATTAAATTTATGAGAGCACCAATGTACTCGTAACTTTGAACATTTTAATATTATAAATCTAAGTGAAAAAGGGCCTATAGTTAAACATTAAATAAATATATCATCACAACTTTCACTCATTTTGGGTATGGCACTCTACTTTCGCAAATCTCGGTAAGTAAAACATTTTAAACGCCTGAAAAGCGGTTTCCAACCTTCAAGTCACTGCTCCCAAAGTCATTAGGACAGGGTAAAGTTAAAATTGTAATATTAAATGTCGTTTAACATGGTTTCAGGCATCTTTTTAGAAACATTTCTGTGAAAATGTGCCTATATGCCAATATTTTCATCTAACATGGTGTATACTATAGTTTTGAGGGTCACTGGGCACGATCCAATGGTCAAAAATTACTTTTGACAGTTGACAGCTGTCAAAACGCTGTCAAGCGATGCCAAGATGGTGAAATTCAACCATCTTTCCTATAGAAATTTTTTTATATGTCTATGTTATGGTTTTTGGGTTCGCTGAACACAATCAAATGGTCAAAAATAACTTTTGACAGCCCACAGATGCAAATCAATGTCAAAACTCTTTTAATCGCTTAAATGCATTTGTAGAGACATTTGGGCGAAACTTTTTCTATATGCAATTTTTTAACGTAAAATAATAATTGGATTGGGAGTAAAATTCGCTGAATACGGGTCACGGTCAGCAATGACAGCTCACGAGCTCACAGCTGTCAAATCCCTGTCTAGATGCTAGGAAATCCCTGTTTTCAAATATTTCGATCAAAATGATATATTTTTTTTACTAACACAGTGTGAGCTGTCAAAGTTAATTTTAGCCAGTGGATCGTGTTCAATATCCCCAAGTACTGTAAGCTAAGTGAAAATACTCTAATGTGATCTACACATATTCTCCCGCCTAAACAACTTTAAAAGGGTACAAAATAGAAAAAAAGTTTCAAATAAAAATTGTACCTATTATTATTATTTATAATATTTTTTATTACAACAAACTTTACTCTAAGTCTAAGTCAACTAATGTATTTTTATAATCAAATTATTGCATTTAATGCAGTAACTGGAATGGAAGTGTTCAAACTTTTGGATAAAAATATCCAAAACTAAGAGATTTTAGTGTCGCGGTATATATATTAAATTTTATTGAAATCTAAAATTTGAAAATATATAGGTTAAGTGTATATATCTCTGTTGTTAATTGGAACTGACACTCAGTGTTGCTAACCTCAAACATTGAAGTTATCATACAATAAGTATTTTATGGTTACCAACACAATCGTCGTATAATGGGTTACTTTAGTGACGATTTCTGAGCTTTTAATGACGATTTTTGAGCACTTTAGTGTCGATTTCAAATATAACTTTTTTTCACGACATGCCAGGAAACCCCAATTTTCTTCTCCTGAAATTGTGAGGAAAATGTGCCTTTCCTCTCTACTTTGATAAATAACTATTGAATTGACATGAACTGACTTTTCATTTACCTATCATTTCGTGCCCCCTAAATGTGTGCTAAAGAAAAAATGGCTCAAACTACCTCATATACCCTGGATTGCTGCTCGTAATTTGAACATCCAAGTTCTAAAGATGAAATTTGAAAATGATATTGCTATTAGAATCTGACGTGGCCTCCACAAAACTTTGCGAAATTTTAATTTCTAAACAATATAAAATACAGCAAAAAACTTTAAATAAAAATAGTAACAAATATTATTCTACATCTTTCGAAATATAACTAAACTTATTCTAACTCAATTATTTACTGAGAAACGTCCAATAAACCTGATAGGTTGTCAAATAAATTATATGCAAATTTTAAATATGAAACTTAAAGATGATATCTTATTAGATTTTGAGTTATAGTGGCCGAAAAAATCGTAACACACAGAAACACACACATACAGACGTCATTATGAAAATAGTAAAGTTGAAAATCTACTACCGAAAATTTTGACCAGTCACAACACCTCCCTTACATACTTATATCTGCGGGTGGTAAAAAAATGACCATATAGACACATTTGCACTTAAATATTTCTAAAAATCTTAACTTATGTTAAATGACATTTAAAGTTTGATCCCTTGGTGGAACGGATTAATTCATCCGAAAAAAACTTGCTCATTTGGAAACCTTATTACCTTTCAAAATTTTCACGCGCCCAAAAATTAGAACTTTGTCCAAATAAGAGGTGCTCAACTAATTTTGAATCACTTTATAAAGGCTGATAATTACGAAGCATGTTTCAAAAATTCTTTTTTCCAATATGTTTGACAAAAATTTAAACCAATCAACAGATTTAATTTCTTTGTATAAAAACTTTCGAAATATGTTACAAATTGTACATGAATACAGCTTTATAAGAGTTCCTAACATAATCATAAATATTAGTTAAATATCAAAACTTGTAACAAGCGAAAAATACTTTTAATTAACACAATTATTTGCATGTCAACAATTCTTTTGTTATTTACTTATTTTACTTAATGAGACGAATGAATTTCATGCATTTATCGAACGAAAAAATCTAGCCTGCAAATAAACTGCTGTTTTAAATAAAAAATAAAAGAATGTAAAATGGAATGAATGCAACTTGAAAATAAATAAAAGATCTTATTGACCATGTCAGAACCTTGGCAGTAATTGAGTGGCGATTTTTTTTCTTATTCTACCACACCTGAATTTCGAAGTATAGAAGTCAGTTCTGCCAACAATATAAAATTTAAATATGGTCAACATAATAGTTTCTTTTTTATTTTCTTTAAACGAGGTATTAAATTCCAATCCGTAAAAAGTAAAAGTTAATCGAATTTCATTTTCGTTTCATTGGTTGTTAACATGCCTATGCTTCCCGTCTAACATATGTGAATTAAAATACTTCTGGTTGCATACTACATTTTCTCTACTGAAGCATTTTCTTGATTTTGAATCTCTTTTGCGCCTGATCCGCAATACGTGCATGTTATTAAGTAACTCACAATTGTCTATTAAAATAGAAATTTTTTCGTAAATATCAAGGATATGTTAGTTTATTGCTCAGTTAAGTTCGTCTAAAAAAAATACGTCCAGGAATTATTATGTTTTATTCATTCGGTTTAAAAAATATTTTATTCAATTTTGACGAAATACTTCTAATTACAAAACATAAATTTGCAGTATAATAGGTTCACAGCACATAATCTCCCGCAAAAATTTTAATTTTTTGAAAGACAAAATACAGAAACATTTTTCAAACAAAAATTGTAACCTATATTATTGTACATCTTTCTAAATAAATAAATAAATATATCATCACGCCTTTAGCCATTAAGGGTGTGGCACTCTGCTTACGCAGATCTCGGTAGGTGATATATTTTTGCGTATGAAATGCGGTTACCAGCCGTCAAGTCATAGCCCCCAAAGATGTTAGTGGAGGGGGAACCACAGGGGTAAATTTAAATTGGCAACTGTCGGTACTGGGATTCGAACTGAGGATCTCACGATCCACTGAGCTATCTACCCCATCTAAGTATGCATTACCATAAATCAATTATTTGCTGAGATATTCCAGAAAACCTAATACGCATTCAAGTAAACTACCACTTCCGGTTAACTAATTGCTACCAAAATCTAATCAGCTCGTAATTTGAACATGCAAACTTTAAATATTAAATTTTTTAAAGTGATATCGTCATAGATTTAGACCCATCGTGGAAATAGTGAAATTGTTTTCTAGAGATCCTACAACGTGACTATCTATTGAAAACTTACTATCGACATTTTTAACCCGTCGCAATACCGCCTTTACATATACCGGGTGTCTATTTTTTATAGGACATAGAAAATACAATATTAAAATTTTCATTAGGCGATAATTCGTTCCCGATGAATTTTAGAACAAAATTGTAAATACAAAAAATGTTTTAAAACAAAAACTGCATCAAATGAGCCTAAAATTATTGATGTAATACATTTCTGTCATGAGAAAGATGTAAAATAAAATTTATAATTTTTCGCATTTCCAGAGTGCCATGATAAACAAAACTTAAAATTCCAACAATCGTATTGTTTGAGTTTTACAGATAATATTTGTTTTTGTCATAAAGTTTTAAATAATTATTAACTTGATTAAATTAAATAAATACAAAAAACAAACATAGTTCACCCTGGTTAAATAATGCAAAAGTGCAACAAAAAAGGACTGACAGGGATAAAAGTTATCGAAGATTTAAATTAACAAATTCAGAAGAAGACTGGAATATGTACAAACAATTTCGTAATGAATACGTGTCTACTGTCAGAAAGTGCGAGAAAGATTATTACGAGAAAAAAATTGATGAATCATGTGGAAATTCAACAGCTATGTGGAAAACTTTAAAAACCATTTTAGGAAAGAAAATTAACGTTCCAAAACAAATATTAGCATTTAAAGATGAATTTCTATCTGATGAAGTTGTAATTGCTAATACTTTTAATGAATACTACGTAAATAGTATAAATGAAATTATAACTTCAATTCCACCAGTAAACATAAACAGCAACAATGCAGTAGAACCTCTACAATTTTCGTTTAATACTTTCCGAAGCTTGAATATTTCAGAACTACGTAACATTATTTGGGAGCAAAATATGAAGAAATCAAGTTGGGATGGAGTAACTTTAAAAATACTCAAAGAACAATTTCATGTCATTGGTTATCCATTGTTGCACTTAGTAAATACTTCTTTAGAGACAGGAGTATTTCCAGAATCCTTAAAAGAGTCATTAATTATTCCTATCCCGAAAATCCCAAATACATCTAAAATAGAAGAACATCGGCCAATTAATATGTTGGTTGCTGTCGAGAAAATCTTGGAAATCCTTGTGTACAATCAAACTCTGGATTACATAAATAAAAATGATCTAATGTGTAAGTGGCAATCTGGATTTCGTAAAAAACACTCCTGTAAATATGCAATCCAACTAGTGCTTCAGAACTGGAACAAAGCTCTAGATGATAATTTAAATATTTGTGCCGTATTTCTTGATTTTAAGCGTGCCTTCGAAACAATAGACCGTACTATCCTTTTAAATAAACTATATAAACTTGGTTTTACAAATACAGTGTTGAAGTGGTTCGAATCGTATTTACAAAATCGTACACAACGAACAAAATATGGACAAACAACTTCTGATTCTATAAGCTGTGATCAAGGCGTTCCACAAGGCAGTGTTCTGGGACCTCTATTATTTATATTGTACATAAACTCTTTTCCAAATAGTTTAAGCAAATGTAGCATACATCTGTTTGCAGATGATGCGCTAGTCTATTATTACAGTGATAACGTACATGATTTAATTAACACTATGAATGATGAATTGGGACATGTAGATGTATGGTTAAAAACTAACAAACTAAAGCTCAACTGCAATAAAACAAAGTGCATAATTATTGAAAACAAAAAATGTAAAAAAGTAATTGCTGAATCTAACTTGAAAATTATAATTGACCAAATTACAATTGAATATGTAAATGAAATAAAATATTTAGGCGTAATTATTGATGATGAATTAAAATTCACTAAACATATTGAATTTGTTGTTAAAAAAGTTGCTAAAAAAGTGAATTTCTTATGTCGATTACGACACAAATTAACATTATGTACAAAAATTATAATATATAATAGTATAGTTTTACCGCATATTAATTACTGTAGTACTATTTTAGTAGCATGTAAAAAATACCAACTTAACGTCTTACAGAAACTGCAAAATAAGGCAATGCGGGCTATATTAAATTGTTCTAAGTATAGCAGGATAAGTGATATGTTAGATTGTTTACAATGGCTCAACATTGAAAATTACATAAACTTCAATGCGCTAGTTTTCATACATAAAATAACTAATGGACTTGTACCACAATATTTAAGTGAAACCTTAATGTATAATAAAGATATCCATAATTATAATACACGAATTAAAGACTATATACATGTAGATAATTTAAAAAGAAAAACTATATTTGAAAATTGTACTATAAACTATAACAAGCTACCTACTGAAGTAAAAAATAATTGTACTAATTTAAAAAGTTTCAAAAAAAAGCTTAAAATGTATTTGATGGCTAATGTACACTAACTCGTTTTGTTATTTATTTTTTTTTCACCACATTTATATTTAAACTAAGCATTGTATTTCTGTATTTATTTATTGTCCTTCTTTGTATTATATTAGCTTCTGCTAAATAAATAAAGATTATTATTATTAGTAATCATGGATGCTTATACTATTTCACAAAAAAAAACAATGAATAAAATGGTATTTTGCCGAAAATTCATTAAATGATATGAAAGATTTATTTAGCGTATTGTATCAGGACCGTTCAATTTTTGCACGTGAAGCGATTATAAAGCTGTTTAGAAAAACAGGAAGTGTTATCTCTCTTTGGAAGAAGTGCAGAGTAATAAACGAAAATGATGAACCAAGTGAAAAATAAAAATATCATGCGTGACAGAAAATCCAAATAAAAGTATACGTCATATTGCTACTGAAATAAATGTTCATAACTGTTAGCATAAATAAAATAACATACTGCTATAGCTAGATATTAAGTTGTATTTTGTTGTATTAAATGGTAAATTTGCCCATTATTACTGAGAAATAATTTAAACAAATCAATAATAAATAAATCTATGCTTAATGTTATCTGTCAAATTTAAACATACGACTGTTTGTTTGTTTTGTTTACCATGGCACTCTAGAATTAGCTAAAAATATTAATTTTATTTTACGTCTATCTCATGACAGAAATGTATTATATCAATAAATTTAGAC
Organism: Poecilus cupreus; assembly: GCA_963942605.1. NCBI lineage: Eukaryota > Metazoa > Arthropoda > Insecta > Coleoptera > Carabidae > Poecilus > Poecilus cupreus. The sequence continues at coordinate 5,313,808 of OZ012715.1, read as the reverse complement.
TCATTTGTTGCAGTTTTTGTTACTGAACATTTTTTTTTACACTTTTGTTCTAAAAATCATAGGGTTTGAACTATCGCCTAATGAAAATTTTAATTTAGTATTTCCTATTTACTTTAAAAAAGTAGACACCCGGTATGTTCGGGAGATAAAAAAATGTAGTTTTAATTAACTTTCATTTTTCGTTTAAATATTGGAACATAGACATGAAATCTTCAAAATCTTACAAAATGTCGACGAATTTTAGACAAATCAGATTATAATTGTTAAATTTGATATACAGAATCGTATAATAAACATGAAATATACAAAAACTTACAATATGTTGTTTTTACCATTCAAAATGGCATATTTTAGACAAATCAAGTTATAGTAGATGTAGAATCTAAAATAATGTCGTTTTTATCACGTAATCTGACGAATTTTAAACAAATCTTGTTATTTTAATTTATTTCATGTTATTAAATCTCAGAATATGCAATTAAAATCTAGACACACTAACAAATTGTTGTTTTTACCGCGCAAAACGGCAAATTCTAGATAAAACAGGTTATATTTATATAACTTCATAATATGCGTATATAAAATATTGGAATATAGATATAAAATATTTAAAATCTTACAAAATATTGTTTTTATCATGTAAAACGATGAATTTTTGACAAATAATGTTATAATTGCTAAATTTGAATTACATAAAAATACAATATAAACATGTAATAGAGAAAATGGTTGGAAATAAATATTGTTGCTAATATTATTCTAAATCTTCAAACATCTTTATTTTAACAAAATTTAACGTAAGTCATTATATATATTTGAAAAACCTTTTAGAATATTTGATGAAAAGTATTCGGATGATTTGGCGCCAATTTTTCGTGCGATCTGTAACAGCACTCTTCCTTAACTCTCTGCCTAGCCGCTATTACAATAGTATATTATACATATTATCTCAGTATAAGTATATGTTTTATTTTTATTATTTTATTTCAGGCAGAAAATACCGAAAGAAATACCCAAAATTTCCACTTTTCTCAACACTCTAAACTATACGGTATTCGGGCGAATAATGCTTTACTATTCGTTATTAGTAAAAATGTTGCCGAATAGGCCAAATACCGAATAGTTACCGAATATTCGTTGGAAGCCTACTTCCTGTTGATGGATTGCTATCAAATTCTAATCAGCTCGTAACTTAGAGGTTTCAATGCCAAATATGAAATTTAAAAATGATACCGTCATTAGATATTTAGTTATCCTGACAATAATCATAATATCGTATTCTAGAGACCCAAAAATGTTACAATACCTCCCTAACTATATATTTGAGAGAAATACATGACAAATTATTATCAAATAATTGTACAGTATTCTAATTTTTAGTCATTCAAGGAAACTTTTTAATATTTAATAGAAATAAGAATTAGTGTTAAGATCTTTTCATAATGTTTATTTTTCTTACAACATACATTAAAATAATTTGTACAAATATGCAAAAGTATATGAACACATAAGCAATGAAAACAAAGAGAAAAATATTTCCAGTTGGAATTCAAAAACGTAAATAAATCTAAATACAAATAAAAATGATATCAAAATATTTACATATAAAGTGTATTATAAAATCAGTACAATATTCTAATGTATTGGATTATACTTTCCATCACATGGTTTATATAAGTAGTAATAGTTACCCAAGTATGAAATATGAAAACTTACAGCTAATATTAAAATGGACGGATAGAACTATAAACAAAAGATTAATAAGTAGACACATAGAGTTAAAACAACGAACATGTTTTCAATTTTAAACCAAATACAGTTGACTCTACAAATATAATTATATATTAAAGAACGAGTTTCATAAATGTCATTAAAATAATCTACTATTACGAAATGAGCTCTTTATACTATTTTTTTATTTTGCGTCATTAATGTTATTTCAAACCACACGTTTGAAGATTCAATTATTTTAATATGAAATTGTCAACTTATTTATATATTATTGCAAACAATTGATATTTTTTGACATTACGATAGTTCAACAACAATATAAATTGTACTGCACTATTACACCAATCGAATAAGCTATTAACAAATTCCTTTGCGTGCTGTAATAGCTTTGTTGTAGACGCAAAATAGAAAAAATACTGTTTATACAGTGAATATTGGCAAACAATTTTTTTCTACTTAAAATATTGCGCATTAAATGCGATGAAAACATATTTCGTGAAGGTAACTTATCTATTATATATGTTATTTGTTCTATTAATATAAAAAGGGTTATGTACAAATGCTCTATAAGTGTAATTTCATGGCCATGTTGAAGTGATGTGTGATAAGTGTGGCACACAATTGATTACTCGAATTTTTAAAAAACAAATTTATCCTGATATAAATTGTAGAGAGGAGTAAAACCCTGTTGAGTTGGTGTGAAATGATCTGGGGCTGCGCTTCAAAAACAGTGGACTAGCCCCCCTTGGGGGGCACGAAATAATAAAATTAAATTTAAAATGCTGAAATAATAAATTATATTTTACTTTAAACGAAACATATTTTAATTATGAATTTATTATTTAAATATGTGGAAAAATCACATTGATGTTGATTAAAAAAAAAGTATTTGTTTTGCTTTAGCTACAAATCAATAAATATGATAATATATCACTTTGCCGCATATTAGAAAAAGTAGCAATTACTTATATAAAAATAGTGATATTCTCAAGTATAGAAACTAGAAAAAAAAAATTACCTTTTTTTAGGCTTGGTTTATACATATTTCCTTTATGTTATTTTTTGGGACCCAAATAAAATTATTATTATTATTAATTTATGTTCTTAGAGGTCGGCTCGGCAAACCGATAAGCATTCCAGTGAGATGACTGAGATGAGAAGTGTTCAAAATATTCATACACGAACAAATAAACGAACTTATATCTGTTCCATAAAATTGCTACATAATTTTTCCTTTTTAGATAATTGAAATTATAAAATGCTATTGAAAATATTTAGTAACACCTACCAAATACATTTTAAATGAACTAAATATTTGATACATGCCTTACTAACCAAATATTTTTGTTAAATAATTTTTTTCACACGTCACTAACGATTCTTAACAATATACTGCCGTAATGATATTTTTTTCAACATGGGTTCTCGGAATTCCCGGGATTGTAGGGCCCCAAGACATGCAAGACCCCTAAGCAATTGCTTATTTTGCAACTATGTAAATCCGACACCGTTAGGTGGGCGGAATTATCTTGCATCACTCCAGTAACGCGAAGTTATATCGCATCACACCAGTGACGCATTACGATTTGTCGATCTATACTATTCCACAGATTATAATATAATCCTCGGTATTTTTGTAACGTGAAAATTTTGTCTTGAAGCGGTACACTCCGCTTCCTGATCGATTAGTTCTAATAGCGGTCGCTTGATGTCAATAATAGCGCAAATAATTTTTTTCTAAAAAAAATTATAACTTTTATAAAAAGTTGTTTTATTCATTTTTAATCAGTTTAAATTTGACGTTTATTTAAATTACTCCGCTTCGCCTACCAAGAGGAGGAGCATAGATACGCAAGAAGATCTGACACGTTACAAAACATCAAAATATAAAAACTCGATAAGGTGTATACTATACTATAATATACTATGAAATTTTACAATGGAGGCCGCGAAATATTTTATTTTTACAAAGAGACCTTAATTTTCATAGATTGGGGATCACTGCTAAGGCACAAATTACAATGAAGGATGAAAAAATGATTTTTTGGCAATATGTTCTATTCTAAATATAGATTAAAAAATGAAGAACCCTTGGTGTATTTACTGTGCGTTATATAGTAAAATGATTACTAAAGACGATGTATTATACCTCCCATATTAAGTAAAAGTTCTATTATACAGGAAATTCAAAAATAGCCCTACATACTTTATAATCACTCAAACATAAGTGAGAAAATATATTTTCAGTCATAGTAAAAACTTAGCCTCAAATTACACAAATCAGAGAAATATTTCATGATATGTTAAAACTATAAACAAACAAATATATCATTACGTCATTTATCCATTGTGGATGTGGCACTATGCTTTTGCAGATCTCGGTATGTCGAATATTTGTAACTTTCATTAAATACATATATTCATTTAAAGTTTCAAGGTTCCTTCTGAATCATCCTGTACAAATGTCATGGTCAAATTATGCACCACCACCAGCTAGTAAGTTTTATGGCAGTTTCTAGCGTTTTACAAGAGATCAAGTATATCAACAATAAGGGATAAATTTGTTTTCTAGAACATTTCGTATATCGATAATAAATATATGTTTGTTAATGAGTGAATTAGTCAAACAATCTTAAATCTAAATATATTTTAAAAAAAAAAACGTTAACTTTGCTAGAGCTTCAAATTTTATAGTAATAAACTTTCAAAATTTTCAACCAGTACGTATTATCAATAAATTCAGCTCTTAATCAACAAATAACTCTCTAGAAAAGTAACATTTTAAACAATTATACAATTTTCGTATATAATATTGCATCACGTCTGTACAGACTTATTTATTATTTTCGGTTTTTAAAGGCACTATGAAAATATTTAAATTTTCATCATATTATACTTTACTTTTTTCGGATTAAATTCATAAGATAAACTTTCATTACCCGTATGTATAAATTTTTAGTTGTTCAATAAAAGAATACAGCCAATTTTCTCTAAATTAAAATCTGATGGGATCTTTTTATGATTAAATGAAGATGCAGACAAATCACCGCCATATTGCCAGAGCTGTCAGTTAAGTTTTGAGGTTAGCGTTATTCAAGTTATTTGTAGAGTTTCTTTATCATTTTTCGTTTGTTTTTCCTATATTTTTTTTACTTTTTGGTTTAAAGTTTACTATGAGTTTTTATCTCTAAAGCAAACTATTCCCGTGTTTTAGTTCCAATGGTGTCTGTGACCATAATCGAATTTAAAGACAAATTATAAAATAAATTAATTTACCATTATGTATCTCTTAATAATAATATAGTTTTCTGATACTTTCAATTTGAAATTCAAATAATGCTATTCGCGCATTGATGTGACGTAGTTCTGGTGGAGCCAATCAAGAAGCCTATGATGTCATTGGGTGGAGCATTGTATATTGAGGTAGGTCGAAACGCTGAGAAACTAACGTACGAGGGGTGATCAAAAAATTCCAGGACTTTTTGAATTGCGCGCCAAAGAAGCGTCCGAGAACGGTACGGTTAGCATCATTAGTTGTTGTGACTCTCCCTAAGCTTAGGTTTTTTTTTGTAGATTCTATATAGCCATCTTTGTTATGAAATAACAGTCGTTTTTGTAAAAATGTTTATAATGTTTGGCGATTTTGTGATCTTTGGTTAAGTGAATCAAAAAGAAGATCAACGCGTGCGAAGTTGGGTAAAACTTTTACAGAAACTTTCAGAAGTTAAAAGAAGCTTTTGGGAATGAATGTCTGAGTCTATCATGTTGTCCTGAGTGGTTCAAGAGGTTTGCAGAAGACAATTCTCATTCAGAATCAGAACGCCCCTCAACTTCAACTGACGACGATCATGTTGCCAGAGTGAATGTTCGCGTGCGATCAAATCGTCGACTAACCCATCAGTACTATTGACGAAATTAAAGAAAAGTCCCGTAGGAACCGAATGAGTTCTCAGGATTTTTCCAGCAGTGAAAACGTCGATGGGAAAATGTATAGTTTCCCAAGGGGAGTACTTTGAAAGGTACAATATCCAATTTTTTTATTTTTTAATTATGTTAAATTCCAATTAGTATAACCTACACAATACATATGCAGCGCAAAGTGACATTTTTATCTATCTCTTTCTATACAAATATGTCTTTCACCAAAACTACGTCACGTTTACCGTCTCCTAATTTTTAATAATTTCTCGTAAACAATAAATAATTTATCAATTTAAAGAAGTATGAGTTTTTATTTTTATTGTCTAATATCATATTTAAAAAAAAAGGTCACCTATCCATTCTGTCCGCTACCTTAGCACCCTTTTAGCATTTTAACGTCGTAGTCAGATTTTAACCTAAACAATTGACTGTACGATTTTAACATTTGTTCGATAAATCTCCAAACCAAAAACAAACTTAAGAAAACAGGAAAAATCAGCACTCATTCACAGCACTCATACATCCGTCTGCGGCACGCCTTGCACCAAATGCGTCTTACTGGCACTTGTCTTCTTCCCTGCTAACGGCGTCGGCCTTCTAGGCTCCCCGTTGGTAGAGCTAGGCGCCAAAGACTGCATTTCCTTGAGAGACAGATTGCTGTTAGTCCTCAAGGATGTCGTGCTTCCTCCTTTATAGCTTCGCGCAGGTTTAGAACTCGGCGCGTCGCGGTACTGGTTCTCTATACCGACGTCTGCGTCACCGTCGTTAAGGAAGATGTCGCCACTGTAGAAACGGTCGGATTGTCTGAAAGCAGTGGTCTGATTTCAATTGGGGTTAAGACAGTTCAATAGGTTTACTTACTGGAGAATTTGTTTCCGATAGGTTGATTGTCTGCTTGTGGAAAGGAAGGGCGGTTAGATTGTTATAGTATAAGCAAAGGATTTTGCAAACTTATATTTACGAAGAATCATGAGATATTAACTGCTTTCAGGATGGCAGTATTAAAGCATGTTCAAAACATTTTAAACAAATAAAGTAAAGAAGTTTTAAATTGTCGTCTTTCACAAGTTTTTATACAGTTTTTGTATCAATACATTCCATTTTCTTAATTTTAACTATCAAAATATGTGTTCTGTATATCCTCAGTTTGATCCCGACAGCCGAAAAATTTTAGGACATATTTTCACCACAAAAAAATACCCATATAACTCCTCCAATAACATTTATGGGAGTCGTGATTTGAAAGCTGGTAAAAGCACTTCAACGCGCTAAAATATATTATACACCAAGATCTACTTTAAGCAGGGTTCTACTCCCCAAATAGATAAATAGAATAATCTCTTATTTATTTATTTAAAAATAAATTAATCTCCAAACTAGAACACTATAAAACAGGGGTGGACAACCTTTTGTATAACAGGGGCCAGAATAAGATTTACGTTTCGTATGCGGGCCGTAGTTGTTAATTGACACATTTTTGTTACTTATATTTTTTTTCTAAAAAACAATAATAAAACAAAATTAACTAAGTACTACATTTATTTCTTAATTTAAACTAGACCAATTATATCGAAAATTAAACAGTAAATCTCCCCTTTTTCTTTATGTTGGGTACTAACCTAATTTAAAATTTTTGTTTTTGAAAATATTTATTTATTATTTCTTCTAAAGATCTCGCGGGCCGGATTGGAACTTTACGCTTTACTTTACACCTTTTTTTTTTTTATTCTAACATCGTTATATTGGTACTATGGCTTTTTATTATTTTAATTTTAAAAACACATGTTTGTTCACCAACCCTCTTGGTAGGAGATATATTTTTTCGCATACGCGTCATTGTCAAAATTGTAAATCCGCATTCGACTTGCATCCGCAATTGTTAAATCCGGAACCGATCCGTACCCGCAGCTTACCATATTCTAAACCGACCGACATCCGTAAGTTTTATAAGCAACTCTGATTTTTTTTTCTACAATTTTAATAGTATTTTCTAAAATGAAGTATTACATAGTATCAAATAACCTACTTCCTAAAGCGGTCAGTCTTCAAAGAAAAAAAGAACATTGTATATGAACTAACAAATTTAGGATATCTCAATTTTTCAGTAATAATAAACATGGTATGTACTTAGGAACCTATAGGAAATTCTTCATTCGAAGAATTGAATGGTGTAAAATATATCTGGTCTTCAGAATACGAATGAACCACCGTTTTACCCGGTCATTTATCATGCGATCTGCATCCGCAAAAATATAAACTGCACATGAAGTGCACCCATTTAAAATGTGTGTAAAATTATCCCAATTTGCAAGAATTAGCGGAAATCCACAGTTCTGCAGGGCTCCACCATTAAACCTCCACGTTTGTTATTGGGATTATTTTTATTGAAAGAAAATATATGTCGGCTTCAGAATCAAACTGAGGATTTTATGCGTCACTACGGAATTATTAATTTGGTAAAATATAATTGAATCTAAGCAAAGAATCGAACTACACATGAAAAATGCATATTTTTAATTGGCAAAATATAATTGAATGAAAACAATAAAGTTGACTAAAATCGGTAAACTTGACTTGCAAAATGTGTTAATTACGTATTATATTTAGTACCGATAATTTGACAATGTATACTTGAATATAAAGACGAAGGTCTGAACAAGAGCCGCTAATTTCGTTTTACAGAATGTTTAAAAAAAATTAAATATTTTGTTTACTGCCAGTACACTAATTTTCCAAAAATTTCTTCGTAAATATGGAGTGATTTCGTTTATTTCAATTATTATTCAGCATGTGTTAAAGCACCACTAACCCCCGAAATTCATTCCAAAAATCGTGGGTTACGAATTACCTTTTCTTACCTCTTTGCGTTCCTCCATAAGATGCAGCAGACGACCACCAGCACTATGAGAAACAAGCAAGTCGCTGACATACTCCAAAATGCTATTTGCAAGGGCTCTTTGGGCTCCCACCAGTACTAAAAACAACAGGAGCTTTAGGAATCAAACCAGAGATGTCACACTATGCATTGATTTTTACCTCTGTGACTGGACGATATGTAGCAACAAGATGACCTACTACTGTTGGAAGGTATTGACTCCAAAATGCTGATTCCGTCTGGCGGTAGTTCCAAAGATTTGAAGAATTATATGTTGTGTTGATATTCAAATACTTCAGGTGACCTAATTTCGCTGATTCAAAGCGCAAGCCCAAAATTTGCGTCCTCGACGGCGTCCTGAAAATTTATAAATATAAATTTTGTTTTACTTCTATACAGGCTGATTCATCGATCTATTCTTTTTTAACTCTTTTATTTTTTATCATTGTCTATCTACTTACCACACACATTTGTATACAGGATGTTCCATTTAAGCGCAACAATATGCAACTTCTGGTTTTAATCATTATTTTTTTGCTCTAAACTACTATTTTTTTATGAACGTGAATAACTTCTTAACCCGGCGTCAGCACGGTGGGCTTTAGTTACATTATTGGTACTGTCGGGTATAATGTAGGTTATAAGAAATCAATACTTAATAATTAATTGAAAACGATTTTTTTATAAAAACCAATCATTTGTGTAAAATATAAGTATTAATAGAATGTTGTAAACACACATATTTATTAACACACAATTATAAAAAAAAATTTTTTGGTCTTTATTTCGTTCGCAAATTGAGCATCCTATCAATTTATTTTGCTTTTTTCCTGGTTGTTCAGTGTGTTCCTCATTTTTTTTTAGGCTCACAGAAAGTCTAGGATTTGGATTAGCTTGACGATTTTTTAGATGTGGTAAAATTAAATCCAAAGCTAATTTCCTTACAAATTCACGACGTTTTATTGGATTTTCAGTATTTGAATTGAATACCAGAAAAGAATTTACTGAAGCTGTATTCAAAAATGAACAAAACAATGTTAGCGGCCATTTTCGACATCGACTCCGCCTTTCGTAAAGTTGTAGAGAAAGTAATAATCTCAGGTCTACGTTTGGCTCCCGTGGAATCATCAATCGCATCAGAGTGATATAATTTGATAATAATAACCAACCAACCAATAAATCCAATAATTACTGGATAATACTTCTAGCTTACCAACTGAGTTCAGCACATTTCTATTTGCTGGAAGAGCTAATTCGAAGATACCCGAAGTTAAGCTAATTGGTGCTCCTTCAGTGTGTCGCTGTAAATTAGGTTCGGGTATATAATACCCCACCGTAACGACGCCGGGTTAATGTATAATTTTAAACACTTTAACACATAACACTTTTTTGAAGGGAATCTAATTTACTATCAAAGTTAATAAATATTTGTAGGGTATTCTATTAAAAATATAAAGTTGCATATTGTTGCGCGAAAATGGAGCACACAAATGTTTATAGTAAATAGATAGACAATGATATATCTAATAGATTTTATATACAACCTATACAATCGATAAATAAAGTTAACTTTATTCTTATCAAAATCATTACTCAATGTGATTCATTGTTTACTGAGGGATCTAAAATTACAAGTACTCCGCCATTGGCAGTGCCATCTAAAAAGAATTTTATTTTCTTAGTATTTTTTATTAATTAATATTGATTAATAGATATATAGAAAATTGTCACATATTTATTTCGGAAGACATTTTAATGATTTTTGAACAAAAAATAATTTGAAATAATATAAATTGGAGCCTGCTTATTTACATATTTTTTGGATAGATATGGCGTAAGCTTTTCTAATAAAAATTATTTTGTTTGGTCTTTTCATTCATTTCAAGTTTATCTAATCTAAAATACCGTTATATTGGTGTACATTTTGGAAGTAAATTAAATACTGAGAATGAAAGACGTAGCATTCATACTAGATTTACATGCTATTAATAGTCTATTTTGTTAAATTTTACACATACGTACATAAAATCACGCTATATCCCACTTAGTGGGGTAGCACGAACCCAGAAACACAGTCAATCAACAATCAATCTCCTCCAAACATTCTTATCCTGACACACCACTTTCGCCTCGTACACATTTATAGTGCGATTCATACATGCTCGTTTATTCTTCCCTCTCGTTCATGCAACAAACCATCAATCATACCCAACCAGTTATTGCTCGGACGCCCACGCAATCGTTTACCTTCAATCTCACCCACATATATTAGTTTCACCAACCTTTCATTCGACATTTGCTCAACATGTCCAAACCACCAGAACTGACTTGCTCCCACTTTCTTAACAACATTCTTCTCAATCTCACACTCACCATACACCAATGTATTCCGTATACGATCACGTCTCGTATACCCACACACTCCTCTCAAATATCTTATTTCTACAGCAAATATACGTCGTTCATGCTAATTCATCTACTCCCAAAATTCAGAACCATACAACAATGTAGGCACTAACACACCATTATAAACACTCAATCGAGCATCTCTAGATACATTCACGTTTCGAGCAAATGTACCCGGAGCACCCAATACCTTGCACCCTGCAGACACTCGCCTTTCAATCTCCCGGTCAATACGTCCATCCCTCGAGAACATCCTACCTAAATATACAAATTCATTCACTTGTTCCAATCTCACACCATTCGCTGAAACGTTACAATCAGTCACCATATCATTCTTCTCAAACACCAACACTTTACATTTGTCAACATTCAATAGCAGATTTATACTTTCCCTACTTCATTACATCATCCGCATAATCTAACGCAGGCACTATACGTCCACCAATACGTACACCATCAGTTCCATTCAATTGCCTTTCGTAACAACACATCCATATACATATTAAACAACCAAGGAGACATTCCACAACCCTGTTTTACACCAACATCTATACGAAACCATTCACTCAATCTACCATCAACTCTCACCGCAGCCTCACTTCCTTCATACAACGCTCGAATCGCTCCCAACAAATGACCATCCACACCATACTCTACAAGTACATCCCACATAGTCTCTCGAAGAACACTGTCATACGCTTTCTTTAAATCGAGAAAGCCACAAACACCTTTATCACTCAACTTCGAAATTAATTTTTTTGGGTTGTATATAAAATATTGTATATAACACATGAGTAAAATGTCATTATTTGCCTCAAGTGATTGCATCCCTCAGTCTACGCCGTCAGGATTCAATTTTCGCTCTCGACAAATAATGACGAACTTTACTTACTTGATATATAAGCTACTATTATTTGAACAGTTTTACTCTATAAAATAAAAGAGTAAAAAAAAACAGGCCGATAAATCATCAGGTGAACAATGAAATTTTCTTACCCATATCTAGCGAAGTCGGTAAAGGCCTTCATGAAAAAGTGGCTCATATTTCGATCGTTGTCGGTCCACATAATTCGGTCAAATCTGTATTTCGTTGGGAAAAATTCGACGTCCATAAATGGCGCTCCTGTTAGGAAATAGTATTCTGTGTCATGTGGTACTTTCCTCCATTCTGGAAGTTTCAGTGCTTCTACTGTCGTGTTTAGGACGTATAAGTAAACAGGAACGTTTTGTTCTACTAGTAGTTTGGCCATTTTGTCACTTGGTGCCACGTACAGGAAATCCGACAGCATCTGAAATATTTTCAGAAATTATAAGTCGATAAAGAACTTGTATATGATTTTATTTTTCTTACATGTATGTACTGTTCCCTTATATGGGTCTTATTGTGTGGGTCTGGCCAAAAAGTATACATGTATCGAATAGCTTCGTATATTCCTTCTGGATTCAAAGTGTAGTTGTATCTTAAAACCATCTCTTTGATCTTTAGGTTGAAGAACTCTTCAGTTATTTCGAAATGCGGCTTCAAACTAGCGTTGTTATCTACAAATGAAGAAACCATCAAAAAATTGTTTCACGTTCACATAATTTAATAAAGTTTGCAAAAAAAATGCTTAATTTTTTTAAAAAATTGTTTATTTTAAAACGTTTTATTGTGTCCACAATAGAATTCAAACTAAAGATCTCATAAGTTACCACAGTGCTATTTACCCCATAAAACACGTTCTTCTCATATAATATATATATATATATATATATATATATATATATATATATATATATATATATATATATATATATATATATATATATTTAGTCAATTCTCTGTAAAAGTGCGATTTTTTAGAGCTAACGGGCTGTAAAATGTTTTTTATAGCAACTGCCAAAAGAAAAACGCATACGAATCGATCAACAAATACATAGCAACACAATTGTTTTCAAAATAACAATTCTAAAATCAGAAAAAAAAATAATGTATTCGCCACGGCACTAACAGATTTACAGCTTCGGCAGCATTGGTGTAAATTTGATATTTTAGTGCTTAGTTAAGCAAATAATTATTTTTTGCAAATATTTTTTCTTATTTCTAAAAAAATATTTTAAATATAAAAATCAACGTTTAAAACAAGAGAGCACGGCATATAGTACATCTTAGTTTCCCCCTAAATTTCCATCAGAATATGCAAAAAGTGGGTTTTTTATTATTATTTTAAACAAAACAAACGATTTTTACTTGATTTAAAACAGTTCTTTTGTTAATATATACCATTTAATTATTGTATAAAAAAGAATGTCTAAAATCAGAATTGTAGAATTAAATATATGACAAAAGTTGTCAATTAGTTTTAAACAAGAATTATAGAAAATTAAATCCTTCTTCAAATTTAAGTATAAAGAACAGCGTATGTATAAAGGAAATAAAATGAATTTTGTTTTACTTACAAACGAAAAAGGCAGCTTCCTGAGTGGTAACGCCACTCATATATCTCAACCCAGTATTAAACATCCTCTTCTTGATCAACTGCTCCGGGGTTTCATACAAGAAATGCCAATCTCTTTCATGCCAGCCTTCGTAGAAAGGCATAGTGACATTCATGTCTATAACTGGTCCCCAAGGAAATAGCCCTACATCTGGAGGGAACTCTGCGTTTCCTAATTCAGTAAAACTTCTTCCTTGCTTGAGACAGTTCACTAAAGTCCAAGAAGATTCAATGCTACAACCGATTAGTTGTCCAAAAACACGACTTGTATTCTGGGCGCGGTATTTGTCCACTATTAGCGCCCAGTCTGCTACACCTGATCCGCTCTGGAAAGAAGACGAGGAAAATATTACAGAAATACCACCATATGTCTTTACTCTACACTGGACACTGGACTGCGGTCTATACCAATTCAGATAGCCACTGTGGCTACTACAGGACTGTAGCCTTATGTAGTATGTAGTTAGACGTTATTGTCTAGCCACATTGAAATTCTATAGCGGTAGCTAGAGTGATCCCGTTAAGATCATAGACACAACAACTTATGTCTGTTTAATTTGCTTATTATAATTTGTTTGTGTTTCTGTCAGCTAGTTTGACAAAAGGGGTCGTGACCAATTTTTTTTTTATATACAGGCTCAGACGGTTACAGGCGTTTTACACGTTAAATAATACTTATAGAATTTCCTGCTTCCCTAATCATTTTAGAAAAACCATTGACGAGTTTTAATATCTGCATTTAAATCATCATTATACTTTATTAATAAAGGCTCGAAAGACGTTCAAAAATATCAAAAATATCAAAAATTTTATAATGCGTAATCAAGTAATTACAAAAAATGTGTTTATAAAAGAATTCAATTATAAGGACAAAAAAAATTTAATTTAGTCTCGATCATATCTATTGTAAAAATTTCTCCACATATTTCATTAATGTCAGGATGTAATATTTCCTTGGTTACTCAAAATAAACGTTTGAACTTTTATTTAATCCTTTATTAAATAGATAAAATAAAATTTGTTCACTGAGTCAGATGCAGATTTTGAATCTCTTCAACTTTTAGTTGAAACATTTTTCTCTAAAATGTTAGGGAAGCAGAAAATTGCACTTGTATTATTTATTTAACATGTAAAACGCCTATGACCGGTTGAGTCAGGCATCATCCTGTATAGTATATATTGTATACTATACTCTGGACGCCCAAGAGATAGATTAGATATTAGATACTCCTCCCACAAATTTACGCGAAATTGAAGTACAGTATTACTATTGGTAATCCAGTTTTACACTGATCGACGAACTTGACAGCTAATTATATATCATGAAGTTATATATGAATAAACAGATACATAATGTTTATAGTTTACTTTATATTTCTTTTAAAATTATGTCATGCATATATGATAAAATATATAATGTTTTAGTATTACTTATATTCATTTCAAATGAAACGATTCAATTCTTCCGCGTTTTTAAAATTCTTCTGAGCACATCGTACTGAGCAGTTAAGACTCTCTATTTATGTAATTACTCTATCTGTTGGGCGTCCAGAGTATAAACAAGAAATTAAAATACACGTATGTTTTAAATCGATGAATGATTTATAGTTTACAAGAAATTCATTATAAAAAATTAATGTAAACATATTTAAGAAAGAAGAAAATGACTATAGTGCTACTACTTCTTACCTGTGCAATAACCCCAGAAACCATATTCCTGGTATCAGGAGCAACCATCAGTAACCCTGCAGAAGCAGCTCCTGCGCCAGGTCCAAAAAGAGTAATCATTTTCCTGTTTCCGTTGAAGGCTTCAATATTTTCATAGACCCATCGTAAAGCCATTGCTTGGTCCAGAATGCCGTAGTTTCCAGGGGAATTATCATCTCCTGTGCTTAAGAATCCTAAAACAAATGATTATTTATTTCCTGAAATAAATTTATATTAAACTGTAGTTTTACCTAAGGCTCCAAGTCGGTAATTGAATGTAACTACGACTACTTTATAAAATGTGGCCAAGATATGCCCTGGAAAAGTGTTGGAAGCTCCTCTGGAAAATTCTCCGCCATGAATATACATCATTACTGGGTATTGTTCTGCTACTCTTTGGGTCTATCGAAAATATACGATTATTTAATTAATAAAGTTAATATCCTTTAGGTGAAACATACACTATGAAGCATACAAAAGTATTAAGCAACACATTAAGATATCAAAATTATATTTGATGAGCAAGAGACAGGCACAAATGTCAACTGCTGTAATTTTATATATTGTATATTTAGAGGTAGGTCAGATTCTGTGTTTTTCTATTACCTATATCATTTTTTTTTATTATTATCTATACTAATATTATAAAGAGGAAGCCCTTTTTCGCGTGCCTGACTCATCAACGCAGAGCCGAAACTACCTAAACTAGATTCCCTTTACGGCCTAGGCAAGCAATAAGAAATTATTTTGGGAAATTCATCAGTTAAGGGTATAAAATACGGGTTGAAATTTGTGTTTGTATATTTGTCCCGTATGAGTTGCTATACCATTCATCCGATTGCGTTGAAACTTTGGGGAGTTGTAAGTAACGAGCTTGCTTCGCCAATGCACAGATATGGAAGTAGGAACGAAGTGTTAAGCTTGCCTCGCCAATTATTTGGTATCAAATGCAAGGTTTTTAAGAAAAATTTCTTTCTTTGATTTGCATTGCAACGCATGCCGGGTATTAGCTGGTTTAAAATAATCTGCTTTGCCGTTACGTGTTAGCACTTTGAACATATTGGGATTATATTGTATTGTTAATTTATATCGTTTTATTTAATTTTATTTCATTTACTAAGCCGATGACATTTATGTATTTGATTTTTGTTGTAGAATATTCGTTGTTGAGTGCTTCTTTAAAGGTTTTTAGTATGATGGTGAAGTATCTGGGTTCTATATTTCTGACTTTTTTATGTTACATAGGAAATACTTATTTTCGTATATTAGCGACAGTTTGATTCGTATGGATTTTAGACTAAAAGCGTAATAATAAAAAAAATGTTTAGAATAAAAAAACTGCATGTAATAAGCCTAATTATGTTAAACAAATCAGTCTCCTCCACGAAATACAAACAAAAGAATTTTCACAATTGAAGCAAAATTGCAGGTTGATAAGAGAAATACCACAAATAACTTGAACATTTTTGTTAATAGATCTGTCAAAATATTTTTAATATTTCCAAACTGTATTGTATTTTTTCTAGTATACTATGTTTTCTTCATTTTTAATACCAAATATCAATCATCAATAGTAAATATAGAATAATTTGAACAAACTGTCACTACTATACGAAAATAACATTTTATTTCCTATATAACATAGTCACTTCCCGATATGTTTGACTGTAAGTGCTGTGTTATTATATAAATAATTTTTAATCCTGAGAACTATAGTTTTATTTGATATGATTTTTACGTAAATATACCTGTAAAATAAACATATCACACTAATATCTAAGAAAAATTTCAAAGCTTTACAACATACTTCAATTTATGCTCTGCCACCAATATGACGTCACGTCTATGGCGAGATTTGCAATAAATTTAACTTACAATTGAAAACATCATAAAATTGTTAGATTATTTGTAGTTTTTATTATTATTATGAGATAATTTACCTATTTTTTAAATTGATTCTTGAAATTCGACTTTCAAAAAAAATTAGTTTTGCTGGTTTCATAGCGTATGATTCACATTAATCAAATTAATAACTTACAGTGGGGGTATATACATTGAGATACAAGCAATCTTCATGCATATTTCGAATTCCCTTCGTAAACCCAATATAATCAATCGGCTGAGGACAAGCTGGTCCAAAGTCTACAGCCTGCATCAACTGCCATCCTTTATGTGGTCTTGGAGGCTGTAAAACACCCAAAATTACCCTCAACTTTCTTTTACTTCCTTCCTATTTCTCACCTTAAATCTGCCGTGATCTACAGGAGGCATAGCATATGGGATACCTAGAAAGACCGAAGTCTTCCCGGTAATTTGATCTACGGGATTGTTCCATGGACGATATAAGGATTCCGGGTCTGGATTGTCGTATAAATTAACAAGGAATCCTTGGACTTGTCCTAAATTTGTATGGACGAAAATGTCCCGATCGAGGTTACGACTGTCTTGGCGTTCTTTTCCTTGGAGATCTTCTCTCCAGACGCCGAGCACCCCAGGAAGGATTGGCCTATCGTTGTTCTCCTACAAATATCCATTGTAATTTAATGTAACAACAATTTGACTATTTTAAATAATGGTTAATGTAAATATAGCATTTCTTAATACTCTAAGGGACGGCTGCAGAAAGGATAGTTAACTCCGTTTTTTAATGTAATAACGTGGTTAACTAATCACAAATTATCTTGAGAGGATTAGTCTAGTCAGTTCTCGATGGAACATTTTTTATCGAATAATTAATAAAATTTCAGCTTATTTACTAAAACCTTATAAATAAATGTAACAATTATGATGCCATATACATAGGTCAAAGCGACAGAAGTTTTAAATCCAGAATGAAAGAACACTTAAATTCCATTCCCATATAATATTTCTCAACGGGTTTCTCAGAACATTGTATTCTAAACAACCATAGTTTAATGGGGACTTTGCCATTTAGCCGGAATAGGAGGTAGAGTGAACTTTTTGGAAAACTTAAAAATTAGGAAAGGGGAAAATATTGTTAAATAATCAAGTACAAGTTAGCTATACACTCATACTTAATATTAGGATATAAAAAGTTATTTATGCAAATAGAGTTCTTTTTAAACAAGTGTGATGATAACTGCAAAGTCACAACAATTGTAATGTTTTAGTAAAATAAATACATCTTCTTCTATTTTATTAAACATCGTCTTATTAATCCATTTTTGTTACACTAACAACGCATTTAAAAACGCTTTTTTTTAATTAGATAAGAAATACAACGCTAGTAGTTCTATGAATTTTATTTTAATTGACTACTGGCTCGGTTAATAAATTTTGTATTTCTGTTTGATGCCTTTTAGTTCTACTGATGATGAGGACCTATATAGAGATTTTATTTTATATTTTATGGAGTAGAGGTTTAAATTAAAGTTATTAGATTAGTTCTAAGCCTAAAATTTTATAATGTTTTCTATGTATATTAGACTGAAATTGTTAATATAAATTTTGTTTATTATTAAAATTTTTATGCGAAACACGGGTAATTAATAGAACCATACAAAGTCGACTACAAGAAATGAAGTACTTACTGAAAGATAAAGTAATAAATAACCAAATTAGACGGAATGAGGGATATAGATTAAAGGCAATTTGAATGGTGGAGACACGTGCAAAGAATAGACAAAACACCAGTCAAAAAAGTATGAGAAGCAGAAATATGAATAAAACGAGTTAGAGGAAGAGCAATAGAGAATTGGGATAGTACATTAATTAAAATCATTAAAAATATAGTCAAAATATTAGTGAAATAAAGTGACTATAAAGATATGAAATTAAGGCTATAACTGCAATATTTGAAAAACCGACAATATGAAATTACGGTCAGAATTCATGTTATAAAATAAAAATATACCTATACAGCAAGTTTAAAGGATATTATTAATTATGTATGCATTAATAAGAAGCAAAAAAATAATTTTCATGTCAAATGTTATAGAAAATTCTAAAAACATGAATCAAGATAATTTATTTTGAGTGTTTATAAAATATTAACGTTAAATTATTATAACTTGTTTCATTATTATTATTTATTTACGATGATGGGAAACGAACTAACTATTAAGGTCATATGGCGCTTCATGAGTGAATGATTGCGAATTTTATAAATAACACAAAACCATGCTCTTCAGTAGGATTCGAAAAAATTAAAAATGAAGATATTTTCTAAAAACAATAAAATTCTATTTATAAAATAAAACATAAAAAAGTTGCATCCCGGTTTATCTTCATTACAATGTTTTATATAATTACATTCTTTTTAGAATGTTTCAGAATTATTTACGCATTTTTAGTTTCCAAATATTACATTTCTTTTAAAATACATACATCATCCAAATATACTATATAGCGTTACAAATTAGTTATTCTTTATTAATTGGGTACGGCGGAAATAATTTCTAATTAAGCTATAAAACAATGGGTTCCGCGGAACATGCGATCTGTTTAAATCACACAAAATCACGATCTTTAACTTTACCCTCGTGTTTTCCCCTCCACTAACATATTTGAGGGTTGGTAACACCATTTTACGCTCAAAATATATTACAGACTGAGATCTACAAACTCAAAATAGGTTAATGGTGTTGATGGTACACATGTTTTAGTTATTATTTTTTGGCGAACTTCACGATATCAGGTGAGATCTGCGATAGCAGAATGCCACACCTAAAATGTAGAAATAGCGTTATGAAAATTTTTATATTTGACAGATCGCAACTTTTACATATTTTCATTGAAGTGAAGTGGGTTACAAACCACATAGGTGCCATAAAACGTAATGTGCATTCTGAAACAATGGGACTTGGACTTTTGCAAGAACTATTCGTCATTTTGTGTTTAATGTCAATAAATTTTCATACAGCACTCAAAAGTACACTGTAAGTTCTCGAACTATATCTACAAATTGTACACTGTAGATATTGGAATTTTGTAAAGTATAGTTTTATCATGCTTTACATAATATTTTACATATATTATACAAAGATAAATTAATTTTAATTTGTGAATTTGTAGCATAATTTGAATTCTAAACAATTAGTGGAAAAATACTCGTAAAATAATTTTTTAATTCACCATAAATACGATTTCAGAATGCTGAAATTTTGATTTATTTATCCAATATCCGGTATACGTAGACGTTTATTAAAGCAAATATTTGATATAGATATTAATCGAAGATAGAATTTTTTTTTATTTGATCTTTTCGACAAACATTTCTGTTTAATAACATGTTAATATTTCAAGTTCATATGAAAGTAATTATAGTCTAATCTTCGACTATTTAAACTAATGTTTATATTTAGCCTTTAAAAATGCATTAGGAACTAATTAGGAAGATGCTATCTTATTTATAAGTAATTATATGTAAATTTACATTACGCAATTTTCTTAGGATGCATGGTATGTTAAATATAAGGTATTGCAAAAATATTTAGGACACAATTTACAGCAGAAAACAATTTGCATTTACTTGAGTATTTCTAAATATGTATATAGCGTATCAATGAAAATTGGCATTTAGCATTAAATCAAAATGTAGAAAGATAACGACAGGGTTTTAACAAAAATAATAGTATTTATTTTATTCCAACGTTTCAACATATCTTGAAATCACTTTCAGTAGGTCAGAATAGTCAAACAACATTTAATGTTAAGTATGTCTATTTGGCCAATACGCAACATAAAAAAAATCGATAAGCAATTATTTATTTTCTTTATTTTTTAAATATGTATGTCTTAGTCTAACGGTTAAAAAGGTAGGTATAATGATCTAACATTTAATACTAGACGAGCACCCTAACCTCTTTAAGAAGACCTCAAGATAAAAACGTTAGGACGAAATAGTATTTTTAATAAAAACCCTGTCTTATACATGGAGTGTAAGAAACATTTTAACTAAACTAAACTCAAAATGAAATTTGTACAAAATTTAAATAAATAGCGAAAAAAGGTGTCAAAATGAAACTAGTACAAAGGAGCGAAAAAGTGTCTCTTTTTCTGTCTAGCTGTAACCTACATTAATCTAATATGCTACAATTTTTTAATAATTACTTTGAGTTTTACTGTATATGCATTTAAGCTGTAGAAAAATGTTGTATATTTAATAAACTTAATTTTTGAACATATTAAATTAAGTAAGTGTGCTGCAATGTTGTAGAATTTAATTCGATATAATTTATTTCTTAGTTTTAATTTTCTTAAATTAATTGGCTAGCATCGGTGTTGCAGATAAATCTATTAAACATAAAATGTAGATACCATTATACCAATAATGTTATGATTTTTGCACATTTTATAATTTTCTCAAACATTTTATTGAGTGATTCACATTCCTGATTCATTTTGAATTCGTGGAAAAAGAAGAATATAATCAGTTTTGTTTAATTACTGGTTAACTTATAGGAAAAACTTTATTTTCTAAATGTACCTAACTCAACACATTGTTGTCTTGATTCAATATTACTTTTGTTAAATTTGATATTTCTAAATAAATATATTTCGATTCAATTATCTATTTGCACATATAAAAATCGAAATAATATCAATTCTGTTATTATCCTTAAAGTTTGTGGTTTAATATTTACATTAGATATTTTATCAGCATCTGTCAGATGATTAGCGATTAGAATAGTCTGTTGTCATAGTTATCACTCGATAAGTCACTCTGTTTAATTTGTCAATTTCGCAAGGAACTGTAATTATTTTATTCTACTAAGAAATAATAACTTATTTTTATTTGAACACTGAAATGAACAATAAAGTAACTAATCATTTATTTGAACAACCATAATATTGTTAATTTTACCAAAACTATTAACTAAACTAAACTGCATATTAATTATAAACAACTTTTGGTTGGCAAAATTACGGTTTAGAAAAATCCAGTTTGACATCATTATTTTTTGGCGAAATTATATTCGTGCTTCCAATGATATTCTAATGTAATAAACTTATGAAAATAATTGTTTTATGAGACATTGGAAGTAACATGTGCTTACAGTTCAAATTTTCGGAGAAACTGGCGCCCATTTTTAAAAATACCGTTATCACAACAATGCTAAAATGCTAATGTGATTCCGGGCGTAAACTTTTCCAGATATTTGAACCATAAAATTAAAACTCAGGTAGGTATATATTTTAACAAGCGTAATTTGTTTAAAAGCCTATAGTTATAAAAATCAACAAGTGGTCAGGTAAACAACATTCACTTTTCAATTGTTACGGGCAGTATTGTTGCGCTACTTACGGGATCATATTTATTATTGGGGTCGTATCTGTTACTAGGAAAGCCCCCGACATGTCTGGGATCGTAGGGCTCGCCCGCCCGCCCATAGTAAGCATCAGGCTGGTACACCCCATACCGCCTATTTATATGAATGTAAGTCCGATAATCTCGATCATTTGGATTTGGCTGGCCGTAGATGTTGTCCCTATTGTAGGTCCTCCCATAGGGTCCATATTGGTCACTTTGTCCACTCACACCAAACACACAACACAGGATAAAACAAGAGAAATTTGTAAAGAACTTTTGTTGTTTTGATATCGACGCCATTTTGAAGTATGTGGCTCGCGCACGGGGCGAGAGGTGAGTATGACGTCACACAGGTAGAAAGAAGTTTCTCAACGATCACTACGCTAGACTCACACTGACGATTTTACTAAACCACACTCACAAAACTAAATAGAGGAATTCGCAGCGTATCGCCTTTACTATCATAATTTTGTTTCTTATCATACTGATAACGACGAACACCTGTTATGCGATCTGTGCTGGGTCGCCCACTGCTGAACAATGCAACGCTGAGTAAATGACTTTAAATGCTGAGTCGGACTTGACTCATTGCTTATTGGCGAGGCTTGTGAGCTGCTGGGTGGTGGCTACTGTAGCTTATTACTTAATTAAAGCGGCTTTCTGTAAAGTTGAATAGTATTATTGTATGTGGGTGCGCAATGAGTACAGCATGCGTTATACAGCAATGTGGGATGCATGAATGACGGGCTTTATAAAATATTAATCTGGATTCATGCACTTTTGAAACATTCATATTTGAATAAATTGTGATTTATTTAGCGCTGTCCAACGTTTCAAAATTATTTTATAGATATAGATAATGCTTCAAATAAACGTTAAATAATAAATGATCACCATGCAAACCTAGGCTGTTTATAGTAGATCAAGCTTCCCAGCCCTCAAGATATTAGCTAGGGGTAGTTCAAATTTATCCTCTCAAGATCTTAGTACACCACGAAAATATTTAAGAAAAATGCAGAAAAGTTTCTACAATAAATAAAATAAATATATCATCACGCCTTTTACCCATAGTGGGTGTAGCACTCTGCTTACGCAGATCTTGGTAAGTGATATATTTTTTCGTATGAAGTGCGGTTACCAGCCGTCAAATCATAGCCCCCAAAGTTGTTAGTGGAGGAGGAACCACAGGGGTAAATTTAAATTGGTAACTGTCCCCCATAGTTTCTACAATTATTATTACCTACTTTTCAAACATTTACTTTAAATATTCTTTAATCCTTTCTTTAAGTTATTGAAAATATCAAAGTCATTTCGGTTTACAGTTAGCATAATTGTGTACTATTGTTTTATCTCATATACAAAACAAATATGGAAACTTGATAAGTCGTATTGAATTTCTCGTGGTTATTTACGTGACTATAAATCAAAATTCAAATTGCAAATTTAATTGGGTACTGATAATATTATTCAGTAAATAAATAATAATCATTACGCCTTTTATCCATTATGGGTGTGGCACTCTGTATACACAGATCTGGGTAAATGATATATTTTTCGCGGTCAAGACCCCGCAAGAATTTAGTGGGATTCGAACTGAAGATCTTATGATCTACAGTCCAATGCGATACCGGACAGCTACATGTCCTGTAAATACAAACAGGTTAGTTAACATTAGAGAGCGGTTTATATGCACAAGAAAACTGAATTATATGCGCATGTATATGCACTGATTTCTTGGGAAATATGCACTCACTATGACAATACATGCAGCAAAATATGCAATAAATCTGAAATTATTAAATAAAAAGTATAAATAATATGAATTTTATTACACAAAACAGTCTTAATCCTGATTCATAATTAACAATTATACTTCTAATATGCATATAAACTAAGCATAGAATTCAAGAAAATTTTCAGTTTTCCTTTTATATACATTCATTGAACAAATATTTATTTTCTTACTAAAAAAATATTAATTTTGAATATAAATTTTATGTATATTCATTTTTCTCCATTAAAATAAAATGAATATAATTTAAATTTTGTTTTAAAAAATAATAAAAGGTAGGCTTTTTAATTTTACACAAAATTTTTTATTTAAAACGATATGATTTTTATTAATTAAAACTGCTCCTATTCAAACTACATCGTCTGCATAATGAGTCTTATTATTACAGTGTTATATATTAGCTTCTGCTAAATAAATAAAGATTATTATATTATATTATTTGAATACTTTCCTTCAAAACTAAATTAATTTTCATACGAGAATATTTATTAAACCTACAAAACTTTTCAATGAAAACGTAATCGGATTGGTACTATTCAAATCAATTTTTCTCTTTATATTTTGTTCCAAGAAAACATTTTTATCAATGTACCTACTTTTACCAGCATTCGTATATATACAATAACTGTAGGTTACCGTTATTGGTCTGTGTATTTGCTTATTTTATTGTTTATTGCTTCTTCCGCTGTATTATTATATTTATTGCGGTCACCTCCAATATATGGAGAAAGTCAATGTGCATTTCTACAAATTTCATATTGTTTACCACTAGACAAAGTCTTTAAAATATTTAAATATCCAATTATATGCAATTTTCGTAAAAATATGCATAATAATGTCCAAATATGCAATATATGCAATTAGTAATTTACATTATATAACTCTACTCTCCTCTACTTCGTCCAGATAATTGATTTTATTTAAAGATATTCAAAAAATAAAATATATGCATTTTGCATATAATCCGCTCTCTAGTTAACATGATATTTTCCCATTGCTGGGTGTGACACTTCTTTGCTCGTGAAGTGCGGCTGCCAGCCGTCAAATAACGCCTCTCAAAGATGTAAGTGGAACCCGTTCCAAAAGGTAAATTAAATTTTTTGACAGTTATAATCGACCCACAAACTAAAAGTAAATCATTATGAATTGATTGACCTAATTGTGATATCTCTTCTGTATTTTAAAATGTGTCCTCACAAAATTTAAATTTTACTTATGATTTAAAAATTAATCTAAACCTGTTTTAATCTTATAAATAAATTATGATAAAAGCAACTCTTTAAATTCAGCCAATGGATTATTGTTAAGAAATTACCTCTAGTAGTTTCGACGCCACATGCGTCTTCTTCCGGACGTGATTTTTTCAAAACTATTACACAACCTGTGAAAAGCAATAAATAAATATGGACAACAAACACAGATGAATCTCTTCGTCAAAATAAAAAAAAACACATTTTAAATAAAACATAGTTAGATAAAATAAAAATATAAAAACGTTACTTTTCTCCCCAACGGAACTCAAGGGGAGTCACATGTTGTGTAATAGTTTTTGAAAAAATCACCTTCTGAAGAAGACGCATTTGGCCTTGAAACCAGTTGAGGTAATTTAACAATAAACCATTGACTGAATTCCAAAAATTTCATTTATCATCCATTACCAGCCAAAAAATAGTCCTTATTATAAATAAATGACTAACTCCAGTTCCAGTGTTCATCTATTATATATAGATACTCCGTATTGTATTGATAAAAAAAACTTCCCCTTTTCTTACGCTTTTTGATGCTACCGATACTGTTTTCAATATGTGTATTTATTTTTCTCATCTAAAAAATCGCACGTAAATGAATGTATTTATATTGTATTGTAAGATATGCAAGTTTATTTATTTTGCTGGAAAACCTTGTATGGGTATGAGTATATTATCTTTTACAATACGTCACTCTTCTGGTGTACTCAGTGGCGTACTTATTGTATTTATTTTTGGGGGCCTATTTTTCTACCATACTTTTCAATAATTAGAAGGAAATATTGACTTAATTAGATGAATATGAAATATAAAATAAACTTCGAATGATTGTATAATAATTTTTTTTATAAATCTGATATGGACACCACATGACTTCCTTATACACAACTCCAACTTAAAAAATAAATCTCAAACACTTAGGCCCGGTATTATAAACGAATGTTAAAATTTAATAGCGTATTTTATAAATTAAGTAACATACTATTTGCAAAAAGTGTATTATAAAGGTAATATAAATTTAGTCTCCTACTAAATCAGCTTATTAAATAAGCAGGACAGTTTTGGTGGTATTAAATTTAGTTAGTAGACTATTAAAAGTATATTTCAATGTTATTTTATATTTTTGTTCTATAAATACTTAATGGAAAATAATAAATAAAGTCAATACTTGTTAAATATTAAAGATATTTAAATCTTAAAAAATTTGTAGATATTTACATTCTGACTATGATGTCAGTATCATCGATTGATAGCGTTTCAACCTTTCAACAATTGATAGGTTTTCATCTGTTTATTTCTTTTTATATTATTTCCTCCAGTTCTACCTAAATAAAAATATATTTTATTTTATACGTGCCCCATATTAAATAATATCCAGTTATATTCTTCTTAGATTTCAGCTTTATTGATTTTATTTTAATATTTTCATAAAATAATTTCAAAATAAGGTTCTGAGTAGCAGTCTTTGACTGATTTCAGAATCTTTCAATATATTGAAATAAATAAAACTAGTTCGCTGTCAAAAAAAAAAATTAAATTCCTTATCTTTGTTCTTCCTGAACTGTACATTGAATTAAATTAGACACATATGGTTATATCTGCCAATACTTTTGTTTTAGCCTGCATATCCACTGTGTCTGTTTCTTTGTTTTTCAATTATCTATTTCTAATCATTTAAATTTTTATTTTTCACTGTAATTTTTACCTCATTCTAATTATTCCATTTTTCTGAATATATATTTGATGAATATAATTATAATAGCAGTAACTAATGATAATATCAAATTTCATATTTCATACACTCATTGATCTTTTTCAATAATGTAATGGTTTTCATAAATATTTGTATTATTTTATTTCATATTGTTCCATTTAGTTGATTTCGTCATATTTTATGTAAGTTTTAATTAGTAAATAATAATTTTCACTTCCGCCATCTACATGGAATATGTGTATACTTCTGATAGGGATTCTAACTTACCAACTAAATTAAATATGATTTGGTAACTTTTCTAGGGAGACTCGATTAACTAATAAGTAGGTAATCAAATAAAATTTTTTTTAACTGATTTAAAAACCGAGTTTACCCTACACTCTATATTCAAATGTATCTAAAATTTTCTTTTTCTTGTTATATTAAAAAAAGTGCACAATTTAAGTTTCTCGTACATACGTCTCTGAGTGTACTTGTATACTTATACTGTTGTATCGTATGTACACACAGTGACATCCATGACATTGCTCTATAAACAAACGGAATTTCTCGCGTGAGAAATTTACATCTTCTGACATTGTTTGTTTCTCATTTAATAATATAAAACGTTCCAACTTTGTTGAATACAGCACAATTAACAATTAAGTTTAAGCTCATACAATATTAACTTACCTTAGACGTACACAAAACGTCGTAGAAAATGAACATTGTTTCACTAAATTATAAAAAGAAATAAATATACTAGTATACTCTTCTTTTTGTGTTGAAATATTTTGTTGTATAATATGGCAACAAATTCAGGTTAATTTTAAGCGTGGTTACGCAAAAACTGAATATAAATTTTATTTTGTTTTAATTTATCCCTGTGATCCCCTTCCAGTAATATCTTTGGAGGGGCGTCATTTTACGACTGGTATTCGCACATCACTCACAAAAATTCATCACTAGTGAGATTTGCGGAAGCAGGGTTCCACACACAAAATCAATAAATATTTATTTATTTGTTTGTTTTCACAGTAGATTAATCTATACACAGATTTTCAATATTTTAAAATGAATGTTAAAAATTTTGGAGAATTTTTAAATGAACCAGATTATTTAGTTACAATTTTTTCCTTGAGTTCAAAAATCTTTAATTAAAATTATGTAAACATTAACTGAACATTTGTACATTTAGTTTTTCTACAGTTTACTATATAAAATTTATTATTTTAAGTGAAATTTATTGTTGTAATAAAATTAATAATATACATATATTTGATAAATGGCCGTGCTGGTTTTTTTATAAATAAACTCTATATGTCTTTTTAAATTTTACATATAAAAACAGTTTATTCACACGAATACAATGTTTAGAATTATTTTAATGGAAAATAGGCCAAACTTTTTCATGCTTAACATTAATTTTTAAAATAATTTTTCCATATTACTATTTTTGCCCACTGAATAATTTGAAGGATATAGATCTTATTTTTATAGTTTTCGGCTATATTACTTTAAAGTAAACATAAATAACTGCATCATCACGCATTTAACCCATTTTTAGTGTGGTGCTTTCCTTAGGCAAATCTTGGTATGTAATATATATTTTATGCATGAAATACGGTTACTGGCCGTCAAAGCATGTCCTCCAAAGAAGTTAGTGGAGCGGGAAACACACACTGATAAAAATGTGTTCTTGGAACAAACAGATTCCTCTTAAATGAAGAGAAAAATTGATTCGAATAGTGCCATAGTGCTGGGGCCATATAACGCGGCGAATGTTGTCTTCCATGTTGTCCATCGTCTCTGGTTTATTGACGTAGACTAACGACTTCAAATATCCCCGTAAAAAATGATCAAAAGTTGTTAATTCACAAGATTTTGGAGACCAATCTACAGGTTCATTTCACACTATTATGCACGCTTCGATTGTGTTGCTCAATAAAACGATTGAGGCACACGTTGTGTGACATGTTGCGCCGTCTTGTTGAAACCACTGCTCCTCCACATTAATGTCATTCAATTTTGGAACGAAAAAGTCGGTAATCAAGGTTCTATAGCGATCTTCATTCACTTCATTTTTCAAGAAAAATGACCAATGATTCCAACAGCCCTTAAAGCACGGCAAACAGTAACGTTTTGTTTATGTAACGCCATCTCAATAATGGCTTGTGGATTTTCTTCACCCCAAAGGCGACAATTTTGCTTGTTGCCGTAGCCATTTGATAAAAAATGAGCCTCATCGCTAAATAAAATTTTTGAAATAAGTTTGCACGATTTGCAAGCGTAGTTCTGGTCAAGCTGCCCCTTGGTCCTGGCTTAGGCTTAAGTCTATTTATGGTAAAATGGCAAACCAAACTGAGCACAAAACAGCTGCACAGCTGACAAATTGGCTGTCGCTGTAAAAAGTGTTGCCAATTCGAAAAACAAACCTCTATAAAAAAAACACCCGTTATTATTATCTCATAGCATATACATACCGTGTGTCTGTCTTAAAGGTGTATATAGGAGATTAACATGGGAAATCAGTTTTTTGCGTGTGGTTACTCTGTGTTCTACCGGACAACAATGATTGTAGTATCAATAGAAAGATATCATTTTTCTGTATCAAACGATGTAACATACATTATAATTTAGTAGTAGTTTGGCTCAGTAAATTAATTTTAAAATTTTGAAAATTCTCTGATTTATTCAATTTTTATCGAAAATAAATGTATTCACCTGTGACTGTCTTGTTTTGATTTCTTTCAAGCTATTTATTTGACGTTTAAAAATTAATTTGCGGAATCAAATTACAACTAAATTGTAAAGTATTTTACAAAGTTTCATTTAGAAAAATGATATATTTCGATTGATACCACATTCTCTATTGTCCGGTAGAACACTGAGCAACAGTACGCAAAAAACTGATTTTTCATGTTAATCTCCTATGTACACAGACACACGGTATACATTTTAAAATGAATTAAAGGGGAAAGAAAGTTTTTCTAAAATATAGAATGCCTATTGCAACTTATAATTTAACGAATTAATTGACTTAATAAATTTATTATGATTATACAAAATATGCCATTTTAAAAATCTACCAATAGCATAATTTAAAGGAGAAATAATGCAAATTTATTTCCTCCACTGTATTCAGCATACACACTATTTTGCTTCTAATTGATCTCCCGCAACCTCCAGTGCGTTTACGCACTGCACATTGCACGCATCTCTTCTCTTCGGGGTTCTGATCGCTCCTATCTGATTGGACTTTCGGCGCAGTGGAGGGGGTAACACATGTTGGCGCTCCAACTTGAACACATGTTGACACTTCTTCATTACTTGCCCGACGTCCATCGGGCTTAAGTCTTCGTAACTTTTAACAGTTCCTCCTGTCATTCGCGCGTGAGTGAAAAATCTTTACGATGGCCGAGGAAAGTCTAAACATACCGAGTGACACACAAAACATTGAATACCACATA
Organism: Poecilus cupreus; assembly: GCA_963942605.1. Taxonomy (NCBI): domain Eukaryota; kingdom Metazoa; phylum Arthropoda; class Insecta; order Coleoptera; family Carabidae; genus Poecilus; species Poecilus cupreus. The sequence goes on along the minus strand of OZ012715.1, from coordinate 5,283,216 downwards.
GTGACGCTTTTTGAAAAGTTAGATGCTTTGAGACGTGACAGTGCTTGTGTTCCACTAAGCAGCGTTCAGAATCAAAAGACGCCGATGCAAGTGGAAATCAGAACGCTGGAATTTTGGAGAAGCATTATTTCGGAATGTTTGGCTTCGTTCTTCTATGTTTTTATCGTTTGTGGGGCTGTCGTGGGTGCTAATATTTCGTCGTCGTCTCCGGTTTTGGCGTCGGCCCTGGCTGCTGGCTTCGCGATGGCTACTTTGACCCAGTGTTTTGGGCACATCTCAGGTAAGGAGACGACTTTTTCGGGTACCTGAAAAACGCAATTTTTTCTGCAGTTTACTACCTGAGTTTCCACAAAAAATACCAAATTGTACCCAATTTCGGAGCGATATACTTTGATACTTGCATTCCTCATTAACTGATAAATTTTAAAATAGGAATTTATAAAAAAATATATAAAAGTTGATAATCTGAATTAGTTTCGTCAGGTAAAAAATTGTTTGTTAATAACGTCACTTTTTCTGATACATACTGATTCTACGTATATTTATATTTCTGTGCAAACTTATAAAAATGTTGATTTAAATTTCTCCGCACCCTGTATTTGAATTACTTATTTCGGCTGATAAGACGTTCATCTTTGGAATACTCAAAAAATATTTATTCGGGACATTTTGAGTAAAGTTTATTTTTGATAATTAATATTAGTTACTTTAGTATTTACCTATTTCTATTTCGTAGAAATACATATAGATATTTGAAGATAAACCATTAATTGATTACCATATAAACAGGATGTTTCTTTTAGATTGCTTGTATCTTCTAGGAAAAACAGTATAGCTTGTCTGAAGATATAGCGAATCGGGATGACTTCTACATAATAGGGAATAATAGTATTTGTATTTAGCGACCAGACAATATACAAATTTATTTACATTATGATTGTGTATCTTAACTACAATTTTTATGGTACAATGTACTTTTAATTTAAATTTATTTCATTAAAGTATAATTGCAAAACATAAAGGTCTGAATACTCTGTTTTTAAGCATATTGTATTTGTGAAAATACAAGAAAATCTTTTGCCAATACCTGCTGCATTACCACGTCCAAATTTAATTTCTTATGCATATACCTAGACAGATTATATATGTTTAATTTTTTCGCATGAAACATTAGCGGTGGTAGAGTCACAAATATTTATGGAACATTTCAATTTTCATATATTATTTAATATATTATTAAATAATATATTAGATTACAGGAAAGTAATCAAATACGGAATATGATCTTAATATGGAATACCACCATTTAACATTTCACAAATTAAAGACGTTTATTAGTAATCATAATCAATCATACATTTTCGGTTAACTTAGTAACTGTCTTATCTTTAAAAAAATAATTATTAGTAATAAGTGTTCCATACTAGGATCTTATTCCATATTTGGTTAATTTCATCTAATTTAATTTATGGGATACATAGTTCCGTGATAATGCATCAGACTGTGATCCTAAGCTCCTGAGTTCGATACCCGCAACCGATAAATTTTTCTGTGACTTTCCCTTCAATAATTTCTTGCACGGTTGCAAATATACCATGTACTCTTATAAACTCAAAACAAAGTCCAGAAATGAATAGACGGGTTAATGATATATTAATGTAATTGAGACCAAATTAAATAGGTATTAAATTTATTGTAAGTCGGTGCGACTTGCAACGTGACGTCAAATTGGTGAAGCATAAATTGAGGTAGGTCATAGTGCTTTGAAACTGACGTTTGTCAGATGTCAGGTAATAAGCTATATTGTACAAGTACATTTACATGCAAATTATATACCAAAATTTAGAATATAATTAAAATTTCCTGGATTAAAAATTATTTATACCCAGCAGGTACTACAATCAAAATACTTAATTATAAGTATCAGTACTAACGATGATTAATAATTGTTATCAAGTATTTTTTCAAGTTTAGTACTTGTCTAAAAGTATCAGTTTTTTCGTCGAAAATACTTCAAAATAAATATTTTTCAAGTATCAGTATTTTTTTAGGAAGAATATTTGTTAGGTTTGTTACAAAACTGATTCCAGAATATAATATATTCAAAAATACTAGAATTTTTAAAATATGAACAAACAACAAACAATAGCAGTTTTTCTTTTATATACAGGGTGTAGAATTAATATTTGGCATATACCTACCTACACCTAACGGTAAAAGGGTATTAGACTATATATATATACATAAACGAATTTCAATGCTATTTTTTATATTGGTGTACATTTTTAGCTACAGTAAAAGTATAGATACACAAGTTGTTTAAAATGCATTCATAAAACATTTTTAGATTTATTTATTAACCAGAAAGAAATGAACTCCCAAATTCGCCATTATATCATTATAATTTTCTATGAAATTTTTACAGAAAATAGTACAACACTGTAATAAATAAATTTAAATCTGTTTCATGAAATTTCAAATATATTTGTTAAAATTTTCCTGGCCGTATTATAATTTTTCTAATATATCAATTTTAATTTGATTGATATATCGTGAAGCACTTACATTTAGGTAAGCAAATAAGCCATATTGTATTCATTATTAAATTCTGTACAACTTTTGATTTTAAACTTTTGCTTTAAAATGAGTAGGTAAAAATTTATAGCAATATAAAAAATAGCAATAAAATTATTTAAAAAGAACTTGATATTTTTACTATTATTAAACGAAAAATAAGTACAAATTATAATTTTCATAGTTGAAATTTTCAAGTATTAAGTAACAAAAAATAAAATATACTCTAGTACAAGTATTAAGTATTACAGGATATCAAAAATTAATATTTAAGTATATAAATACTTAGTATTGCACAGCTCTGTTTATACCTATAACATCATAAAAGCATAAAAACTTATACCTAACTCTAAATATACAGCATTCTCTGCCAAAATTACGTCACGTATTCCTTATTCCAATTTCAATATTTAATAAAAAAAAAATAAATATAAATATATCGTCACGCCTTTTACTCATTATGAGTGTGGCACTCTATTTACACAGATTTCGGAAAGTGATATATTTTTGCGTATAAAGTGGGGTTACCAGTCGTCAAGTCACGGCCCTCAAAGGTTTGGTGAAGTAAGGATAAAGTTAAAATGACAGCTGTTGACTGTGGAATTCGAACTGGGGATCTCACAGTGCTATATATCCCATTATATTTATCGTGAACTAGTAAATAATTCATTGATTAAAAAAATACTGATATTTTATTTTCTTGTTTGGAATTATGTGTAAAAAATAATCAAAATTTGGTCACAAACCCCATTTCCCATAATCAGCTTCCCTAAAGAGTCCCACACATTCCCATAACCTTCAATAATCTTATCTCTCCTAACAAAACATCACGCTATCAGTAATCGCTCTCCCCGACTAAAGATGAAAGCAGCCTTGCTGTCTGATATGATGCTACTTGACTTGGTAGCATTCGCCTAGCCCAACATTTAATTTACATTGCATTTTATCGTGGTATGTACTGCTACGAAATTCACAGATGTCTAGGTATCATTTTATCGAATTCTACATTTCAAAGTGTATGATAAATAAACGAGAATTCACTGTTAAATGTCTTTTAGTGAAGTGCCAACAAAACAAAATTGACAGTCGTAATTGACAACTTGAAATTTGACATTTTCAAACATACACGGCAGAGAGAACGTATACTATTCGTATTTCCGTATTTCGATTGTGTGATATTATATTCTGTATTTTATTTCAATGAGAAATGGAAAACTTTATCCTCGTTGTTCTCCCTCCTCTGACATCTTTAGGGGGGTGGGGGCGTGATTTAAAGGCACTTCAAACACAAAAATACATCACTCTGTAAGATTTGTAAAGTGTGACGTATTCAAAATTGATAAATGGCATCATGATATATGTATTTATTAATGTATTACCATTCTAAGTATTTTTTTTCAAATATCTTCAATATATACATATTATAATTTTCCTAAATATAACAAATTCTTTTGGAAGTATATTACTACGTAATTTTATGTAGAATTTCTTACAGAATATAGGTCAAAATCCAACTACACATTTTTTTTTAAATTCTGGTTTTGCAATTATTGTCATGAAACATAATAATTATTTTTCGTTACTCTATTCGTCAGTAATCGAACATACGAACACACATCCATCCATTCATCTAAACAAACACAGACGTCATAGCGAAATGGTTAAAACAGATAGATCTCTTAGATGTATTTTCGCGAAAATTTCGCCATGTTTTTTCATGATTACTATACCTTCCTACAATACCCATAACAAAGAAGAAATTATCAAAATGTACGGATTTAAAGCTGCTTTCAAGGCGAATCAAATAGAACTATTTTCTTTATATCCCTACTTTCAAGAGCAATATTAAAATATTTGACATAATATACATATTTTGAAACGGCATTACTAGAGTGGATTAATTGAATTGTTTTGATATACATAACCTTAAACTCTTGATCTCTTGATAATTTCAAACCATTAAACAGCGTTCAGAGCGATTCAATTATCAAACACAATTACACTTAGAATTTGCAATCGGTTGAAACATCTTAAAACTACCAATTTGAAATATGACATATACTTACAATTACCATTTAATGGAAGTGATAAATATTATTTGAGTTATCAGAAACTATTTCAATAATTTAATTATACCTATAGAAAAAAATAAAGTAGCACTTGTATAAACTATATAAAATACAATGTTAAAATTTTCAATAAATCAATACAATAAATTTTACATACCGGATGTCTACTAGTTTTATAGGACATGTAGAATACAATGTTAAATTTTTCATTATGTGATAGTTCGTTCCCTATGAATTTTGGAACAAAAATGTACCTGAAGTTATGAAACATTCTGTATGCGCGGGAAGTAAAAATATCTTGTCCTGTCGAAGTCGTTCTAAGAAATTACCTGAAACCGAACAATTATTACCAACATCCTAACTAGTAGAATAACGAGCCCATTCCTCTAGTTATAAATAGATTGTCTTGTTCTTTTCGGTTAAAATTTACTTATCTTACATTTCTCACTTACATCATGTAGAGCAGCAGAACATAGTACAGATCTAAGTGACGATGTATCAATGTGATATGTGATGTTTACATTACTGATAGCCTCTTTACGCAGGTGCCCATGTGAACCCAGCTGTCACGGTAGCTATGGCCGTCACTAGGAACATCTCACCTCTACGTGCCGCGATGTTCATCACCGCCCAGTGCGGGGGCGGCATAGCTGGGGCTGCTCTTCTTTATGGGTAAGTGGAGGATGATTTATTGTATCTACAGTGCGACCAAGTAGAAGTGGTCTTCGTAAAGAAATATTATATTTTTATAAAATTTGTTAGGATTGAATCACGTCTCGCTTACTCAAGCCCTTAAACTCGGGTTTGGCTACACATTTCCGCAACCGATAAAACAAATTCTCGACTATTAGGACACTAGTGTGTGTAGGGGTCGTGATTTGACAGCTAGTAACATGTAAAATTATATCTATACTAAGACTTTCTTTAAACAGTATACTTCCCCCAGATATGGGTGATGATCTAATGATTACTTAATTTAGTTTACGAAGGGTGTCGGTGGAACTTGAAATCCTCAGTTCGATTCTCACTACCGAAAAAAAACACCTAAAAATGGAGCAATTTCGTAGACATCCTGGATGGTCCATCGATCTGTATTTTTATTTTAAATATTACCAGAATTTTTTTCAAAGGTTATTTTAAATTAAAATATCCACTTATGAGCAGTATATGATTTTCTACTGAGTGTTACATTTTCGCCCAATAATACGCAATTTTTTAATGGAAAATCATATATATTTTTGCAAAATTTGCAAAGGTCTTATGTTTATTGTTAAAACAGTTCTCATTAATTATAGGCCTAAAATGATCAGTACAGAAACTATTCATGTTTTTATTAATAAAGAATCATACAGAAAGTATGCTATGAAATTAAGAACAATAAATAAATTTATAAAAGATGTTGAAATGTCTGCTATTCAACATCAATACAACAAACTAAATAAAGTATAACAACGAAAAGATAAAAATCTAAGTGAGAAAAGTTAATAATAATTATTAAAGTTTTGACAGCAAATAATCGAATTATTTAAACATTGATACTGAATTCATAGCATACTTTCAGTACCTATGTGATTATTTATTAATAAAAATATGAACAGTTTATATACTGATCATTTTAGGACTATAATGAATAATATCTGTTTTAAAGAAAAACATAAGATCTTTAAAATTATCCTTACAAAATATACAGTTGCATATCATTGCGCGAAAATGGAGCACCCAGTAAAAAAAACTTCTTCTACTGATATGTGGATATTCAAATTTTTACTAGATTTTATTTATTAAAAATTTCAATAATATTTAAAATAATCGGGTAAAATGAAAAATACAGATAGATGGCGCACCCGGTATGTATGTAAATAAATAACTAAAGTAACGAAATATTATAAATTATAATTATTGTTATATAAAACTTATGCCTGTAACTTTTTGGGCGTTCGATTAGACGGCTGGTGACAGCTTATGCTTAAAATATTGCCACTCTGATAAATGGGTAAACGGTGTGATAATGATACAATAATTATTCATTGAATTTCTGAACAAACAATTTTATCTAATTAAATATAATACAATACCATGTATAGTGTGTGTCCTGCGGAAGAGAGTGGAATACTCTATAGCAAGCTTTCGAAGAACTTGAAAACAATTGACATACAGCAGCTTCTGAGACAATTGAATGCTTATACTCGAGTACAAACGGAAGATCCTTGTTGGAGGGTTGACAATGCCATTGTTTGCGTTTACAACTTACAAGTGATTGTTTTTTGTTTTGTTGAGTCGTGGTTAACTTCATAATTGCTTCCAGATTTTTTCTCGCTTTTTATTTGTAGTACAAATGACTAGAATTAATTTTAATACGTAACTAAACATCTTTCATTGTTTAAAAACGTTCCATTTCCAACAGATCCTTCGTTTTGTTATTAATATTTCATTTGTAATTATTGGTATATTTAATAAAATGTTTATATAAATAAAACTCTTGGATATCAGCCAGAATTTTTTTTATGTAATGCTACCTCGACCGGTTTCGACGCCACATGCGTCTTCTTCAGGAGGTGGTATTAATATAGACAATTACAAAACATATTAAAATATGAAAAAAATTTTTTTTGAGTAAAATAGTATACAAACCTTGGTGGAAAGTTCTATTGGAGCCTTAAGCTACCAACCCTCGGTGCTTTGCTCCTTAATCTTCGGCTGTAATGAAACACTTTCCGCCTCGGTATGTAAAAATGTCCTGAGGGATTATTTCCCAATCCATTTTCCACAATCTATTTTTCCCTAAAAAAGTTATTCACAAACATGTATATTTCCCAATGTTTTTTTTTTTCAAAACTTTTAAATTTTGAACTGTATTCCAATCTTCATATTAAAATTAAAGAATTAATTTTGGAATTCATTTCTTTGGGAAAACGTTATTTGGGAAAATATTATTGTTGGGAAATAATACTCTGTGAAAAATATTTTTTTTTTGGCAAAATGGTTTGGGAAAAGTTGGTCTCTACCACTTAAAAATAATGTAATATTGAATAAAACTGCGTGTAGCTAAGATAAACATATTTGTAGATGTATCAACAGTTCATCTTGATAGTAGTTGAAGTTACACTTCAGTAGGTAGACAGCTAATCAAAATAATGAAACCTAAATCATCATCAATTTGCTTAATTACAATCATAAGTTGTATAGAACCAAATCACAATACTTTGCTATGGTTACCAACGTACTCCGCTACCATACGATTCACATGACATACAGTCTTCCTCTTCCAGTGCACTGACAGTACACGCACAGTGTACGCCCTACATCCGGTCGTGTTCTTCGTTCTTGCAAGTGGTCTTCTGCGTACGTGTTGTCTTTTCACTACTCACTACTGCTTCTGCCACTTTGCTTTACCTCCCCTTTGCTGCTGCCGTTTTCTGTTCCCCAAGTTCCCTGTTCTGTCCATGTTGCATGAAAGAATTCACCGTAACGTCCTCAGTGCCCAACAAAATGTTTCATATGTAACAAAAGCTCAAGAAGAGAAAGTTTGTTTTATGAAATTACGCGAAATTTTACTTCCTTTTTTAAAAAAATCCACAAATTACCAGTTGTTTTAAGAACAGAAATTGCACATTGCGTTTAAAAGCTATCTTTCCGGACTTTGGTAACAGTCAGTTATTTTATTTTATATAAAAATTTAAACATCTATTTGTATTTATTATCTAAGAATAAATAGGCGCATTATTGACCCTAGTTTTGATGTTTTTACAAAATGTTAATAATTTTCATCTTGTAGATATACAGAAAATAATTAATAACTAATAAATAGTAGTAATTGATTCTAAATTTTAACATTACTCCTGTGATTCCTCTTCAGTAATATATTAAGGGGCTGTAAATTAACGGTTGGTAAGACTCACACTTAAAAATATTACTTTAATACTGTGATATGTCCTTTCAATGTAGAAAATCCCTTTATTTCCATATTTATTTATGGAGTAAATAGCTCTGTGGTAACGCATCGGACTGTGGCTCACGAGAACCTCAATAGAGGGTTATACAGAAGCAAATTTTCGTGCTGCCATCTATGGATGTTTTCATTGAACTACGATGAAATTCACGTTGGCGAAATACAAACAAAACGCTGTCAAAATGACAGTTCTTGAAATAATGCTAAGTATCAAAAATAAAGTGTGTGTATGGTTTGTGCAATAGTGACTCCCGTTATTATTATAAAGAATATATGGTTAGTGTTTAATTTATTAAGTTTCCTAAATAATAAACTTGAAAAATAAAAACATAACCTTGTTAAAACACCATCTCAAACGTCAAAACATGGATGTTTGTGCTATGAACTTCCATCTCAACTTTTACCTCATCTTTCTCTTTCTTGCCTGTGACGTCAAAATCATAACCCGCCATTCGATTCCCAACAATGTCGCCACTCTTACCTCTCTGGTTTCACTCTACTAACATCTTCGGTGGTCGTGACTTGACGGCTGGTAGCCGTACTTCGCATGTAAGATATATTACTGAGACCCTGCAAGAGCAAACTATTCTATCTAGAATGGCTAAATGGCGTGATGATTTATATTTATTTATCATCATACGAATTACCAATTTGTAGGTCTAGATAATATAGCTATTGGCCGTCACATTAAGTTCTCCAAAAATGTTAGTGGAGGTGAAATTACAGGGGTGAAAATTTGTTCCAGGATTTTTTGGCTTAAAACTTAATCTGTCGATCATCAGTATTCCTATTTCTTACCTCGCTAGTTAAAGCATATCAGTTGTCAAATCGCGCTCCCAACAATATTAGAAGAGGAGCTATGTTATTGAATAAGCTGACTGACGAACTGACTATTCAAAACTCAAAAAGATCTAAAAATGATTGTTTTATTTTAATCTCCACAAGTGTCTTCTATTGTCTTGAGTATGTGCTTGCTAAAATTTCTAATTATCTAACTTACTATTCTGTCTCCCTGTATATTATTAAATGATTATAAAATAAGATGTTCCCCTTCTCCATCATACGATGAGTAAATCATCTCTATAAGGAGTTCTGTTGTGCCCGTATGCTGTTAGTTGAAAACTAGGGCCTCTTGCTTTGCTATTGCTATAGCTCTGCTCTCTGCTCTGGTATCAGATTTCAGACGGCTGAACAATGTGGACGTTGTTCAGTTCACCAAGTGTGCTGGAGTAAGGCCTTTTTGGTCTACTCCACATCCGTTGTCACTTGCATCCTGTTTGCTAAACGAAATTTGACACGGACGAAAACTGGAGATTTTACTGCTTTACGCAAGTTTTACAAAGAATAAGAAATCCGGACCGTAACACACACACAGAGCATTACAAAATATTCCATGAAATAGAGCTGGAAATTAGTCTCTGCTAACGTTTCTATCTTTGCACAGTATTTTTGCTTCATATGCTTTCTTAATTTGTCCTACACAAGTCGTCTTTCATCTATGTGTTTCACTTTTCATTCACCATAAAATCCAACTTGTCTAAACATTTCAGCTGACACGCTCTCACTCTTCTAAGGACATACTTAATCTCACGCATATCACACAAGTGTATAAAGTACACGAGATCCAAAAGTACTTTTACCATTTTAAAATTTCAGAGCTCCCAATTATCAATTACGATTAGCAATTATAATTAAAAGGTGCGACTTGACTTATGGCAACCTACGCATGCGTGCACACCTAAAAAATTAATTAATTTTGTACGTGATTTAAAAGCTTCCAAACTTCACACTTCTTTCGATCACATAAATTATATACTTTACACAACAAATAGCTCCGTGGTAATGCATCGGAATGTGGATCCTCAGTTCGAATTCCACAGCAGACAGTTGCCAATTTAACTTTACCCCTGTGGTTCCCTCTCCATTATCATCCTTGGGAGGCCATGAAAAGACTAAAAACTAAGTTGCGTTACCACTAAGAATTAACAATTAATCGGTTAAGTTGTCTTACGACTCATGAAAAAAAGTAGGTTCCATAGAATTTAACGAACTATTCGGTAAATTGGGGATATAAGATGAATTTTCTGAAAATTTACCAAACTTTTCTGTAAATACTTCTAATTGCTTAGTAAATAATAGTGTTTAGTTTAATAACTGTTGCAAAATTTTTAGAAAATGCAACTTATATCTTCAGCTTACCGAATAGTTCGTTAAATTCTATGGTATCTATTTTTTTTTTCATGAGTTTTAAGACACTTTAACCGATTAATTCATAATTGTTAATTCTAAGTGGTAATGTTACTTAGTTTTCAGCTTTTTTCAATGTCTTAGCTAAAAGATTGTATAGAGCGAAGGTATAAAAACAAAAGATTTGATTAAATATGAAGCTGTTTATATTAATTTAATATTTGTGAGAGTTACTGAAGACTGATAAATTAAAAAAGGTTTAGTTAGCAGTTTTGAACGAACAGAACAGTTGTTATCTGATTATTTCGTATTTTTATTTTATTTTTGTGGAAGTTTCCGAATCTGATATAGTAAGATTTTATCAAAAACTGTCAGGTTTGTATACTGTAGTCAAGGTGTTAGTTGACACCTGCAATTTACTTCTGAATTTTAAATACTGGATTTATTTTCTTGCACCTGCTGATTTTATTTGCAATCTTGTCTTTTGTATGAGGATATCTCCTTACACACATTTCGAAATCAAAATTCACGCGTCGTATGCAATATATTACAGAAAAATAAAAAAGAAGAAGTTAACGGACAGCAGGAATTAGGGATACTCAAATTTAGAGAGTGCAATGGAATTTAATCAACTGTTTAAGATGATAATGTTGTCCAAATTGTGTAACATGTTGTCGACAGATGTAAATAAATGTGTACGTTTAAAAGATCGTAAACTTGTATCAGGAAACCAGAACACAAACGCTAAGTTCACTTGAGTTACTAATATACCGATGGCAATAAAAATTAACTATTCATTATTTATATTTATTTCGTTAACAAATAATATATATTCATTAGAAACTTATTTATTTAAGATCGTATTTGTTCAAATATTGGATTGTTCGTTAAAATGGAATAATTCTAGCCCACAAATTTAAGCCATCCAATTCAGTTTAGGTATAAATTATAAATATTTCATTTTATGCCATAACATCTGGAGTTAATTACTAATAAAAACTGGTTATTATTGTGCTAAGTGAAATTATTCCTAGATTTTTAAATAGATAAATGTAACATGACGCCAATTATCCAATTTTAGTGTGGCACTCTGCTTTCGCATATCTCGTTAAGTGACGCATGAAATGCTGTTACCAGTCATCAGGCCACAGCCCCCAATTATCGAGGAAGAACTACAAGGGTAAAATTAAAAGTAACAACAGTCAGTTGTGGGATTCGAACTGATGATCTCATGATTTTTATGTATTTACATTCTTTCGACGATCATCAAATACTGTAACTTGACTTGATAAAGTGGATCAGTAATTTTTAATTAATTTGATTAATAGGTAAAATAAATAAATATAATAATCATGTCATATAAACAGTTTTGCAGAATTGGGTCAGCGAAATAGATTTACTCGTAAAATGCAATTACCAACCGTTTAGTCAGTTCCTAAATGTGTTTCTAGAGGTGTAATATTGAAATTGGTGACATTGTTGATTGTTGTATTCGATTTGAGTCCGATATAAATATTACCATCATATATTAATAGATAAAATGAAGTAAATAGCTTCGGACTGTAGATTAAAAGATCCTCAGTTCGATTTCACAATCGATAAAATCTGTCTTTGTCAATTTAAATATTTTTGTAGAAGACTTCAGGCTATTTTTATTATCACACATTTTTGTTGTTTAACTAATAAATCTCCAATAATCATGTGCAATCATCACATTAAATGACGTACTGTTGCTCCCCATTACTTGACGGGGCTTGATTTGGCGGCTGGTAACCGCATTTCAAGCTAAAAAAAGTGGTAAATGCTGAGAAGATACATTTATTTTTACATTAATAGAATGAATTACAACTTCTACACATAAAATATTAGAGTAGCATTCGTAAATAACACCTAGCAAATAAAATTATCTTTTTAAAGCGCTGTTGAAATTGTACAGTTTATCTACTACCTTAAAACTAAATTTCCAATGAACAACAGAAAAAATATATCAGTTTCGCGGCAAATCCATCTAACCGTCATGGAAACTCTCCGAAAACAGTTTCGAAACCCTACTTGCATCAGGTAGTCTCCACTTTCCTTTCTACCTGAGATGGTCTCTTCTCTTCTCGATCCACCTGGCTAGGGCCGCATGCTGCGTATTCTTCTTGTTCTTGCGGAGCCGGTGTGCGGGGGTTTGAACATTCGGAGGCTTTCGAAGTGTTTCGGAGACTTTGGCATTGGCAGTCTTTGGAAGGTTTGGGTTCCTGGACAGGGAAGACGAGGAGAGGAAGGTGGTGATCAGATGCGCTGAGTTGCAGCTGCGTTTGAGCGATGTGCGGTGAGCGCTTGCCTTTTGCTCCGCTCTGATCTACTTCCTGGTTGGGGCGTTCTAAAGGAATAGGAATTGTGGGTCGGAGATTGTATAGAAATACTCCATTTCAACGGGAGGAAATGTGGAGCCCTAATAACAAGCAGAATGCGCATATTTGTTAAAATGAAATAAGTAATATGTCATATAAAAATATTATAAATAGTGCAACTCGACTATCCTAATCGGCAGTGCTAATTGTGACACGACTACGCCGATTAATAATTAATGTAAGTCGTTAATCGCTGGGGGTGAATCGAGCGGAAAAGGGAGGGATCGATGACTTGATGCACAGTTCACTTCAGTAATTCAAACCAATTTATATAAAATATATAAATATATTAAAGAATAAATAATACAGCAATGTTCTCGGAGGCCAGTCTAGCACTGAACTCTCATTATTCTTCCGAACATATATATGATAAAAGAAGTATACACGGGATATGGAAGAGGACCAAATATAATAAACAATACTAAATGCGCCGTTCGATATCTGCATTAGTAAATATTGAAACGGCAAATTTAGTAATTAATTCTCTGAACTTAATTTATAAACACTTTTATATCTACAAGAGGGCATAAGAATGTCGTTACTGTTTATACTAAATATTCCATCAGTAAATTACAATACTTGACATTGTTACAATAGTACAAGATATCTTCTCAAGGACCTCTGTAGACCTGTATGTTTATGTAGAATAATAGATGGACACAGTAACGAGAGTTTAAAGTTTCAGGAAAATGAAAAGAATAAATTAGATTTGGTCTTAATATAAAAACGGGAGTAAATAAATAAATTTAATTTATTTTAAATATTGAATTTGATATTTACGAGCTTGTATTGTAATTATACTTTTGATAATTTGTTTTTTGGTTTCAATTATTATATTTGATATGAGAAATAAACAACTGAGTCACCTATTCCATATGTAAAATATGTCAAGTGTAATTAATGAATATACAAATTAAGATTTATATACCTGTATTAATACAAGAGAACGGAATTCTAGATTTACTCAAAAATATTTTTTTATAATATAAATAAATAAAATAAATATATCATCTCGCTTTTTACCCATTATGGATGTGGCACTCTATTTATGTAGATCTCGGAGCTATTTACTCCATAATTATAAAATTTATTACTTCTGAAAACATTATCTTTTCTATATAAACTAAATAGCTGTCACTATACGTAAGATAAATTTTTGCTAATGTAACAATTCATTTTTTCCGTGTATATATTCCTATTTTCATTCTGGATTTACAGTATTTGTATTTATAAAATAGTATTACACTGTTAGATAAAATGGAGACAAAACCGGGCTGTGAATCTGTTTCAAAATTATTTACTGTTCTTTATTTTGCATAACTATAAAAAATATATATGAGCCACCTTAAAAACTGTTTACTTACGAAAAAAGTGAAGCGAGCAAAATAAGTTTTTTATTGGGTTAGATTTGTTTACGTTCACACCATAAAAACGCAGCTCAGCGTTTAGTGGTTGAACAAGTGTGTATGATGTGATATAAACTGCTCTGGAGCTGGTGCAATACCCTCGCTATAATAACAACACACGAACACACACACATACACACACACGCAGACAGTGGCAGACAGATGCGTGCCATATGTGAGCAGTTAACATGTTATGTTAGTGTGATCTGCTGACTACTGACTACTCTGCCTTGTGTAACTGTTACATAGACAAGATTTACTTACAATAAAGTGCAACTGGAATAATAAAGATGTTCACAGTTTGACAGATTCGTTTTATGGTTCATTATTTTATTTACGCGAAACGTATTTTACGAGTTCTCTGTTTGTTACTTCTGTTAAATTTACACAGCCTTTCTACTATATTTTACTTTATTTTTATTGCTACAAAGTAGAATTTCAATACTCATATTACTAAATTGTAAATTTATTATTTTCGAAGTTTTTTTTTAATACAAAAAAAAATTATGTTGAACACTAAGTACAGGTCACAACGCGTTTCGATCTTCCTGTGATTGTCATGTTGGGTGGTAACACATCGAAATAAATAAAATAAATATATAATCACGCCGTTTACCCAATATTGGTGTGGCATTCTGCTTACGCAGATCTCGGTAAGTGATATATTTTTGCTTATGAAGTGCGGTTACAAGCCGTCAAATCATAGCCCCCAAAGATGTTAGTGGAGGGGGAACCACAGGGGTAAATTTAAATTGGCAACTGTCAGCTGTGGGATTCGAACGGAGTAAATTGAAGCACGAGGCGTAGGCGGAGGCTGCAATATGACAAGGAAAAAAATACACTTTTCTCCTGCGGTGTATATACTATTTTTTCACGACCCCAATATTAATGATGGTTTTTATGTATTTCAGAATTATTTGAATTGTAATATAATTTGTGATAGTTATCTTTGACTTGTTTCATTTTGTTCGTTTTCACATTATTTGAGCATTTTTCCTCACGGCGGAAGAAAAAGTACACAAATCTCCCGTAGATATGAAATTGGCTGCTTCTGTCATCCTTTTGATATCATAGAAACCGAGTTTCTCTTCCGGTCGTAAAGGAATTAATGTATTATCTGTTAATTTAGAATATAAAATAAAAAAGTCATGTTTAGGAAAGTAAAATAAATAATCTTTTAGGTATTATTTGTTATACAAAACCAGAATCGCAAATTTAAATTCAAAAGGTAATTGTATAAAGTGTATATTTTAAAAATAAAGATAATAAAATCTGTATATGGTGTGCCCCAACATCACTCGTCTTTCTTTTATGCGACATTTGAAAGATTTATTCCCACATTATGGGCGAAAAAATAAGCCTTACAAAACAATCTTAATGTCAATACATAAATGTATACAAATTTATGTCACTTGCATTCGTTTTGTATATATAGGTACTAGGTATATCTATTTATAATAAAATATAGCAAGAAATAATCAATAAACTACAGACTACGAAACCAAGTGAATACAGACACCAGACAAAGAAATATGTTCACATTTTAATAATCGTTGTTAATAATCGCTGATTATGATTAACCGTTCAAAAGTTCATAATCGGCGATTACGATTAATCTTAGTGATCACTAAAGAGCGAAATATATGCACGAAAAAACTGAATTATATGCGCATATATATGCACTGATTTTTTGGGAAATATGCACTTACTAGGACAATATATGCAGCAAAATATGCAAAAAAAATCTTAAATTATTAGATAAAAAGTATAAATGAATGAATTATGAATTTTATTGCACAAAACAGTGTTAATCCTGATTCACAATTAACAAATATACTACTAATATAATAAATTAAATTTAGAAACTTGAACATAATATTATGGATTATGACATATTTACATAATCATAATATAAAATTTTTAAAACATTTCTAAAAAAAAGTGAAACATAAGTAAAACATATATCCAGTTGAGAATTCTCGGTCTTTCATTGTACCCACTTTTACCTGCATTCGTGTATACAATGAATATCTACCGTTACCGTTACAGGGATTTCCCTAGAAATATTAGATTTTATTGGTTTGTGTATTTGCTTATTTTATTATATATTGCTTTTTCCGTTGTATTCTTCTATTTATTGCGACCTCCTCCAATATTTAGGAATTATCAATGTGCATTACCAGAAATTTCATATTGAAATATGCAATTATGTGCAACTTTTATAAAAATATGCATAATAATGCCCAAATATACAATTAGTAATTAGCATTAATTAACTCTAAACTATGTTTTGTCCAGAAAATTGATTTTGTTTAAAGATATGCAAAAATTAAAATATGTGCACTTGGTATATAATCCGCTATCTAGTGATAATGATCACATTTACATCTCTACAATATATGAGAAGTTCATTTGACAATGACACCCTATTGTTGCATCTGCATTTTATTTGAAACAGTAAGGTGAAATATAAATTCATAATAATACATTTGTGATAGAAATAGAAATATAAATGTTGCATCTTAACTCATGATATTACTTACCTGATCTGTGAAAGCAAAGTGTCACATCCAAAATAGGCAAAAGGCGCGACGATATATTTATTTATTTAAGTTTTTTATAGTATAGTAGTACGAAAATATGTTTTAAAATATGTAATAGGTAATAAATCAAACATTTGCCAAAAATATTGCTACGTCACATGCGGCAATTTTCCCTCCCAATTGTTTGGAATTCCTCGAAGCGTGACGTCCATTCAATGCGCACTTGATTCAGTTGAATTTTTATTGAGGAGGACGTGCAAACACACTTGCCCCTTTGGGTTACAAGTGCACAACGGTATAGCGAGCTCGTAAAAAGAGCTCAGACAATGCGTGTTAATTCAGTGTACATTTGGCGTGAGGTGGTGCGATGTGAACCCCATGGTGTGGTGGTGTATCATTGGGGTTATGGGGTTGCCAACTCCCCTGTGATTTTTTTTATGCGGCTAGGGCTATTGTTTTCTCCGTGGAAATATTTATTTTGTGGGAGGAACACTTCAGGATCTGTGGCACTATTGTGGGGTGCTGGTGACTAATCTTATTTACAAATATTTTATGGAGAATTTCCTATCTAGATTTAGAGGACTTACAAAATAGAGTTTTTATGATCCGATTCATATTTACTATCTGTATAATGATATTCTGTAAATTTTAATGATAAAAGTTTATATGTTTCGAGAAAGTAACTGCCTATTGGTAGTATTTTGCTTATATTTACTAAATAACATGGGGCCCTTTACTTCACAAAATGGCAAATAAGTCATTTATATTATGACTAGACCCAAAAATATCGTACTAGACATAATAGAATTTAAAAAAATATTATTAATTTATTAAGATATTTGAGTTTTAAAATCCTTTATAATGACCCTATATTCTAAATTCTTTGTACTTCTCTTATTACTGAGCTGCCACATTGTCGAAGTGTCAAAATGGTTGCCAACTAATTTAAAGATTTTTGTTTTGCTTTTCGTAAGTATATTCTAAAATACATATATAATTTATTACTTATTTGTAACTAATAAATATTACTTTAGGTCGACTCAACGAAATTAAAGACTTGTTGAATAACTTAGGTTAGCAAAATTTATCAGTGATAATCACACATTTGGCTAAAATAATCTTACAGTTTATTCATGGTTCTTCCTGAAATAAATGGAATTCATATATATTTTAATTACTTATCACGAAAAGTTATGTCAATTCCATTTAAATAATCTTCTAAACAATAAAATAGAACATTTATGTGACTACAATTATTTACAATTCCTAAAGTTTGAGATCCAACACCTTTACAATGACGTCACATCTTTTTTAATAAATCATTGTGACTTAATGAATAACAATTAATATTTTAAAATTTTAAATTAGATAGTCGTCAATTTAGATATAGTTTATTGATTTTTTTTAATGGAGAAGGGACCCCCATTGACTAATACTATGAAAATAAAGTGAATACTTAATCATAAAATATGCTGCTTCGGTAAATTTAGAGGATTGTGATATTTTAAACGTTTAACACTACCGTACTGCACGAGTTTAACGGCTAATTTATTTTGGTGATACTAACCTTTAAATGTATTTTGCAATCAGTCGGAAATTTCTTTAACGGAAGGCATTTTGAAGCCTTTTAAAATAATCCAATTGGGGACAAACTATGGAGCTTCGGCAATCATGTAAAGGATATTTAATTAAAATCTTTTGATGATTTCGAATTGATAATTCAAAGTTGCAATTCTAGATCTTCTACGTCACACTTTTACAATTTACAATTTACTCCTATGGCTATCTGAGAGAAGGAAAACTGCTTGTTTAATTTACTTGTATAAATTAATTAACAATATGGTGGATGATGCTGAAACTCTTAATAGTATTGTATTTCATGTTGCTCCTTTTAATACTCTAAATCGTCTGACATTTTATTTACCTACACCTCGAACTAATGTAGCACATTCTAATACATGATTTTATATGTGCAATCTTTATAATCTAGTTCAAAGTAATGTTGATATTTTTAGTGATTCGCCTGCAGTTTTGAAAAGAGGAGTTAGTGATTCTCTGAAAGATTAGTACTTTTTTGAGTTTTTCTCGTTTATTGTTTTTTCTAATTTGTTTTTTCAAAGTAATTTTTACTGCTCTTGCTTCTTTTCTTTATATTATCAGTTATTGATATTCTTATATTTAATTTTATTTACAGTTATTTGTTTCGGAGATATACAGGGTGGTCCATCGGTCTGTACTTTTAATTTTATGCAATTATTATAAATATTACCGAAAAGATTTTTAGACAAAGTTTATTTTAGATTAAAATGTCCATGTATCTGCAGTATAAGTTTTTCTACCGGGTGCTCCATTTTCACGCAATGGTATGCAACTTAATATATTTTTACAAAATTTTAAGGATCTTATGTTTCTGTTTAAATAAGTTCTTATTCACTATAGTCCTAAAATGATCAATAGAGAAACTATTTACGTTTTTATGATTCAATAATCACATAGAAAACATGCCGTAAAATTGTGTGTGAATGTTTAAACAATCAGATTAGTTGCTGTCAGATCTTTAATAATAATTATATATTATTTTCACTTAGTTTAGCAACTTTTTTTTGTTATATTTTGTTTGTAGTTGAACTAATGTTCAATTCGAACATTTTTGATAAATTTATTTATTGTTTTTAATTTCATGGCATACTTTCTGTGTATGATTCTGCATTAATAAAAACGTGAATAGTTTCTGTGCTGATCACTTTAGGACTATAATGAATAAAAACTATTTTAAAGAAAAACAAAAAGTCTTTAAAATTCTGCAAAAAATTATAGTGTTCCATTTAAAAATATAAAGTTGTATATCTTTGCTAGAAAATGGAACACCCGGTAGAAAAACTTATACTGCAGATACATGGGCATTTTAATGTAAAATAAACTTCGTCTGAAATAAATTTCGGTATTATTTATAATAATCGCATAAAATAAAAAATACAGACCGATGGACCAACCTGTATATATACTTATATTAAGCTGAGCTTAAAATAATCTATATGTTTTAATCCTGTAATTGGGCATCTTGCCGGTTGGGTTATACATTAAATAAATAAATAAAGAAATCAACAAAGAGATATGCAACATAGAAAAAAAGTAGAAATAGATAAAAAGTGCTAAGTGCCAATAAATAAAATTGCAGTTGATTTTCCGCAAAATGTGCCCGATTATTAAAATTAAAATCACCGTGCAGTTTTTCTGGAAATTAATAAGAAAAATAAAGCAAAAACGCGGGTAAACTTAGCTCAAAATTGTGCTTTTTTGTGCAGTATTAAAAATACCGTTGCACACAACATTAAGGACCAGCGAACTGGAACAGTTCAGAACAAAATTTATTGTCTGATATTTAAAGGCCACCCGTATCTTTTTTGTGTCTTCTTAGAAAGGGACGGTCTGGGTCTTGGGCTCTTCGGATACTGACAGCTGCTGTGGACGAATCCACTTCTGATGGGGTGCAAACATATGAATGAAGCACGCATGCGTGGCACCAACACGTGTGTGGCACATGTGAGCAAGAAATGCCAACACATTCGAAATTCGATGTGTTGTTTTTATAATTGTTCCGAGAAGTTTCAGATAAAAAATCTGGTTTTAGCTTTTTAGGTTCCGCGTATTTTTTCTTGTTTTCATAACAGTGGTTTGACGAAATATTTTGTGACTTTATGTAATTTTAATAGTTAGGAGTATTTTTATAATGGTACCGGATGTTTCAATAATAAAGGGACACGCACTTTACGGAGCAAAAAACAGGGTGGAAGACATGGAATCAATTTAAAAATTCCAGTCTCTTCTGTCTTTTGTTATCCCTCGTTTCTTTGGTCTGTAATTTTACCTTTTCCAATGCATTGTTCTAAATTCTATGCCTGCCTATCAATTGGAATTCGAACATTCAATTCTTATCTGAAATTTAATCTTATTGGCAGCCTACGTTATTCAGTTAACACACACTATTTTAATTGTTATTTTACATATTCTAACTTAAGGCGGCAACAATTATAACTATTCTTTTTCGTGTTTGTGTATACGTAATAATTAGTTTGCATTTATTTTTAGAGTAAAATTGGAAATAGTACATCAATATAGTATCAGTATAGTGTCTGTCGCCAGAAATGTCCAACGTTTTCGACGTTTTCGTTATAAAGAGAAATGTATTTAGCGAGAAAGCAGTATGTTGCATAAGCAATTTTTTAATTCACCTTTGCTTCTGAAACAGGTAGGATCGTTTTAAAGCCACCGATTTAAAATTTGAATTATACTTCGAATTACCAGTTATTGGATGTGACATATATTACAATATTGTTTATGTAATCAGGAACTACGTATTTCAATCATTTAACTGTATGGGAACTGAAATAAATGTAATAAAAATATTTATATGAAACTAGGAACATTGTATTAACATACATAATAGGTTTCATAGCTATCTTGGAAGTGTCTTGATATAATTCCGAATGGTATAATTCCATAATTCCGGCTACCAAACATCGTGAGCAGAGCTGCACATAAACTCCGCGTGAGTGTGCCTGTCTTGTGTCGGTCACGTGTGGTTGATCCGCGGCCACCTGGCAAACGACACGCTCCAGGGCCGGCGTCAGGCTTGTTCCACCGCCCCACCCCCCCTAGTCCGCACCTGGCACGGTCACGTTCACCTGGACCAGGTCAGGAACTTGCCCAGTTTGTTTCATTCAGTGAACTGTATGGTGCGAAATTTCAGTATTTTTCGTTGTTGTTGTAGCCTGATTATATATTTATGCTTTATTTACTAATAATAAACATAACTGGAATATGACATTTATTTATGTAAACATTGTTTACACAAAATTATCTCCTCCAATACTTTGCTTTGAATCATCCTTATTATTTGATAATAGGTGTATTTTGATGTAAATACACAAGTTTGTGGGGTGTATATTCTTTGAGCTTATAGGGTTAGTTTTTTTTTTCAGTAAAATTATTCATTACTCCAGTTTACATTGATTAAAATTCATTCCTTATCAATCAATTTATTGGTGTTGAACATTTTAAAAGAATGGTGTGTAAACAGAGCTGAGTATTTACATACTTAAGTATCATTTTTTGGTGTCCTGTAGTACCTAATACTTGTACTGAAGTATATTTTATTTTTTGTTAACTTAATACTTGAAAATAAAAACTTGTACTTATGACTTATTTTTCGTTTAATAATCGTACAAAATATTGAAGGACTTTTTAAATATTGAAATATTTTTATATTACTTAAATCATGTAATATGACAAGTATTTCAAAAATTTAAGTTGTTTTAATGATGCGATTTTTATTACTGCGCTGTATAATGTTAGTTGAAAAAAAGAGTTATGAACTATTTTCACATTTGAACTCTTTTATTTTGTTATAAAAATATATTATAGTCTGAAATCAGTTAGTAGTAAATCTAGTAACAAAAATTTTCTTCCTGATACTTAAAAAATGCTTATTTTGAAGTATTTTCCACGAAAAAAAAATGGTACTTAAGTACCTTGAACCTAAATCTGAGAAAGTACTTGATAACAAGTAATAGCCATCGTTATTACTGATACTTACACTTCAGTATTTTGATTGTAATACTTACCCAGCTCTTTGTGTAGTTTTATTATTTGCGCTGTAAATAGTATCTAATTTTGTTGATGCAATTCAAATCTAAGATGAATATTTTTTTTATTTTAATCGTATGGCTGATGTGAAAAAGAATATTAGATTAACCTCTAATGTTTTAGTTATTGGTTTGCAAAATCGTGGAGTCAAAAACAAAAAGATGGCAATATATTGTTTTCAAATCTAACATAAAAGTATTTGTTTTTCGATCATTACCTATTTGGATTACATTTGATATTTTGCTTACCTGTTATAATTTGAAAATGGTAAAAACCAATCGCAATATTTAATTAAAAGTTTTTTGATCTTTTCTCAGCAAATTCGATAATACAAAGCGAAAAAATGTAATTGCTTATATGTTGGAAATATTATGTTGTATGATACATTTAGTTTGACAAATCCATTGGAGGCCGGTAGTGTCGCGCCTAAATTCTGGATTCCTAATACTCGTAAGCTTACAAAAATTACACTTTATGCAAAGTAGAGCAAATGTGAGAAATACTCAAATTCGTATCTGTTTCATAAAATATTTAAAATGCTACAACTATATTCGCAACGTCAATAATACATTATTATTTCTTAAGTAATATATTAAAACATTTTTGACTCAAAATGTATTAAATTATACAAGTGAATCTTACACCGTCTGTTATACTCATATACTTTGATGGACAGGGTTAATCGGCTTGTCGACATTTTTCCTACATCCTCATCGTATAGTAATATTTTATAAAATAGCTTGTCCCTAAAGTATCAATTGAACGGTTTATTAAATGATCGTATCTTTAAAACTTATTTAGGCACCGATAAAAGAAAACGGATTGCTTGAGAAATGCTTGCAAAGACAGGCAGAAAAAATGTAGCATTTTTTTATCTAAAAGAAATGTTATGTCTGTGGAAGCATATGGCGCTGACATTTTTTCTTGTCGTGCAATTTTCTGTCGAGCACATCTGCTTATTATTAGCAACACATGCTTTTGACTTTGACATTTTTCATCTCTGACACAGTAACACTGCACATTTTGATTTTGCACTTGAAATATTTTACAACTTTTAGAACATGAGAACTTTTCTAAAATTGAGTATATTTAAAAAACAATTTAGATAATTCTTTTATACAGGGCACGTGAAATTTTTTCCAATAGAACGTACCCTAATTTTCTTTGCATTAAATTCGAATCGAACGAAGTTTTCGGAAATTTAATCAAAGGCCCGAAACTTTTTTCAATCGAAAATTATCACTCGAGCAAAAATCTAACTTCTGCTGCTAGAAGTTGGTTAGCTGGTGGTCGTGCCTCAGCTGTTGAGCTAAGAAAAAATATATGCTCAGCTGTATCTAATCACAGACCCCGTCTAACAGATGGCCGCTTATTGAGCCCTTAGCCCTGCCTATCGTCTCGAGACAGATAAGCGAAATTAGAAGAAGAACACGCACGATACGACAGACATAGCTTTCTTACTAGACTCGTAATTGTTATGTGGAGAATATATTTACATTTTTGATTATAGATAGCCCACAATTCAAATCAATCACTCATATTGTTAGCTGCCAATTAAATTAGATGTCTTGATAAGAAATATTCAGCTGCTAACTTTTTTATTTTAATGTATTTTCAACGAAAAATACTGGCACAAAATACCCCTAAAGATACTTTTCATTTTAGGAAATATTAAACAATATAGAGACTTAACATTTTCATGAAATTAATACATTTAAAAACAATTTGTACAGAAATGTTTAAAACGAATTTGTTTTATACATTTTTATACCTTTTCGTAGTATGTTCAATAATTGAAATTCTTGTAAAGACTTTCGGATTAAATTCTAAATTTTTTTATTTAAATACAATGAAACAAAATAATTTACAGAACTTAATCCACGAGTCGTTATAATGAATTATATAATTTTAAAGTATTTACTTTATTTAAAAAAATACTTTTAAAAATTACCTCTTCCACTAACATAATGTGAGAATCATGATTTGAAGGCTGGTAACTGTGCTTCATGCGTAGAAATATATATGTAGGTACACCGAGGTCTACTCTAACCAAAGTACCGCGTCTAGAAATTTGTGAATGACGTGTCAATTGGCGAATTACAAATAAAATGCTGTCACGGGTGGTGTCAAGATGACAGTTCTTAAAATGATGCTAAATATGAAAAATAAAGTGTGTGTGTGTATGGTTTATGCAATAGTGACTCCCGTTATTACTAGAAAGAATAAATGACCAGTGTTAAATTTATTAAGCTTCCTAAATCACAAACTTCAAAAATAAAAACATAACCTTGCTAAAACACCACCTCAAACGTTAAACATAGATGTTTGTATTATGATCTTCCATCTCAAATTTTCCTCATCTTTCTCTATCTTGCCTGTGACGTCAAAACTATACCCCTCCATTGGAAAACCATAGAGTGCTTCTTGTATTTAAAATGTCAAACAAAGAAAAATTTTTCATTTGTGTAATAATAAAAATTTATTTAATGTATTCCATTCTTCTATTTTGAAATATTTCAAAATGTTTTGTTAATTATTTTAAAATAATGGGATATGAAGATTTATCCCTTTACATTTAAAATTAATTAACAACAAATTAAAAATTAGTAAGAGATGCATTTTTACGCGAAAAGTGAGTGCACCAAATATGTCTGTCGAATGAGAGAGACAGAGAGAGAACCATAGAGAGTATGTTAAAACCATTTCGATGCTTGTGGGTACCAAACTGAGGATCTCATAGTCATAATGCAGAGTTATGTACCTCATCTTTTGTTTTAATCATTGCTTTATTCATTGTTTTTTGTTTTTGTTTTTAATAATAATAAAAGTAAAAGTGAGTATTCTTTGACAATTTATACATTACTTGTAGTACTAAATCACATTGCATTTCATGTAAACCATTTCAGTTTCTGATAGTACTATTTATAAGTTTGTGTCTTGCGACAAAGGAAAAAGTAAAAGTAAAGTCTTCTTATTATTAATGATGTTGCACTTTGCAAGTGCAGACGATAAGTGCATGCACACTGACAGCAAATAAAAGAGCATCGGTACATGGTCATGGACTGGAATAAAACAGTGTTTTATTTATTGCACGCACGTTCACACTTCTGTGTTGTGTGGTTCTGTGCACTTTGGTCGTTTGGTCGACTCTTCTCGCGAGTCACAAAGCGTGGTTAAATCGTTGTCGTTGTCAGACCGCGCTGTCTCCACCATCCAATGATTATATTTAACTTCAATTAACTGTGTTGCGCAGCTGCAGATATTATTTCTCGTTTTTGATTTGTCTCATGGACGAAGCTCAACAACTTGTGTGCGATAATCATCTCTCGCTCGCTCTTTGCCTCCTCGAATTAATGAATTCCAAATAGAATTTACAATAAAATTTAATCACACTCTCTTGCTAACAATTACATTTAGAATTCTATTAATTCTATTCTTCAAATGATTAAATAGTTTTATGGACTATACAGGTGCTTCAAAACTATTGCAAGAAAAATTAAGGGTATATATTATTTGTAGTACTGATTATAACGCAAAGAGAATTTTTCTGAAATTCACAAAAATAATTGGACATTATATGGATTAAACATTTTTCGTGCCACTGGTCTGATAGGTTACAGTAATGAATAAGAATTTATTTTATTTAATTAAAATTATATAATAGTTATTGTTATTTAATTCAATCGAACTTACCTTCTCAGGCCTATTAAACGAAATATTACCTACACTTCAAATGAAATCATTAATTGTTAATTACAAAAACTTCCCTTTCACCCCCAATCGATCTGAAACAATGTCCTGTCGACTACTTAGAATATTTTAATAAATTTTATTATAGCGTCTGCGAGATGTGTGTGATTCAATATTATTTTTGTTACAAATGGAGCATTTCAGAATGTTCTGGAGGAGCAAGCGTAAATAATAAATAAAGAACAGATGCAAAATCTAACAAAAACTCCATAGAAAAATATACTTAAACCCTTGCATTTGTGGTAGACAGTATTTCACCCCTCAAATCCAAACAGATCACAAAACCAGGACAAAAACATTATTTACTTTAACCAAGATGCAAGATGTTCAAGTTACCCTACTTCGAATGTTCCGAGTTTAGACATTTGGGATGTTTTATTCAATTCGGTGGTGGATCCTGTATTCGG
The DNA here is from genome assembly GCA_963942605.1 of Poecilus cupreus. Lineage (NCBI taxonomy): Eukaryota > Metazoa > Arthropoda > Insecta > Coleoptera > Carabidae > Poecilus > Poecilus cupreus. Next base: position 5,256,286 of record OZ012715.1, on the reverse strand, counting down.
TGTTCGGTATCGTTCAACAAGTGTGCTGATGCTGAACCGGATCTGTAGCCGGAAACAGCTCCAGCTGCTTCTTGTGACGTCACACATAACCTCAAAGTGGTGCGACACGTGGCTAACACGCAGTGTTGCCATCTGGGGTGCAGCAATTAGGATTTCATTCATATGAAGATGTTGTTTTTAAATTGTTAATTTCTTTTGTTATTGTTTCAAATTAATACTATTTGAACTATTTTGATTTCTTATATTAAATGAATATGGTTTTGCGGTTTGCAACAGATCTGCATTTGCAGATCTCGACAAATTTATTATATATTTTTGCAGAGCAGGAAATTAATTCCAATTAGTGCAGCAGTTAATAAATATTGAGTCAATTATCGTGCGAATTGTGATATTTGTAGCAAGAAGTACAATTACCAACTGTCAAAAAATAGCATTCAAAAATGTTATTCTATTTTACAAAGGACGACACAAATATTATTATTAATAGCTGTCATTTTAAATTTATCTCTGTGCTTTCTTCTCCTCCACTAACACCTTTGGGGACATGATTTGACGGCTGATAACCATGCCCAAAACTTTATTATTTACCTAGCGTAAGCAGAGTAGCACACCCATAATGGGTAAATTGTGTTATGATATTATGTATTTTCTTGAATTGATTAGTTGTGCTATTTGTTAATAGTAACAACAATTTCCAATTGTATTCTTCCATAGTATTTATTTTGACAGTTAACTATTCACAGCTGACATGGAGTATGCAAGCATGCGTGTACGCAAAATAATGTACAAAATTCTGTAGCAATAGCATACACAGTAGGGTGTCCCTAATTTTGCAAAACTACGAATTTTTCAGGTCGTTCCCCTTAAAAGTTTTAAGTTTGAGGAGAAAAAAATTGTGGAATTTTTTAGATTTTTTCAGTTGAACTAGCCCGTTCTACCAAGGGGTCCAAGTTTAAATGACATTTAACATGGGATTTGGTGATGTTCATGATCAAAATTGTATAACTTAGGCAAATTTCAATCAAAAAATCTGAAACTATGGAATAATATGTTTTTGACATCGCTGAATTCAAATTTAATGTCAAATTGACATTTGAATAAATGACAGCTGTCAAAATCGCTGTAACGAAAATGAACATTTGACACAGTTACAGAATTCTGAGCAGAAAAATGTACAGTTTTCTGAACCAGGATTTTGAACATAAATAAATGCAACATGTCAAACGGCCTTAATCAACTCGTAACATGAACATCCAAAATGATCGTCATTACATTTTGACTAATCGTGGACGAAATAACCATCACATACGTATGTACAATGAACATCCACACACAGACGTCACTATCGAAAGTTTTGACCCATCACAATACATGTGGCGGGTGGTAAAAAGGCATCACATTTTGGGAATCCCTGACAGCAACAGCTGCTTATCAGCCTTAAAACTCATCCGAACCGCATTTAATTTTCGTATCCCCATACTCTGCATCTGTAACTTCTTTCAACCGGCAACGAGATTAAAACTGACCTGCGTCCTGCGTCGACCACAAAGAAGTCTTTATTTGCTCAAAATTGCACCGTGCGGGGGTCAACCTTTGTGAAGGTAGATGTTTTGTTGGTCTACCTGTGGCAATGACCGTGAATTTATTATTGGGCTTCGGAGATGTTGGGGCAGTTAGGTTAGGCATGGCTTTGGAGCAGATGAGCGGGAAATTTTGTTTGTGAGGCGATTTTCACCTGTAGTTTACAACTTAGAGAGGTAATTTTTGTTTAGCAACTAGTCCTGGAAGAATGCAATAAATAGACCACTTAAATGTTTAGCTACTATGCAGTACAGAAAAGTAATATTCTACGTCCGAAGTTCGGAGACCACTATTATAGCCTGTTTATATTTCTAGTGAATTAACTTTCTACTGACAGTTAAAAATTCTTACCAGTAGGGTTGGATTTAGCTAAAATTTTGTTGGATTTTATACATAATAAAGAACGACTGGCGAGAGACTATTTGTTGCCTACATGTTTTTGCTGTCAAATGTTTATAATTTATTTTGCCTGTTTTACACGATACAATTGATTGGTCAATAAAGTTCTCCAGTTTCCTTGTCAATTTATTGTTGTGTGTAACACGACTCTTTACGTAAACTTTTTCTTCACCAATAAATTAGTAAGTAGTCAATTTATTGACGAATTAGAACATGGTCTATTTTTCGACGATTTTTTAGGGAATTTTAAGGAATTGATTTAACTATTTTTAATAATGTATTTAAATGATTTTCGTCCATATGAAGAAAATTTTTAAATTGATTTCGATCTTCTTTTTAAATTCTTCATGAACAAAATGCAAATTGCACTTGTCTTCTTGGTCTTTTATATATTCTATTTTGTTCTTTTCTTCACATATTTCAAACTATTAATGTAAAAACAGCTGCCTTAAAGAACATTAATTTGCTGTAAAACTAATATAGTGAACATTCACGGGAACTTTGATGTGTGCAAAACGAACGACAATATTGTGTTCTTGACAATTTATTGGTAAGAAAACTTGAGCAGTTTATTGAGCAATAAATTGCATCGTGTAATACAGATAAAAGATGTAGATAATAATATATTCGGATGTTGTAATTTAAATTAGAAACATTTGAGAGCTTCTAGTTATACAAAATAAGTATTTATGTAAGTATGAAATAACAATGAATATGTCAAGAGTGTAAAGGGCAAAATTGAAGAAGGGCAATAGATAGTTTGAACACCTGAAAAGAATGTCAGACAACAGGATAACCAGAAAAGTGTACGAGTCAAGAACCAACATCAAGAAAAGAGACAAAACCAAGAGAAACATGCCAAGACGAAGTGAAAAAGCGGCAGAGAAGAGATGACTAAAATGGGAAAATTTTACGAAGAACTCAGAAAAAAATGGAAATATATTTGCATCTGTAGTAAAATATATCGTTTATCAAAATATGCGAAAGCAGAATGCCACACCCAATATGGGTAAATGGAGTAATTGATTTTTTTCTCTCGTTATTTAAAATATAAATCTGCTCTGCAGATTATGGGCTTTAAAAATTCAATCTGTTAAGTTCGATTTTTCATAATATCAAAATAACATCTAACACAAAAAAATCATATTAGTAAATCACACATTACTTAAAACATTGTTTATATTCTTATATTATATAGTTTATAAAAATTCCTATAACTTTGTTTCATTGGTAATGTCTTTCTCACGCAGACCATACTTCCCTCTCCCATGATCTCTCCCAACATGACAATGTATCAGTTTAAAATCAATCCCCTAATGATGAACTTATGCGATCACTCAATTACCCCGGCGCACTTGTTATTTCCCAGGATGAAGACAGGACACATGATACAGGATAGGGTCTGGATTCTGGATTATCCCGAAGGATTGCCCTTGCCCTTGTAATCGGAAATGGGGGTGAACTTGGTTCTCACCCTAATTACTAATTTTTCAGTTATGCTTTACTCACAAAGATCGGTCAACTGGAGAATATTTGATTTAAATGGTGCAGCCACTTTATAGATTATGAGTTTAATGGGGTTACTTATAATTGTGGGGAGAAATTGATATTCTGTGAAATTTTATATTAATTTTGCGACATTTCAATTCAAATTTGTTTGCTATAATAATAGCATACAGTTTCATATAGCGTTATTAACTACATTGTTAGCTCTAACAATGAGTTAAAAGAAACAGTGACCAAAATTGCTGACACCACATGGTACACATTTTGTTATTTTAATATTTATAAGGTAAATAATAATAGTACGATAATGTTTCAATCAATTAATTATTACTTTAATGCATTTTATTGACATTTATTACAAACGTTGTTTTTTATTCCAATTCAACTTTCTTCTGTAATGTGATTAGCAGGTTTTATGGAAACAAGCAAAAGAATGCTAAATATAATTATTGAGAAAATAAATTTTGGTTAGTTTCCATATCTTCTTCCTCTTTCTTTATTAGGCAGTCGCCCGTGCTTCTTCATAAAACATATAAAAATAACATTTAATATAATTACATATATAGGCAATAATTAATTCTGGGATAGATACTTTTTGTAATGCAGAACATAGATCATACTTTAACTTTTTGAAATTACTAGGAACTTGATTGAAGATAAAAGAACAGTTATAGGTAAAGCTACGTTTGAAAAGAGAAGTACGGTGGATAGTTTCGTTTATGCAAATCAACACGAAATAAGATTTTATTAAAGAAGTGGACTGCCCGATGACAGTATACGATGTACCATGCCTGGAAAGTGTACGCCTTTGTTCCATTGTTAACCACCCAAAATCTGAAATTAGCGACCTGACAGAATCATACTTCCTCAAATCAAAGACAAATCTAACACACATATTTTGTACTCTCTGTATTCGTTGAATGTCACTTGCCATAAGACAGGGACCATATAAAACATCGCAGTAGTTAAATATAGAGAGTACAAGGAAGTTCACCAGTAACGATTTGTATTTAGTTGACAAGACGAAGCGATTCATATATAATATATATATTTTTTAGGGCTAGATATGCTACCTTTATTAAGAGATTGACAAATTGTGAAAATCTTAATTCATAATCCGTTAATAGACCTAGATTTTTATGATTGGATGTGAATTTAAGTTTTGTGCCATGCAATTTAACAACCAATAGATTATTATTAATTGGATGCTGTCTAATATTTTTCAAATTTTTCTTGTATTTTTTTTTCAGTTTTAATATGAATTTTGCACTACCGAAAAAACTGCACTACTCGTTTTTAGTGGACTTTATTTTCCCAGTCGTGCGACAAACTTTGTTATCGTTAATTAGCCCTTTTATGCCGTTATCTTCCATCGCGTCAAAATTCATTGTGCCATATTTTACTTAAATACGCTTTACTGACTTTATGTGTATTAAATTTGCTGGTTACAACAGATTTAGATTATCTGTTCCAATTTTGGAGTTATAGGCAATCAAATAATATTTTGTTAATCTAATCAATGTATGTACTTATTATGCTAGGGTGACATAAGTGAACAGTTATATAATGGGTTGAAAGAATTTCATGTCACCGTAGCGTAATATTGCGAATAACGGCACTATACCGGATATCCTATTTAAATCATACGGCCCATGGTCTCTGGATCTGCCTAGTATTAGTTTCATTACTTCTCGTATGACGCAAATAGCTTAGTTCGGGTTGTGTGCTTTTTAGAATGTTATGTATTACACCTTGGATATATTAACATAATATATAGGTCACTTTTGTTTATATTGTATATTATGTTTATTATTAATATATGTTCTAATTATTTTTGGATAAACAATTAAAATTTAATGGTTTGTTTTTGGACAGGTATTAAACAAAATCAAACATTTTATATAGGTCACTCATTGTTTATTTTAATAATAAATTATAAATTAATGGACCATATGTATTTATTTATTTTATATTAAAATTGACTCAATTTTGCAATAAATTTCGACAGGTGTGCAATTTAAGTTTACCATCGTTGCTATTTCGAGAACCGTAAGAGCAATAGAGGTTTGTTAAATTAAAAAACAATTTCTATTGTACAAGACTATTACTATTACCAGTGATTTTCAAATTACGGCATATAACTTTCTTATTTTAAATAGGATTTTTATTCACTTATTTGATTTAATATTGTTTAATAAATACATCGAAATAAACCTATTATAATAACTAAGAAAAATACAAGTTTAATTTAGATGTATTATTACAACTGAAACAAGAGTACTTTGGATAGAAAACGAACAAAAAATATCATCTTTGCGAGATTAAAAATGTTCAATTTATTCTTAAAATTGACACTATTAGAACATAAGAATTAGCAACAAACAATGAAACAATGTTATCCAGAATAATATTATCAATAATTTTTTTATTAAAAATTTACTCAGCGTTTTTCTGTAATTTTATTAGGATACTAGCGGACTGGGTAGGCAGATGTCCTGCCGCAGACCTCGCTAGCAAAATAAATTTCTTGAAAAAATCTTTTTTTCCCGACCGGGAGAGAAACTAAGTTTGTATGATACAAAAATTCTGACAGAAACAGCCAATTTCATATCTACGGGAGATTTGTGCACTTTCTCTCCCGTCGTGAGGGAAAGTGCTCAAATAATGTGAAAAATGAACAAAATAATACAAATCAAATGTAACTAACATAAATTATATTACAATTCAAATAATTGTGAAATACATAAAACCATCATAAATATTGGGGTTGTGAAAAAAATGATATATATTATCTACCCCTACTTTTTTTTTGTAAAGCGGTCTCAACTGCATGGTTATATGCCGCCTCGGTTCCTCGTTTTCGGTGGTGTGACAACGACACGCAGTGTTCGCTGGTATAGGTGTTCGCAAAGCGGTCACCCATCCAACTACTAACCGCGGACAGCCTTGCTTAACTTGCGTTATCGAGTGAACCGGATTTACCCCTATTATAAACTTTATTATTATGAGCAAATAATCATTACTTGTAAAATGTATGTTTACAAAATCTCCAATTAAACAAATCTAGTGAATAGTCATAAAATCCGAATGAATCATTTATTTTGCACTATTAGCAGTAAACAGTGTTTAATTGCACATAAAATAATTGCAGCTAATTCTATCTAGCTTCCCTCCCCCTCGTTGCTATGGACTCGCCTATTCCATACGCGTGGCAACAGTTAAATAAGCCGTGTGGGAACAAGTGAATTTAAATTATCCACGGTAGGGGTGGCAGGGTGAAATAGTGGCGATAGTGATAGTGAAATATACACTAGTGCAGATTTAAAGTGTGTCGCATTGACAGGAGTTGTGATAGGGTCGGAACTATCTACCCCTCACCGTATGTTGTGGTAGATTCTAGGGAGGGATGATACAGTGTGAAATTTCAATGATGTTTTGATTGCGAAAAATTTAAATATTTTATTAATGTTATTTGCTACCCCTAAATAAAATATTTGGATAATGGCCAGTTTCCTAGCTACCAGTAATTCATAATTCAAAATGTAACATAATGAATAAAGAGTAGTAGTATAATTTCTACACTTTATGCTGTTCTATATTGTTATTGCTGTTATTAATTTTTATTTACTAACAAATATAAAACAGATGCTTAGTCTGTTTACTTATACCAATGAATATATACATGGTAATAATATCAGTAATATTATTTGGAATATAAAGTGTTATGAGTAATTTTCTAGTATCTGCTTCCTGTTTTAAGAAAACTAATTATATGTGTAATAGTTATTTGCAATATGGCAATAAATATTTATTAAGAATTGAGTTCAAATGTCAAAATGATTTTGTCGCTCCATCAATTGTTTTTATACAAGTTTCTTCAATCCTACGGAGTTTAGTATCAAATTTGAGGACTCAGGGAGAAGACTTGAAATGTTAAAAATTAATTTTTGACGATCGTCAATTTTTTTTATAGAAATTATTTAAATCCTACCGAGTTTGATAACAAATTCAAGGTCACAAGGAGAACAAATAAAAATGTCATAAAATTATTTCAAATAATCTTCGATTGTTTTTTACAATATTTAATTATAATTGAATTTTGTCAAGTTTGGTATCAAAAGTTTCCCAAAGGAGAAATGTAAAAAATTACGTTTGTACGATCGTCACCTGTTTTTATAATAGTTATTATAATTATTTTGTGTTGGACATCTAATTGAAGTTTTCAGAAGCGGGAATTTATATTATCATGTTATTTTCAAAATATATACATATATACATAATTTTTTTAGGCATTCTTAATTTTCTTATGTTGTTTGTGTATTTATTTATATTTTAATAATCATAGTTACTATGAGAATAAACATATAAGTGAAACATCTAATTCTATATTTATTATATTTTATGTATAGAAAGTTTCCTGGAGCCCACACCAGATTTTTTAAATCAGAATTTTAATAGTAAAAATCAGTTGAAGCCGAAAAACGTCGTGTAAGTATAGGGAAGAAGAAAAAGTTTTACGAAAATGCATATTTTGAGGTCCCCTCATTCCATTGTCTCAATGACGTCTGTATGGATGGATGGATGGATGTGTAATTGTGTATCCGTGTATTTATAACTCACGAACGAGAAACGGGGTAACAAAATTTCATAATTGTAAATTTCAGTAAAATTCAGTAACAATTGCGAAACCAGAAATGGAAGTATAATTTACAATCTTCTTCCTCTTACCTTTACCATTAAATCCTTTTTCGTAACAATGTTGTCTCATTCCTGAGACGACCAATAAATCGAACGCAGTGTTATTATTTTAATTTGATTATAGTCGAACGGAGCATACTGTTGTCTTTTTCACGGAATGTACTTCCAAACCATTTGCCGATTTCGTTTCTGCAACAATTACAATTCGGGAGTGCATTTACCCCAAGTCTCTTGAGTATTCATCAGTTATTCGTGGTCCACAATCCACGAGCCTGGCAGACCGACACGCCGACAGACAATAGGAAAAAATGAACTGGTTGTGCACATGTTAACTGAAGACTCAGCGCACGCGCATGACTCGTGTTGGTGCTCTTGCGCTCGTGATTTGGGTGATGGTGATGAACCCTCTCTGAAGACCCACCACGCACCGCAAGCCACTTGCCACCTGTCATGCATCCGTGAATCGCATATATTATCTCGTTATTATTTTTTGTTCTCTTGCTGCTTTGGAGCGCAATGTCGTAAAGTTTTTGTTGGTGTTGTTGATTCTTTAAAGGTTTATTTTAAATAAATTATCGTTAATTTATTACGTTTTTTATTAACTGGAAATTATGGCATAGCTCTTTGAAAAGTCTACATGCTATATTTCATTTAATATGTTTTCTTCTTACTTTTTCTTATTACGAAATAAAATTCTGTCTCAATTTTTATACAAATACACATTTTCACCACATACGCATGAGGTTCCCACGCCGCTAAAATCTTTAGCGGGTGTGTGTGTGTGTATGTATGTGATATGACCGCTGGTAACTATGCATTTCTCAGGAGCTGGAAATAAAATATCTGAATATTACAAGGAGTAAAATATTAACCTACGGATGTGAATCATGACAAGACTACTTACAAAGAAAATGAAAAGTAAAGTTCAAGCTTCAAGCGTTATAGATGAAATATCTGCGTAGAGTTAAGGGAGTAACTATGAGAAACAGAATACGTAACCAACATATTAGGGAAGAACTAGAACAAACCTACATTCGAATCCATCGAACGAAGACAGCTGGAATGATGGTGACATATGGAGAGAATGGATAATAACAGGCTAGTGTGGAGAGTATGGACGCCAAAAATCAAGAAGAGTGAGACATGGGAAGTACAACAAAAGAAGAACAATCCCTTCACCTTGGAATAGAAGGGAATCTGTTTAAGTACAAAGAGTAATAATGTTGGACAGTATAAAAAACGAAATAACAAATGAACAGTTGCAATGCAAGTCATAGATATAAGACAACTAATACGGTGGGGGCCATAAGATAAGAAGAATGAATCAAGACCGGTGCGGCAAATTTAGATGAGAAACATGAAGGGATCAAGGATGAACAAAAGACACCTGGGATACCATCATCAACAAGGCTCTGAAGAAGAAGTTGCACTACAAGATACATGAAGGATGGCGATGAATAAGAAACAATGGGCGATATTTGTGAACGATTAAGAGACTTTTTACACCCTGCACCTTACGTTAAAAGTAAATATCATTATTTTCTGGTTTCCATAAAAGCAAGTACATATCTCACAAAATTTGATAATTTGCTGTTACTTTAATTTTAAATTATGCACCCAACAAAATATAATGGCAAAAGCAAAATATAGAAATCTTTTTAATTAATGGAACTTATTTTATAAAATAAAATTTCATCATTTAATAACCTCTAAATTTATGAAAAAAAAAAACTAAAAGTACTAAATAATTGACTTATTTCCAGGCATCTAAAATTCTTCTGAATCTCACACCCATTATAAACCAACGTATTCTGGACACGATCATGTCTTGTGTACCCCCACGCCCCATATAATACCCCACAAATACATCATTTCCGCAGCAGTTATACACTGTTCATGCTTCTTCATTCATACCTAAAATTCACTACCATTTTCCATACATCAATGGTTGCTATATGTAATTACATATTTAATAAATGGGACAAATAGCTCCATGGTAACGCATCGGACTGAGAATGATGATATCTTCAGTTCAAATCTCACAGCCGATAGTTGCCAACTATTATTACAGATAAAATTCAGTTTATAGTGTGTCAGGTATGACAAAAAAGTTACAATGTAAAAAGAACAATTGTGTGTTTCACGTTAATAATTCCTCGAAGCTATAACTTAAAAATTTCTTAATGGAGTAAAAGAAGTTGTTTCGTTCCTTGTAAGACAAATTTTCACTTTAAATTTTAATTTATTCATGTTAAGAGTTGTAAGAACTTGAGGCAAGTTATTATACAAATGAAGATTATTTATAGATTTTTGGAGTCTAAATCGCGATTTACGCAACATTTTTGTAGATTTTGTATCGTAGTATTGATAACCGCACACGCAGAAAAATACATTACCAAAACCTGCGAATTGTATTTATTAATAGGTATGTATACAATATTATAACGTCCTATGGCTATGGTTAACTTTTACTCAGAATACTTAAAACCCAGTATCATGCAGACACTCGCCTTTCAATCTTTCATTATATATAACGTGTATTCAGTTGTACATATATGCATTTGTAATAATATACTTCAACAATGTGCCGAGAAAATAATGTAATTATCTGCAGAACCCCAGAAGAAGACACCAAAAGTTTCCAAACCTTTTATGCACTTCTGAGAAACCAAGCGAATACTTCCTCTTTCACATTGTCAGCGTGGCGTATCTGTATTTCTCACATAATCATGCGTGCGACATGTGTAGTGTAAATGAGTTAACAACTTGTTTAGTTTAAAGTGAAGCGAGGAAAACGAAAACGCCTCATCGCCACATCGCCTCACGCTTGCGTGGTCTTTGTCGGCTGCTGGGCTGCTGAAGCGTGGGAACCTACCGCAGAACCACACAGCAACACCAGCACCACGACTACGTAACACTTCGTGTCGTGATGGGTGATGTGTCGTGCCGAGTAATAAGCGTGTCGCCGATAGGTCGACGGGTCAATTGGTATCGTGGTATTTGCAGTATGGCGCCGTGGTTTTTATAAAGTTTGGGGTTTAATTGGCTCTGGGCTGGACAATGCTCGGACTTGACACTCTTGCTTTGCAAGCGAACACCTACCTCGCTAGTATCCACTACTAACAAATATACAATCGCGTAGATCTAATTCTCTAAATCTAAATCTCAAATCAGGAGATGCAGAAGATACACAGAAGAAGATGAAACAATTGAACACATGCTCACAGAAAAAGGATTGAGCAGGGCGGAAGTACTTCACAATACATGGACGAGAGGGGACCTGAAAAGCGTGAGAAGGGGATAGTGAAACAATCAAATAATTGAAATCTAATATGCAAAACAGAAAGACACAAATATATAAATTTCACATTCTAATGTTGAGCAGGTCGACGAAATATCGTATATAAGTGAAACAATATTGAAGTAATTAATTTAAGTAATCTCTCATCAAACTACATATTTGGCCGAGTAATTCAAAAAAGAAAACTAATAATGGTGCCTTTACTTTGGAAATATAACGGAAGGTAGTTTTCTACCTTAAAATGATTTCGGGTTCAAATTTTATTATAGTGTATTCAATGATACAGTAATTTGATGTAGGGAGCGACAACGCAGTATATGCTGTTCGCAAAGTACTTTTACATAGTGGAAGTGATACAAAATGTTTAAAAGAACAAAGATGTACTCATTTTTTTTTTATATACATAGCGTAAAGAAAATATATTTATTAATAGATGTGAGTACGTATTAGTAGTTAAGACAAGTGCATTACAAAATATTCCTAATAGTTCATGGTGGATCACCCTTCTAATGTAGAGTACCAGTCTACTAATTTAGATCAAACGTATTCCCTACTACAGCTATGAAGAAGCTCTACTTCTGTCAGTACTAAATATAGATCATAGATTTATGTGAAATAATTAATTTTGATAACGAATGATAGCGGCATAATAATAATCTTTCTTTCGTTTTGTTGCAGTGTGTCAGTACCAGGTTACCAGGGTAACCTGACATCAGTCCTGACGAACACCATTCCTCCCTGGGAGCGCTTCGGAGTCGAATTCATCCTCACATTCATGGTGGTGTTTACCTACTTTGTATCCATGGACACCTACAGGAAGTGGATGGGCAGTTCTGCACTTGCCATCGGTGCTGCGTACAGCGCTTGCACTTTCGTTTCGGTGAGTAAAGACGCCACAACATATTATGCAAGTTGAGGATTAACAAAATTGTGATTTTCGAAAGGGAAAAGTCGATCAGAGAGCTATAGAATTTGTTATTTCATATGTCAGTTATTTTCTTATTCTGGGCCTTCTGAATATTTCAAATACTGCTAAACGAAAAATACAACTCAGATGAAAAAATTTGAATAATTTACCGTGGATACTTGAAGGTTAAATTAAGAAGCATTGATAAAATACTTTTAAAATCCAATGCCTGCTTTTGTTTTGAATGTTATCAGTTACCAAGATGTAGGCGTACAGTTTTCATTACTTATTCTCTAAAATATGTACAAATATAGCATCAGGTCTTTTACTAATTTTGAGTGTTGAACTCTGTTTTCGCTAATTACAGTAAGGGCCGATATTTCCATCTATGAATAAAGTATCGAATAAATTATTCGCCGAATAAATGAAAAATGTCGCATCGAAATCATATCTCAAATGATACTTATTATACTAGCTGTCATTTTTTGATGCGTATTTTTTTATTTATTCCGAATAACTTATTCCGAAGTTTATTCGTAGATGGAAATTTCGGCCCTAAGTGATATATTTTTACGCATGAAATGCGATTATCACCGTCAAGTCACGGCCTTCAGAGAAATTAGTGGAGGAGGAACCACAAGGGTAAATGGTAACTGTCAGCTGTGGGATACGAACTGAGGATTTCATAATGTGCCATCACGGAACTATTTACTCTATCATTTTTTATTCTCAATCAAAATAATTGCATTGTTTAAAATTCGAAGTGAATATTTCCTATTGAAACGAATACAATAGATAAATTCTTTAAGTTTTGTACTAAAATTAGTTGTTGAAAAATGCTATACTAAAAGAAAAATACGCAATCTTATTATGTCCATAGTGTTAAAATCAAAAATTCATCTTTGTTAATATTGGATAATAGTTTTAAGAGCGCAACGAAGGTTTGAACTGATCTTAGTGAGTGAGTAAAATGCCCCTGAATACGTCCGCTGATCATTACCATCCCGCCATTCAAGTTGGAAGGTCGCCGGCGGCAAAAGAAACCAAAAATCAAGAATCGAACCTGAACTCAAAAGCGACCGCGCCAAACGCATTGAAATACCTAAAGAGCAGGTGCAACTCCAAACCAAGATCACCCAATCAGCAACCAGCCAGCAAGCGCGCTGACGCTGAGCAGTACGAGCAGTTCTCGTTCACAAACCATTTCAGATTACAGTCCTCGTTTTAAGACCAGCAGGCAGACCAGAAAACAAGAATTGAGAAATGCCAACGAGAAGCGATATTATGTTTGCGCGAAGTCTTATCGCCCAGATATGACGCAGACTTGCAGAGCTGTTGATTTGTTTACCTGCCGATGTGACTTTGATGATGTCTGGAAATTATCGCTAAGCTCGATATCGTTTTTTTTTTTATTTTTTCCTCCAGATTTTCTCCGTATTTCGGCACGTGTAATAAGTTGAGAGTTTTTAAAGAAATTGTTTAGGATTAAATTTGTACACTTTAGTGTAATGCAACGTTTCAACAGTTCTACCAGTTTTTAATTATATAATATTTTTCTTAATTATAGAGTATTAATTTATGACGAAAACGGAAAAATAATGAATAATTACTGTTTTTCTGGTAACTCATAAACTATATAAATATTGTCACGTCTGCTTCTAAATTACATAGGGGTAGCTTACGCATTCCTTTGTAAACATGTGTTTGTAATTAATATCTAAATATGGGGGTACTAATCCATTCAGATAAAACATAAATACAGATATTTCAGTTTCTTGCTCATTTATTATCACAAAATACAAATACATATGGGTGGTCGGAAATATTCCTACAAATTTTGTACACATACAAAAGACAATTGCTTATTTGAAGAAGTCTTATAAGTCTTCAGATCTATATCTAGCTTTAGGAAATCTGGTTTCTCAATCAAGTTACCCGTAAACAATATTGGAATACAAATTCATTTCTATTTCAATTGCTAAACGTCAATATTGCACTCGAATATTGTTTCTTGTACATGAACGTTAAACTCGGAATGTACTATATAATATCGCTCGATAATAATATAGCGAAAAAAGCACTAGAATGAAAATCTGCAAGGAAGAAGACGACCTGGTCGTCCACGATTAACCTACAGGTGATCAGTACTGAAAGAAGCAGAAAGAAACGACTAAACATGAAGATAAATTAAGCTAATAACTGTCAATAGTATAGTTGGAAACAATTCGTTGAGGCCCAATGCTCCGCAACGGCGTTAAAGGAACAGTAGATAGATCGCGCCTTCTGTGTCTGTCTATACATTTTATAATTATAGCTTCCATTTTGATTCAAGATGGTGGAAGAATGTTGTACTATATAAACAATTCTGCCCAATCTTGAACAAATCTATTAGTACACCAAATTTAAAGTTCCAACTTTCACTAAAAACTAAATCTGTTTTTTCCAGATGCCGTATTTGAACCCAGCACGGTCTCTCGGTCCATCCTTCGTAATGAACAAATGGGACAGCCACTGGGTGTACTGGATCGGCCCTCTAGTTGGTGGAATGATGTCTGGTTTGATATATGAGTTCATTTTCAACCCCCGAAGACACGTTCGTAGACAGAAAGACTCCATCGACGGTGATTCTTCTAGTATCCATTCCGATGAGGACACCTATGATGACTTGGACAAACCAGCAGGTTCTAAGTTCCATGGATCCACCTATAACACCTACAGACCTGCTGGAGCAACCGGTGGACCTAACTCTGCTTCTGGTAAGATACTTTCAAATTTAAATAATCATAAAAATTACATATTTAAGACACTGGATTTTAGTAGGTTACGTTTTATATATAAACCCAATTTTATTAGAATTGAATTAAAAATAACGGTTTTACAAATTTTACGAATAGGCTTGTTGAAATGTTTAAAAATGGAGAAAATTTTCACTATCACTAATTACATGAGGCGAGTGTTTGTAGCGTGCAAGATATTGGGTGCTCTGGTTAGTTTTGCTCGAATCATGATTGAGTATATTGGTGTGTAAGTGCCTAGTGTGTACATTGTTGTATGGTTCAAAATGGTGGGTGTTGGTATACGTTGGTGTACGCTAAGTGTGTAAGATTGAGAAAAATGTTGTTAAAAAGTGAAAGTAAGTGAATTGAAGTGGTTTGGCCATTTCGAGCGGAAGTCTAATGAGAGGTTGGTGAAACTAATATATGCGGACGAGATTGAGGGTGAACGATTGCGTGGGCGTGCGAGGAAAAAGTGGTTAGATAAGATTGATAGTTTGTTGCGAGTGAACGAATATAAATATGAATGACTGTGAAGAATATGACTGCCTACGGGGCGAAAGTGGCATGCCAGGTAAAAATGTTTGTAGGAAATTGATTGTTGGTTGATTGTGCTCAGATTTCGTGCTATCCCACTGTGTGGAATATGTATGTATAAATCTAATAAATGTGTATCATTTTCAGGAGGTTACTGTGCAAGCGTAGCATCTGCAAGCTTATATTCCGCACCACCAACCAAACTCGAACGCGTGGAATCTCTTTACGGAGGCACCAAGTCCCTGTACTGCAAATCACCGCCATTAACTCGAGCCAATTTGAATCGTTCCCAATCAGTGTACGCTAAATCCAACACGGCTATCAACCGCGACATCATGCCAAGGCCAGGGCCACTAGTTCCTGCACAGTCTCTCTACCCAATGAGGCTGAACCAACAGAACCAGAGTTCCCACGTTCAGAACCAAAACGTGCAGAACCAAATGCAACAACGATCCGAAAGCGTTTATGGAGTTCGGGCCGTAGCTCCTGGAATGGCATCTAGAACTGAAGGAGCAGGAGGATATGGAAACACCACTGGAGGTAATTCAAGCATTTATGGAACTAGGAATAATCCTTCTGGATCTGCAGATCAACCTAAATATGAAGAAAACCAGAAATTCACTCGAGGAAATAGACCAGAATCAATGTATGGAATGGTTTCAGGACAACAAAGACGAGGACAGTCAGCTCAGTCAGATGATTCTAGCTACGGATCATACCATGGATCGAATACCACCCCTAGAAATGCTAGTAATACGAACGGAAATTATTCTTCTACCAGCGGATACAACGCAAAAGGTAACCCCCCTACCGGTGGAACAGCAGAGTACAGCAGACGGCAAGTAGGAGGATCTGAAATAAGGCAATCACCCCCAACTCAATTATTATCGACTGTGTCGAATTCTAACAGTTTTCATCATAGCAGACCACCTCCTTCTCAACATTCACCAAATTCTCAGTATTAATATGTAAAATATTTGTTGTTTTATATATGCTTACTCCTAGGGACTGATAAACGAGGTGTAGATTTAAACTCGTAATTATTTGTTTTTTATTTTATTTTAATACGTATTTTTGTATTTGTTGGTAGCTGTACATAGTTATTTATTTGCTACCCTTCTAGTTTTTAATTAGTGTAAAATAAAAATATGTTAGGTTAGCTAAGATGTATATGTGACCAAATGTATTTATGTTTTGTAAGTATCTTAATAAATATGTTCTATTGGACAACGAAACATACATTATGAAACAAATTAATCCTAACTCTTTTCATAAAGCTAACTCCAACATTCACCTATTTTTTCTAAATAAAATATATATCTAATCAAAAATTCAATAGCCCGTAAAATAAGACTATAAGTCTTATAATATATACTATTGCTATAATAATGTTTATGTGGGTAAAAAATATTAAATGAGTAAATTAAACAAATTATTTGTTTATCAAATTAAATTTTTTAACTATTTATTGAATATTTAATTCTACTACAAAAATAAATTCAATAATCGCGCTTATGATGATTCTACACATAGTCGTTTCCTATTGGTTGAAAATAACCTAATGTTTTGAATGTAGTGTACTCGCGCTCCGAACGTTTTCAACGTATTGTATGTATTTATCATCACGCAAATGTCATTTGTTTCTCCTCTGTAATAATGAAACGTTAGTATACTTGGTGTATTTAACTCAGCCATTATTTATAAATAAGTATTTCATTATAAATCTTGTAGTTTCTATATAAACTTATATTATCGTTAAATGTTTTGTTCAAATATCAAAATATTGGTTTGTGTACTAAGTAGGTGTGAGGTTATGTGTTGAAAACAGTCCAATATGATTTTATTTCCAGGCTTTAATATCAGCAGAATCCTAGAATTATAATAATATTTTCCTTTGTTTATTAGTTACGTAATCAAACATGAGTGATAACGAAGATCCTGGACGAAGGCACGAAAATGAAGACGAAAATGAAGACGAAAATGACATCTTCCAAGAGAGAGCCGCTTACATGCATGATTTGGAAGAATGGATTTCCCAAGCCAGAACATGGCACAACATTTCAACCAACTTCCCTTATTACTTATTGAATCGTACACCCTCGTCTAGTGATACTTTAAGCGTAGAATCAGATATAATTGACAACCATTATCCGCTTCTGGCTGGTAGTATTTGGCTTATTTTCTACATGTATTTAACATAAAGCATATAATAGAATTTCTAGGTTTATTAAATAATGAAGCTTATGAATTCGTGATACCCCCCGTATGGAAACGACTCGTCGCAGAAGCAGTTGATTTCGTGATTCTCTTCGTCGTCAAACTTATTCTCACCTTGATTGCTTTGGAAATTATCGACACTTCGTAAGTACACATAACTATATTTCCCTCGATATTCAATTTATAATTTGCTAATTTGTTCAGGAGCTGGCAGTTTCTCAAGGAAGATTTCATTTCCAATCTGGCCGATATTCACCTGGGAACGGAGATAACAACAGGCATAGTGATTTTAGAAGGCATACATAGAGTCGTGGTGTGCGCTTACGAGGTAGTATTATTATTATTTATTTTTTAATATAATTTTAATCAGTGCAATAACTGTACCCAGGTTCTTTAATTTACAATCAAACTAACAGATTAGAATAATAAATATATTGAACAATAAAATACTTAAAATAGCACATTTATCAGTTATTATTATGACATTTCTTAATGCTTTATTATCATAATGATAAAGCAGATTACCGAATGTTATTATCACTTATTAGTCTAAATGAGGTCAGCTTATGTATACGTGTAACTATTATAGTTTTGTTTTATTTTTTGTGAACAAATTATTTCTTTAAATTAGACATTTAATAATTAAGGATAGGAATTTTTATTTAGAACATTGGTGCGTTTAATTAAACTAAATTGGAGTAATTAACTGAACTGATTGTTAAACATAAGTACTTATTTCCGTAGGCGCTAGGTTCTGGTTTACGTTGTTATCTTCCTGGTATAACTCATTATTTTATCGGTAATTTGATTCCTGAAATGTAATTCCTGAAAAATTTCACAATCGTTTTCATTTTGGGAATTCTTACTGACTGTTTTTTACTGGAGACATTTTCTCTACTGTAAATTTGCTAATTAAAAGTTTTACACTTAGAATACTACTAAGGCTTTAAACAGTATTATTAATCAGGGCTTTAAGTACCGTGATACTTAATTCGCGACCTATTCATGCTACAGAATACGACGGCCTTTGGTTACTTCTGTTACCAGTGCAGAGAGAGGTTTTTGTGCGGCTAGAACTATATTTATTTTTATACTGAAAGTAAATTTTGCGCTAGTTAAATTACTGAACATAAAATATATTCTCAGACATTTTACATTTTTTTTCTCCTGAATTTGCAGGCTTTATTTGTTTTAAATTTACATATTACAGTGTAACATTAATAGAAATTTTTAAATGAAGTTTCTTAAAAGAATTGTTACATTTAAATACAGTGGTGAGCTATGAAATTTTTAACAAAGGGTTCGCTCATAGTTCAATTTAATAAAAAAAAAAAAATGTGTTAATTATATATTACTATTATAAAAATAATGCAGCTGCCACACAAAATTTCCTTCCTGTTTTACGTTTTGTGATCTTCTGGGATGAACCATAGCCTAGTGATAATTTTTCAAAAAAGATTTAATGTAAGGATGGGAATGAAATTCTTCCAAAGGTTTCTCATTTGAACAGATAATAGATAACAAGGTGCTCGCAAATTATAGAATAATTTAACAAATAGCTCGCGCGAGCCCCCAACACCTCACCACTGGTTAAATAAGTAATTCTTGTAAATTTTTGACAAATATTGCTTGTTTGCGTCAGATGAATCAAATCTACTAATTTCGGTTTATTATCCCTCTAATATAATAATTTTGTGAAACAGTCTAATGATCATAAATTTTAATTTCTTTCAGGTGTATTGGTTGCGAGGTTCGGGTGACGTTCGGTTTGGTTGTGCAACCCCTGGTAAATCCTTACTGGGCATAACGGTAATAGTCGGAACGAAGGTTCGTCTCTCGGAAGCTCGGAACAATCGACCTACCATACTTGTGTTTCCTGCCAAGGACCTAGGATTTCTTGTTGCCTTCGGAAGATCGTTTGTTAAGAACTGTATATTAGCTGTAATGTTTCCGTTCTGTTTTGCATTTTTTATGTTCCAATTCAACCGCACCGGTTACGACATAATATGTAACACAGTTGTAGTCGAATACGACCCGAATCCTCCGAAGAGGAATTTTGTGATTTAGTGTTGTTAATTTATTTTTGTGAATGAGGCTAGGGGCCAAAAATAATCCAAATTCCATTGGAGAAACAAAAGAAATATTTTTTTATTTAGAAAATTCTGTGAAAATTTAAAACATTTCCATATTTCTAAATACAATGCCAAAATACAAATATTAGTATTAACAGTTAGTTACCATTTGGTTCAATTTTAATTTAGATCTATCGGTGGTGTTATTTATGTAATAGACACAGTATAGCAAAATTCTTTAATATGTAAATATTCTGTAAATTAAAAAGTAACTTGTTTGTAAATAACTTTTCGTTCAAATACATTGTTATAAAATTGCATCTCAACAGCATTTAAGTTTCCTGTGATTGTCTGTACTTAATTTTGTTATGTTCATCTTAAAAGGTACGTATTACAAATTATTTTAAGTTTAATTTGTATACGGATGTGTTCTTACGAAAGGCATTGAATGGAACTGATGGTGTACGTATTGGTGAACGTATAGTGCCTGCGTTAGCTTATGCGGATGATGTTGCTGTGTTGGGTGAAACTGAGGAGCAATTGAGAAGAATGATTGTGAGCATAAATGAAGTAGGGAAAGGTTTAAATCTGCTATATAAATAACAATAACTGGGTATAAGTTCTGTAAAAATTTTATTAATAACACAACGTTTCGACAGCAAAGTGCTGCCTTCTTCAGGTGAAATATAAATTATAAACAAATAAATATGTAGTCAAGGATACAAGTTGACAAAATTTTGTCAAACGTGAATGTACCTAGAGATGCTCGATTGAGTGTTTATAATGGTGTGTTAGTGCCTACATTGATGTATGGTTCTGCTTGTTGGGTGTGGATGAAGAAGCATGATCGACGTATAACTGCTTTAGAAATTAGATATTTGAGAGGAGTGTGTGGGTATACGAGACGTGATCGTATATAAAATACATTGGTGTATGGTGAGTGTGAGATTGAGAAGAATGTTGTTAAGAAAGTGGGAGTGAGTCAATTGACGTGGTTTGGACATATTAAGCGAATGTCGAATGAAAGGTTGGTGAAACTAATATAAGTGGGTGAGAATGAAGGTGAACATTGCGTGGGCGTCCGAGGAATAACTGGTTGGGTATGATTGATGGTTTGTTGGGTGAACGAATGATTCCGAGTGTGAAGAATAAACAAGCATGTATGAATCGCAATGTGGACGAGGCGAAAGTGGTGTATCAAGAAAGGAATGTTTGGAGGAGATTGATTGTTGGTTGACTGTGTTTTTGGGTTCGACCTACCCCACTAAGTGGAATATAACGTGATGTTATATATGTATGTATGTATCAGAAACTCTTTTGTGTTATTTGTCATCATAGAGCAATATTAGTCCAATGAATATGAATAAAATGTTAATTATATATGTGTATATTACAATTGTTGGTGACTATTGTTGAATATATTTTATAGTGCTTATTTATAGGAATGACGCTGTACAATTTGAAAGCCGGGGACCGGGGCAGTTTGAATAGAATGAAATGATCGCTGCGTAGCCGATAACGTGGCATGTGGCGCCGCGAACAGCGACTGTGCTGCCAAGCAAAGGAGTGGTCGTGTGGTCGTTGACTGCCATCCTCGCTGCCGTGGCTCTTTCTGTCACTTTTGTCTATTCATGTATTTTACTGTGATACAAGTATTGTCGGTTCTGTAAAAATTTCAGTAGATTTTATTCAAAACCATGTCTACGTCTGGTGACTTCGGAAATCCGCTGCGGAAGTTTAAATTAGTGTTTCTTGGAGAGCAGAGTGGTATGTTGAATTATATTTATGACAGGCTGTGCATATCTATCCTATTTAATTATTTGTGTGCGTACTTTTTATGATATATTTCGTTTTTGCTGATTTGTGCATGCATTACAAGTGAAAGAATTACAATTCAAAAACGTCATGAATAGTTTGCGTGGGTGCTTAAGATTTTTGACACCTACATAACGGGAATAAGTTTGGGATTGTGTTGATAGATTACAATGAAATATATCATTATTTTATTCTCATCTATTGTAATGACTGTTTTTAATAACGTAGATGTATTTCTAATTTACAGTTGGCAAAACATCGCTTATTACAAGGTTTATGTATGACAGTTTTGATAACACCTATCAGGTAAGTTCATTACAATGTTTTATTATTTTGGAGGGCTATTTGAGTGCTTATTACACTGAAAGCTTCTTTATTTCTTATATTACTTTCTTTCCTTTCATAGCCAGTTACTTTTCCCAGTTTTACTTAACATAGATTTGTTGTGTCACTTGTTAGCTGTCACTTTCATTTTCTCGGGCAATTAAGTCACTAATGACTAGTAGCTATTGATATCAGTTGTATTTTTTTTAGTAATTATCTATGATTCACCCCAAAAAGGGGAAGGAACAGGTGTCTGTTATGATATCTAGGTGCTATCTTGAGAACTATTGATATATTTGTATTGGGAAATGGAGGGGGTACTTTTGCCTGTATGTAAGGTCAGGGTGGAGGATATTTGTCTCTGGCCTCATAAATAATGTAGATATTTTGTTCAAAGGTATTCCTTGCTACCTTGTTCCTTGTAGATACTTAACATTATATATTTACCTTTATTTATTACAAAACCTACACTGTATAAACATTATTTATGTAACTGTTTTTATTTATACATTCTTGAAGTATTTTAATTTCAAATACTTTTGGATATGCTGTTATGTGGTAATAATTAATAAATTAAAGCAGTCATTAATTTTTAACGACCATTTCGATAAAATATTTTATAAAGAGTACGTTTCATTTTATTGCTAAGATAAGTAAATCTACAATAAATTTAGGAATCGTAAAATCGTTCTACTTAAAATCGATTGAAAGCACATAGTAACATACAATTATGTCAAAAATAATGTTTGCTGTCTTTGTTTATTTAAAATTATCAGTAATTCGTGCTGCGTGGTACAGTTTCGTTTTATCAACATTGCATTTCGTAATCCAAACAAATCTCTTTATCTGTCTTAAATGTGGAAACTTGATCGATTTTTTAAATTATTTTTTACTAACAGATTATGTTACGTTACAGGCGACTATAGGAATTGACTTTTTGTCAAAAACAATGTATTTAGAAGATCGTACTGTACGACTGCAGTTATGGGATACGGCAGGACAGGAGAGATTTAGATCCTTAATCCCGTCTTATATTCGGGATTCCACTGTGGCTGTGGTTGTCTACGATATCACTAGTAAATATCCAATTTCATTGTACAGATGTTCTGAAAGTTCCTTACTGATTTCAAATTTCATAAAACTTTTTTTTAGTAAAACTTTTTTAAGTGGTTCTTAGACTTAATTACATTAAAATAAAACTATTTGAATTGGTAATAAGCTTTTCGGCTATACTTAAAACTAGTTTCCGTACTTTTTGAAAATTTTATGCGATATTAATTTTTACCGTTTCAAATTATATTATTGTACCTTCCGATAAAAATGAGGAAATATAATTTTAAAATTATAAATTAAAGTAATTTTCTCTCTTATTAATTTAGATCAATTAACAGTAACAATTAAATAATTAAAATCGCAACCTTATTAAATTCTTAATTTCACTAATTAAAACTATCGTTATTTCTAATTTATTTGAAAGTAAATTACAGAATTGTCAATTATTTTACAGATGCAAATTCTTTTCATCAAACGTCAAAGTGGATTGATGACGTGAGAACAGAACGTGGAAGTGATGTCATCATTATGTTAGTAGGTAACAAAACAGATTTATCAGACAAGAGACAAGTTAGCACTGAAGAAGGCGAACGAAAAGCCAAAGAACTGAATGTTATGTTCATTGAAACTAGCGCCAAAGCGGGATATAATGTCAAACAGGTATGTTTCTATGTTCATTTAAATATCTATCGCCAAATCTGTAGCAGTGACTCATGGGTCTTGTATTTATTTATTTTTAATCTGATTTGTTAAACAGGTTTCGAAAGATTGAATCATTAGATCGAAACTTGATTAGCGTTAAACACTTGAGATTGAAACTTATTTTACAATTGTTTAATTACAGTTAAATTAAGCAGGTAATTAAAAGTACCTGTTTATTTAAAAGTAGGTCATGTAAAAATCTATGTTTGCCGTGCAAAATAACGATATATTAAATTTAAAATACGCTTAATCCATAGTTATTTTTAAATATGTAAACCGTTAACATTTTACCGCAGTGAAGGGTGACTAATTTTTTTCTGTTCGAGGTTTCGAAAATTATTTTAGAGATAAAATTTTTGACAGTTGTCCTAGCTAAACTGTAAATGTCAAATAAATAAATTTATCATCACGCATTTGCGCTCTGCTTAGAGCAGATATCGGTATATAATTATTTATGCTCGTACGGTATCTGTCGTCAAATCATGGCCCCCAAGATGTTAATGGATGCTGTAGGGATCGAACTGAGTTGCTATGGGGTTGTTTTCACCATCTTTTCTAACATATACAGTTGTCTAAAATTAGAAATGTACTGTTCAATATCTTTTGACAAATTATAATTAATTTCTTAGCTGATATAAACGATTTCTAGAATATTGTTTTCCAACAAGTAATGGTAGTTTTGTTGAATGTAATTTAATGAATTTAATGTAAATAGTAGTGACGCCATCTGTTGCTGACAGTTTATTGATTGTGTTCCTCTTCCAGCTTTTCAGGCGCGTGGCCGCCGCTCTACCTGGTATGGACTCCACTGAGAACAAGCCACCAGAAGACAGTATCCTTTTTTATACGTTGCATGTGCTGTTGTATCTAGTTCTAGTTCTAGTACTAGTTCACAGATTTCAGTGGTTTCATTTACCGTTGCGTATTTTTCGTTGGGTAGTAAGATAATGCTATAGAAAAGGATAATAAATACTATGTACGAAATTCTGCCGGTCTTTTTAGAAGTTAAATATCTTTCGCAAAACGTGAAATCTAAGAATTTTGTATGAAGAATTTATTTATTTTGTATGGCATTTAAATTGTTCTTTTTCGTTTATGATTTTTCCTTAATTATGTTCTTAGTGCAAGAAGTGGTATTGAAAGACACCCCCAACGAAGTAAAAGATCCAGATGGAGGTTGTGCATGCTGAAACTTACCCTGATAACTTATCGTTAGAGCTTAGGGTGACTGATCATTCGATGACACATAAAGTTGATAAATTTTTATATGACTGTTTTTGAATTTTTCGCAACGGAACTATATTATGTACCGATCACTGCAGCTTCATTTCAGCACATAATATAGTTCAGTTTGTTGCTCCTCTGCACTTCTCACTGAATGTAAGAGCTTAGAGTTTCTCGTTCTGATAATAGTTACCCAGCAATACCTGTTACAGCAGCAGTTTTAAATTTTTTTATTCTATTCTAGTTCTGTGCAATCATTTGCTCTACACTTGGGCACTGCCGCACGATAACTCATTCATACTATTTATATTTTTAGTGAATCTGTATGATACTTGTAATGTTTTAAATTTTTATAAGTCCAGTTGATGATACTTTGTTTGGCCAATAAACTATATTATGTTCTGAATACTTCACATTCACTTTGGCAGATATTTCAATGGGGTTTCCACGTTTGTGTATATAAATATTAGATCCATCCCAATTTTTAATGTTTAGAAATTAAACAACTTATTTGTAGTAATAATTGACGAAAGTTTCTGTTTTTCAATGAAACAGATATAGCGACTTACAGTAGTAACACACAATTTAGTTTTCTGTTAGTTTTATGAAAATAGTATTGCAGCTAATTTTTCATATTTTTTTAAAATCCTTAGGCGTGGAGATCGGCATTGTTGAACTGTACTGATTTTCGACAGCTTTGAAATTCACATAATATAGTGAATGTATCTATTTGGTGTAACATTCTCATTTAGGTTAGTTTTAGTAAATCTTAAATCGTCATTGGGCATTAATTTTAATAATTATTGGGAACAAAATCGTTAATTCCAGTGTTTTATTAAAATATTTTTTATTCTTAAATAACAATAACTGTGAAGGTACATTGAACAAATGTACATAGATAAATTCAGTTATTCTTATGTTGCCAAATCAGTTGTTCTGTTAAGAACTCAAACGGTTGTTGATTCACGACATTGATGAATGTTGTTCTACGAGATGTTTATTTGCTTTGCTTGAAGCACAGCATCATACAACTTTTGATATTTAGGCATTTTAAAAGTATTTTATAAATATCTCGCATGTGTATTTCAGATACACACTATTTATTATCAGTTTAGAAATTGTAATGTACAGATTTTTTAGGAATAATATTAATATATAATTTTATTTATGGTTAAAATGAACTTAAGTTGTATTTGATAAAGGCTAATAATTATATTTGTCTCATAAAATCGTTTTATTTTTCGTTGGACAGCCATTGGCATGCATGCTTACTTGCACGGCACAGCAATATGGCCGCATTCGTTGCAGATCGCACCTGGAGATGTAAAATGCACTACACCCAAATGCACTTCACACCATACCCTTCATAAGACGTGAACAACTAAAACGGGAACAGTGGCATTATTCAAAATCAGTCAAAATTAGAATACGATTGAAACAATGACTATAAACTCTGGTCGTTCCTAGACGTTTCGCTAGTTTTTGTCTTAAACTGAATATTGAGACAAAAGGAAATTATTTACAGAACAATTACCGCTAAT
This sequence comes from Poecilus cupreus, assembly GCA_963942605.1. NCBI lineage: Eukaryota > Metazoa > Arthropoda > Insecta > Coleoptera > Carabidae > Poecilus > Poecilus cupreus. The sequence goes on along the minus strand of OZ012715.1, from coordinate 5,229,635 downwards.
ATGTTCAACAACTCCTTGATATCCACGCAATCGCTCACACATAATTTCGATAAATATTGTTAATCTGCATTCATGCTAGCGGTTATTTTTTGTTAATAAATACCTTGAAATATTGGAAATGTTTTTTGAATGAAAAGAGTTTCTAGTTTGAAATGAGATGTTTTATTTTATTGATTTTGGATAAATATGGTAATACTATCGAATTTTACATCTCGAGTTGACCGGACGATTTAAATCACTTGTTTTCCTTAATACTGTGCAGCTGTTGATTTGCAAACGCAACCTCCTCTCCAAAACGAACAACAAGATTCTGAAGGCGGCTGCATGTGCTGAAGGCACATACCATTCATTTAAATGTTACACAAACCTCCAGAAAAGCTAAATACTTGATTCGTTTAAAACTTCGATCTCTGTCAAAACGCTACAAATATTTTATTCGTTGCTATTCCGTTGTATTATTATTAATTATGCCCAGTAGTATAAATATAATATTACAAAATTGCTGTTATTGTGAATTCTGTCAATTTAAAAATAAAAGTATCTGATGATTGTTATATAAAGGCACTTGATAATCAAAGAAAAGGTACCACTGGGCATATATGTGTGATATTTATTATAATAAGTTTATTATTTATTAGATTGTTTTATAAATGTATTTTGCTGTTCTGGAATATCATGATATATTCTTGCAAAACACGACCCCTAGATTTATGACAGTTCATCATATTAAATAATTCCGCAGTAGTGAACGGTTGTGATCTTAGATGGAAGAATCGATAGCGATAAACGATAGACGAGAGGTAATCAATTACAATTATTTAATATGATTGACAACGAACAGTACAGGACTATTTCAGCAATTAGAATGAACCATGTGTACTATGCTTGTATAGATTGTAGTTAATCATCCTAGAAGACGAATCTATGCATCGGAGCAAATGTTTAAGTTTTTGTAATTTTATAATGTTTATTAACGCATAAAATGATAACTGTTGTGTTCATAGTTGAGTACTGGTTAATACGTAGTACATCAATTATTATTGTTTTGTATTTTCATAACTTGTACAACAAACGAGACGTTTGTTGTATGAAGGACCAAATTTTTGTATAAATCAAGTCACAGGGACTCGTGACATACTCTGGATGTAATTCAAAATGTGTTGTTGCTGAACTAATATTCATATCTGTGATTCTATGATTTGGTTTACCAGGGTGAATAAATACTACCGAAATGGGTCCGTACGTTGCAATATTGCGCAATGCGATCGACTAGATGTAGAATGTTTGGCTGTCTTCTCCCGACTTCATTTCTGAATTCAGATCGTAGTGCTTGATAAACAATTCACATTGGTGTTGAATAAATAATATAATATACAATCATGGGGTATTTCTTATGACGTAAGCAACACATTTAATTGAAACTGCTCGCTTTGTAAACGTAAGGCATTGTTGCCACGTACGGACTGTGAGTTCAATTTAGCGATTCGCTGATTCGCAATTCTAATAAGTTGTATGTTTTCTTTCTTTTGCAATTACATGTGGAGTATAAGTACTCGTATATCCTTGAGAACGCGTTGAACCGAATAATCGAAATGAAACCCTTTGAGCTCCATGCTTGTGCAATGGATGTATTCTGTGAATGTTGACACTTACAACTTACACTCCGTTATCGTTAGTGTATGGTTCTGGTTCATTTTGACGTTTGCAGCTACGAACCGGCTTAAGCTGTCACGTATGTTTACTTATACATTACCAAGTGCTGTGTAGTCCCTTGACTGCTCTGTGCTCTGTGAGCTCTAACACAACTTGTGTGCAATTTTATCTTGTGTGATCATAATCAAATTCAAACAGCCCTGACACGATCTAGTCTTGCAATTTAGAGAATTCAAACATAATACGCAATATTATTTATATGCTTTATATCGTACGATGATAATAATAGTAGGATAAATTAATTTACGATTCCGGCAGCACATATTTGCTCTAGTGTTATATCTATATAAGTGGTGAACATGTGGCTGTGGAAAATTTAAATACACAGCAATACTTAACGTATTGCTATTTGCACATGAATTTATTACTTATGCATTTATAATTGTTATACGTAACGTGATTATTATAAAGATATTATCGTATGCATTGCACAGGTAATACTGTTTTGTAATATTTTTTTTTACAGTTTTATTATGAAGCTGTTCAAAAACCATCTAAACTAAAATATCTCGAAATTTTTTAACAAAACACTGCTAATTGTGAATGAAGCTGTTGTTTATTAGTACAAGGATATTTATATTAACTAAACGGTGGACGCTTCTTATCAATAAAATGTGTTGCCTGAAATTTTTTCTCATTTTCTTTCCTGATACAAGTCGTATGCAATATTTGTATATGTGCGCTATTCCTCCGACCTAGTACTCCGTCCAGCAGATGTCGGCACGTGCGCCGCCGTCGTTTGTTTACCATTTTTTCAGCAGTTGGTAATACAGTGCTCACATGTTCACCGTAGTGTAGCTAGAGTATAAATTCTTAGTGGAATTGTGCCACGTTGTGTTGCCTGTCTTGTGTTTTGTAAACCATTTTTCATTCCCGTTTCGACCAACTGTGTTGACTTTAGAAAATGACGTCAGATTTTTATAAATCTACATGTGTAAGGTGAAATTGTTTGTAATTTCGAAGTTGCAAATCAACTTGAGAACGTCATATTAGGTCTTAAATAACTGTTAGTGTGTTAGTGTCCTCCCTGCGCGACATCCCAGAGGTCTTTGGACGCATCAAGCCGTCAGTGTGGTTGAGTGTTTTCACCCTGTCCGAAACACTAGTGCACCTTTTTTGGTAAGTACGCTCTTTAAAATCATGATAATGTACTTCAAATACTGGCGTAAAAATTCATGTGATAAATATTTTCGAATTATCGATTATTGTAGACCTTGTATGACAGAAAATTGAAACTAGCACGAAATACAGAGGGGTTATATGCGATCCTTGTTAATTTTTAATGACACTTCGTTATCATAACCCATAATTCACTGTATATATTATTATACGATGTTTTAGCAATATTATTCTGTAATAACAACATTTTAATACATATAGATGATGCATAAACGGTTCCTGTCATCGAACATCAAATATTTAATATTAGTCATAAATTTGCTTAATTTATTTGAAGCATGTTTATAGACAGACGTTTTGAATCTATCAAGGTTTTTAAATATATTACGGACTTGTCTGTACCTTGAAGTAGAGAATTTATACTTTGTATTATCAGCAACTCGTATTTGCACATGATTACCTAAAGAGAGCAATATCCTAGTTTTGCTGACACTTTGAAATAATTTTAGAAGTAACAAAACTACACACCGTACAAAATTAACCGTAAATTGTCAATTGTTTTACTTGACTTTGTTTCTGACTGGTAATTGTTTTACTTTTGTATTGTCAATTGTTTTGGTTTTGGTTTGCGGTCACAGGTAACTACAATTTTTAGTTTTTAAATTAATTCCGATAAGAAAACAAAGTAAAAATCTTATAAGATATGTTAAATTATTCTCTGTATGGCGCTTATGGCCAGGCAATTAATAATTTTGACTCATTTCGTGCGCTCCGCGAAAAATCGATTTAAATCCACGTGGGACTTGCATTTTTTATTTTCTCAGGTAAAAGACAATTGTATAGTTGTTTATTATTTGATTCTGTAGCACAATAAGTATATACTGTATACCTATTTGTGTAAAATGCAAACTCAATGATTGACGTCAAACAGTCTTTGTAAATTTTAATTCGAAGTCAAACAGTTCATTTATTTTGTTGGCATATTTACTTAGCGTGATTTAAATTATCTGTTTAAACGGAAATCTTAACCATTCTTTGTGGTAGCGGTTACTGTGGTTTTAACAAGAATTAATTACTTGTAAAAATAGTACTAAAATTTCATGTAATTATTTTATTACTTGGGTACTTCGCTGTAAACAGTAAAATTTTATTTGTTTTAAAACATTAATTATTATTCATAATTTATTGTAGATTTTAAATAAACAATAACTTTTAAAAGGAGTCCAATTATTTTGCTATTACATAAACCTATTTCTTGCTGGGAATGATTATAAAAACGTAGATATGAATTGAATTAGTTGTAATCATGGAAGATAAGGATCTATCTACAATGTATAGAATATTGAGACTATTTTGCTTTTAATAGCATCATGTTATTATCGCCTCGGTGATTCATGTCAAGCTTATGTGTTTTATTGATCAAGTCTCGCTCTATGACATTTTTATGTTGAATTTTGTAGATAAGTATTCATAGTGATTATTCCTAAACCTGTTGGTTTTTCCTAAAAACTGAGATTATTCATTTTTTGTTTCTCTGTAGTCATTTTATTTCTACGTTTCATTTTATTCTTGTTTAATATTTATTCTGTTTAAAATTTATTTACATACAAAATAGTGAATCTAATTTTATATATAACCCTATTTTAAAACAGAACACTTTTATAAGTAGAGCGTGTTTTGTTCGAATATGAAATGAAACAGTATTAGAATTCAGAATATTACAAATCTCAAGCCCTTAAACTCGGTTTATTGAGACATTTCTTCATTCGAGTGCTAGAATATATTAAAAAATATATACCGTTGCTTGAAATATCTTCTTCTTTCTTTGTACGAGCTCAAATTCACATGAGTTCGCCCATAAATTTTTGTTTAATGTTTCATCAAAATTTAAATAAAATCAAAGCTGTAGTAGAATGCGCAGTATCTTATATTTTTTTAAACTGCATTATTATAATAATATTCCGTTGCTGGAATAGTCTTCTAGTAGTCCCGATTTATCCCCAATCGAGACCTTAATAAGCGGTTTTAAAAAGTAAAGCTAAATATGGAGTTGTTCATAGACAAAGTATATATTAGAAAGAGCAAACTTTTACACCAAAAAAGTACGCTAACTGTAGATATACCTAGTTTATAATGTAAGTTTTATTTAATCTTAAATGTACGTAAAATATTAATAATTAGTTGTAGAATTTAGTAATTATAAGGTACACTGTATTCAGAGCTGTGCAAATGTTTTAAATATAAGTACAAGTACTTGAATATGTAATTAAGTACAATTACATTCATTTTAAAAGTATTTAAGTACAAATACAAATACAGAAATAGAAAAGTGAATAAAATAGTTATTTTGTTTTATTTACATTTTATATAATTATTATTTTTTTGCTCACGGTATGTATTTATTAAAAAAAATTAATAATACAATTGTCAAATTCATCTTGATAAATATTTGTAAACACGATAACTGTTTTGTTTATTTTATTAGATCTTCTTTAGAAATTTTTTAAATTTTGTGATTTAATTTAGGATTTGTCTTTATTAATTTGTTTCTCAAGATAGTTATGTGTATATGAATTATTGTGTGCTCTCTTCAAACGTTCACAAAATTAGTGGTAGTATTTTTAGTTCCTTTTTTTGTACGAAATTGCTTGTTTAAAAAAACAACTAAAATTAAATACAAATTGATAAATATTTTTAAAAATTATATAAGTACAATTTCAAAACCAATACTTAAGTACAAGTACAATTATGCATTGCAAAATTATACAAGTACAAGTACAATAAAAATGTATTTATGTGCAGTTTTAAGTACTTGTCTTACGACTTTTGTGAAACATTGAAACAAAAAATTTGTAAATAGGCGCGAACTCATGTGAATATAGACGTTTACCAATTTGTTTAAGATCCAGCATATGCTATGAAGTTCGAAAGCGAACAGTGAATTTTCATAACAAAAAATATTAAATATAAATAAATAACTATATCATCACGCCTTTTACCCAATATGGGTGTTGTACTCTGCTTACGTAGATCTCAGTAAGTGATATGTTTTTGTGTATGATGTGCGGTTACCAGCCGTGAAATATTATAAATATTAAATTAAAAATATCAAATATAATTTATAAACTAAGGAGTAAAAGTTTTTAATTATACATCCATTAGCATAAAAAAATGTTCAGACTAAATAATTTTTCTTTAATTCAAACTTTGAATTTCTCCTTGTAGGAACAATGGGGTATTCCTGCATTTTTGGGACAATTTTTTTTTTTCATTAGTAAATGTTATTAGATCTACAATAATCCAAATTTTAGTTAAAAAATCGAAGTATTAAGTGAGATATAAAATTTATAAAAAATGATTAAAATTTAAATATGGAACGTGTGACGTCATCTTGCCTATGACATTTGTAAACTGATATCAGTGATATAAGCGCCAACTATCGCCAAGTGTAGCGACGCACTTGTTCGAAGCTGTCAAGAAACTTGTTTACATTTCAATTTGTTATTTGTTAGTATATATTTATCTGTGGATTGCGTGTGAAAAGATTTAAAATAAAGAGCCTGGGTTCAAACTAGCAGAATCATCAAATTTACCTGTAATTGATTCTACTATGGAAAATTATTACAAGATGGCAGCACACTTTACATTTGAAAATCTGAATATGTCTGAAATGAGCAGCAGTAGGCAAGTTCACGTCACGCATTTTAAAGCCGTGAAAAAATACAGATTTTTAATATAAAATTATAAATGAAAAGTAATGTTTTTAAATTATTTATTATATTTTCCAGACATATTTTAACATGAACTACTATACTCTATTATTATTTTATGCTAATTCAGTTAGACAGGAATACCCCATTGTTTGAATATCAAAAATATCTCTATTCTAAGTAAATATGCTTTATGATGTGAAATTAAGTTATAAGCAAACTTAAGTTATCAAGTGTTCAATGATAAATGAAAATATGCGAAAAAGAACAGTTTTGCCCATATTTCATATTATATATTTTATAGTCATCTTTATTTTAATTGTAACATTTTTTTAAAACAAACAAATAATCCAATTTTGTGAAAAACATATCTAATATTTTTCATTATTCTTTACTCCAAACTAGTGGGAACGCATACACTTCTCGAAAAAACATTTCATGAAAATACGAAACACGAAAATACATTTCTCTAAAATACAAATGTCGAAAATTAAATTCAAAGTTTTTACATTTAACAATCGTCGAATGTTGGAAATATTACAAATGACGAATCTAACAAATCTCGAAAATACATTTGTCGAATCGCTTGGATATTACAAACCTCGAAAATATATTTCTCGAACATTACAAATGTCGAATGTTACAAATTTCGAAAATACTTTTCTCGAAAGCGAACAATACGAATTTGTAATATTCGAGAAATGTATTTTCGAGGTTCGTAATATCCAAGGGATTCGACAAATGTATTTACGAGATTTGTAACATTCGTCATTTGTAATATATTTAACATTCGACATTTGTATTTTCGATAAATGTGCAATCTCTGATTTAAATTTTCGATATTTTCGTGAAATGTTTTTTTCAACGTTATAAAAATGATATTTTGTGTCAAACAAATTATGGTCGTAGCTGTAAAATGAAAAGTAAAAATAATTTAAACTGTGTAAAAGTATTTAAGTAATTTTATTAGCAAGGGCCTACAACGTATTTCAAATTAATATCAAGAAACGAATTCACAGCGAAACCAAATACCGTGAGAAAAAGTGAAAATTAAAATTCTTTCCACAACTTCGATTGCGAGGTAAAATTCTTTTTGTTGTATCCGAATGACCCACCGAGCCCACGTAAGACTTTGTTATCTACGGGATGATACGAAAATGCGATCTTGAAAGCCTTGTGGGAACCGGCCTTGCAGGTATATCACATGCGAAATATCCAGTAAATTTTTCTTTTTTTGACGTCGGATTTGCGAACGTATACTTTTTGATAGAGATATCCTGTTTCCGGCATTTGTGACTTTTAACGTTTTTATCTAATGTTGAATTACTCATTTTAAATTAGTCTGCTATGTTTACAATTTATTGTTGTGTTAAGTATTTTATATTTTTATTGGGTGTTTATTGCTTGTTGTGAGAAAGTTCTTTTATGGTTTGATTATATTGTTATAGTTTTGAGCACGAGCGGAGCAACTAAGGCTATTGTGTTCGATTATTTTAATGTTAATTCCGTTATTATTATTGTTAACTTTAGTTACTTATGTGCAATTTCAGGATTATAGGTCTTTGTACTCAAATGTTTATTTATATTGTAATCAAAGAAAAATACAGGATACAAATTTTATGAGGCAGTAAATTATAGACTTCAAATTAATAAATAGAAATAAAACTTTTGTATTTAAATGTTAGCAATAAAATTTTGTTTAATTTCATTAATTATTCAGGTGTTTTGAGAATAAACTGTGCAGGCAGGTGTTTTGAGAATAAACTGTGTTATTTTATTGGAATATTTATGCAAACAGCTAGGTTCTCACGTTGTTGCATTTTTAGCTAAATTGACTTTTGTTCCTAATTTTAGTAATACATACAGAGAAATCAGTTACTCGATTTAATAAATAAATAAAAGTTGACAAACTTTAAAACTGAAACTGTATTACTGCATTTTGATACATTGTTGTTAAAATGATTTAAACGATAGATAACTAGAAATATATATTTAAAAAAGGACAATTATCAAATACCAAATTAAAAACTAATGACTTTATGACAAAGCGTCAACAGTTTATGCGCCTCAAAATAAACAGGTTGGTGTACCTGATTTCTGACAGTAGTACGTAAGCGAAAATATGGCAGAGCGTATATTTCCATACTAGAATCTAGTACGTAAATCGAACGGAAATTTCTGATTTATATTACACTAGAAATGGCTAGGAATTTCTCGAATGAAACTTGAACAGAAATCTAGACGAAAATTATAATGTAATTCGTTTATCATATGGCCCTACCATGCCTTGTTTCTATGAAGTCTGCAGTGTTTGTATTGAAGTTGTTTTCTTGTTATTTTGTTTCTTATTCTGGCCAACATTATTACTCCTTGTACTTTTCTTAGATATTTCATATCCAGCCTTTGTTTTTCATTTTTTGAGACAGTACCTATCACTTGCAACAAAACGTTATTATATATCTGTGTATGGTGTTACATGCTGTTACTTTTGTTTTCGTACTGAGTTCGTTTTTCAATATGAAGTTGTGTTTCATTCCATGAAAAATTCTTGCCGTTTTGTCTATTCTCTCATTTATGTCAATGTCCTATTTAGATACCATTATTTTCTATTTCCGTTCAAAGATACTAAACTTATTAACATTATTAATAGTCAAGTTTTCTATTATTTATTCCTTTCCAATTACCTTTGTTTTTTAAACATTAACTTTCATATCATACGACATGCGAGAAAATCCCACCGTTCTTCTTCCGAAATAGTGAGGAAATTATAGAAGTGTGTACAAAAAATATATTGTAAAAATTATAAATAAATGCTTAATTTTATTGAAAATCTTTATTTCAGTGATACATGTATATAATTTAAATTGTCTTACAATTATGTCTTATATTTTTCTTTTTCTAGATTAAATTACAATTTGACAACTTTAATTTATATTTAAGATTAGTTTTGGCAACACTGTTACCCCGCCTTGCATCTGATAACCTAAATTTTAACGTGTCAATTGTATAGTCAAAGTGTATTTTGGGTCCGAGCAAATTGTTTTTAGAAACATGTCGTGAACAAAATGTTGTGTCTAACATGAGAGGAAAGCCCTGTTTCCCCTCTCGCACGAATTGCCTTCGAGCTCGAGCGGGGAAAAGAATCTCTTTCCTCTCTAGTTTGACAGATAACTATAACTTCTCTTGCATTATTTCTTTACTTCCTGCTAAAACCACTAAGTCATCAGCAAATGCACATACTGATATTAGTATTGGCCTCAGACTTCTGTATCATACATGTAACACAAATATTGTGAAGAGAATTGGACTCATCACACCTCCTTTTCAAAGGCCGTTTTTGTCTCAAATATATCTGATATTCACTGTACATATATGAGTTTGTAAAATAGTCTCTAAATAATTATTTAAGTCAGGCCAACGTTCTAAATTATTATTTGCTGTAAGTAAAAGACGTAAGGACAATATATTATTTGCAAGTTGTTATTTGAAACATTTTTAAATGAAAAGTTGACACAGCTAAAACAATTCTCTTAGTATATTCAAAGCAGCGCTTGTAGTAGCAGCCATGCCGTCTAATGGAGCAAGAATAAAAGTAGTATAAGATAAAAGGTGCGATTTGCTTGTATGAAATTTAATAGCGCGCGATGATATACATATTTATGCGAACAAGCGCAAAGAGGATAAGATTTCTATCCTGACACAGTTTTTCCCTTCATTTACATTTATGAATCTTTTCATACATAACCTTTTATTCTCCATACTTATAATCGTACGCCAACAAACTTTCAATCTACTCTTTTTATTTACTCGTGAGACTGTCACACAATCTTACCAATTAATCTTGGGATTTGAACTCAGTTTTTTTTTAGTCATATGAGGAGCTTAATTTCTAAACGTAATTATTCCATATTTTACTTAAAATAAACCATAGGTGTCAGTGCTCGAATAATTTTTCAAAAGTTTTTTTCTCATATGATTTGGCTGTTTAAATATGTCCTTCGTTTTAAAACACTATTTTCCGTCAACGCACATGAAACAAAACTGCATTATAATATTCATTTGAAATCGGCACTAAAGTGTTCGAAAATCGCCATTAAAAGCTCAGAAATCGTCACTAAAGTAATCCATTATACGACGATTTTGAGCAACGCAGTGTTGACAACCGTATAATAATTATTGTAAAAGTAGCATAATTTTGACTAATATATTGTAGTAAATTTATACGTAAAATTTAACAATGTGTGCAAAAAGAATTAACTAATTAATTCCGATGAAGAAATTGGGGACAAAACACATAATTTTGTGTGTTATTTACGATAACATCAATGTTTGAGGTTGGCAACTCGGAGTGTCAGTTCCAATTGACAACTGACAGATGTATAAACTTAACCTAAATAATATTTTTTTACAGTTTTTTCTAATCACATGGTTTATTTTACTCGGCCCTACGGGCCTCGACAAATAAATTCCATATTCGTGATAAAAAGTTAAACTTCAGTGCCTTGATACATAATCAACTATTATTTTCATTCCAAATACTGTATAAGTAATATGCAAAAAAATATTGTTGTTAATACATCATTTCCATTTTGTATAATACAAGTGCTACAGTTTTTTCGATGTATCTCAAAACTTTAAAATGTGGAATAATTACGTTTTGAAATTAAGCTCCTTAAATATTGTTCTTATAGTTTATTCTTAATATAAAAATTACTTGCTGAAAATTCAAATTATGACTATTTATTTCTATGTCTACTCAAAATATTAAAATAGTCGGTCACGAGATCTCAATTTTTCACCACTTACAATTCTCCAATAATCTTTGGCGGAACATGAGTGTTTCCCCAGAAATGGGTAAATAACATGATATATTTTTTAATTTATAATACTGGAAAATTTTAATCCTCAGCGAGCCAGACCCTTTCAAATCTTCTAATTTTTACCTTTTTCTCTAATATTTGTATGCGTTGCTAAAAAAATATTGAAATTTATAATCTTCAGATTGTTAACCCATTTTGGATAGCTCCATGGTAACGTATAGGACTGTGGAACATGAGATCCTCACAACGAACTGTCGCTACATTTAACTACTCGTATGTTCTCTGTGATAGCGGTACGGTAGAAACAACGCTAATAACTCGCTATGTATTAGTGGTAGGTAGGGTACAGAGGAAGAATAAAGCTTCTCGCTATTCTGAACTTGCTTACCACTGCCGGAAAGGCAACAACGCACTTACGTTGTGTAGCAAAGCCCTTCATATGTTTTGACCAACAAAAGTAACTATTTTTGATCGAATTTTTTTTTATAATTATTCAATTACCATTAGAATAATATATTTTTATATTTTCTGGCTTGTAAATTGAACCTTAAAGTTTAAGAAACAGTGATTTATATTGTCGTAGTATATTTGGTTTTGACATTTTGAATTAAGTTTGACCAAATGAAGGTGCGTGCACTGTTGAAACATTTTTCATGGGTACGGTTGAAATATAATGTTATTCATATCTCATTAATGAGATACGTGAAAAAATGAGATGCAAGTGGAGATAAGCAGAGTGAAAATATCCGAATGGGGTACGTAGCTCACAATAGAGTTTTTATTGAAATTCAAGTATGTACACTATATCTGATTTTTTTTTTATTTTAAGAGAACTTTTGTATGTTTAAGAATCCAGTATTGTGAGTTTTACGTAATAAAACTATGTTTCAATCAATCCGAACATCTGTTTCAACCGACCCCTATACTGGGGTCATTTGAAACAAGGAAAGTGTTTTATTTAGATTGCTTTAACAGGGTAACTATTGTACCTGGAAGAATAATTATTGTATCTAATTAAAGATCGATAAACACCCTTTGATTGATGACGCTATGGTCGATAAAACAAAACTGTTTTAACTGTACCCAGTATCCCCTACTCCCTCCACTAACATCTTTGGGGGACGTATTTTGACGACTGGTAACCACAAGCAGAAATATATCCTTCATTGTGTGCCGCACCCAAATATAGGTATGGTGTGATTATACACGGAAAGAGAAGTACCGTAAAATGGTATAACCAGATAAACGTACAAAATCTGCTCCCAATGATTTTAAAAATCCATATTGCTGATTAATTTCTAATTAAAAATAAAAATTATCCTGAAAATTTAAGCTTTTAAATCCAAAGAGTTACGACATTGGGGTCTTTCACCATTTTTGTTTTATTTTTTTTATGAAACTATCTAATTTGAAGACTATCTACACTTTTAAAAAGTCTTAATTATTATTCATTAAGCCACAATGATTTAAAAAAATGCTGTTTTTCAAAATTTATTTTATTGTAACTATTCTACTGAATAATTAACAAGATTTTTTTTTGGTAAGAATTATCGATAAGGGACATAAAAATGTAATTTTTTTTTGTATATTTTTAACCACTTTTTTTTTAATTTAAAAGATTTTTCTGTAATTTCAATATGTTCCTTTAGGGTGTCACTCACGAATTTTTTACGGAATACTCCTTTCTTACTCTTCTTTACACGGTAAAATTTTGTACTTGATCCATTTGGTGCAACATAGTCAAAAAAAAAATCGATTTTACTGTTACAATCGATTTTACTGTTACACTCCAATATATTATAAAAACCACACCAAATATTGTAAAACTACAATTAAATTCTCGGCAAATTGATCGGCCATATGGGTTTTTAAAAAACACTGGGGGCAGATTTTGTATGCTTATCCGGCTATACCCGTTACCAAACTATTTGGTTAGCTGAGATCTGAGAATATAAGATTTTCTGAAAAAACACGATTATTCACTAAGGAATCAGAAGTATTTACCAAAAAGTTCGGTAAATTTTGAAAATATGCATCGTACAACCTCAGTTTACCCGGAGAGTTCGATAAATTCTACTGTACTCTTATGTTTTTTTCGTGTATATATATTTTTTTACTGTAACCTCAGTTCGAATACCACAGCTGACAATTGTCATTACAGCTTCCCCTGCCCTCCTCAAACATATTTGGGGGTTGTGATTTGACAACTGGTAATTGTATTTTACGCGTTAAAAATATATTACTAAGTTCTGCTTCGAGAAGAGTTCCATACTCAGAAATGGGTAATTGACGTGGTGGTATATATTTTATTTATGTTTTAAAAATGAGAAAGCTGTAGTTTAGAAAACATCGTCATCATTATGGATAAACAAAGTTTGTAAAAAGTGTTTTTGAAATCTTGTTTTTAATTTTTAATTTAAATATTTAATATGTACTCTAACGATGTTTGAAAATAGTCTGAAAGTAGGTAAATAAAATTAGTGGAAAAATATGGCAGAAAAATTCTAATTTGCATAGAAGAATGAAGAATTCGCAAGCATTATACCGCGAAATTAGTATTGAAGTGAAAATTTTGCAGTGACGTAGGGAAATCGCTTTCTCAGATTAATCGATTAATGGTTCGCTGAGGAAAATACGTCAGATGAATTTTCCGACTATAATACGCATCATCGAACGAATAATCTCATATTGAAAACTTTACCTTAAGTCTTAAGTTTTCCAGAATAAGAAAAAATTTCTTCGTAATTACGCATTGTTAGGGAAACTCGGAAAATTGCGATATTAAAAATTAAGTCGCCCAAGAATTATTTACATTAGAAATAAGAATTTAATATCAAGCAAATTGATCGTGAAATTAATTTTATCTTAAACGAATAAATTTAATATGTTTCATGCTACATAAGGTTATGATTTCAGAGACTCGGGTTCAGTTCCTGTCTTACATATACATTTAAATTTTAATGTTTTATAATTACACTGGACACATGTTTGACATATAGCTGTTCAGTTAGTTGATTATTTTCATAAAATTGGAAAGCAAATACAAAAAAAAATATTTTTTTAACGATAATATATTTATAGTTTACTAGAAATTAATTATTATAAATTAGGGGAAGGAATAAGTGACGTAATGCCGTTCTCGTTGGTGTAGTGGCAATGTCACTAGCCTAGTACACCAGAGGTTCTGCGTTCGAATCCCACTGAAGAGCATGGTTGTTTGTGTTGTTTATAACATTCATAATCATCCAGTCATGAGGCGGAATATGACGAAGTTAGTCTGCTTCGTAAAAATAAAGTAACGTAGTATTAGTAGGCGAATGGTACACATATTTGTAGAGAATGAAATAGGTACAAAACTGTCCTTCGTTATAATTTTATTTGTGTATTTGTACGTAGGTAAGTTTCTATGCTTCTTTATTATCCTAAATACTAAAGTTTTATTGGAATTTTTTGAATGATATCAATTGTACGTAAATGTATTTGTAAAATATACACGAATAAAAAGAATAAAGTAGAATTTGCCGATCTAATCGATAAAGGATATAAAATTATGTTCAGAATTTTGTTCAAAATCTTGGCTCAGAATACTGTACGTTTTTCTGCTCAGAATTCTGTAACTGTGCTATTGATACAGAAATTTGTTCATTATTTTGCGGACACGCATGCGTACATACTACTTCTACATGACAGCTGTGAATTGTTAGCTGTCAAAATAAGTACTTTGGAAGAATACAATTGAAAATTGTTGGTACTGTTAATGTCGGTAATCACGAACAAATATTTTTGTTTCCCCAATATAGAGCCAAAAATCGGTTTTTTCGAACTAATTCTCAGAAACTCGAGTCGTTGCTGATTTTCGTTACTGCCTTTGATGAGCACGAAATTATACCATGGTTAGTTGAGTCCTTAGTTTAGATTTTCCCGATGTTAGCCACCAGCTAGACGTCTAGTTAGCGCCCCCACTTTTCGACGTTCGTTTTCATTAGTTTACTTTATAGCACGAAACTTTTAAACTTAGGACGAAATTAGCACGAAATCTTAGAGCAAGTTATTTGCGATTTCGAGCAAGTGGAGTTGGTCTTTCCTTAATCGAAAATTCGAAATGTAGGTTTACACCAGAGGCGATGAAAATATATTATCGGCAAACGCATTATACTGATATGAAAGCGAGACGTAGTGACGAGCTTGCTTCGCCAATGTACTGACATGAAAGCGACATCGAAACGAGGAACGAAGTGACGAGCTTGCTTCGTCAATGTACTGATATGGAAACGAGAAATGGAGTGACGAGGTTGCTTCGTCAATGTACTGATATGGAAGCGAGGAACGAAGTAATGAGCTTGCTTCGTCAATATACTAACAGGGAAGAGAGGAACGAAATGACGAGATTGCTTCGCAAATGCACTGTCATGGAATCCAGGAATGAAGTGACGAGCTTGTTTCGTTAATGTAATGACATGGAAGCGAGGACTATATGCAGTGTCATCTATTTAAATCGAGAGACAATACAACACAAAAAGCTTACTTAGGGAAAGAAACGCGGTTCGGGCTATTATATAAGTACAAATGCCAACACAATTATTGCTAAACGTTGGAAGATTACAGGCGATATTTTTTTTATTTGCGAAACTCAAATGGGTCATTCGAAAATATGAAATGGGTCACTTGGTGATCCGCGGGTCATTAGTTACCGACGCCTTGTGTAGGGTATACAAATTCGCCCAATGTTTCTTATGCATTGCCTTCTTTCGTGCATCCTGCAGTGTACCGTTCCTCTTCTTCAAAGTCTTGATGATAGCATATCAAATGTCTTTTAGTCTTCCACGATTTCTCTTTTACTTCACGTTTGTTATTATTTATAATTTGTTTCTTTAAATTCAACTATGGTCACAGACCCCATTACGACAAAAATTAGTTTTACGTATTGTTAAACATATAATTATGAAGTCTCGATGCTAGATATTTTCTCGTTCGTGAATTATTAAATGTACGAAAAATCTCGTCATAGATGTATTTCATGACTCCTATACTTCCTTTTTTCCTTATACTCTTTATAAGAAAGTAAAAATTAGGAGGAATGTATTTATTTTGATAATTTTTTGCTGCCTATTAATATAATGAATACTAAATAATATTATGTGAAAATTTGTATATTACATAGTACACATTTTACAATTTATGAGTGTGTGAATTTAAAACATGTGAATAACAAATTTCATCAACACATACATACGTCTGATTTCATCATTTGTTTTTTGTTTATTTATTTAATGTTAAGTTTTTAAGCACTCTGTACATACTTGTGTTATTCTACATGTATTTTTTTCTAATTTGTACGTCATTTGATATATCCGGTTTTGTTTAACGGAAAAAATCGTTTTGCTTATTCATGACTTTGGAATTAACAAATTTCATTTGATTACCTTTGAAATTTCATTTTATTTACTGCGTTTCATGTTTATATTTCTGTATAAATATCATCACGCCTTTCATCCAATTCCGCGGATGGCATACATTTTCCCATGAGGCAAAATTAATTCCGCTTTTATATCAATCAAAATAATTCTTTATATGCTAAAGTTTTTTATTTGTCGAATATAACATTTTTTAAATTGATGAATATTTTGTAAAATTTAGGATTCATCAATGGTATTAAATTTTAATTGGCGTTGTTTTATAGAAATAGACAATAATAATTTACATTTCTCCAAAGAATGAACGAAAACAAATATTCTATGATCTCAATTTTCACTTGACACATGCTATTCACTCAGAGTCAAGGTCAAACTATATATATATATATATATATATATATATATATATATATATATATCTACGAACGAACCTTGGACTTTTGAAAATACGCCTTGAAGCTTAAAGTGAAACATACAAGTGCTATGAATATGGCATTAAAAATAAAGGGCTTGAACTCTCACCTCAATGTTAAAGCTATGTTCAGCACTACACAATTATCAAATCCGATTTGCAATTAGAATTAGCTTTATGGGAAACTAAGCAAGCGTTACAAAAAATAAATAAATCTATACTTGGTGTCTACTTTTTATAGGACATAGGAAATGCAATGTTAAAATTTTTATTATGCGATTATTCGTTCCCCATGAATATTAGAACAAAAGTTTAATTACATAATATGTTTAGCAACAAAAGTTGCATTAAAGGAGCCTAAATTTATTCATATAGTACATTTCTGTCATGAGATAGATGTAAAACAAACATACAATTTAAACAGTCGTATTGCAGAGAGACGGAAAGAGAAAGAAGAGATGAAATTTACTTATTAAATGACCAAGGAAGAAGAAAAGACTGGATGAAAAAAAAATTAGAAAGAAGAAAACGTGTAATATAATTTTTTAGGTTAACTTATATAATGTAATCACCATAGAAATAAGATGTAAAAATTTGTATAGATTCTAGGCCGAAAGGTATGAATAATAATTTGTCAAAATAGAGAGAAAAACGCCTCTTTTTCCCACTCGAGCGAGAGTGGAAAAAGGGCTTTCCTCTCGTGTTAGACATAACATTTTTTCACGACATGTTTCTAAGAACGATTTGCTTGGACCTAAAATACACTTTAACTACACAACTGACACGTTAAAAGTTAGGTTATCAGATGCAAGGCGAGGTAGCAGTGTTGCCAATGAACCAGTCTTAAATATAAATTAAAGTTGTTAAAATGTGATTTAGTCTAGAAAAAGGAAAATATAAGACATAATTGTAAGACAATTTAAAGTATGTATATCACTAAAATAAGGATTCTAAATTAAATTAGGCATTTATTTATAATTTTTACAATATATTCTTTGTAATTTGCATTCATATTAGTAACACTAGAGAGGAAAAACACATTTCCTCACTATTTCGGGAGAAGAACAGTGGGGTTTCCTGGTATGTCGTGAAAAAATAAAATTAATTAAATAACGGTCGTATTACTTGAGTTTGACAGATGATATTTATCTTTGACATAATGCTTTAAATAATTATTATAAACTTAATTAAAATATTTATCAGTAATCATGGATACTTATACTACTTTATAAATTGAAATTGAATGAATAAAATGTTATTTTGCGGGAAATCCGTTAAATAAAATGAAACATTTTTTTAGTACATTATATCAGGGCTACTGCACGTGAAACAATTAACGGAATTATGAAACAGGGAATGCTATTCCTCTTTGTAAGAAGTGGAGAGTAATAAACGAAAATGATGAAGAAAAACAAATAGAATGAATGAAAATAAATAAAAGTGAAGATCAGATTTCTGCTGAAATAAATGTACATACCGGGTGTAGAATTGAAATGTGAAATATAGGAATTTCAATACTATTTTTTGATATTGTTGCAAATTTGTATCTATTCACTTTACGGCAATAGTGTAAATACAAAAATTGTTCAAAATTGAAAAATGTATGTAGCATGCAGTAAGACTCCACATGGTATGTAATACGGCTTTGGAGAATTAAACAAAAACGAAAAATATTTGACATTTCTAAAAAAAATAAAATAAATATATCATCACGTCTTTTACCCATTATGGATGTGGCACTCTGCTTGCGCAGATTTCGGTAATTGATATATTTTTACGTATGAAGTGCGGTTACCAGCCGTCAAATCATAGCCCCCAAAGATGTTAGTGGAGGGGGAACCACAGGGGTAAATTTAAATTTGTAACTGTCGGCAGTGGGATTCGAACTGAGGATCTCACGATCCACAGTCCGACACGTTACCACGGAGCTATTTACCCCAGTTTTGACATTTCTACAAACAAGATTTAGATTTATCTATTATAGTGTCTTATTATTTTTTATGGAAATTTTGTAGAAATTTGTAATGATTTAATGGCGAATTTTATAGTTCATTTATTTCTGTTAAATAAACAAATAAGGAATATATTTTCTCTTTTTAATTAACAATGTTTTCCATTTTAACTGGTATCAGATTCAGGGTACAAGATGAGTACAATAATTATTTATTAATTAAATAAAAAAATTCATAAAAATGGAGCAGTCAGGTAACCTATAAAGTCAACCATGTGTAACATAATGCTATGTCGCCCGTCGGTCTTCTGTTATCTTTTATCAAATATTTGCCGTTAATTCGAAGATTACCTTTGGCTCGGCGTGTTGACAATTGTAAGTATCTGTATTTGTGTACCATGCTATTATTTAATTAATTCGTTTGCAGGATAAAATTCGATGCCGCGCAGTGCGTTCGCGTCTGTTTGCACATCTTGTTTACACTGCAATATTTAAATTGTGATGCGACTATAAATTAAATTAAATTTTTATTCTACTGATTTTATTGTACAAACATTGCATATTTATATGAAGCCGTGGAATAGAATAATTTAATATTAATTTAACTATGGTAAAATGTTCATTTATATTTATGGATGCAAAAAACGATCCATTTGTTTACTGGCTTTTGAACTTGATACTCTTGTCAAATGTTATTTTATAATCGAGCGATTTAACGCGATGGCTTTGTTTAAACCCTATATAACCTCTCGCTTAAACACGCTAGGTCTATTGGATAAATAAATAATTCTAATTATTATTTTCTTTTAATTTTTAATCGGAACAAAATTGAAGAAAAATTACAAATAAAATTTGTATCTGTATCTAACATTATAGCTATTATATATAATAGTATATTGTGTAACAAATGCAGAAAGTTATCTATTTCACGCGAGTTGTGAGAATTTTATCACGAGACGAGGAGTGGAGTGCTGAAATCACACGATTGCATAGCCTATTTAAAATTATTTCTGATTTTTCATACCATTTTTTTCAAAATAATTGTTATACAACTTCATATTATAATTACATCGTTGAAATCAGAAAAAAATATCTATCTAATTAAAAATTTATAAGGGTTCTTATTAAAAAAAATAATTTTATTCTATCGTTTGAGACCACTGGTTTAATATTCTGTTTGTTATTTCTATTAAATAGGGCCCTTTTTACCGGTCATTTTTTATATACAACATTTTTCTCTAAAGTCATTAGTTCACCCAAAAAAGCGCTGGTTGTTTTAAAGGGAAGGGGAAGGTAGGTAGGTATGCTTTAATGGCAATTTTAATAACAAAGAAGAAAATACAAATTACTTTCACAAAATAAAATCAAAAAAGTTTCTATGTATTTGTTTTTCCAAAAGTGTTGCCAGAGGTAGCGAAACTCCGCTAAAATCTTATAATTTAGGAAGAAAAATATTGGTAGCGACAGGTAGCATAATTTCAACGTATTTGTGGCTGAATTTTATAAATATACGCTGGCAACACTGGCTAATAATTTGCAGTATGCAGAAAAATATCTGATCTTTTTTAATATCATTGATCTTATTCTTTTTGATCTAGATCAAGAACAGAAAAAATAAAACGATCTAGATCAGATCAAAGATCTTATGAGTTGATTTAGATCAGTCACAACACTTACCAGTACTTTACTATATTTTTAAAGTTAAAGTATTATTTTCACATCTTATTTCCAAAATCTTAGCTTGTGTTTGGCTTGGGCGAAGTCTCGTGTAAACCAAACAAACCTAGATACAAATCTCTAACGTCGTGTTAGTGTTAGTTAATGTGTTATTGTTGAGGAATTTTTACAATGTTACAATATTGATAATTATAATAAATATAAATTATTATTTCTGTACTTTTTTATATAAAATAAAGTAACTGCATGTTTCAAATATTATTGGTCATAAAAAATAAAATTACTAATATATTTCAAATGTGCTGTTAAAAATTAACTTTTCTAGTGTTTTTGTACAGTGTCAATATGACTACAGCATTTGCTCCTCCTAGTTTGAAAATAGGGTATAATTTCATTGATCTTTTCTTCTTTTAGATCATTGGATATAGGGTAATTTTTGTGCAGCAAATTGTTTTTTCTACTATTTTTTTTTGAATTTATTACTTTAATTAGAAATAGTTATTTGTCAAACTAGAGAGGAAAGCGCTTCTTTATCCCACTCGAGCTCGAAGTTTGCCTCATGAGCGTGCGAGAGTGGAAAAAGAGCTTTCCTCTCGTGTTAGACACAACAATTTTTTCACGACATGTTTCTAAAAATAATATAACTGGATCAAAAATACACTTTGAGAACACAACTGACACGTTAAAAGTTAGTTTATCAAATGCTAGGCGGTGTAGCAGTGTTGCCATTGAACCAATTTTAAATATAAATTAAAGTTGTCAAATTGTGATTTAATCTTGAAAAAGAAGAATATAAAACATAATTGTAAGACAATTTTAAGTATGTATATCACTAAAATAAGAATTTTTAATAAAATTATGCATTTATTATATAGTTTTTACAATATATTTTTTATAAATAATATTCATATTGGTAACACTGCTATATTTCCTCATTAGAGAGAAATAACACATTTTCTTCACTATTTTGGGAGAAAACTGGTGGGGTTTCCTGGCATGTCGTGAAAAAAGTTGATTTTCTTTCTTTACCTTTCAATTCAACATGCAGTTTTGAAAATGATTTCAGTTTTCAGTTAAAATTATAAGAAACTGTTTACATGTAGTTTCCAAAACAGGTGTAAAACTAGATTTGAGAACAGTTTCGGCGCATGCGCATTTGGTTGATGTAAGTGACAGATCGGAATGTAAAACATAACCTCTCAGTATTGCTTGTGTGTAAAATATGTACCTATAATAATCTTTTAATAACGTAATATTTATTAGAATGTGTTTTCTGAAGCTGCGTTGCTAATGCTATTCTAATTATTGTATGTATAATATTGGTGTTCCAAAGTACGCATGCGTAATCCCGAAACTGTATTTTACGTGTTACTTGAGTTGTTTTTTATTTAAGTCAAACCCAAAACTTAAAAAGATTTGAAAACGGTTTCAAAACTGCATGTAAACGCAGTAAATTAATTTCAACACACGTGTTAACTATTGTAGATTTTAGATTCCATGGAATCGAAGTCAATTGAGACTAATGCAGCTAATATTTTGAATTGATCGTCTTGGATACATTACATGTTCTGACATATTTGCGTCCGAGGTAGGCTGTGCCGATCCTTTGTTTGTGATTATGTTTTTTTATGTAATCTTTGAGTTGTCCCTCAAAGAGATTTCCCCATATGGGAGAGCTGGTTACGCTTGGTCAACTTAAAAGATAGTGGTCCTTTTGCTTTTGTAGAGACCGGAAGTCTCTGTACGTCTTTTTGCACGCTGCAAAATGCAGCAATTAAAAATATTTTTAATGGGGTCTGTGTCCAACATTTTTTTTTCATGTATGGTCGCACAATAACCTCTCTGATGTCGCTTTGGTTACACTAGTAACCAAAGGCCGTCGCGCGGACTTAGATCAAGTACTACGGTATTTGAGGCCCTGGTCCTTCGAGGAATGTCGTGCTATAAAGAAAATTATTCTATTATTATTATTATAGACAAGAAAATAATGAACCTACCCTATTTTTACCTCCCGCCACATCTTGTAACGGTGGTATCGGAATCATGCTAAAAATTGTGTAGTTTTCAGTGAATGAGCACTTTTAGGGTCCCTAAAATACGATTTTAACCGTTTCGTGATGATGTCTGTCTGTCTGTATGTCTGTGTGGATCTCTGAAAATTTTGTATATATCAATTGTATACCCTTTGGAAGAGCTGATTAGTTTTTGGTGATAACCCAAAAACCGGAAGTGGTAGTTTACTTGAAGCCCTATAAAGTTATTTTAAAATATTTCAGTAAATTAAGGTGTAATGAACATTTTCTTATTAGAATAATGTTTCAAATAGCATTATCTACAATTATTGTTTCAAATATTTTCCTCTTACTGTCACTATTTACAAATTAAAACACGTTAAAGAAAAATTATATTTTGATATTTACGTCTAAATCTACTAACCTCTGTTTTTAGAAAAAACAAAACAACGGTTACAAAATGTCATTTTTTGACATGTGTCATAATTTTTTGAAGGGATGAGCGTTTCTATATTATGGTTGGAATGTTTGAAAGTTATGGCATATTTGGAGAGATAAATAAAAATAAATAAATAAAATATCATCACGCCTTTTACCCATTAAGGGTGTGGCACTCTGCTTACGCAGATCTCGGTAGGTGATATATTTCTGCGTATGAAATGCGGTTACCAGCCGTCAAGTCATAGCCCCCAAAGTTGTTAGTGGAGGGGGAACCACAGGGGTAAATTTAAATTTGTAACTGTCGGCAGTGGGATTCGAACTGAGGATCTCACGATCCACAGTCCGACACGTTACCACGGAGCTATTTACCATTTGGAGAGATACTGTTTATATTTCTATATTCAGATGTACAGAGGTAGTTAAGTTTCTATTATCATATAGGAGTAACTAACTTTTAATCCGGGAAACCATAATTTAATTTGAAATTTTAGTATATCAGTTGTACATGCATGTACTTTGTACTAAATATTTGATACATCCCGTGATATCTGAAATACCTACATTAGTTTCAAAGCGTTACCCTACGTCATATTGCTCGGCCAATATCACGTCATATCCATGGCACGACTTGTGATCTTATATTGTAATTTTTTTTTGTCTACTATTATTAATAGATAACAGGATTAGAGATTATGTTAACTAATATTTATATTTGTAGGTTGTATTTTGTTTTACCATTGTTTTTTAATATAATTTTTATAACCCACAAACATTACTTTTGCTATCACCCATTTTTTCTTCGTCTCCTCACCACGAGGCTTCGCACGTTTTAGCCACAGCGTTAAGTTAGCAACTGATTTATTAAGCACGGGTTGAAATTAGCGTCTTTCAATAAATGTCAATTTTTTTCTAACATAACATGTTTAAGTAAATAATAAAATATTACATTTTACCTCCCGCCACATCCTGTAAAGAAGGTATAGGAATCATGCTAAAAATTCAGTATTGAGTTTTCAGTGGTTGAGCTCGTTTTAGGGTCTCTAGAATAAGATTTTAATAGTTTTGTGTGTGTCTGTCTGTCGGTCTATTTGGATCTCTGGAGTTACGGTTTCTCAAAAACTACTAAACTGAAAATTTTGATATTTTGTACACATCAATTGTATCCCTCTTGAAAGATCTGATTAGTTTTTGGTGATAATACAATGCCGGGAAGTGGTAGTTTACTTCAAGCTCTATTAAGTTATATTAAAATATCTGAATAAATTATGGTTTAATGACAGTGTTTGCTATTAGAGTAATGTATAAAATATTATTATCTACAAATGTTGTTTGAAACATTTTTCTCTTATTGCCTCCATTTAAGAATTACAACACGTTAAAGAATAATTAAATTTTAATATTTTCGTTTAAATATGCTATCCTGTGCTTTTTGAAGAAAACAAAACAGCATGTGTTATAATTTTTTGAAGGGATGAGCGTTTCTTGATGGAGCTGGTCCATGTTCCTATATTGTTTGATACTAAATTTATGGCGGGAGGTATTGTGGTGCCTACAACAATTTTTTTGTATCTTAATTTACGATCATGCTGCATCTGTCATTGTGTTATAAGTATTAACCATTTATTAAAAAATATACCTGTGAACAATAAATAAATGTATTAATTTTTAAATTGATTGTTTAATTTTTCCTCAAGCAATAAAAGCAAAATAAATATATTAAAAAATCGTTGAAATATAAAATATAGGACATAATTTAGCAAAACCTATTAAAATAAATATATAATTTTTATTGCGGAAATAAAGTTATTTAGATATTTGTATGTGTACTTTATGTTAAAATTCAAATAACATTTAAAATTTTGAATCCACTACCATTTCAAAAATTATCATACACATGTTTTCCATTTCTAGGAAGTAGATGACTCTGATCTTTTCAGAAATATAAACGCGTTACGGAAAAATACACAGAGTTGCCTATCTTCCAGTATATATTTTTTAATCAATGTATTAACCTAAAAATTATTTTTCTTTTAAATAATACATTTTGCTGTTATCCTAGTTTGCGCTCGTAGAATAAGTATAGTATGTTACTCGTTTTATAAACTCTTTAGACAGGTATTCATTTTTTATACAATCGCTGCTCAATCCTGAAAACTCGTGACTAAAGAGGTGTTTTTTAGATAACACAATATACTATAATATCATCAGCATATCCTAAATTAGGGCAAGTGAAATATTTAAGAAATTCGACAATAAAAATACTAGCCGATTTTGGTTGCATAGTGACTGTGTTACTAGCCTAATACACCAATGGTCGTGAGTTCGAATTCCACTGAATAGTGTGGTCACATAAATTCGCAATCATCACTCATTAATTACTCATTAGGCTGCATATGACCAAAGCAGTTAGTCCGTTTCCTTTCTTCTGAAAAAATTTCTAATAACAAAGGGCCCTAAATAGTAAAGTCAAATGAGGAGAAATCCGTGAAATACACATTACATACACGATTATGTAAATAAGTATATAGGAGTTTAGTTAAACTAAAAGACGCATAAATATATAGCACTGATTTTTTTTAAGCAGAATGCCATGATCAATGGAATCAAATGCACGAAAAAATCTGTGTAAATTTTATAAACCTGACAAAGAATATCTGAAACTTCTAATGTAAACTGCGCGAAAAAAGCAGAGGAAGAAAATTTGTTATAGTGGACTGTGCCAACTTCACGTCCCAGAAGTACCTATTGTATTGTGAGTTATGCCGCTAGCGTTTTGTCCATAGTACAACAATTTCTTCAATATAGCAAGGTTCTATATTTGATTAATCTAAAAATCAGTTACAAGCCATCGACAAAGCATCACTGCACTCACCAGTGAGCTATTTGTTTACATCCCTATTTGAATGGAATTTGGTATGAGTATGATGGTATGTCACATAGTCACACACAGGCGACCTTGAGTTCCGCTGATGCTGATGCTTAATAGTGTTCCCTGTCATCTAGTCATTCCAGTAATTTGCTTGTTATTAAGCTCGTATCATATCGCTTCCCCTTGTC
This sequence comes from Poecilus cupreus, assembly GCA_963942605.1. Classification (NCBI taxonomy): domain Eukaryota; kingdom Metazoa; phylum Arthropoda; class Insecta; order Coleoptera; family Carabidae; genus Poecilus; species Poecilus cupreus. Next base: position 5,203,309 of record OZ012715.1, on the reverse strand, counting down.
TGTTAGGTTCATACTCACAGAGGCGGTGATTGTAATTATGTGGAACGATGTATTAAAGAAAACATGTATTTGTTGTGACATTGATGGGTTTTTAGTCTCTTGTTCTATTGCTCGATAAAATCTGCGGTGGAAGAGATGTTTTGTTAAAATAATATAGGAACTAATTTAGTAAATAAAACCTACACCCAAGCCTTCAAATATTGATCACTGGCTTGGTTGTTAATTCTATAGAAAAATCTGGAAATATACCGTGGGTCCCACGTAAATGTTGGCATAGGCAATTAACATGTAAAATCAGTTTTTTATAAATAAAAAATGTCCGGCAAAAAATTATACATCCAAATTTTATATCACAATACTGCCAATATCTCTACATCTTATTTAATACAGATTAATTTATTTTTTTCACGACATGGTAGGAAACCCCACCGTTCTTCTCCCGAAATAGTGAGGAAAATGTGTTGTTCCTCTCTAGAGAGGAAAATATGGAAGTGCTGCCAATATGAAAGCTATTTATAAAAAATATATTATAAAAATTATAAATAAATTCCTAATTTTATTGAAAATCCTTATTTTAGTGATATACATACTTTATATAATCTTACAATTATGTCTTATATATTTCTTTTCGTTATTAAATCACAATTTGACAACTTATTAAATATATTTAAGATTGGTTCATTGGCAACACTGCTACACCGCCTTGTGTCTGATAACCTAACTTTTAACGTGCCAATCTGTCAGTTGTGTTCTTAAAGTGTGTGTTAGGTCCGAGCAAATCGTTTTTAGAAACTTGTCGTGAAAAAAATGTTGTGTCTAACACGAGAGGAAAGCTCTTCTTCCACTCTCGTTCGAAATGCCTCATGAGCGCATTCGAACTCGAGGGGGAAAAAGAAGCGCTTTCCTCTCTAGTTTGACAAATAACTATTGATACCGCAATTTAATGAAATTAATAATAATAATAATAATTCCTAATTTTCCGCCTACTCTTTTTATTGCTACTGGCGTATAGTGCTTGCAATTTGTTTTAATTATTTTAATCTGTCACTGTCAATTTCTGGCAATGGAAACCATTCGGCGTTCATTCCTATGAAGTATTCACATATTTGTCTTACACTGGTGGAGTGAGAACAACAGGAGTAAAGTTAAAATAGTAATTGTTGGGTATAGGATTCGAACTGAGGACCTCATGATACATACGCTTAATTTACTATACTATTAATATCTTGTATGGGGTAAATAGATCCGTGGTACCGCATCAGACTGTAAGGGGCTATAATTAGACGACTGGTAACAGTATTCATATGCATTTATACAGGATGTTCCATTTCAGTGCTACACTACGAGCCCAAAATTATATTAGTTGGCCCAGTTAAGACTTTTAGAATAGCTTAAAAAAAATAGTTCTGATCGAACAAAGGGAAAATTTATTGTACTAAATTTATTTATATCATAAATTCTGTTATTTTAAAGAATATTTTAAGCAATAATTACAACTGAAATAATATCAAATTTACAATGTGTCCCAAAGGTATTGGCTGGTATCACAAACACTGTTTTTAAATCTGATGACAACAAAATACAGAAAATTGTTTCAAATAAAAATTGTAAGTAATATTATTCTACATCTTTTTGATTCCAATGAAATTTTCTCTATCTCATTTATTTATTAAGATAAGCCCAAAAACCCTGATAGGCCTTGAAATAAGTTACTGTTGATGAATTGTTCCCAAAATCTAATTAATTCGTAGCATAAACAATACCTCTGTTACACTTGTATGTGTGGAATATAAAAATTATAGAATTTAAGATATAAATAAGGCGAATTAAACAAATTTCCTTTTTATGACTTTAACTGGGCCAAATAATATGATTCTGGGCTCGTATTGCTATCTCGAGAAGTATAAGAAATACAAAGATCATTAAATTAGCAAACAATTTCTAAATTATATGACTATTAAAATGAACAAAACCAAAATTTCTATTAGCATTTGTTCTCAAAATATGGGACCCAACTTTTAATTAAATTAAAACTATGTTATTAGCTTATTCGATTCAGTATTTTTTTCTGAATGCAACATAAGATAAATATTGAGAAAAATGCAAATAAGAATTGTATTATTTCAATTTAATGATACAAATGAGAGTGCTGTAGCAGAAACAATTGAAATTTTTTTGCGAAAAAGATAAAATTATTTCCGTTGTTAATAATACATAATTGTACTCTTTTAGCAAATTATATCTCACTCTTCTTAATGTTCGCGAAATAATACAAATTCTTATTTGCATTTTTCACATCATTTTTATAATGTAGGCATAATAAGTGTGTTATATCGTTGTATTCAGAAAAAAATACTTAATTGAATAAGTTAATAAAAAATGTAGGTTCTAATTTAAAATAAAAAAGTTGGGTCTCATATTTTGAGAACCACAGGTTAAAAAAAATTGTTTTGTTCATTTTAATAATTATATAATTTTTTTAGAAATTGTTTGCTAATTTAACGAAATTTGTATCTCTCATACTTCTCGAGATAGCAATAGTGTAGCACTTAAATGGAACACCCTGTATGAAATAATATACCAGTTTCTGCGCTAAGCAGAATACCACACCCAGAAATGACTAAACGACGTAATGATATCTTTATTTATATTTTCATAATGAGTAAGCTTCAATTTAGAAACCATCGTCGTCATTATGCATAAACATTCTTGGTAAATCATGTTTTTAAAATCTTGTTTTTAATTTTTAGTTTAAATATTTAATGTTTGCTGTATCGATAGCATATGATTCATATTCTATAAAATAAGATACACAATTTTTCATTTTGCGACGAAATTGCGTTGCTTCGATTTAAATATTTTCCATGCTGCAAGTGGAACATGTACATTAAAATGTATTTCAAATATTTATAATTGTTTGGCTTCATTTCTGTGGCATACCCGAGATTAGTTACATTTTTGCTATTACTATCCTGGGAACAGAGAGCGATTCTTTTAATAATATTAATAAAATATTTTATGGTTTAATATGAACTATAAAGTATGTATTTTATGAGTAAATAAATAGTTTATTATTACTTTTAATAAATAAATAACGGCACTTTTAGATTACATTCTTTCCTTATTTGTATGTAGCCAACTTCATATAAAAGCAATAACCGTTATTAAACAATAATTAATTTAATATTATTATTAAACATTATGAGAAACAGTTATATAAAAATATTAATGGTTTCTTAATAAATGCGATATCAGCAAAAATAAAAAATATCAATATAAACAGGAAGTTAGTGTCTACCAGTTCTGCTTATTACATTTATGCACATCTGCAAACAATTATTAATTAAAATTGTATTTAGAAAATAAAATAAATAAATATATCATCACGCCTTTTCCCCATTATGGGTGTGGCTTGCGCAGATCTAGGTAAGTGATATATTTTTACGTATGAAGTGGGGTTACCAGCCGACAAATCATAGCCCCCAAAGATGTTAGTGGAGGGGGAACCACAGGGGTAAATTTAAATAGCCGAATAAGCATACAAAGTGATTATTAAAAATCCATATGGCTGGGCGATTTCTAAGTAAAAATAAAAATTTTCCTGAAATTTTCAGCTTTTAAATCCACAGAGTTACGACATAATTAAAGAAAACGTGCTTTTCAGTATTTATTTTATTGTAACTGTTCTACTAACTAGTTTTTAACAAGAATATTTTCGGGAAGAATTATCGATAAGGGACGTTGTAAAGTTTTTTTTTTTTGTACATTTTTAACTATCACTTTTTTTTAATTTTAAAAGTTTTTGTCTTTGTATTTAAAAATGTTTTATTTTTACGGAATACTCCTTTTTTACTCTTCTTTCCACGGTAAAATTTTAAATTTGATCCATTTGGTGCAACATAGTAAAATAAATCGATTTTATTATTTCACTTCAATATAAAAAGAACCACAACAAATATTTTAAAACTACAAGTAAAATCTCGGTACATGAACTCAAAAACATACCGTTTAATTGATTAGCAACCAGATGCGAAAAAAATCTCTGGCATTAGCCGATATTGTTGTGATTGTGGTAACGGTAAAAAAAAAATGAAGAGAGAGATGTGGTAACGGTAGGCGCACTGTCGTGAACTGCTCTTAAGGTGAACCATCCGGGCCAATACGGGCTGAAGATAGCGCAAGATGAACATGACTTTTTTGAAACAATATATCATTATTATAATAAATGAAACATATAATGTTTTATACCTACGTTTGTAGATAAAAGTCCAAAGTTTTGTAATAAATTTTAAAAAGCAAATTTTGTTTACATATTATACATGAACACAATTTTCAAAGTAGTCAAATATATGCCACACATTCCCATGAACGACTACAGTAATGCAAATAATGTGTATATTTATAAATATAATCGTCTATAACATACTAAAATTCAAATTGAAAATAAACTTAGTATGTTATAAATGATCATATTTACAAATATACGAATTATTTTCATTACTGTAGTCGTTCATGGGAATGAGAGACACAGTATCAAAGTTCTGAATTTTTGACCAACTAGACTTCAACGAATATTTTTTTATAGTTCAATGTTTTAGCTATCCTTTTCATCCACATATATAAATACTAGAATGTTCAAAGACTTTACTGTAATAATTGTTTTGTTTTTGGATAAGAATAATTGTAAGAAAATATTTATTTAAATTTGAATTTGCAAAACAAAATTCATGGAAATGGACGAACCCACAAAAATTTGTACTTCATCTGACTCTGCAATGTACAAGTCACTGTAAAAAATCCATGAAATTTTGACGGATGGAGGGTGTTGGACCATAAAGAACATGAAAATAAATTAAGAATACAGATTTTGCTGCTTAAAAAAAAAAAGGATGCGTTCTTTCAACGCGTATGTTTGACCTTAAATTGCAGTTATTATATCTTTCTCACGCTCGATATTTGACAAAAATAATAAGACCTGCCGAGATATTAAGTCGTTTGTTTACAGATGAAAAAGTTAACGCTGTAGCGAATGAAGATAGTGACGAGGATTAACTGACGTTATTTAAAACAATCTTAACAAAGAATTTCTCATATTGTAACTAGTTAATTTTGTTTCATTACTTGTATTAAAGAAAAACCGATATATTTTATGTGAAATTATGTCATTCAATATAAATAATTAATAAGCAATTCGATTTTTTTTTGAATGGTATTCACTATTTTCTGTTAAATTATTATTTTTTATTTAAAATACTTCAAAAATCTCATAATTTTTTCATACTACTGGGAATAATTATTCAGTGTTAATATAATGAGTTAGGTTTATGATAATATATAATAGCTGCAATGTGCGAGCAGTACCCAACAGTAGGGATGGGTATCGAGTACTCGATGTTTTTGAAACATCGATGTTTTACGAAGAATATCGATGTTTTACCATCGATGTTAAGCCTTCGATGTTTTTATCATATCGATGTTTTAGTACCGATGTTATCCATATTTATTTTATATTAGAATTCGCAACAAAAAATAAGATATTATTTTTTTACGAACTGTCAAAGCTGTTATTGGTGAGAGCGAAATGGACTTTTCTGTGTTCCTCCACTAGCCATGGTTATCACTACATATGAGTAATATTTATAAAACTTTAAAGTCGAAATTACGGATTACAAGACGTGTAAAATAAAATCTGATTAGTGATTTTGATGCAGAATTAAATTCTCTACAATTTTTATATGAACTATTTTCGTCTAAAACCATTTGGGAACTTTTGCGCACGGAAAAACTGATTTCCCATGTTAAACGCCTATGGCCCGCTTTTTGATTTACACCCTGTATATAATTTATATTTATATGTGTTGTGTACTATACCGTATTAACATATGTGTTTCAATTAAATTTTTTTTCACAATTTTTTTCTTTAATTTCATGATTTGAATTTCTATTGCTCGCTGACGAAAAAACATCGATGTTTTTCCTTCGATGTTTTCTAGCCATAGATGTTACAGCATAAAAAAAAACATCGATGTCAACTATCGATGGTTATGACTTCGATACCCATCCCTACCCAACAGTGCGCCTACCGTTAGCACAATCACAACAATATCGACTAATGCTAGAGATTTTATTCGTATCTGATTGATAATCAATAAAACAACGGTATGTTTTTGAGTTAATGCTGAGCTTTTAATTGTAGTTTTAGAATATACCGGGTGGAGCATCATACCTGTGTACATAGGCGATTAACATGAAAAAACAGTTTTTCCGTGCGCATTGCTCCCCAAATTATTTTAGGCAAAAATACTTCAAATACATGTTGTAGAGCATAAAATTCTGCATCTAAATCAATAAACAGAATTACTTTTACTTGCTTTATAACAACAGAAATTAAATATGAAAACATGGAAACTTACGATAAAAATATCAAATAGCCATGGAATTGAAACAAATATAAATAAATGGTTATCGTTTTTCTGTCTATTTGATATTTTACCGGTCAAATTAATCATTCATCTGTCAAATGTCAAAAATTTATTTATTTTTGTTTCAATTCCATGGCTATTTGATATTTTTAACGTAATTTTCCATGTTTTCATATTTAATTTCTGTCGTTACAAAGCATGTAAAAGTAATTCTGTTTATTGCTTTAGATGCAGAATTTTATGCTCTACAACATGTATTTGAAGCATTTTTGCCTAAAATAATTTTGGGGAGCAATGCGCACGGAAAAACTGTTTTTTCATGTTAATCGCCTATGTACACAGGTATGATGCTCCACCCGGTATGTATAGATTTAATTTAACCGAAGAATATATTAGATATTTCCATTTTACCAGCTTGGTCAGTACTAACCGACGTTTAAATCGACAGTTAAAATAAACTAGCTTATTTTGATGGGATAAATATTTATTCTACTGTTATGTCGTGTACTTATATGCTTATATATCAAATTTCATTACATTACTTTGTGAAATTACTTTATTTGGTAAGTAATTCTTAAATTTTTATAGAATATTGAATTTATACTGATTTGTTGACATAAATACAAGAGTACAGGTTATAAACAAAAGCTATGTTATAAACATGGGTTATAAATGTGAAATATTTGAATGTTAGAAGGAAATGTTTCTAAACAAAGGTAGTTTATAGTACAAACATGCTCTCCTATTTTAGGAAAATGTCATCCACCTCAAGTTTATTGAGTAGTTGATTCAAATTTATCATCCGATGAGTTTATCAGCCAATGATGAAGAAATTGTTATGTAATCGAGAACAGGAATCACCAGAAATAAAAACAATGGCTGGTACCACAAATTGTGTTTTTGGGTGTTTTAAGAGCAGTGTTTTAAGCTCGGTTTTAGCGCTGTGCAATGCTCTAAAATTATTTTATAAAAAAAAAACGTGGTAAATAATACATTTCTCTGTAACTTCTATTTGAAGCATTTTTTTATAAAATAATTTTAGAATATTGTACAGAGCTAAAACTGAGCTTAAAACACTGCTCTTAAAACACCCAAAAATAGAGCTCTTGGTACCAGCCATTTTGTTTTAAATGTTTATGATTGATTTTAAGATGCCCTTTAGATTTTCGGAATTTAACCAAACGAATCCGAAAGGAAACAGGGAAAAACACCACTACAAACTGCAATTGATAATGACAACAAATACTGCTATTGATATTAGTTCTTTTGCGCTAATCTTATTGATTAAGTCTTTACTTACTTTAATATGTGCAATGCCTTTTACCTTTGGCATAATAGGCAACAAAGAATCAACATATATTTTTGTTGGTTCGATCAACACTTCTTTCCAAAGCTGATTATTCCATCTCGATAATATTGAATAATTCTTCCTTATCTTAATTTCTTCCTCTGTTTATTCTTGCCTGTGCGACATTCATTTTGTCCTAATTAAAAAAAAAAAATTGATAGCTGTTCCTGAAAGCCAAAATATCGATAAAACGGTGCACTAAACTGTCATAATGGCTTGGTAGCCACCTTGTGACGAATAGATAATATAAAAAAACATGACTAATCGCCGGTTAACAAACAGAGACGCTAAAGATGTAGGTGAAATGTCAAACGAATATAACCTATAGAATAAATATAACTCACTTCCGCTACTGGGAAAAGTAGTCAATTATTGAAAATAATCTGTCGTGCTATTGCTATTATACATATATTCTCCTTTATATTTATAGTAACATAGCGGACTGTGAATCTTCGATCCTCACAGCCGACAAATTTTGCGAAAGAAAATTTACACCTGGTGTTTTCTCCACAACTTTCACATGCGGATACCAGTCGTCAATTCACGTCTTCCATAAGACAATACAATCTGACTCCAGTATTCTACGAGAACTTATACGAAGAATAGAAGTTGGTGTTTTTGTTTCTAGTGAAGGAGTAAATGTGGCATACTTATTTATTTTATTATTTTCGATTTTAAATATCAAAGAGTTTATGCCACATTTATTTGTCTGATTTTAATTTGTTTTGGAAAATTGTTAACTTCCTTGGTGATATGTTATTTTAAAGACAATTATATTTTTCCTGTCTTAAAATAAAAACATTTATGTTGTCGTTCTGTAAATCATTTTAAATTATCGTTTATAATTTTATTCTACCATCAATTATATTGATTTGGTGGTTATACATAGATGTTAATGGAAGGGGGGCAATTTTTGTGTAGTGATAATTTGTCTACGGTTTACGGTTGGAATCGAATTGAGGATCTTATGAAACAAGAAACACGGAGCTATTTATCCATTGTGAAATACTATGTACTCAAATTCTTGAAAACAAGAAGGATATATGGCTTTTAGTTACATTTAAATATTTTATTGTTAGAACAAAATTTAATGTGATTCAAAATAGAGCTAAGAAATGTGTACAAAAAGTAGTAAAAACAGCTTAAAATAGGTACATAATTGTAATGCTCTGACAGTAAGCCGGTGTTGAGAATGATTTCTTTATAAACAGTTTACATCATTTTGACGTTGGAATTTTTTTACGGCCAGTTTTTATGGTTTGTTAATACTGAAACGTTTTAATCAGTACAACAAATTACTCATGGATTATTTATAGAAGATAACTGAGAACTTTTAAGTTTGTTAATTGTATTACATAATTAACAACAATTAAATAAAATTGTAAGCCATTTGTTTTTGTACCTGGATGAATAAGCAAAATTAACTCTGGTCTCTAGCATATTTTAGGTGGCATTATTATTTTTTCAATTATAAAATGAAAATGTGCAACAAATAATTCAATTTTAAGAAAATCAGCCTTAAAATTTTATTTCTTTGACAATTATTTACCCTAAACCAGTTATACATTAAACTGTATTGTTTCGCGTTGCGCGGGCAACGTCCAAAATGTCCATTTCCCATCTCCATAACGATCGGGACCACGAAAACATCCTTTATTAAAAAACTGTATTTAGAATAAAAAATTATAGTATTTCTAATAACCCTTTACATAATATTAATTTTAGAAATGATAGAATAAGAATTAAATTTGTTTTTAAAATAAAACATTTAGTGCATTCGGTTATCAACGTTGGTAATAATTTCTACCCGATATGACAGCTCTTAACAGCACTGAAATATATAACCTACAAACGTCATGTTAGTTATCACAACATAAATAAGGAAGTAAACATGTGACAATGGTAAATATTAAAAATATGTTATTTGTTTTTTTAATATGTTAGACAAATTATTATATCTTTATCTACGTACGTGCTAAACTCAAGAACTACTGCACCAATTTTGACAAAAATTTATATGTGTGTTCTATGGACCGTGAGGATGACGGTTTATTACTTAGGAACTACTCTAATAGATTTATAGATAACTCATTCGATCATATTTGGAGTTCCCACCACATTTATTCTGATATGGAAGCGACGGACAAAGTGACGAGCCTGCTTCGCCAATGTACGGACATGGGCGCGAAGAACGAAGTGACGAGCTTGCTTCGTTAATGTACTAACATGGAAGCGAGGACTACATATACAGTGCTATCTACTTAAATCGAGAGACAATACAATACAAAAAATTTACTTAGGGAAAGAAACGTGGTTTGGGCCCAGGTAGTATATTATATTAAAATGTAACTTTGACAATTAGCAATACTAACTTCGTTTCTTTGTATGAACTGTTATTAATTTTTATACTTTTCGTTTAAAAGTATTGTACAAAACTTTTGCGTTATCTCGGTATGTAAATTACTATAATATTATAAAACTATGATTATTTGTTTACATTAGTTATTTGTATCACTTTTGTGTGAGTATATTTTAACAGGCCGAGCCGAAAGTGAGGCTTGCAAATTACATGCACTCACAAAATAGTTTCTATACGTTTGATACACATTATTTTCATGACGCTTTTGTTATAAATTTATTAAATGAAATTACTGATTTATTTGTCAAATACTCGTACGAATTTTTTATGTTGGTACCATCAGATCCTTCGTAAACAAGGATACGACAGATTTGTATATGTAAACAATTTCATTTGTATTGTTTGAAAAATTCTGTGACATTTTATTAGTCTATATTTATTTACTGGCTGTGCACTTCAACTGAAAATTTATTTATAGTTACTCATTTGAGCTTACAATTAACAGTTTAGCTCTAAAATTCATGGAAATATCTAACCTCCAAGCACTCAAACACTGAACAAAACCAACGTATAAAATTGACAGCTAGTTGATGCCAACCCTAATCTTACAAAAGTCCCTAGTTTTTGTCGGCCAAGGCCTGAACCCAAACAGTTTCTATATCTAGAGTTAGACGATTCTGATATGTGCAAAACTAGTTTTTTTTGGAAGGAGGCATACAAGTTTCGTTAATTATAACAGTGATATTTTCTTCTAAACAAATTGTGATCGAATGAATAAAGAGTACCTACTACCTACCTTGGTACTTTCGTAGCATATGTCGACATAGGCGTGTTTCTTCGTCTTATGATTGTGATTTTCTAAATCATGATTCGCTTAAACATGATTTATTTCAATCATGATTAAAATGGAATACCAAAGAAACAAGTAAAAATGAATCATGATTTAAACTCAATCCATAACGTCATATATTTATTACCAGTAGCATTTCCATTATTGTTTACATTAGGAAATGTGTGAAACATTTCTTGATGTTGCATAAGAATCTCCTTGAATTGAGCATAATGCAGATTGAAAAATCTTTTCCAGTTTTGCACAATTTCCCGCCATTTTATTTTTTATTCGTATCATAGTAATCGCGAAAATATTATGATTCGGAAGGGAAAGGGGAATGTAGTGCATGATCACAAAAATAAAAGAGTGGGGATAACGAATAACGAACGAACATTATGGTCACTTTGATCACTTTAATTACGAATCATAGTCCAAAGACACAGGCCAATGTTGTGAGAACAGCGCCATCTTTTTTAGTTAAGAATACAGCAAATAATATTTACGAGTGCATTGCATTTATGATATATAGAATCGCTAAATGATGGATTCATATAACATGAGTTAATTGAGATAAATGTGTATGAAAATGTGAACTCGCATCAATTTTTTGTGACCCAGCAAAGTAATAAATTTCGCGGAAAAACTGCGTACCTATCTGCAAAATAAATATGACTCAAATGAAATAATCTCTTAAACCAATGTTTATGGAGTGAAATTAAATAAAACAGTTCGTTTGCAGCGGACCACTGTTTTAAAGAGGTAAATTTTATTTTCTGTTTACAGAGAATAATTAACTGCAAAATTATGTTACGTAATTCACTACAGAGAGCTTGAAAAATTGCTACTTATAAATACATAAGCATGACAGCACTTTTCGCCGGCCACTTAAATATTTATTATTCTATTACTCAGTTCTATTCTCTCCTTCATCAAAATTCACTTATTAAATATTTATCAACTTTGTGGCATTTTTGTCATTTAGGGGCAAATATGTAACGCAAGGCATTCAATCTTCGAAATATATTTTATGGATAGCTTCGCTCAGGGCCGGATAGATTAAATTTTAATCTACTTTTTGTGTTCTAATTGCTAAAATTGGCTAAATTGCTCTGTATCGCAGGACTGTGGATCATGAGATTCTCAGTTCGAAAAGTTGTAATTTTAACTTTGTCCCGGTCTCTCTCCACTTACTTCTTTGAAGGCTGTAACTTGACCTTGACATCTGGTAACTGGACTTCAAGCACATAATGTATGACTTACCGAGATCTGCGAAAACAGTGTCACAAGCAACGTGTGTAAATGGCGTGATGATATATTTTTGTTTTAATTTGACTTTAGAATGGTAGGCCTCAGAATCAATAAAACTACACTAATAAAAATGTTTTCTTGGAACCAGCAGATTCCTCTTTGATTGAAGAGAAAAATAGATTTGAATAGTGCCAATCCGATTTCGTTTTCATTGAAAATGTTTGTAGGTTTAGTAAATAGTCTTGTATGAAAATTAATTTAGTTTTGAAGAACTGAGACTGAGACTCATTATGGGGAGGAAGTAGTTTGAATAGGAGTAGTTTTAATTCAAAACGACTCCTTTTTCATTATTTTTAAAAACAAAATATAAAATATATTCATTTTCTTTCAATGCAGATAAAGGAAGATAAATAAAATGTATAATTAAAATTAATACTTTTTTAAATTGCACCTAATCATTTTTTAAGATATAAAATTTTCTTCAACGAAACAAAAAGAAAACTGAAAATTTTCTTGAAACAAGAAGTAATTTTTATGAGTGTAATTTTCGACTATCACAGGGCAAACAATTATCGGCACGCCACTGGAATATCTATGGAATATACAAATAATCGACTAAAATTTCAGACTGTTTCTATTTTTTATTTGCATATTTAAAATATTACGTATTTCATTTTGCACATATTTTCTGAGTTCGTCCCTGGTTTACCGAGAGAGAGAGCGAATTTTATTACATTGTTGCAATAGCTGTTTTAAACTGAAGTACATTTTATTATTTTCAAAAACCGTAAACAAAACTATTAACTTACATCTCAAAGTTTCAAGTTTACTATAAAATTTTTATGTTCTATTCTATGCTATCTTTTTAGCAATTGGTTTGCGTAATTTCTTTGTCTCTAAGAGGTCCACAGTTTAATTCTGATGTTTTTTCTTCCAAATTTCAACAAATGGCTTCGTAGTTCGATAAGTTACAAAATAATTCTCCAGTCGCCGATCTCGGTGGTATAGTGGCTATGTCGCTAGCCTAGCACGCCAGAGGTCGTGGGTTCGAATCCCACTGAAGAGCATGGTCGTTTGTGTTGTTCATATAAATTCATAATCATCTACTCATGAGGCGGCATATGACCATAGTAGTTAGTCCGCCTCTCATCTTCATAATAAAAAAAAAAAAAAAAAAAAATTCTCCAGTTTCTTTCTCAATCTTGATGCCATTTGGCAATTGTCACTCACACCATTTGAGCTGTCGTGACTATTGCCTGGCAAGTTTTCGAAAAATCTGTCAAATTAATTTCAATTTATGCTCACTTTCTGCGGGGCCGTAGCCAATTCCAACTGTCGGGGAGGTGGGGTGGGGGGTGTGTGGGCGCAGAAAACATTTAGGGAGTAAACAAAACAGCAAATAAAATACCATTTTTAACTAAAATTTGTGAATACCTGAGGATCTCACGATCCAAAGTCCGACGCGTTACCATGGAGCTTTTTTAAATTTAAGTACTTTAATTGCTAAGGGGGTTGTAAAAGTTACAGGGGGAGGCTTTCCCCTGGCCCCCTCCTGGCTACAGTCCTGACTCTCTGTTTATATTGTTACTGATAATGGTTTAATATTAATGTTGAAATATGTGGCGGTAGGTGTAGAGAACGAAGTATAGTTTATTAAGAAATTATGGCAAGCGGTAAAATTGATATTGCGGCTTTTTGTGTTTAAATATTGGCTTGTTAAGCACTTTCAGATTTGAAATTAGTTTGTGGGTAAAGTTTTCCAATTTCGGATCGCGGCTGAACAGTGAACAGCCCAACAGCGAGGGTGTGACTACAAAGGTTGACACCCTAACACCAGTAACACCCTCAAATGAAGTTGTTGTGCACTTGCCTTTTGCCGCTAATGAAATTCAGGAAAAGTGTCCCATTTTAAACCCAGCGCGACAAACTGTATAATAAAACGACACGAGAAGTAGGGAACTATTAAAGTAATCTACATTGAAATTGCTAACGGAATCAGTAATTGGAAAATGGCGAAACAGTTTATCATAAAATATTTAATATTTTACTCCGACGTTGGTACAAATTACTCGTAAATATGTTAAATATATATCATCACGCCTTTTGCCAAGTTCTTAGCGGGATATTCTGCTTTGAGTCGCTCTCGGTCTATGATATATCAAATAATATTGTTAAGCTTTTACGGTATTATGCATTTTGATCCTGCACAAAATTGGAATCATCATGTAGATAATATGTGCATTCAAGGACACTATTGCCTCCATTCTACAGAAATGTCATATATTAATGTAAATCTGTAAGATCTACCTATAGCTTAAACAAATCTATTAGCCACAAATTTACAGATTGCCATATTGTACGATTTTCTATGTATAAATATTTCACATGTGAATAAAAAAAGTTAATAAAATGGAAAGCACATGTTTAGAAAAATAGAAAATGTTAACTAATCAATTATTAAATTATACTGTACATCTGGTTACTACAATGCATGATTTTTGTATAAATAATTCTAGGTATGTACCTGTATTTTTAAAAAATCAACGAATTATTTATAGGTTACTACAGATTAGTTATTAAAATTTGAAGAAGGCATATGTGACGTAGTTTTGGTAGAATAAAGATGGACATGCAGTCTGTTGGGATTTATGTATATTTACTAGGCTTGCAATGAATATTCGGCAACTATTCGGTATTCGGCGACATTTTTACTATTCGGGCGAATACCGAATATTTTAAAATGTTGAGAAAAGTGGAAATTTTGGGTATTTCATTCGGTAATTTTTGCTTGCAGTAAAATAATAAAAATAAAACACATACTTATACTGAGATACTGTGTAGTTACAGATCGCACGAAGAATTGGCGCAAAACCAGCCGAATATTCGGCTATTCGTTGCAAGTCTAATATTTACAGATAGTTAAGTTTGTACGCTTTTCTATTATGATATAAATAATAATAATAATTTTTGATCCAAGAAACCATTGTTTTATTCGAAAATTTTGCATGATATCAATTAAGTACTTATAAAATATAGGCTATATCATATGATATTTGACAAACGTTACTTTCAAAGCGGTTTGACCTACCTTAATTTATGCTCTACCAATTCAATTTTTTTAAATCGATGAATTTATAGGTTACGAGAAATTAATTACTAAAAATTAAGAGAAGAAACATGTGATGTAATTTTGGTAAAAAAGAGATAGACATATTTGGATAGAAATACTTGGCATCTGTTATACGTAAATTTTACAATGTTTGGCTCCTTAATTGGCTCCACCAAAACTACGTCACGTCAATGCGAAACATACAATAAATTAGATTTTAAATTGTAGTTAGCTATCAGAATTTTTATAGATTATTTGTAGTTATTTTTATCATTATTATTATGAAATAACATTATGGATAATTCACTTATTTTATAATCACTTGTACGAATGTAACCAATTAAATTAAAATAAATGATCACTTCTTGCCAAGTAATAGCTAGTTGTTTAATTTTTATTATAAATACCAAGAAAACATTGCTCGAAAACTGCTTGACGCCAAAGGCTTAGGGAATTTACCTTTAACAGTGATAAAATAATTTAGTAATTATCAATGTCTTTGAGATTATAGCTGAATATAGAAATCTCATTAATTAGTACTTATGAATTCTATACCGTGTGTCTGTCTTAAAGGTGTACATAGAAGATTAACATGGGAAATAAGTTTTTTGCATTCTGTTACTCGGTGTTCTACTGGACAACAATGATTTTAGTACCAATCGAAAGATATCATTTTTCTGAATCAAACGATGTAAAATACACTACTATTTAGTAGTAATTTGGTTCCGTAAATTAATTTTTAAATTTTGAGAATTCTCCGGTTTATTCAATTTTTATCGTAAATAAATATAGTCACCTGTGACAGTTTTGTTTTGATTTCTGTCAAGCTATTTATTTGACGTTTCTGACTTTTGGACTTGTTTAAGACAATTTGTAAAAATATGGCTAGTTATACTACTGAAGAGCGCATTTTTATAGTAAAACTATTTTTTGGAGGAAATAGTTAGCTCAGAGTGCGAGATCTATTTTCTATTAAGTTTATGAATCGATCGAATCCAAGTGCAACCACAAATTTCAATATCCAGGAAAAATACACGTGAGCTTAGTAATTGCAATTTAGCAAGAGCAGAAGAACGTGCTTTATTGGAATAAAGCGTTTTAGGAATGATACATGTAGATCCTTCGTATAGCACTAGATTTTTTGGAAATGAATCGGGTGTACATCGTTCATATTTTGAAAAAAAAATTTCTTATTATTCCTACAAACTGCACTGCAATCAAGAACTTTTTCCATTTGACGAAGAAACTAGAAGAGTATTTTGTGAAGATATACAAAACAGCTAATAAAAAAGAAATTTTTTGTCATCGATTTAAAAAACTTAATTCTTAATAAATTAATATTATTTAAAGAAAACTGGTTTTTAGATTTTAATTTATTTAATAAAATCTTTACGCAAAAATTATAATACTCTTGTCATTACTGTAAATAACCATATTTTACAAATTGACAGAAACGTCAAATAAATCACTTAAACGAAATCAAAACAAAACAGTCATAGGTAACTACATTTATTTTCGATAAAAACTGAATAAATTGGAGGATTTTCAAAATTTAAAAATTAATTTACCTAACCAAATTACTACTAAATTGTAATGTATTTTACATCATTTGATTCAGAAAAATGATATCTTTCGATTGGTACTACAATCATTGTTGTCCGATAGAACACCGAGCAACAGCACTCAAAAAACTGATTTCCCATGTTAATCTCCTATGTACACCTTTAAGACAGACACACGGTATATACTTTGTATATCAAATAGATTTTGCGTATCAATTTCTTCAAATAATTTCTAAAAACGGACACTTCAAAATGATTTCCACTATACACTTAACGGTTTACTTACCCCTACGAACTTTTTTGAAAATTAAAAAAAACAGTGTGAAAAATACTGTTGTGTTTCACTTTGAACTAATTTTAAATTCGCGAAAGATTATTATCAGCTTGAAAAACTTAGTTTTGAAAACAACTACAAATAGTTGTTGTTGTGTTGTCCTATCTCATGACTATATCGGTAAATTATTAACAACAAGTATCGTAATTCAATTTTGAATTAGGTCGCAAAATTTCAGTTCGGGTCACTCAAAATTAGCAAAGTTACGTAAAGGGACGTGGAGCGGCGCGGACTGTAAGGGTTGATCAAATGATCACATTGTCTCCATTATGCTATGTTGCTGATGCCATGGACGTGGAGAATAGACGTGTACGTGTGGAGATCAGTCAATGAAGCTTCAATTTCTGAAGCCCTGCCAAGGCTGCATAAGCCATTACGCCGTTAATTTCATCGTAATTAGTCGGCTGACAAGCTGTGCTTTTAAAATAATGATACATAATAAAAGTTCAACTGTTTCTAACCTATTTTCACAGTTTCTGGTAAATAATTTATGATTTAATGTAATTGGCGGTATCATTTTTTACGTAACGTTGGTCAGGAACAAACATTTCACGAAAATACAAATCACGCAAATACATTTCTCGATTAAACAAAAGTCGAAAATTACGATGAGGAAGTGTACATTTGTCGAATATACATTTGTCGAATAGCTTAGATATTACAAACCTCGAAAATACATTTCTCCAAAGCGAACAATACCAAATGTCGTAGTTCCATCTACTGAGCAATGATTACATACGACATTTGGTATTGTACATTTATCGAAAATACAAATGTTGAATGTTAAATACCTATATTACAAATGACGAATGTTACAAATCTCGTAAATACATTTGTCGAGATCGCTTGGATATTACAAACTTCGAAAATATACATTTCTCGA
Source organism: Poecilus cupreus (assembly GCA_963942605.1). Lineage (NCBI taxonomy): Eukaryota > Metazoa > Arthropoda > Insecta > Coleoptera > Carabidae > Poecilus > Poecilus cupreus. The sequence continues at coordinate 5,185,212 of OZ012715.1, read as the reverse complement.
ATATTACAAATGTCGAATGTTAGAAATCTCGCAAATACATTTTTCGAAAGCGAACAATACCAAATGTCGTAGTTCCATCTACTGAGCAATGATTACAATACATTTGGTATTGTACGCTTTCGACAAATGTATTTTCGAGATTTGTAACATTCATCATTTGTAATATTTCTAACATTCGACTATTTTCGGTATATGTACAATTCCTCATCGTAATTTTCGACATTTGTATAATCGAGAAATGTATTTTCGTGATTTGTATTTTCGTGAAATGTTTTTTTAAGAAAAATGTGGTGTTAACCAAGAAAATTAGATATTGGATATATAGCAATTGTGAAATAATATAGAACAGTATTTATTCAAAAATAAAATGGAGGACGGCATTAAAGCAGGAATCGTAGTTTAAATTAGAGAAATATTAATGGTACGACAAAATAGAACTTTTTAAGATCAGCAATTAAACTAACGATATCCACTGCACGGCAAAAACGTACATTAAACAACAGAACACCAGTAAAACGTAAAGAACTATCTAAAAATGTCTTACGCTTTAAATTACCCACGCGACAAAAATATATTTTACACGATAGAAAGATAAATTGCACACCAGAACTGTATCGTGTCCGGATAACTCATCTGAGTTATAACAATGTTAATTGTCATTTCGTAACTGATCATATACTGTTATTTTAATTGAACTGTATTCACACGCTTCTTGTACAAATGGTGAAAACTTAGGTTAGGTTAGATTTATATAGTTCCGTGCTAATAGGGTTGTGACCATAATCAAATTTAAAGAGACAAATTATAAAATAAGTAAATTAATCATTATGTTATTTTATAATAACAATATTTACATAATTAATCTTTTTTAGGTAGTTTTATGGTATTATCAACTTGAAATTCAAATAGTACAAGTCGCGTTTTGACGTGACGTAGTTTTGGTGAAGCTAATCGAGGAGCTAATGATATTGGGCAAAGTATATTGCTAGGTAGTATAACCTACACAACACAAATGACATTAGTTTCTACCTTTTTCTGTTCAAATATACGTATCTCTCTTTTACCAAAACTACGTCAGTTTTCATGTACCCCTTTTCATAATTTTTTCGTAAATAGCTCCGTGGTAACGTGTCGGACTGTAGATCGTAAGATCCTCAGTTCGAATCCCACAGCTGACAGTTGCCAATTTACATTTACCCCTGTGATTCCCCCTCCACTAACATCTTTGGGGGCTATGACTTGACGGCTGGTAACCGCATTTCATACGAAAAAATATATCACTTACCGAGATCTGCGTAAGTAGAGTGCCACACCCATATATATATATATATATATATATATATATATATATATATAATAATCTATCGATTTGGAAAAATACTGGTATTTTATTTTCTTGTCTAGTATTATGTATAAATAAAATAAAAATTTGGTCACAAACACTATTGCATGTTATGGTAATCTTTTATAAATATATTGTCAAAAAATTTAACGTTATTGGCTAATAAGATTAAGAGACAGCTCTGCCATGAAACCTATTTGCAAAGATTGACTAAGGCAACTGTTAGTTTACATTATAAATCAAATGATGTTATGTCATTCGAATGTTTTATTTTGTCGTACTAGTACAGATCTTGTCGTGGCTTACCAAGAATATATATTTCTGGCGTGAAATCTACCTTTTTCTGGGTAAACTATGTTTCTATCGCGTGATTAATGTCGCGTAATACAGTTTTAGCTTGTTCTTTACATTTTACTGGCAATCATAAAATCTTTTCTCCTGTTAATTTACGATTTTCTATCGAGCTGTTAAATCCATCCCGTCGAAATTTACACCGCGATCCGCATTGTAGTGATAGGTACTCATATGATCCCAACAAGAATTGCTTGAAATTTAAACATGAAGTGAAAATTCGCTGTCACAACAGATAAAATACAACCCATTGAAAGCTTCAGTGCTTGAAAATTCCGAAACGATTTTGTCTCCGGGTCGGTAAAAGCGTGAAAAGTGCAAAACGCTGCTGACTGACAGATACAGACCCTTCGCATTTCATAATTCAGTCTCTAACAAAGTTATCTGTGCGATACGAACATCCAATAAATCAATTACGTGCGCGAATTCTGATCTGATTGTAACTCGATAAATTATTGCGTACGCTATTCAGTTTTCGGCTAAGGAAGGTGATATTCCACGAGAGGTCCACGGGCTTATTTATTTCTGCTCTTTTTAATTGTATTTATACGAGAAGATATGATGAGATGGAAGGAATCAAAATGAATTTCTTTCGGTTGTAGAAATAACAACAAAAAGTACTGAAAATGCGTAGTTAGAATTAAAAATATGCGTAGTGAGTAAATACGTAACTGTAGGTGGCAGAGTTCGAATGTAAATTCCATATATTACAATGCGATTTATTAGAATTATTTGAGCGTACACTTGTGGAAAACAAATTTTATATTTGTTTTTCTTAGTAGACTTTATTCGATATTTTATATATATATATAATTCAGAACAAGATAATATAAAACATATAATAATGTTATCTGTTTTAGTTTTATATATTGTTTATTTAGAGTTGGGTTAATTTCTACGTTTTTCTATTTTGATATAAATATTTTTTAATTCGAAATTGTTGCATGATTTCAATTGTACGTAAATACATTTGTAAAATATAGATTATGTTACAGGTAATCTGACAATGACCTTACCTAAATGGCGCGCATTACAATAAATTTAATTGTATATTAAAAATTCTACAAAATGATAAGCCTCGAAATTGAAACACTGTATTTGTCTGGTATTAACACCCAACATTCAGAAACTTACATCAAATGTATGCATTGACACACCATTATACTCACTTAACCGAGGATCTCGAAATACATTCACGTTTAGAGTAAAGATACTCAGTCCAAACTTTACATCAACCCTGCAGGAACTCACCTTTCAATCTCCTGGTCAATGCGAAAACATACTACTCATTTACTTTTTTCAAACTCGATATTGTATAGCAAAACACAGCCTAGCAATGTACTACACAAGAAAACATAGAAACATTGGTGCCACAAGCTTTGTTGTTGTGTGTTTTCAAAAAAAATTGTTTTTGCGATGTCTAAAGCATGTATTACGCAATGAAGTTTTTCTTTTCAAGCGCGTTTAAAAGTTTTCCCTCTTGCACAAGGACGTAAGTGTGAAAGATATAGATGAGTCGACTTACCATGTAAAAATTACAACGAAAAACTGTACTTTCTCTTAAAAATTAATTAAGTTAATATAATCAACAAATTAGTTGGTAGAAACAATCATCAATCAATTAAAAATTACAATATAAAGAGACAAACGGTTTAAAATATTATTACAATTAAAGAAATTAATTTAAGCAACTCTCTAATATTTATTTAAAACTAAAACTAAACTAGGGGTAAATAGCTCCGTGGTAACGTGTCGGACTGTGGATCGTGAGATCCTCAGTTCGAATCCCACTGCTGACAGTTACAAATTTAAATTTACCCCTGTGGTTCCCCCTCCACTAACAACTTTGGGGGCTATGACTTGACGGCTGGTAACCGCATTTCATACGCAAAAATATATCACCTACCGAGATCTGCGTAAGCAGAGTGCCACACCCTTAATGGGTAAAAGGCGTGATGATGATGATGATATTTATTTATAAAACTAAACTAAAAGTGGCGGAAGAGGGGGTAGGAGCAGGGTAAAGAAATCTTAAAAATAAACTTTTGAACTTTAACGAAACGCAAATCGTTAATGTATTCATTACCCAGGGTAAAATGCGGAAAACTCTTAATTCTGCACGGAGCAAATCAGTTAATCTACAGATTAACTAGAACTAGGTAATGTGCACATAAGCTGCTTTCGAGCTTTGCCGATAACATAACTTATGTTCATTTCCTATGCTGTGTTTACTGTGTATTCTCTGAATTCAGATTTATACTATCCACTGAAATATTAAAATTACTAAATCATTCTTCTCAAACACCAATACTTTATTGACATTCATTATTGAGTGTAATCGAATAAAAATCAGACTGCTCATATCGACTATGATCTATGATCGAACGTCTACGATCATTGTCGACTGGTTTAATATATTAACCATTACTGATTTTTCTTTAAAAATCGGCAGCACTCGAAAAATTTGCACATGTTCCGTCCTGTCACGTGTTTCATACCAGTCATAAACTAGACGGAAGTTGTATATTAATTTTTGACGTTTAAATAGGAAGGCTGGAAAAATAATTAAAATGAAAAGTTGACAGCGTAATAGACCAATTTATAAATAGTGTTAGTACAAATAAATTATGTAGCTAACACTGTCTTCCAAATAACAATAAGAGGTACTAATAAGTTGGCAACAAAATGAAAATTTTCTTGGAATAATTTACATCGATCAATGCAGTGTGACATGACCACTAAAATTTTGCTTGATCACGGTTGATCTACGTTCATTGATTGATTGAAATCGATTCAGTGTGTCCGCTGTTTAACAGAACAAACTATTACACAACATGTATTTACACAAAACTATACGTACAATATTAGTTTGTCATCATGTACTTCACACCATACCGTCAATCTGAAACTAATATTTATTTTCTGAACTGTACATTTTATTGACGAAGCACGAAAGACACTACATTCATTAATGCTGAGTCCTACCGTGGACTAATTTTGGTTTATCGAGCTTTACCACATATTTTATAAAGCATGCATTGAGCATTATATATACTAGGAAGTTTTCGTTTTAAGTGACAAGTTTTCGCAATAACGTATATATAAGAGAGATATATGAATCAACTTAAAACGAAAAACTGCTACTAACGGTACCTTTTCTTAAAAGTTCCTGTAAGATTTTTCCGTGCACTACTTTTACTGCATTACCAACTTAGCGTGTGTTTTGCAGTAGGCGAAGTAGCTGTCAAATGTCATTTGTGTTTATGTTTTTGGTGTGTACGAATATTTGATTCACATTAAACTGAAAAATGACTGAATGGATTAGAGAACAAATTGAAATTTTGGTGAATATATATGACAATTATTCATTTTTGTACGCAGTTTTTAGAAAATATGGGCGTGTAAAATCAATGAATACAATTTATATTGGTATGACTGAATATTTTAACATTTAAAACTTGATCATGTAAATAGACTGATAACGTCATTTGTAAAGGCACTTTAAAAGTCACTTAAAAAGAAAAACTTAGCGCGTGTTTAGCAATAGTTGAATAAAGTACAAGTATTTATTTCACATTGAACTGAAAAAATGACACAGTAGAATAGAGAAGAAATTAAAATCTTGGTGGATATACACGAAAATTATCCATTCTGTACGCATTTTATAAAAATATGAGTTGTAAAATCAATAAATACAATGGGGTCTTCCACCATTTTTCTTTAATATTTTTTTATGAAACTTTATCTATATTGAAGACTATCTACACTTTTAAAAAGTCTTAATTGTTATTCAATAAGCCACAATGATTTTTTAAAAATTTTGTGCCGTCATAGTAGAGATCTAAAACAGTAGAGATTTAAATAATTTTTGTTACATAAATGTCCTCTTTTATTGTAATAATAATAATAAAATAAGTAAAAAAATATATGACTACAATTACTTACAATCTGTACTGTTTTAGATCCAGCAACACCTCTACTATGACGTCACAACATTTAAAAAAAATCATTGTGGCTTAATGAATAACAATTAAGACTTTTTAAAAGTGTAGATAGTCTTCAGTATAGATAAAGTTTCATAAAAAAAAATATAAAAAAAAAAATGGTGAAAGACCCCATTCAAGTAGGTATAACTAAACTTTTGACAGTTTAATATTTTAATTCATTTAAAACTTGATCATGTAAATAGACATTTATAAAGGCATTTTAAGGGCACTAGAAAGGAAAAACTTCGTCGTTCAAAGCTTAAATTAGATTATACTTTTTTCGTCTAGATTTCCGTTCGAGTTTCATTCTAGAAATAGCTAGCCATTTCAAGTATAATGTAAATCATAAATTTTGATTCGATTTTCATACTAGATAGTATAGGAATATACGCTCTGCTTTATTTTTCTATTCGAGTTTCATACTAGATTCGGCTACGCTTGCGCACTACTGCCAGAAATCAGGTATACCAACCTTTTTATTTTAAGGCGCATAAACTGTTGACGTTTTGTCATAAAGTCGTTAGTTTTTAATTTGGTGTTTGCTGGATGTTCATTTAAAAAAAAAATGTTTTTCTATGTTAACCATTGTTTAAATAATTTTAACAACAATGTGTCAAAATGCACTAATTCAGTTTCAGTTGTAAAATTTATCAACTTGGTCTACTGCGGAAAACGTCGAAAATTCTCAATTTCGGACGAATGGTTTTAAAATAAAGTATGTAAATCGAAAGAAAATCCAACCAGAAGTCTAGTTTAAATCTAGACGAAAAAAGTGTAATGTAATTAAAGCTAAAGGCAATCTGACACGATTCTAAATTTTATGATAAATTTAGGAAACGAAATTTAGGTATAAATTTAGGATGGTGTCATACAGCATTTTGAACTAAATTTAGTATGAAAAAATTAAAAACTAAGTTATTTAAAACACATTCTAAATAATACAAAATTTACGTACTAAATGTGCGCACAAACCACTGCGTATTGAATGGTGCGATTTATAACATAACCTACAATTTTTGTGTTACAAATGTGTTTATGTAGCAAATGCAAATGTAAGCAGCTTTGTTAATTGTCATCAAATGTGTTTAGTTATTATAAAACAAAAGTTATATAAATTCAATTTTTTTTATAAAAATCAGGATATTCTATTAGCAATTCCCTGTTGAACATAATTAAAATTCCCTTGCCTTCATTTTGCAGTTTTAACCAGTTTCGACCACCCTTTTTTTGTATTCTTTGACATCGCGCTGCATTTCTCTTTCTTAATATGTAATGAGACATTATTATTGTATAGGGGGTTGATTTTAAGCATATACAAAGTTTTTCTAGGTTATATAAAAACATGCAAGCATGCAATACGTAATGCAACATCAATATTTTGAATTCCCAGAAAATATTTGTAACTGCGCCGGCGCATATCCTATTTTATATACAAAATATTGTTTCGTGTCTGACAGCAGATATTCTTTTATGCATAATATTTACTAAATTTAGTACATATTTTTGTTTTAAATTAGGCATCGTGTCCGACGGCCTTAACAGAGCAAATAGTTATTTGTCAAACTAGAGAGGAATGCGCTTCTTTTTTCCCCTCGAGTTCGAAGTTTGCCTCATGAGCGCAGCGAGTGAGGCATTTCGAACGAGAGTGGAAGAAGAGCTTTCCTCTCGTGTTAGACACAACATTTTTTTCACGGCATATTTCTAAAAACGATTTGCTCGGTCCTAAAATACACTTTGAGAACACAACTGACAGGCTGACACGTTAAAAGTTAGGTTATCGGACACAAGGCGGTGTAGCAGTGTTGCCAATGAACTAATCTTAAATATCTTTAATAAGTTGTCAAATTGTGATTTAATAAGAATTAGAAAAACATAAGACATAATTGTAAGATAATTTAAAGTATGTATATCACTAAAATAAGGATTTTCAATAAAATTAGGAATTAATTTATAATTTTTATAATATATTGGTAACACTTCTATATTTTCTTCTCTAGAGAGGAATAACACATTTTCCTCACTATTTCGGGAGAAGAACGATGGGGTTTCCTACCATGTCGTGGAAAAATATTATTATGTATAGAAATTATAATCTAGTCACTGTCTCCGTGGTCTATTCCTATTCCTTGGTTGTTCGGTTAGCCGCACAGGCATAGCATGGCTACCGCAGTGTACCCAATATTCGCTACTCTACCCATGGCCTGCCCCTGGTGTCGTGTATCGAACCGTGACCCTGCCTCTCTCAAATCGCACTAATTTTATTGATCAGCACTACAGTGAACCAGTGGCAGTACCAATAGCACATAACAGGCTTTGAGATCATGACAAAGCTGCAACTAAGTGTACTGCGAAACTCTTACGTGACTAGACTTTTTATAACTGGCCTGAATTTGCTGCGGGGATATCCTACCTATTTTTCTTCCATAAATTCTGGGCTTTCTTATATTATGTGTAATGATTGTACTTGACACATTTTTGACATATAGAAAAGATATTTCAGTTATTTATTTGGTTTCAGCAACTATGATTATACAGGTCGATAGTATTTTAACTTTTCTCTGTCCTTGGAAACTGACCGGTATTATTCTGTTATTTGGGTGTTAAATAAAGGAAAAAGTGCAGCTACACATTGCCTCTCAAAACAAAATTATAGAACAGGCGTCGGAAACCTTTTTTTAGCTGCGGGTCAAAGACAACCAATATGTGACTATTAAGAAGACCTTGCGGGTTAGTAAAAAAAATAAAATTCTTCTTAAGTATTGTAAAACAAGGTTTTAGTTTGATAAAATTTATATACTTATTGTAAATAAAATTGTTGGAAGATTGTATGAGATTTTTCTGTTATTTGTGGAACTCAAGTGGGTCACTCGAAATTATGAAATGGGTCACCTGGTGATCCGCGGGTCATAGGTTGCCGACGCCTGTTATAGAATGATTGTTTCATATCAGAATTACTTCATTCACATTGGCAATACAAAACAATGTTCAAAAATAGGTTTTTTTTCAAAATAATTTTCCTTGCTGCATTTGACTAGCACCAATTTATACTGTGATACCTTTAGTCTTCAGATTCGATTTTCCCGATGTTGTCTGCCATCTAGATGTCTAGTTAGCGCCCCCACTTTTCGACGTTCGTTTTTATTGGTTTCCTTTATAGCACAAAATTTTTAAACTTAGACAAAATTAGCACGATTCTGTAAAGAAACATTGTTTCTTTTCACAATTACTTCATTCACATAGTCGATATAAAACCAAGGTAAAAAATAGTTTTTTTTTTCGAAATAATTCCAGGAAAATCGAGTCATTGCTGATTTTTGTTGCTGCATTTGACGAGTACGAAATTAGCATGATATTATACTGGTTACTTTAGTACTTAGAATCGATTTTCCCAATGTTAGACACCAGTTAGACATCTAGGTAACGCCCCCATTTTTCGACGTTCATTTTCATTAATGCCCTTTAACGCACGAAATTTTTAAACTTAGGAAGAAATTAGCACCCTTTTAGCACGAAATTTTAGTGCAATTTATTTGTTATATCGAGCAGCTGGGTTATCCGGAGATTATAATTTTACTGCAATAATTCATCTATTTTATATCAGACATGCTAATGTTTTTCTGGAATTTTCTTATCCAACACTTGACTAGGTATCTGAAAACAGACCCTTAGTTCCTATGAAAAGGAACCATGGCCATAAAGTAATTTAAATGCCAAGTGTCATACTCTAATTAGACTGTAACATCTTCTATTTGAATTTTTTTAAATATTGAAATAAATTGAATTAATTGTTTTGCGAGTTCATTAAATTTCCTCTTACGGTTTTTGCAATTATGACGAAAATCTAATCAGCTCTGCGCATTGTCTCAAACCTTAATTATAACATACATCCATCCCCGCAGACGTTCAGTTTCTCCGATTCTCAGTTCAATCATACGACTACTAATATTATAGTTATTTGGAAATATTCCGTTTGCAAAGGTAAAGCTCAAGGAAGGAATTTAGAAATTCATGCATAAAGTCTTGCAATTCGATCCAGATTTTAGATATCTGGGGAAGACTGTCTTATCTTTTATTAATACTGAGAAACGAGAGAACGCTGCTATCTGTGAAAGAATATTCGATTTCTTCTTATTTTTACTTGATCCCTTGTTATTTCACAGTGGAAATGTGCTAATAGAATTTTATTGCTTCCTGTGATATATTTATCTTAATTGTTGTCTAAATAAAAATATGAAATAATGATAATTTTTATTACTTTTGATAAAATTAGTTAATATCAAACTGTATGAGTTCGTACGTTTTATTAGATTTTTGTTTTATATTTTCATTTTTGAAGAATTTCATTAGTTGTTTTTGTAATATACAATATATGACATAAGGGTTATACGAACGAAGGATATATGACATGGAGGAAGGTATATTTCATAAAATAACCCTTCAAATACGTAGATACATACATACTGCTTTCTTGGATCAGAAATCACAATTTAAGTAATAATAATATTTGTTGAAGAATAATCATTGGTTGATAGTTAACTAAAGTTAAATAGTTATACATGTTAATTTAACATTACAATAGATACAATTATTAAAAGTTTTGAATGGGGTCGTTCACCATTTAAAATTTTTTTTTATGAATCTTTATCTAAATTGAAAACTATCTACACTTTTAAAAAGTCTTAATTGTTATTCATTAAGCCACAATGATTTTTTAAAAATGTTGTGACGTCATTATAGAGGTGTTGATTGATCTCAAACAGTAGAGATTTAAATAATTTTTGTCACATAAATGTTCTATTTTATTGTAATAATAATAATAATAAAATAAGTAAAAAAATATATGACTACAATTATTTACAATCTGTACTGTTTTATATCCCGCAACACCTCTACAATGACGTCACAACATTTAAAAAAAATCATTGTGGCTTAATGAATAACAATTAAGAATTTTTAAAAGTGTAGATAGTCTTCAATTTAAATAAAGTTTCATTAAAAAATGGTGAAGGACCCCATTTTATTTTAAGGCTCTATTCATAAAATTGCATATATCATAAGTATGTTTAATGTTATTTCGGCTAGTACACACAGAGAAATCGAATCAGTAAAAATTACAAAAAAATAAGTAAAAAAGTAGTAAGTTACTCTTATACTGTATTATTTATTCAACCGATTTAACTGAAAGAACACAATTTATCTTTTTAGTAGTTCTCAACTGACATTTAACACTTCACAGTTAAAATAACTGAAAGTGAATTGACTGACTACTACTATTTTACAATAATAATTTGGTATACTTCAGAAAAATAACCTAGTTATTATTTTATGTCATAATTAATAATAAAGCCAAGGACGATTTAACTACCATGTTCAGTAAAAATTACTGAAGTATTCAACGGTACTATTTTTTCTCAGTGTAGGGTACGATAGTAGTATTTTGTGCGCGATTTTGATTGGCTCATGGATGGGGATAGGAGAACAGTAGAATATATATGTAGACTATTGCACAAAAAGGTGGTACAGATTCCAATGATCTAAATTTAAGAATATTTTCGATTTAAATTCCTTTTATGGGATAAATACATCAGACTTTGGATCATGAAATCTTCATCTTTAGTCACAGTTTAGACTTTAATATCTTTAGGGACCGTGACTTGACGACCGGTAACTGCACGGGTACAATTTTTTTTAATGAAGATGGTAAGCAGACTAACTATTGTTATATGCCGCTTAATGAGTGGATTGTTGTGAATTTTCTGGGAACAATATTGAATTCGAATATATATTAAAACCAAGATCTGCACTAAGCAGAGTACCACACCCAATAAAATATAATAACAATATAAAGTATAAGACGTGATGAAATATTTATTTTATGTACTCGTACAATAGCTCTTTTGTTCCCTCTTCACTAACATCCATAGAGACCGAGATCTGACGACTGGTAACTACACTTCAATCGTACAAATATATCATATACCCACATCTACTCTAAGCACAGTCTTCTACCTAGAAATGAGTAAAATACATAATGAATGATATATTTATTTATAAATAAATAGATAGTTTCATGCCGATCTCGGTGGTGTAGTGGCTAGGTCGCAAGTCTAACACTCAAGAGGTCGTGGGTTGGAATCCTACAGAAGAGCATGGTCGTTTGTGTTCTTCATAAAATTCACAATCATCCACTCATGAGGCGGAATATTACCTTAGTAGTAGTGGTCAAACTTAAGACTGTGTATTATAAGCCATTAGTTCGAATCGCTGTCTTAAATTTGTTCCCCTTTTAATGTTTATGGGGGCCGTGATGCGACGTCTGGATATCTTCCTTCGTGCGTAATATATCGCGGGTTATTTGACAATATCTCCTATCTGCATTTATAGAGAATATTCAAATTATGCGAGTCATAATACATTGTAATGTTAAGTCTCGTAACTAAAAATAAATGTCATATGTTTAGAATTTATTTTTAGTTAGGAAACTTTTACATTACAATGTATTGACTCGCAGAATTTAAATCTACTTATAAAGTGGGGTTTACATTGGGTTAGTTGCTTGTACCACTAACTTGCAAGACAGTTACTAACCTAGTGTCTGTAAATCCAATAGGGCAGTACTTGTACCATTACTTGCACAAGTAATCAGGAGGACAGACAAGTGGATAACCTCTCAGTCTATTACCTTGTTTACATTAGTCGAGTAACTCAGCCCAAAGAACTGTGCCCAGTGGCTCGGCCCAAACTCGACTCGTCCTCACTTTTTCTGTGGTGTTTACACGACACAGTTTTAATATGACAGTAGAAGAGTTCGGTGGTCGTAAAATGACGACTATTAATAATCGACATTTTATTGCAAAGAAAAGGTTTTTAAGAAGTATTCTATTATAGCCTCGATGGCTTTCTGACGCATGTTTTTATTTCTATAATTTGCTTTCGTCATGTTCCATAGACATTCGATCATGGTTATGGCCATAGTCGTGATATAGCTCGACGAATTTAAAAGTTAGATATTCAATTCATAGATCTTGATAATACCAATAAAAACAACAGAAAATACACCAATTCCGGTTACCTGACTAGTCGCTGACTACGTATGTTTACGCAGGGCGAGTAAGCAGTCTAGTTCATCATAAAGTAGTGGGGAAGACAAAAAATGGGCGAGCTACTATGCTGGTCGCTCAATTACTTACCTGTTTACTTGACTTCGACCAAGTGTTTACATTGGTCGAGTAATCTTGCTTTTCCTTACTTGTCTGTCTACTTTACCGTTTACTCGACTAATGTAAACTAGGCTTATCTACTTACCACTTGGAAAAACCCCTGTTCTTTCCCCACCAGCGTATTTGGCACTAGCCTGTGCCTTATATGTCTACTACACCAATGTAAACATTTGCTCGATAGTAGGTTTATAAGCTAGTTTCTGTTTTGTACAGAGCCTTTCTAGTACAAGTGGACATAAATACTTTTTAAGTGTAGACTTCCCCTGTCTTGTGTCCGAGACAGTAGACTAATCAGGTTAGCTACCAGTACAAGTAACTAAGTTTAGTTACTACACCATTGTAAACCCGGCATAACTCATTTTCGCTAAAATGGCAGATAGGAAATATTGCTAGGTCACTCGCGATATGTCACTTTTCTGCTGTAAATAGTGTGCCACGCCCGGAAACAGGTACATGGGGTAAGGATATGGTTAATTTGGGTAATAACAGTTTTGGGAAACTATTAGTTTAAAGAAGTAAAGTGATGGAACCAATCAAATTTCGAGAAAAGTCCCAAATCCCGGGCCTTCCATTGATAGTATTGATTGCAGTATAGAAAGTGATTGTTTGATTAATTAATTATTAACAGTACGCTTTTGTAGTTTCAAAATGATTGAACGGGGTCTGCGATAATCCGACAAAAGCACCCTGCATTCTATGTAGATTATCACGTGTTTTTTTTACCCCAGGTATGATGAGTTCAGTTTGTCATTAAATATAATGTATGTATAAGCTTTGTTATCCCTTATTTTTTTTACTTTGTACAGAAGATAAAATAATTATACTTTGTACACAAATCCAACAAAAAATATAATTTAATTTTTTACAGCAATATGTAACGGACTGCTGAATTTTTTAATTAGTTCATCCATAGTACCTTTATGAAAAAAGCAACTAACCTCTAGATCAAAAGTAGCTTATTATAATAAGTTCCACGTAAAACAGTTTTGAATTTCGCAATTCTGACGAAGTAACTGCAGTGTGTTTATGTAACAAGATCTGCAGGAGCAGAATAGTGTAGCTGTCACTTCCAGAACTAAAAAATTAAATAAACCCATTGGAACAAAATTCAATTTACGTCATAATATTTCCATGTCAGTTTGACGACATGAATTTAGTTATAAAACTCTGAAAATACTGAAGCGCAATGCATCATCAACAAGATAACATTAATTCCATTTACACCTGTTTTATAATTCAACAGTAAAATTTTATCTCCTTTGCGTGGCATGTAAGCGATATAGACTAACTCGCCTTTTAATTAATACCCAATGTAAATGCAAAAGAGCTCAATATGCCATGATGGAGCCAGTGCCGTACTAAAAACCACCGAGGCAAAAATTATCGCAATAACTTTTTTATGCGGATCATGAGAAACTCCCCCCAATCGACCACGTCGCAACTTTTACTTTACCTCTGTGGTTTGCCTGCCATTAAAATACTTTTTTGAAAGAGAGGGGGAGGTATAATTGACAGCAGACAAATGGAAAGATGATAGATGATTCAAAATTGCTCAGAAACGGTAGAGAAATGCGTATTTGAATTATGGATACAATTGTTAAATTCTAAGGCTAAGAACAATCTAAAAATTGCAATATGTGCTGAAGGAGATATCTATATACGTATTTCTACAACTAATTTCTCATTATCAGTAGAACAGAAGGGATACAATCAAGGTTACACAACTTGTAAACCAAGCCAAGTGATCAAGATTGAATACTCAATCATTAATTTTAGGTTTAAACCACGAACTTCTCCAACGGCCATTGCTCTTTTCTTGTTTCATCATTGGTGTTTTCGATGGATATTATATCACCTAAAATCTACGATATTTCACTTTTACACCTTTATTCTTTTTGCCAACTTGTTTCCTTTTTAATGCTTTTCGATATCCTTCCTAATTATCTTTTCATCATGTTATACGTAACATTTGTATTTGCGTTGGGCTCATTGAATATTTCTTCCAATTCTCCATTGGTTTTTTTAATGCCTTCGTACATGCTTCTTAACTTCTTGTCCTTCCATATCTGTAATATTTGCGTTTTCTGTTTCGTTAGGGTCCAAATTTTGCATCCGTAATTGCAAATATCTTGATATTTTCTTATCAAAAAAGGCTGTTGGTCATTAAAAATTTACGAAACAATAAATAAAGTATATAAATACGGCATCACGATAAGGTTGGTAAAACAGCTTGTGAAGGTGAGCATTTGTCTGAATGCCTGAGGAATAAATGGCTAGGTATGATTGATGGTTTGTTACTCTATCTAATGATTCTAATGCGAGGAATAGACGTTTTTTTGAATGTGGACACAACAACATTGCTATGCGAGGAGGAAACTGTATAGAGAAGATTAATTGTTGGTATGTTGGTAGAATGTGCTTATGGGCTCGTACTACCCCTCTTACTGGAATATATTATGTAGTTTGTGTGTCATTACCTATTGTGGGTGTGGCACTTTGCTGTCATGTTATAGTGTCTAATGTTGTTCATTAAAGGGGAACTGCAGGGATAAAAAAGTCATGACAGATTCTTCGGCTGTGAACTGAAGATCTCATGTGATCTCAACTGATATGTTATCACGAAACAAATTCACTGAAAGTTTAATATTTTCTGGCATCAGTAATTGCTGGTAATTATAATTTATTCATTAAATTTTGCATCAGCATATTTGTGAGCCGTTAATAATATTTACCATTTTATTAAACATCTGATATTTCAGATCTTTCTTCATTTTATACCAACAATAACTAAACTCTGGCCTTTGTAATTACAGATCTCTCTAGTTTTTTCATGAAATTGTGAATCATTAGAAATTTTTATTCAGAAAGTGTATTCATCTTTGGAATCTACAATTAAAAACTGGTTATTAGGCTTTTGTAGATTCTTTGGTATGTTCTCGTAAGATATTTTCATTCTATATTGTTTAGAACTTATCTCTTGTCTTCGAATCTATAGATTTCTCAGAAGTTTTCACTGATTTTGAAAAAAAAAATCACTCTCTTTATCCGCGAAACTATCAGAATTTGCAGTAGAAGTACGGTTAGAATCTTTTTAATGGATGGTCTGTCTTGGCTTTCCCGGTCTATGGGAAATAGATGTAGGGAAGTGTAACCCAACAGGCTATTAACATTAAAAGCGTTGCTTTTATCTGACGATATTTTATTTATTATTATGTATTTATTGTTTTAATTTCTGACAAAGACATTCATATTTATTTATTCACATTTTAACATGTTTTGTTTTAGTCTCTATTAATATCACCTCCTGAGGAAGACGTATGTGGCGTCGAAACCGATCGAGGTAATATTTAATAAAATATTGGCTGATATCCAAGAGTTTTATTTATATTTATATTTGCTTTGATTTGCAATTACGCATAAAATTAATAAAATATTAATGGGTAATTCATTTTATCTAGAAAAATATTTATTAACCAATGGGAGTATATATATATATATATATATATATATATATATATATATATATATATATATATATATAATATATTAACAGCCTATAAATCCTAGCTTTTAATATAGGTCTTTTCTAATTCCGGCAAGTTTCTTTAGTCCTGAATTTTTTTGTCCACACATCTATGTCTCTACCATCCTC
Source organism: Poecilus cupreus (assembly GCA_963942605.1). NCBI lineage: Eukaryota > Metazoa > Arthropoda > Insecta > Coleoptera > Carabidae > Poecilus > Poecilus cupreus. Next base: position 5,168,661 of record OZ012715.1, on the reverse strand, counting down.
CTTTTTTTTATCTGGGAATCCATGATATCCTGACTACCTCTTGGGCTACAGTCAAATGAATATTTATGAATAGTTAAATACTAATATTGTCTGCTCAACAAGGTGCCTTGTAAAATTTTCCTAAATACAATCCTTACTACTACATAGCTTCGTAAATGGATAATGTAGTACATATTTTATAGTAAAGCACATTGCACATTTTGTTGTAGACTTACTAGAAATTTTACGAAACAGACTGCTGACAGCTTTGATTGTCTAATTTAGCTGGCATTTTGACAGCTCACCGTAAACTAAAACTTGTCTATGTTGTAAGAATGTAAATACTCGATTATCATCGGTCAAATCTAAGATGATATGACTAAATTATAAATAAATCACATATTTTCCGAACTGCACATTCTCTTGGCTGCGCTGTATGCAGATACGCCCTTGGGTGGATCTATACACATGTGACAAGCCTCTTTGATGACTTCGTCAGTTCGTCAGCCTGTCAACGTGATCGTGACGGTGAACGTCAACGTGAACCCAGTGGCAAAACAACACTTACGTATCCCAAATATGGGTCGGGGAATATGTCAAATATTTCCCAAATTTTGATTACGTATTGCTATCGTACAATTCTAGCTGTGATACCACTATAATAAATTAGTTTATATTAATATTAAATTTAAAACTGTATGACAAAATAATCAGAATTTTAAAGAAGTTACGACAGATATTGCGAAAGTTTTCCTTACCAGCTAACTTGATTTGGGCTATTAGTAAAAGCGACTTGCATGCTTAACTCGTTTGCATTAACGTAATTATCTTTAATAATTTTGTAATGTACATTGTACGATGAATCTTTTAAGCAGTTTAAACCATTTTGACAAAGAGTCAGTTAATACAATTTTATAAAGTCTGGAATTACTTTTTTCTTTCAAGGAAATAAATGTTTTGAGGTTCCCAGATTCCATTTTAACCATTTTCTCAGTGACGTCTGTGTATGAATTGAACGATGTGTATCAATATGTTCTATAACTCAACTACGAAAAAAGATAGAGCAACAAAATACATAATTTAAAAAAAAATATTTTTTTTTCGCGATGTTTTTTAACCTTGTCCAGGACATCAACAATTATAAAAATATTGCATAAATCATTTCTATCGGATCTTAAGTATACCTCAGAATTTTTTCAGAGAAATCTATTCAGTCATTGCAGAATGGTAGACGATAAAAAAAAAGTATTGGGTCAAATTAACCCAGACAGGACCAAATAATCCATAAGGCAGTGTAGGCAACTGCCTCCACACGCACCGAGAAAAAGGAAAAGCTCAACTTTCAAGATGTTTTGAACGATTTTGTATTTAAAAAAGTTAGAGAGTTCATATTTAAATATATTGTACTTTACAAAACTATTTTCGTTTTAAAAACACCAACCACCCGAAAATGTATTTAATAAAAAAATACGCACAATTTCCTGTCATTTGTTTTATTGTTTAGGATAATGGCATATCTTCGTAATGTAGTAAAAAAAATAGCGTAATTGTGAATATAATTATATTGTGTAGAAAATATGTATTTTAGGAAGTTAGAAAAGGGTGAAAAGGGCCCCGACATGGTTAGTCGGGCCCTGAACCCAGGATGTTCTCCTTGTGTTCTCGGTGGATTAAAGAGTTATTTCCATGCTATAATTGCTATCAACCATATATGACGTACAAACATATTGGAAAAATATTTTATTACACAAAACAATAGAGGGAATTCAAAGCGTTTCTAGTCGCGAGTTGAATACCAATTGACATAAACAATGTGAGTATTGTTTGAACTATTTTATTATTGGCTATGATTTTTAATAATGAATTCTTGGAAACGCTGAAATATGTGAGCATTTCAATATTAAAATAAGTTTTTGTGTTTCATATCTGCACTTTGTTGTTGCGATAGCTGTATTTTAATTGGCTAAAAATAACTGACGTTTTACTAATACATATTTGACATGACTTGCGCACTAATAGTTTCGCGACTCTGATTTATTTTCATTCATATTTAGTATACTTTAAGGCTGATTTATAGTTGAACAATAAGAACGAGAACAATATCGAAATAGCATAGGGGACATAACATAAATGTGAACCAATGAGTATTAATAACAACATTTATACATAACATAACAGGAACAACACCAACATTCAAAATGGGCGAAATTCACTTCCTAATGTATATGTTACTGTTTCGTATTATTTCGTATGTTTTCGCGTAGTTTCGTTCAGAGCATTAGAACTGTCACTCAAACATTATTCGAATATAAGTTAGATGTCAGAAATGTTGAAAATAAATGAATATCAATTAATATCATTAGTTGAAAAAATAGTATTTTGTATGACCAAAACGGCCAGGCTATACAAGAACAAAAATTTACAATATAATATCATTCAAATGTCAAATAAACTGACAGCAGAGGTTATGTTCTATCTGTATGAAAATAATATATAATTGGGATAACGATTCTTTATGTTGTTAGTGTTCTTGTTATTAAAGTCCACCTTCATCTCCGTTTTTTCTGAAACTTCGTGAATATATCACATTTTGCGTAAAACTAAAAGGAAAAATGCTAGCGGTGGTACTCGGATGACCTTGAAAACACAAACCGTTTGGTCAACAATGCAATGTAATACTTCTATAGAAAAATACTGACAAATGGCGTTCGGAACCGGATAACCTTGAAAACACTGTTTAATGGGTCAGTTTATTCGTTTGTTATCTTCATATAAAGCCCATGTCTCATCTGTATGATTTGCCTGATGAACGATGAAACCAAGCAGCTTCACGATGAAAATAGGATTATTTCTATTTCCATCGACTAAATGCGATGAAACCATTTGTTACTGGTTTCACGATGAAGAATTTGAATCTATGTTCCTTCGCCTTTATAGTTTCTGTCATTTGTTTTCATTATTATTATTTTGTGTAGTTTTCTATTTAGTTTAACAATACAGGTTTTCATTATTTAGTTAATTTTCTTTTAGTTTGGTTTTTTAAGTGCACGATTACTTTGTTTATTGAGGTTAAGTTTTTGTGTTTACATTTTTAATACTAGTGTGAAATTGTAAAATGAATATTCTGAAGGTAAGTTGTTTATAAATTTTTTAGCTAGGAAATATTTTATAATAAAACTTTGTTTTGTTGTTTAGCTAGATGTCAAAAAAATAAATCAACTGGTCACAGGAGACTCGCATTTTAAGCAACAAATTAAAACATCCAGTTCCTTGGCCTTAAAAAAATTCTGTATGTTTTTATATCTAGTGATCTTAATATGTTGTACAATAAAAAGCTAACCCTATACCAGTTCATAGTTCAAATTCATCTTTGTTTTATGTTTCCTTCTAATTTTATTGTGTATTTATGTTGAATAAACTGATGTTAAAATAAATATTTCATGAGATTTGATGAATCAATTTAATCCATAGTAATTTTTAAGTACGTAAGAAATGTTTTGCTTAGATCAATTTACAATATCTACAAAACAATATAAAATATTTTTATATTCCATCAACGCATAGGTTATGTATGTACAGAATAATCTGAAGAAGAGAACATTTTCATGAGATTTTTATCATCCAAGTGTGACACCTCTAAATCGTATTTCATCGTTCACCGCTAGAGTTTCATCTTTCATCAGGCTAATCATACAGATGGGACATAGGCTTTAGTTCCATTAAACGTGAGTACTATGATTCGAGTTTGTTAAACGTGAGTTGTGTAGGCTTAGGGTTTGTTTGTGAAAAGTTCGAGTGAAGCGAGCTTACCTACAGATAAATTCCACATAAATATACCTTATGCATTATTGTTTTAGTACCACTGAAAAAAAAAACATTCCCATTTCTAATAACGATGTACAAATTTTGTTTATGTGGAATTATTCTGTAGGTAAGTTCGCTTCGTTCGCACTTTTCATAAACAAGCTTCCATGTTTCTCGTTGAACGAATAATGTGACCCATTATTGTATTTTCAATGTTATCTGTGTCCGACCGTCACTTAACACTATTTTTCTCTTTAATTGGGAGTAAAATAAGATAAAATCATTCATGTCGTAGGTGAAGTGAAGTGAATCAAGGTTGACCGTTGTTTTTTTTTTTTTTTTAATTTTGTAAAGCGATCACAACTGCTGAGGTTATATGTCGCCTCGGTTCCTCGTTTTCGGTGGTATGGGTTTACGCAAAGCGGTGACCCATCTATCTACTGACCGCGGGCAGTGTTACTTAATTTGCGTTTTCGAGTGAAACGGTATCAACGCTTCTTGCCATGGCCGTTGCATTTGGCCGTTGTTGTTTCCGTTCTTAATGTTAAACTATCAGCCTTGAATTTAAACATAGATTCGTAAAGAATAGAAATTAGGATTATTACCTATAATTTAATTGAAATATATGAAAAGAATTATAGGTTGAGTAAGTTATACTAATCGGAAACAGTTCTTGAGTGAAATGCTAAGCGGAAGTGATGTTGGATGATAAATACAGCGCGGCTGTGTAGAATTGTTTATTTTTTCAGTGTTTGCAGTAATGCTATAAATAGTTTGCGAGAAGGAAAATATTTGCGTGATCTGCCTATGCTGTGGTGGTGTGTGCTGTTTGCTGTTGCGTTGTTGATTTATCGTAGCACTACAAAGTGATTGTAATCAATTTATTCCTCAATTGAGCGCTATTGGTTTGGAATTAATATTCTGCGGTATTTTTATTAGTTGATGTGTGTTAAATACGACAATCGTTTCTTTTCAAATTTTATTCACTACTGAAATTACTTGTAATTTGACACTTGACTTAACATCATATCATATGACATACCAGAGAAATTCCTCTTGATTTAATCATTATAATTTTTACTACTAGAAGATGGCATTGGCCCCAGTTCAGTATTGGGCTTATATAATATATAAAAAATAAAAATATAAAAACAGGAAAATTTGTAGTGTGTATGGCAACAGTTCTGCTGCCAATAAAAGCAAACTACTAATACTAATGCAAGCATTCGCCATCATAAGATATCATATAAAATGAATTTGACATGTACCTTTTGGGAATTGTGATCAACGCCATCTCTTGATAATTTGGAAGCCCAATAATTGTCATTTAACAATGGTACATTTTACGCACACATCCATTCATTTGTTTCACAGTAACAGGTCTGTTCAGAAAATAACAAGACATTTTAAATTACGCGCTAGCGGAGATATTTAGTGATATTCGGTTGGCAGCATTGCGTTGCGCATAACCTCCTCTGTAACCCCATGTCTTGGATTTCTTGATATCTTGTTTGTGATATTGTTATTTGAGTGCAACGTGTTTAAGTGTTAGTAGTGATTTTTGAAGTGTGCGATTTTCTGCAGCAACGATGCAACATAAAATTTTACGTGAAACTGGGGAAAACTTTCACAGAAACGTTTCAACTATTGAAACAAACTTACGGAAATGATGGTCTGGGTCGTACGCAATGTTACGAATGGTTTTCACGATTTAAAAGTTGTCGTCAATTTAACTGGTCATTCTCACGTTCAGAAAATCAACGATCTGTACTATCAAGGTGTTTTAACGGGTGTCAGAAATTTAAAATGAAATAAAACACATGAAAATCGTTGCAATGACCGTGTTATTGTCTTTTATGGAAAGATAATTTTACGCTATTTGTGTTTGAATATGAAATCAGAAAAAAAATCTCTATCTAATGGACTAAAAATTTATATAGGTTACCTACTATTTAAAAATATATAATTTTATTCTATCGTTTGAGAACCACTGGTTTAATTTTCTGTTTGTTATTTCTATTAAATATGGCCCTTTTTCCAGGTCATTTTTTGTATACAATATTTTTCTCTAAAGTCACTACTTCGCCCAAAAATCGCTGTTTGTGGTGAAGGAAACTCCCTGTAGCAAGCAAGGACTACATGCAATGACATCTATCGAAAGGCAATAAGGTTCGTGCAGTTACGTCACCAAAATGGCTACTGGCAGCTGTTTGGTAGGCAAATAAAGTGAATTCTGTTATTCATTGCATCGGATTGTTTTTGATTTGCTACTTTTAACGTGGTGTTTACTAAGTTTTATAAGTTTGTCAGTGATTATTTTTTTACGCTGGAGAAGAATGTTCGGCTAGATATTTAGAGAAAATATCATTAATAATTAGACAATGTAGATTCCCACCAAATAGATAAGAAAAGTGTGTAGACCGACATTAAAAATTTTCCCAAAGTGACGTTAATAGACATTACTAATTATTTATTTTTATTATACGCAAAAAGTGCTTACACACAGAGAGAATTGCGAGCATAAATAAAGGCCTAGACGTGTACAAATTTTATAAGTGTGGTTGGATTAATGAAATTAAAGTTATAGATAGAGTGACTAAAATTTTGAGTAAATGCTAGCAGTCAATATTACTTGATATTTATTAACAAAGCATTTCAAATAATTTTATTTTCCTAATGTTATTCACTATATTATTACATGCTATAATTAATACATTACTGCATTAATGCATAAGCTTGGTTTCATTTTCTTTTTGATTGATATCTATAACATTTGGTATTCTAAAGAATGATAAATTGTCTCTATATGATCTACTACTGCATCCAAGTATGCAGCAAGTTAACTGGGATTTCTGCTGCAAAGTAATAAATAAATAAATATATATTTATATATACATAAATAGTATTTCATAGGTACCTTCAATTTTACGTGTAATAAAATATTCACAAAATTATTATTTTCGATCTAATTCTCTAAATATAAAAATTCGCTTCTGGATATAAATCAGTGCCTGCCTACCAAACAACTGACAGTAGCCATGTTGTGACGTCATCTGCACGAACCTTTATACAACACAAAAGCTTACTTAGGGCCAGCAACGCGGTTCGGGTCCAGCTAGTTAGTAATAAAGTTTCAAAAATAAAGTTCGGAGTTCGGAGAATATCATTAAATGAGAGCATATTGAAGTGTTTAAGATTTAATTTCTCTAGTTTTTATTGAGAAATTCTTAGATATCTATTGTGATATAATTTTATTATTATTGGACTAGATACTAGATTCTCATGAGTTAATTGGACATGGATTCGTCCTGGACTAGCTCCAGAATATTAAAGAATTGCAATTTTCATTAAGAATACAGCTGTGTAGTTTTGCGATACGCGTGCGTTTGGGTTCGATAAACATCAATTAGTTTAAATGTCAAGCTATTAATTATTTCATGACATTATATTACGTATCGATAAAATTGAGCGTGTGCACTTGACGAATTCTATTAATTTGTGCGTTCGACGTCTTCAATATCGCCAGCGAGTTTTAGTTCGTGTGTTGCTGTTGGTTAATTCTCTTGTTTCGGCGTTCGCGTCGCTTCATCGCCGTCACATCACATCACGTCGTCACGTCAGCAGCGTATTAACGCGATCATTAAGCTAAGCGTCACAAGTTTCATATTCATGAATTTCTCTTTAACGGACAACATATTCATAAGACAAGACGCAGACGAGCTACTGTACCAGTTGGCGAGTATTCGTACCGCGATGCAGAACTTACAAACTCGTATGATTTGGACTGAAATGCTGCCAGAAGCCAGACAGCATTAGTACCCTGGCTAGCCTGTTGTATACTTTATTATTTGCTCTGTTTATGTTAGAAAATTTACATGTATAATGGGGTCTGCGACAAATTTTGGTTTTTTCTAACCAAAAAAATAAAATAAATAAATATATCATCACTCCTTTTATCCATTATGGGTGTGACACTCTGCTTACGCAGATCTCGGTTGGTTATATATTTGTACGTATGAAGTGGCGGTTACCAGCCGTCAAATCATAGCCCCCAAAGATGTTAGTGGAGGGGGAACCACAGGGGTAAATTTAAATTGACAACTGTGAGCTATGGGATTCGAATTGTGGATCTCACGATCCACAGTCCGACGCGTTACCACGAACCTATTTACTTATTTAAATAAAATAACGCCGATTTCGGTGACGTAGTGGCTATGTCACTTGCCTAGCACGACAGAGGTCGTCGGTTCGAATCCAAATGAAAAGCATTGTTCACATAAATTCATCATCATCCACACATTAGGCGGCATATGACCATAGTAGTTAGTTCGCCTCCCATCTTCGAAAAAAAAAACCATGAATTACTTATTATTTACTTATTACCATGAACTTATAGATACAAATGTAATCTGTAATGTAATACATTGTATATTTAGAGGTAGGTAATTTTCTATGCTCTTTTATTATGGTATAAATAATTTTCCTGGAAACTATTGGTTTATTCGAAGTTTAAGCACGATATGAATTGTTCGTATATCCTTTTTAAAATATAGGTCAGCCGACATCTGACTAAATTCAATTTCATAGCGCTATGATGTACCTCAATTTATGCTTTAACATATTTGACATCATTTCAATAGCGCGGCTTACATTTAATTTAATTTTAAATTGAAAATTTCATAGAATTATAAGATTATATTTAGTTTTATTGTTGTTATAAGACAACATTGAATTTCAATGACATAACAATTTCACACGACCTTCACTTCGTACAATTTCAGTCAGTTGTTTTAACAAACTGTCAAATACAAATTGTGATACAATTTACACTCTACTAAAATTATTGTAGACATTGAACAGAAAACCAAAAACAAAACTCAAACTAGAACCAAAACCATTGTATTTTACTTATTTTGATAATATATGTATAAAAAATGTATTACTGAAAGAAATTAGTTGTGTTGTCTATGTAACTTCGACTATGGTCGCAGACCCTATTCGATTTTCTATGTTTGGATAATGGAGTGAGTAGCATACATTTTTAGTATTAATTATTCAAAACAACTTATTTACTTAATCATAGATCTTTCTATACCGTTAGCTGTAGGACTGTGTAGGTTGGGTTATTGCTTCTGTGAATCCACGTCAGCTGTTTCCAATATGTGGGTGTTATATGTTTAAACGATGTTTAATTTTATTTCTTTTTTTTTGACGCTTCGATTTTAAATGACATGCAATTTCTACTTTTTGTTTATATCTCACTTCTTGTAATTTCCGTTCTCACCGGTAACTAGATAATGACCACCAAGTTGTCGTTTTTTTTTTTTTAAGCAAATATAGAACAGTGTGAATAATGTAAAGGAGTTTTATATTATTTTTTATAATGTGTTAAATCTTACCATTATTCATTCTCTTTCTATTTCATTCTCTCTTCTGTTGCCTTCCATTGTATTGCTCATACCTCTGCCGCTTCTCTAATTTCCTCTTTCCATGACGTTGCCTACCTCGTTTGTTCTTTCCATGTGCTTTTGCCCTATATACCGTTTTCGTAAGTCTTTCGTCTGGCATTAATCAAAACAACTTCTCAATTCTAATTCTCCTGTACGATTTCAAGATATGATAATGATTTACATTGTTTAAATTCAATTAGACTCTTTATAATAGAAATAAATGCATACGGTGTGTCTCAGCTTAAAGTTGTAATAGGGATACATCATAGGAAAACAATAATTTTTCATAAATAAATAATACTGCGCCATAATATACACGAATTTTTACATCTTATAACACAGATTACTTCATTGTAATAATAATAATAATATTATTTTTACGAATGATTCTGCAACAAATACTTTATTAAATTTAGGAATTTTAAATAAAAACAATATGTATTATTTGTTTTATTTAATATTATTTCCTGTTTTGTATATTTAACTAACCACCCTAATTAAGATTTAACTGAAGTCGAAACGTTGGTGTGTTTTTGAATGGTATTGAACTGACAGATTCCTCCATTATTCGTCATTTTTATCGCCCGATTCGCTTAGATTGATAACTAAATTCTGAACTGTCTTACTGATATTGCCTATACTGGTTTTCTACTTGTTTTACGTGACGTATACTATTTTCCCAATTCCCAGCACCCCAGAAGTATTAAATACATAATTTCCCTAAATTCCCCTAGTATCCAGTGGTACACCTTGCTGTATTGGGTCCAGTCTTCCTATGGGGCTGCGCAATGCCTGTCTCCATCTTCTTTAAATCTATTGGGCATCCAAAATTTAATAACGCTAACTAGTGGTAGAAAGCTTAACGAAACCTAAGCTACATAAATTTCATTGTATTTTGAAATAAATAGTTTTTTTTAAAAATTAATAACAATAGTAGCTATTTTAGGAGTATTTCAATGTAAGTATTACATTTGTTTAAACCGTATTATTTAATTAAGATGTAAAAATGACAGGTACATTGTATTTGTAGATTATAGTTTAAGGTTGAATTTTCTCCAAAAAACCTATAATAATAGGAAAATTTGCAGTGTGTATAGCTATAGTTCTGCTGCCAATAAAAACAAACTACCAATTCTAAAGCACGCATTCGCCATCAGAAAATATCATACAAAATGAATTTGATATGTACCTTTCATGAATTGTGATCAGCGCCATCTCTTGATAATTTGGAAGCCCAATTCACAGGCTATCTTTCTTCCTTCCATCACAGTTTAACTAGAGGATAAAGGTTTTCCCTATGAAGAAAGTTTGAAAGTAATATGACTCTATGAATTAATAACTTTGTTATTAATGTAAGACTGTATTTTATGAAACAGTTGACAATTTTTATTGTCTTTATATTTTTAATATAATGTTTTTTTTTTCGATTTTTGAAAACATTTACTTCTGTTGAAGTTTAAGAACGGTAGATGGCTCTGGGAGTATTTATTTACTTCTCAGATCCATTTACCAATCTGTTGGGATTTTAGATCTCGCTGAGCCAGTAAATCGGTGTCACTGCTTCACAGCAGTTGACGGGTTACAGTACACTGATGAGCTCCAATAAGAGCGAAGCGCGTCTGTAATTAACGATTGATTGGCTTGGCCGGTCTCTATGAGTTAATAACTTTGTTATTATTCTGAGACTGTATAATATGACCTTTATGTATTTTGCTAGAAGAACTGTATTGTAAGAAACCCTAAATAATGTCTGTTCTTTTTTAGATATAATATACATACCCAGCCAAGCACTGGACTTGAAAATTCCACAAACACATGGGCATGTTTGGCTCAAAATAGATGGGTTATTGTAGTAGGTACCTGTTATTCGGAGATTATAACTTGACTGCAGTGATTCATCTATTTTATTTTAAGCCAGACATGTTAATGTTATTCTGAAATTTTCAATCCAACACGTAATTAACTGAGTATCTGGAATCATACTCTTTGTTCTTATGAAAAGAAACCACGATCATAAAGTAATTTATACGTCAACTTTCATACTCTAGTTAAACTATACTACTCGTATACTACATCTATTGTTTTTAACTGCCGTTCTTAATAATTATACCCTCATTTAGCGCTAGTAATTGATCTTCGCTAACAGCTTCGGTAAAAGATTTTTATTTTTATGTTACCTTCGAACTCCAATTTTAAGACGATTTTTCTATTTAAAATAGTTCGAAAATACGGTATATTCCAATTGAATATTACGTCGGTTTGACGTAGCGAGAAATTTGCATATACCGTCCATCATTCTAAGATTTCATTCGCCGTTCGATACAAGCCACAATTCATAGAGGAAATCCTAATGATTTCCGTCACCGCCGCCAGGAATATTGACTCGTCCTCGTCCTTCGAGTCAAGGACAGGGCGCCGAGCAGCCCGAGGCATCCCTACAACTTGGCCCGAATTTTCTTTAACTTGATTTATGCTGGAAACTTTTCTCAGTATTCTCATTCATATCTCTGCTCATCTTATGCCACGTTGCATGTTGTTAATTAAACTTGATTTTATATTGTTTTTTGAAGTTGAATCTCGCCATAATTTCGATCCTAACTTGCTGATACTAAGTTCGGCTCGGTTTACAGCGGTTTCCAAGTTCGCTATTTAATTGTTTAACCTCAATTATAGTAAGGAGTTTCCAAGTTATTGTAGACAAGTTGTGGTTAAAAATCGATTAATTGTTGTTGGTTTCGGTGGGTACAATGAAATTTGAAACTGATTTGGGACAGGTTGATTGTTTATAGTACTGTAACCTGGTTTTGAAGCATTGAAGCAAATTGCTTTAATAGGACGCGATCTCTTGTGCACCTGAAATTACTTTCTTCATTTTCGCTCTGTCATTATATGTTATTGATAAAAAGTTACTAACATCATTTTACACACACACACCCTGATGTTTTAGTTTATAGCCCAAAGTGTTCAAGTTTTAAATGAGATTTAGGAGAGACTCCATTTTTTGCATTTCTAGACATACCATTTTTCAGTTATTTTATTTTACTACCAAATTGACTGTCCATACGTTCTTAAGGTGGCTGAACAATGTCAAAAATACTCTATGATATATTGAGAGATGTCAATACTGCTGCAAACTTAAAAAGGGATATATAAATAATCTTTCTGCAAAATTAATTCTAGATTTTTTAGGTACGAATTTAATGTCAATGATGCATTATGGCATTTAATAGCTGTCGACTTAAGAATATTGAATTCTTTATACTTAAATTATTTAAACAACTTGAAGGCCGCGCTAAACGCAAATCTAATCTCAAAAAAATAATAATAGAAGAAGGTTGCGTCGCTGTACAAATTTTTGAAATTGACAACTGTCAAAATATGGTTCTATTTATATATTTCTCTTTAAATATTCGCGCTTTTGGATTTTATAAAAAAAAATTGTACAATTATTTTATTGTATCAAAATTCCCTGTCGAACTATTTCTATTTTCTTATATTATAGTGAATTATGTAAGTTATTTTATTTTTAGCCAAATCGCGTCAAATATAAAATCAAATTATAGATGTGACACTCTGTTTTCGCAGATCTCGATATGTAATATAATTTTGCGCATGAAGTCATGCATCCCAAAAATGTTAGTGGCAATTTTTTGAATAAATTGTTTTCAATGTAGTGTGAGTAATTTTTATATTGATTCAAAGAATTACATGTTCTCTCTCCCCCTCCCCCCTCCTCCCCGTAAAATATTCGGAAATTTTCCAAATTATTTCAATGAAGAAAAGCAATATTTTTTGTTGTCTTCATGAAGTCGCATATCAGAAATTATATTCAATATTCAATCTAATGTTATTTGATATTAAAGCAGAGAAATTATCGCATATTTATTTATAAATTTATTAGTTAAATATTATTATGAATTATTTTGTTATGTATCGTTGCGAGTCGTATTAATTGCAAATATTTATTCAAAATTCGTTTTTAGCAAATTAGATTCTCATCTTCTTTTTTAAAGAAATAAAGAAACGTTAATTCAACATAAGCCGATTATTTTTGAACCCTCTAAAATAAAAATGTCGGCAACTTTTTCTTAAACTAGAAAAAAATATGCTTGTAAAATATAATAGATATCATTCATTATAGAATATAGAAACGAAATCTTGGTCGTAGGGGTAACTGATTTAGATGAAATGGTGTAATCATATATTTATTGCATTTTGAGTAGGTATTAGCTAAAGCTTACTAAACAGTATAAAATCTACAAATGCAGAGAGTTTTTTTTATGTAACTTAGATATTTATTTATGTAAGTACGAGCTTTTAGAAACATATTTTCCATCAAGTTTTATGCTTTTCAAGCTTGAGGGAATAAACATTCCTTTTCTTGTTGTTGACTGCATACGCTGAAAATACTTCGAATAATTTTATTGCAAAATTCAAAAGCTACGTCGAATCTGACGTACAAAAGGATCAGCCGTCTGTTACTTCATATGCGCATCGCCAATTCTGGAAATCGAACTCCTTACCTAGATATATTTTTCTTCCTTTCCACCTGTAGAATCTTACCTTAAAAGCTACAAACTGATCTCTCTAGCTGGCATTGTATATGTACATGTGCAGTGAGCCCTGTTATAAAAGAAGTATTACGGAAATTGAGTATGAAGGGATTCCTTCAAGAATATAATCAAAATTAAAGTTTACTTGTAATGTAGTGTAGTAATACCGCGCGCTACTCCCTGCATAGGTCAAACATATTTCTAGTGAATAGGCTGATAATTATTTTCTTCATTTACGAAAAGCTTCAGTGATCAAGGTTGCAATGAAAATAATATACATTTTTTTACACAAATTGTTCATTTAAGATAAATACAATAAGTATAATATTTAAATAAGTTCTTGTTGTATTGAACTTAACTGAGAGCATTAAAATATTCACCTGAATTCTGAATGCTACCCCTAATAATAATTAGTAACGACTCCTGCTTTACTGAAAATCAATGCTCACAAAAACATCTTTTGATGTCCCCTGAATTAGTTTTGAATATTTGCGGAATGATATCTGTGTGGATTATAGATGGATGGCTGGATATGTGATCGTATCTTTATACATATAAAAGAGGAGTGTATGTTTACGCGCAAAACTCAAGAACTACTGCACCGATTTTGGCAAAAAAATGTGTGTTCTATGAACCGTAAGGAGTGTTTCTGTAAGCAATACGGATTATTACTTAAGAACTACCCTAATAGATTTATAGGTAACTCATTCGATCATATTTCGAGCCCCCTCTATCTTAGAGGTGTTCCTTAATTGAAAATTCGAAATGAAGGTTCGCGTCAGAGACGATGTAAGTCTATTACTACGTACGAAAATCTAATATCAACAAACGCGTTATACTGACATGGAAGCGAGGAACGAAGTGACGAGCTTGCTTCGTCAATGCACTGAAAACACAAAAACCTTACATAGGGTCAGCAACGCGGTCCGGGCCCAGATAGTATTCAATAAGCCACGGACGAGAAATTAATGAGACTCATGACCATGGAAAACGTGACAAACAAAACAATAAATTCTATTTATTTGCAATGTGAAATCAGCTGCACGTAGAATAAAAAAATATTAGTTGCAATTATCATGCGATTTGGCCAAAAATGCGTCTTCAAAAAATTTGACAAAATTCAGAATATAGGGCGTAGTGGGAATGGGAATAGTTCGACAGGGAATTTCGTGAAATTCAAAAGTTTGGTATCAAATAAAAAAAACTTGACGCATAGCATAGTTAAAGGAAATATAGCTAACACACCATTAAACATTTTGGCGCTGTTTAGCCATAAAAAAACCGAAAATGGGAAACATGTTCTTCAACAAACTTAAAATTTAGCATATTTGGAACAAATTTATAATGCGCTTGAAAACAATGTCAAAAATTATAATATTTAAAAAAATAAATGTTACGCCTGTAATCAACATGATTTTTTCCTCCATTTCAACTGTGACGTCAGACCAACGAGTGACAGATAGAGATTGCGCGCGCATAATCTTGGCAATCATTGCGATGTGTGCTTTAAATTCTCGTTAAAATTACAATTATGCTTATAAAGTATTGCTTTGTGCCAAGATGTGAAAACAACAGCAACAAAAATTTAAAATTATTATTTATTCGACGCTGTTCTGTCATCAGTCACTGTGACGTCACACGGTTTTATATAGAATATTAATTAATTACAGGCTTAATTATATTACAATATAGTTGAAAACACGAAAAATATTCATATATTAACGTCTTTTTTCGAAAAATAAAATAAAAAAATTGTTAGTCGAGTTTTCATTCCATATATAACTATACGAGAATGCGGTCCACCTAAAAATGCGTTCTACCTAAAAATGCGTTCTACCAAAGATAGATGACCCATTCAACTGGTAGCGTAATGTTATATATGTATTCCTTTCGAATACATACAAAATATGCTTATTTTAAATTGAATATCTGCCAAATATTTGATATCGTTATATCGAGAAATTTCATAAAAATCCTCTATATAAACATGACATATCAACGTGTTCTTTGATTGAAGTTGTTTGCTTTAATTTAAGTTCTTATCGGTGCTAATCTCGCGTGCCTGTTTACACCCAAGCCTAGAAAATTGGGTGCAAAATGTAAACGTTGTTCGTCGTTGCGTAAATATGGGTGATTCCGGTTAATAGAGTCAACAACGGTGTATGTAACGCTAACGTTTGCTTGAATAACACGTCTGCGACAAGAGACAAATTGCTGCCGTCGCCTCCGTCGGAACGTGTGTAAAAAATGCAATTGAGGTTACGTATTATCAAAAGTTTCCTCGTATTTCCTGATCCTGAATCCTGAATACATGTCGGTTGTCCGTTGTTGTAGCTATAACTTTATATTGTTTGTTTTACACGTATGTACATGTTTGGAAAGTAGATTAATGTTGTCCCGTTTTTATTTTGTTTGTATTAATTTGACATTGTTAGTCGCCATTTTGTTTTCATGTTCTGATGGAAGTAAATTGTTTGATATTGTTATTAAACCGCAATACGAGTACTTAGCTTGTCATTTAGCGGATATATTTGACCACACGAAACAAAAGGAATCGTATTGGGTGAGCTCAGGATATAAGATGCATTTTCGGAAACTGTCATGAAAATTAAGTAAGTAATCACGATTATTTACTATGTAATTAGAAGAATTTACAAAAAAGTTTGGTTAATCATGTCATCATATCACCGAATAGTTCGATAAATTCTTTGGTTTTTTTTTTCGTGCAAATTTGGATTTTGCACTTCCGGGTTTAAATGCTCTAATTTATTCTTCCTTCCCGTGGACTGAAGTGTCAATTTTAATCTTGGAAGGATTAAATTTCGATATTTAATCCCAAGGGATTAAATTGACAAGTAAACAAGTAACCACAGCAACCAGTAAAATATTTATTAAATTTATTTCATATAAATTACATTTATTATTACTAGTTTTATAAAGTTGATAACTACTACATAGTATATTTAAACGTTTTTGATCAAATAAATTACTTTGACCATTAAAAATACCTTGTCTAGTGCATCTTTTGAGAATGGATCAATTTGTTCTGGTGTAATTTTGACTTTTTAGGTTACTAGCGACCATTCCTTCTTTTAAAGAAAGTAATTAATTTCGGGAAATTGCTTATGTCAGTATTATTTCTAACCACCAACATTATCTTCTACATCGAATATCGCCCAAATGATAGTTTGCACAATTTTTGATCGTTCATAAAAATATACTAGCAGCACAGTTTTCATGTATTTTTAGACTTCTTTATTGTCACACCATTTGCTGTAAGCTTCGAATTGTTCTTATCTATTTTTCTAGATTTTATCGGCAGTAGTTCCACGGTGACTTCTTCAAATTATCTATAATGAAATGTCACTCAAAATAAACACAAATCTTCACTTTGTTTATGGTATCTAAGCAACCTTCAAAATTTGAATAGTGCTATCGTTGTCATCAAAGCCACCCATTTTCAACATATGAATATGTATTTTAAATCCTTTAAAATTAATCATTATTTATAATGTATTACTGAAACGAGGATTGCAAAAAATAGTGTATATACCACAGGACTGAAGTGCCTTTAATCCCTCAAGTGATTATTTCCCTCGCCTACTGCTCGTGAAATAAACTTCACCCTCGGGATTAAATCATGCACTTCAGCCCCTTGGTATATAAACTACTATTAGATTTCAGAATGTATTTTATAGGTTTAGTTTAATGGGGTAAATAGCTCCGTGGTAACGTGTCGGACTGTGGATCGTGAGATCCTCAGTTCGAATCCCACTGCCGACAGTTACAAATTTAAATTTACCCCTGTGGTTCCCCCTCCACTAACATCCTTGGGGGCTATGATTTGACGGCCGGTAACCGCACTTCATACGAAAAAATATATCACCTACCGAGATCTGCGTAAGCAGAGTGCCACACCCGTAATGGGTATAAGGCGTGATGATATATTTATGATGATATATAGTTTAGAGTTTCTAGTTGTAAATGCAATAGGTGGTATTATTAGTATTATTATGTATATAAGAGCTTACTAAATTCATTTTCGTTGCCGCTTAACGACTATTAAACCCTCAATATAACGAAATCTGGAGTAAACATGAGACATTTCAACTACATATAATAGGTTAAGTTCAGTAATTTTTTGTTTTGTTTAGTAAAATTCAACGTTTCAAATTACTATACGTAATTCTTCGTCAGGAATATGAGTGAACGCCATAAACAAGTAAATAGAAACTGTAACTAATTAACAACAAAGTTTAATTTATAAAACAGAGGAAGCCATGGTTTGTTCATTTCGTAGCATTCATTCTGATTCACGGTTCAGTGACTAAAGTATCAGTTCCAGCTACTGTTTTAATTATTATTATTTTTTTATTTGTATCTATAAAGAGTTTAGTATATGCCCTCAGAGTGTTATCATTCCTTGCACATGTTTTAATTTGAATTTTTTTTCTAGTTCCGTTTTTAGTAGCAAGTGTTTTTGAATTACAAACTTTTTAGAATTAAAAATTAAAACTGAAATTGTAAAAATAAGTAAGATTGGTGCCATGCTTAACGTGTGGGGGACCTAATTTAGACGGTTTGAAAAGTATAATGAAGTAAACAGAATTAAGATGTTTGAAATAACCTGGCATTAAATGTTGTTAAATCGACCACCAAATGCATCAATCTATAGATCACGTCATTCGGAAACTTCCCTAATGTTAGAGTTACAGATATTTATAAAATCATTTTTCTCAGTTCTTTAAGGTACGAGTAGATAATTCATTGAAGGTTACAACCCAAAATGTAGTCCAAACTAATATGTAAATCCCGTATCTCCCGATATATAATTCTGGAGTGAGTTCTAAACAGAATTTTTATTGATCACTCTATGGATCTAATTTTGTGCGTAGAAAATTTCTTCACAGTATAATAATTCACACAGTAATGACACTTCAAATATTTCAGTGTCCGCTAATAGGTTAATATCTTAGTAACCATAAAAAAGAGTATAGAATGTTAATGTTAGTTATATCTGTCCAATATCAAGCCACAGTATTTCTTTCATGTAAAGTTTATAAAATGAGTGCAACATAGAGAGGTAAACTTATTGAAAAATTGAAGGAACTTTTACAGTACAGGTGAAATAATATTTTTAAGATTTTATCTCATTTGCAACTGACAGCTATTCAAATTTACCGCCGTATATTGCCACTGCCAATATTGCCGCACGACTCAAGGTCATAAGTCGAACATAAAGATCAAAAGTGCCGACAGTAAGTGTCGCTACTGTGTGAATTCTTATTCTAGTTTCTGTATGCTACTACACACATGCTTGCAGTCTTCTATTGTAAACTTTAAGTTTGTTTAAATATTATGTTTTGCCATGTGGTACCGAGAATTTAATTTCCAAAAACAATGTATTATATTTTAAACATTGACTAGTGACTATATTATGTAATCAAAAAGAGAAAACTATCTATGACACAAATAATATATAAAAATATAAAGACAATGAAATTGTCAATGATTCAAAAAAACCGGTCTTTGAATAGTAACTAAGTTACTAGTCACAGAGGCCGGCCAATCCAATCAATCGGTAACTACGGACGCGTTTCGTTCTCATTGGAACTCATCAGCGTAGTGTAACCTGCCAACTGCTGTAAGGCAGTGGCTCCGACTGACTGGACCGGCGAGATCTAAGATCCCTAAAGATTGGTAAATGGAACTGAATTGTAACTTAATAAATCCAGAGCCATCTCCGGCAGTCATTTGTTCCTGAGGAAGGCTCAATCTGAGCCGAAACGTCTACCTTTATGAATCAATACACATAATAATACCAAAAGTGACTCGTGTACCCACTATTTTTCTTTTTGAATTTCAATTGGCAGTCAAGATTCATATTATACTATACAAATAATTCGAAGTATAATTCTGCCTGTACGCTTGCGCCAAGCCCTAATTTTTAGTTTGACATTTGAATATTTAAAATAAAAAGATGTATGCTAAGGTTGCTGACATAATTAATAGCATCAGCAATATCTTTTCATTACGAAAGTTGCGGAAAATATGAAAATATATAGGCTAAAAAGTGGAGATACATATATATTTTTGTACCTCTTATGTTTTACAACGTCAACATGAATGTTCTTCATAACATTTTATCAGCATTGTTGCTTAGTCTCGAGTCCAACGCATGTTTATTATTATTAAACAATTTAGGTCAGGTCCGCGTTGCTGGCCCTAAGTAAGTTTTTTGCGTTGTATTGCCTCTCGATTTATATACTCGTAGATGTCACTGCATGTAGTCCTCGCTTCCATGTCAGTATATTGGAGAAGCAAGCTCATTACATTAGCGAAGCAAGTTCGTCACTTCGTTCTTCGCTTCCATATCAGTATAATGGCGAAGCAAGCTCGTCACTTCGTTCCTCGCTTCCATGTTAGTATAATACATTTGCTGATAAGTAATAGATTTTCGTACGTATAATAGATTTACTTCCTCTCTGACGTGAACCTACATTTTGAATTCCCGCACTTCAAATGTAATCGAATGAGTTTAATTAAGAAATATAATTGTCGTAGAACTGAACAATAAACTGTAGTGCGCATTAAAAACATTCCATAAAATTCTGTCTATAATTGTGTCCATAATTATGTTCAGAATTACGAATCGTGACATACGGTTCTAATATTAATTACAAATCGTAGAATTTGGATAGAAAATAAAAATCATAGGTAACCATTGAAATAACAAAGATAATTGCATTTAAAGTTGACACTGAAATGCATTGTGTATATGAAGGATAGAAGTAGTTACCCTAAACGATTAGAAAATATTATGTCTTATTCTTAGCAAACTAACACATGTTTGGAAAACGAATATGTTATTCTGTGATGTTTGAGATATTTATTCAAATATAAAATAATGGGTCACCATTATTACTGTGGAGAAGTCGCAAGTAAAAGTTGTAATCTCAAGAAAATAGTTATTTGTCAAACTAAGAGGAAAGCGCTTTTTTCCCACTCCAGCTCAAAGTTTGCAATTCAAGCGAATGTGGAAGAAACGCTTTCTTCTCGTGTCAGACACAACATTTTTTTCACGACATGTTTCTAAAAACGATTTGCACGGAACTTAAATACACTTTGACACAACTAACACATCAAAAGTTAGGTTATCAGACGCAAGGCGGTGTAAAAGTGTTGCCAATGAACCAGTCTTAAATCTAAATTAAAATTGTCAAATTGTGATTTAATCTAGAAAAAGAAAAATATAAGACATAATTGTAAGATTATTTAAAGTATGTTTATCACTAAAGTAAGGATTTTCAACAAGATTACGAATTTATTTACAAGTTTTACAATATATTTTGTGTAAATAACATCCACATTTTCCTCACCATTTCGGAAACAGAAAGGTGGGGTTTCCTGGCATGCCGTGAAAAATTATATTTCTGACGCCATTGCGCATAAAGGGCGAAGTGAATTGGCAACGTTGCAATCAGCTATTTGGTGTGAGATTCAATTCACGTACGATTAGAAAATTAATTACTAAATTATTTCACACGAAATATAGAAAATGATATCTGATAAAATGTGTATAATAAAATTAAACCACGCAAATGAAGTTATATTGTTTATAATATATTGACATGTATAAATCTGATATTGCTGAATTTTTCATTTCGATACTACTGAATACATACATGGAAATAAAAGATAATTAATAAGAAAAGTGAACCATATATTTGGTTTTGATCAATTTGATCAACAGTATTAGTACATCGTTTAAAGTAGCAATCAGGGTTGGCAGATATATATATATATATCACTTATTTATTTTTTACAAAATAAATACCCAGAGTGAAATAGCGAGTAAACTAGTATTTGTTTTTAAATGTTTAAATGAAAATACCGATAAAAAAGCCAAAAGCTTGGACTGGGTCTTCTCAAAAAGTGATGAAGTCGTGTTACGTGAAGATAATGATGATGATGATGATATTCCTTTGGCCCGGTTGTGCGAAACTTAAAAACATGTCAAACGACAAGTTATTTTGATATTTATGTAATATAAATATTTAGGAAAATGTTATTTTTTGTTACTTAAATAAAAATATGAATATTTTATATCATATGTCAAACTACAATAGTATTTACTCATTTAAGTATTTACTATTTATATAATATATTTAGGAAAAATGTTATTTCTTGTTACTTAAATAATAATAATTTTTGTCTTGTTTTTTGTTATTTTAAACTAAAGTTTGATTTTTGTTGTTTACCAAAATAAAGGTATTTTACGTTTCATGTTTTTGGTGGGCCATTTTAAGTTGCGTTCAGGAATATCTCGGAAACGAAGCATCGGATGAAAAATCCAAAAAACACGACTAAAATATTTTCGAGGGGGACATCCCATGACACCAAATTCAATCCCCCCGCCAAAACCCTGGTGGGGTGGGGCGGGGGTAAGCTTAAATGGGAACCCCAAATTTTTTTTGCAGATTCGCATTCTACGTGAAAAACGGAATTCAGTGACATCAAAATTTTGATGTCACTGAATTCCGTTTTTCACGTAGAATGCGAATCTGCTAAAAAAAATTTGGGGTTCCCATTTAAGATTTCAAACTTACCCCCGCCCCACCCCACCAGGGTTGGGGCGGGGGGGTTGAATTTGGTGTCATGGGATGTCCCCCTCGAAAATATTTTAGTCGTGTTTTTTGGATTTTTCATTAGATGCTTCGTTTCCGAGATATTCCTGAACGCAACTTAAAATGGCCCACCCTGTATATCGGATATTATTATATTTTGATATTTATATAAATATCATGATATTTGCCAACCCTGGTAGCAATACAATTTTTCAATGAGTTTAAATGTAATGACTCACTTTATTAGGTATGTCACGGATTACCTACCTTTGGTTTTAATCAATAATCGGCTATGTAACTATGTAATTGAGAAGAACAAAAGAAAATAAATTCGAATCTTTAAAAGCAATGATACCACATCAGGATTCGGAATCACGATTTTCATAGCATTTACATATAAGTAATTTGATTTTCTATAACATTTGACTTGTAAATTTGCTAGCGAACAATTACAGTATACTTAGTCTGTTAAAATCATGTTCGTTTATTCCTCGGCTTTCCGTATTCGGTTGCGAATTCGCTAGAGAGCGGAATAAATTTCAAGAATTCGTTTGCTATTTTTATTGTTTAGCATTTTTCTGTTTCATGAAAGGATTGTGTTCCAGAAAAGATCACGGTACTTTCAGAGTATAATACAAGAGTCTATTCTCGGTTAGAATTCTACTTGAGTTATACATTTACATTTACTTTTATTATAAAATATAAATCTCTAGGAGATATTTGACAATGAGAAACTGAAGTAATGTGAAATAAATTGTAAAATCTACAGCTAGAACTAATTTAATAAAATGTAATCAAAATACTTCACTTTGTTGTATTTTATTTTAAGAACAAAGTGACACAGTTAAGGATGGCCGATGTTATCCGAGCATTTACAACGGTAGTTAAATTCAAGTCCTGTTGAAATCATTAAAGTTTACTTATCAACAATTGTACTTACACTGATATACCTCTTTACGACTGCGAACCCATAAACTCATTCAACCAACAATCTGCAATATAATTTTGGCCTTTTCCACATTCATAGTTCGATTCATACGAGCCCGTTTAATATTCATATTCGGATGTATTTGTTCATATCTAACTTGCAAATTTTTTTTTCAGGTTCACGATACCATCTTCTTTGGAGAAGCTGAAGGCGTTCACAATAGTTACCAATTTACGTAAGTTTTTTTTAATCTATATTTTCCATTCCTTTATTTATTTTAATTCATGGCTTCATGTTGAATTGGAAAACCTATTTTATCTATTTCCGTGTTGTAAAGTTGAATTTTACCTAACTTTATGACGTTATGAAATGTCACTTTTTACATAATTGCTATGAAATGAGTTTTGTAAAAATCTTTACGTAACTAAGTTACGTAAAGAATTTTATCTACGCCCGTGAGTTAAATGTCACTTAACCCACTCATTTTCGTGGGTTAAGAGTTTCATTAACGCACTCATTAACGTACTATTTATTTATTATAAATGTTTATAATACAATCTTTACAATTCTATAAATTAATTAATAATTTTTCAAGCTTGTTCTTCTATATCCGACGAAATACTTTCTGAATCACCCATTTTCACGAAATACTTCAGAAATTTATAAAAAACAACTACCTAATTACTTAATTGCAAATTGTGATCGTCATGAATTTGAAACCATTTTTACACTAACTACTTGGATTAGTTTTCTACTTGTCAAAAAAATTAAGTCAAATTATTTAAATATTTTAACTTTGGGCGGGCGTAGATAAAATATTGTACAATACACGTGTGATAATGCATTATTAATATACTTATGTGTTTACACAACTCGGCTATTGCCTCGTTGTGTAAATTTCACATGCGTATCTTAATGATGCTTTTATCTCACTTACATCGTAAATATCTATTACACAACCGATATTCAATTAAATCAAATGCCGTGTTGATGCCTACTTTAATAATAAATAAAATGATTTATTGCTTGTCAAATATTGACAATGAGTAATTTGGAAGGTAGAGGAATGAAATTACGGAATTAGATAAAATATTGTACGTAATTCGTTATGAAAAGCGATATTGTTTAACTCGCGTAATTTGCAAAACTCGCTACGTTCGTTTTGGTAAACTTACAGCTCGTTAAACAATATCGCTGTTTTCATAACTGATTACGTAAATAACTATTCGTTGATTTATTCATGTTTGAATAATTTCTGAATTATTTCATATTTAGAGAAATGATAGAGAGAGTACTAAATCAGTCTGTCAAAGACATTCTAGTGACACACTAATAATTGTTTACTCAGAGATAGTCGAAATGACTGAATTCGATAGAGGTTTACCGTAAAATTACTTAAACGAGTTAAACATAATAATATGTTTATCACGTTACTGGCGATATGGTAGCGAATCGCGGTTTTACCATACTTCATTTACTGCCCTGTCACGACAAGTCAATCCAGCTGAAATAGTATAGGTTCAAGTGAAAGGTGAAGTAGCGCGAAACACCTCCACTTTTAAATTCGATAATAATTTAAAAAGAACTCTAATATAATAAAATTTATATAAATACATAAACAGATCACTCTGAAAATTTCCATTTACATCTGTTTTACGTTCCAAAAGAGATTATCGAAAGGATAAAATTATATTTTTATTTTTCTGGTGGATTTATTTGCCACATAGTTGACAATATTAACTACTCTTGCAAGTTTTGACTTATTAATCTCTTATTCTGAAATGGACTACACATATTTTTACTGTCTATTTTTTTTTATCTGTCAGTGAGTGAGTTAATTTGATATTTTCACGTGTTCGGTATTTTGACTATTTTAGTTTAATTCTCTTTTTGTGTCATTCCACAAATACATAAATCAGTTTTTTTCAGAACTATTATTACGATTTATTACATACACATTAGATAAAATTATTATCAGTTCTGTGTTTTTAATTTAATAATTAACTGTAATTTTAAAGTATTTTTGGTAAATTAAAACAAAATAATCTGTATTACAACTTAATTCATATGACCTCCAAATGACAAAAGTAGAAATTTAAATTTGCCACGAAAAATTTCTAGTGACTGTTTTTCTACAGGGTATATATATGGCTTCAAGTTTTATTCCTCCTAGTTATTAAATAGATTATAGTAGCTTAACTTTAAAATAACTTTAGTTGACTTTAGATATGATCTGAGTTTGTGGTTGATAATTTAACTCCAATGTAAAGTATGCCATAAAGAAAAAACAATTTATCGTTTTAACAGCGGATAAATAGGAAGGTAACTTTTTGAAAGTGATAAAACGTTATTTACCTTTCTCCTAGCAACCAGATCATAATACTAACTACATTAATGTCATTTGCAATATATGTCAAAAATATGTTATGTAATAAATTGTATTTTCACCAATTGCATTTTTAAATAAACCTTTTCATAAATAATGTCGTTAAATTATCGCCGAATTACACTCGAGAATTTTATTTTCTTAAGATAAATTTCAGTTTGACAACTCAACCTTGTCAATTTGACTCGAAAACTGTTTAAAAAATAAGATCACTCCACCTACGGTGGCGTGATTTTATTAAAATAATTTTCTTGTCAAATTGCTAGGTAATAAGATTTCGTAGCAAACAGAAATTTATTCGGCAAAATGAAAAGCTCTTGTGTAATTACAGTTGATAAATTCCCATGGCTGGTTTTTAACCAATCATAATGCAAAACACTTGAAAATTCAACCAATAGGAAAAGTATTATACTGATAAAACCCCGTTATCCGGGTAACGGGAATTTTACACCGATAAAACCACGTTACCCGGGTTACCCCGATAAAACTCCCGCTACCAAGGAAATAAATTATTGTTACTGTCAATCACTGCCATTGTGACAATTAATATTTCAAGTTACATTTTGCTTTGTCTTCAGAATTTATCTTATCAAATACCACGCGACCTCTGATTTTCTCAGATAAATTTTTATTTTTAAGCACTAATTTTTTTTTGCTTTTAAGCAAAACCACTCAAGCAAATTGACATTAGGTAAAACCCCTCCTCCTTCAGAGTCAGAATTTACCATGGAGTTTGCTTTCGTGATTGTTGCTAAGCAAAAAAAAATTCGTGATATTGCCTTTGATAATTAAAGGTACTCATTTTAAATTTTGTCTTGTTTGACAAATATTCATGAACTAACCTTAAAACTTGCTTGTGTTTTGCGCAGACGCTATGCGTATCTGTCTGTGGCAATTCTATACAAAAATATTAAAACAAGTAGATGTTTCATTGATATAAAAAATTGTGGTATTCATAGAATGAATAGTTTTAGTTTTAAATAAATTGACATGAAACAAGTACATAAAAATTTTATTTGACAAACTTAACTCAACTGATTGTATTTTGTTGCTAAAAATAATCTCTTTCTGTTTTGGTTAAATAATGAAATAAATAATGGAAATATCAATCTGAGCATCAAAAGCCCAATAAACCTAACTGTGCTGTTTACATTTCCAGCATTTATCACACAGCATTAAATCGCACGACCGCAAAAATGAGTTGAGATATTTGTACAGTTTAAATGAGGCTTTCATGAATCCTGTCCTAGCGCGCGTTTCACGTTTGCTCTCGCAGAAATCCAGACCCGATAAATTTATTATTGATTGCTGGCATTGTTTTTAAAATGGAACGCAGTGAAGTATTCCAGTATTCGGGTGTTCTGATGAATACTACCTATTCACATACGCAAGTATTCGTGAGGTATGCATTCTGCGTGCTATTGAATGTCAGGACTGCGAGAAATCGACAAAATTAAGTTAAATTGACTCGTAGCAGGCAGAAATATGCTACAGCCTGCCACATGCGCTTGCTTCTGTAAATAAAATATTTTATTGAAAATGTAGTTTAGTTTTTCTCAAAATTGGAAGCACAAGAAAATTGCAAATAACACTTTTTATTATAAATATTATATTTAACATCTTTCATTTGAATCTTGTTTTTCGTACTTGATCTCATATGTGAAATAAGTAAAAATTGTTTTTTTATAAAACTTTATTTAAATTGAAGACTATTTGCGGTTTTTTTTGAAGTACATAAAAATATAAGACCACGTGTGAAAGTCTGAAATTATTAGAGAAATGAAATAAATTAATGCACTTAATTTTTTTTCATTTTACAGAAACATTTTGATATCCTCGTTAGGTAGTAGGTTTTGCAGTGAGTGCTGCTTATCAAACAGCAAACACGCAAAGACAAATAAATCACCCGAGCAGAATCCAAACAGATCCGACACGCCCAAATATCCAATATACTAATCAGGCTGAGTATTTCCATTTAGATTCATCTGCCTAGTAACCAAATTTGTGCGCAGCTCTAGAGCCTAGACGGTTTGACGGATTTCAGTGAAACCTTTACCGGCAGTTAGAGATTTTTTTGGAATAGGGCCTTTTTATGAATTCACATTTTTAGTACACATGATGTGCGAGATATTAAATAAATAAGGCGGAAATGCGTTTACGGATCAGAGTGTGCGGGTTGCTATCAAAGTGGAGTTTGTTGATTCTGGTTGTAACTTTACAAAAATTTATGTTCAATTTGTCATTTCTGACAGATCTGTTTCAAAAATTAAGTATAAATTACATATATTCTAGACAACTTGAAGATGTTTTGTAAATTTATGTGTTTATAATTAATAAGTTAACATATGAACTATTTTATAAATATTTTTAAAGTCAATTTAAAAAAAATTTAAATTATAGCTGTCACTTTTCAAAAATTTGCGTGCAAATATAAATTCGTAGAATTATCAAAAAGTTATTTTGAACAATCACTTGTTTTTTATTTCTAATCCTGCAGTGTTTGGTAATAAATTAAAAGTTTCACAGCAGACATTTAAAATCAAGTGTCAAAAAGTTATTTTGGACGATCGTTAACTGTTTTTTCTAACTGCTATTTAAATTCTACCGTGTTTGGTATCAAATTAAAGGTCTCCTAAAGGAGGTTTGAACTCTAGTGTCAAAAAGTTGTTTTGCACGATTGTCAATTGTTCTGTATAAATGTAATTTAAATCCCGGTGTTTGGTATCAAATTAAAGGTATAGCAGAGGAGGTTTGAACTCAATTATCAAAAAGTTGTTTTGGACGATCGCCAATTGTTGGAATCAAATGAAAATATTTCAGTGATGAATAAACAACTTCCCTCAATAGGAAACACATAACTTCCCTCACTGGAAAACATACAACTTTTGTCAGTGGGAAACACGCAACTACCTTCATTGGAAAACATACAACTTTTGTCAGTGGTAAACACACAACTTCCCTCAATGAAAAATATACAAATATTATCAGTGGTTGACACACAACTTTCCTCAATAAAAAAACATACAACTTTCGTCAGTGGATAACACACAACTTTACTCATTGAAAATCATACTACTTCTGTGAATGATAAAAACACAAATATCCACAATAAAAAACATACAACTTTCGTCAGTGGTTAACACACAAACTTTCCTTAATGAAAAACATACAACTTTCGAAAGTGGGAAACACACAACCGTGTACTGACATATAAGCGAGGAACAAAGCGACGAGCTT
This sequence comes from Poecilus cupreus, assembly GCA_963942605.1. NCBI lineage: Eukaryota > Metazoa > Arthropoda > Insecta > Coleoptera > Carabidae > Poecilus > Poecilus cupreus. Next base: position 5,139,697 of record OZ012715.1, on the reverse strand, counting down.
GCTTCTTCTATGTACTGACATGGAAGCGAGGAACGAAGTGACGAGCTTGCTTCGCCAAGGTACTAGACATGGAAGTAAGTAACAAAGAGATATTGCTTCGCCAATTGTTGGAATCAAATGAGAATAATTCAGTGATGAACAAAGTTCCCTCAATAGAAAACACATAACTTCCCTCAATAAAAACAAACATCTTTCGTCAGTGGTTAACACACAACTTCCCTCAATGAAAAACATACATCCTTCGACAGTGGTTAACACACAACTTCCCTCAACGTTCGTCAGTGGTAAATACTTGAGTCAATGGTAAGCACACAACTTCCCTCAATGAAAAACATACAATTTTGTCAGTGGTTAACACAGAACTTCTCTTAATGAAAACCAGACAACTCCTCTAAAAACTTAAACTACTGAAATAGAAGCGAGGAACGAAGTGACGAGCTTGCTTCGCCGATGCACTGACATGGAAGCGAGGAACGAAGTGACGAGCTTTCTTCCTAAATTTACTGACATGGATGCGAGGAGCGTAGTGATGACCTTGCTGCGCCATTTGTTTGGTATTAAATGGTAGTTATTTAAGACTACTTATTTTATAATTAAAAATTTAATTATTTATTCATTTATTTTATAGCTTGATATTTAAGGGATGTAAAAATTTGCGGTACTTTGGAGTACACTTACATGAAAGCGAGGAACGAAGTGACGAGCTTTCTTCGCCAAATTACTAACAAGGAAGCGGGGAACAAAGCGACAAACTTTCTTCGACAATTGCTTGCTAACAAATTTAAGGTATTTGAGAAAATTTATTTTCCTATAGTTATAGTTGCTATCTTCTTCATTGTTGCGGAGCCTAGGGGTCAGACCTGCGAAGCAGGTCGGACCGCTAGTGTATACCTATTCGTAGTTAAGGCGGAGTAAGAGCTAATACTTAAATCCGATTTGCTCAAACAGACGCGCACATGTCCTACGTCATCAAAAACAATATATCCCGTATTTATTAAAGGGAGTAATTTATAATTAAAAATATGGATTTTTCCGCATCCTTTAACTCATATCTTTCATATTTTCAATAAATTTTTACTATTTTTGATTTTGGTGGAATAGCGTATTATTATTCATTAAGCTACAATTTAAAAATGTTATGACATCACTGTTGTTGTTTTATTTGGTTACGAGTTCAAAACAAAACAAAAATGTTCATATTATGTGCCAACCATTTGACACTCCGACAATCTAACTGCTCAATAATAAGAGAAGACAAAGAATTTGGAAAGAATAGATGTGCGAGGGATAAACTTAAGCAGAAAATCATAATACTTTGACGTCAGAATTTGCTATATTTAAAACTCAAATATCTTAATAATTGAGGCAAAGTTACAAGGAAAATATGAATAAAATCTTCCAGTCTTGTTTCACACTGTTCTACCAATTTATTTACGTTGAAATAAATAAATTGTTAGAACAGTGTGAAACAAGACTGGACAATTTTTATTCATATTTTCCTTGTTGCTTTTTCTTAATAATATCTCCACATTTAGGAAAATTCCGTTCATCATCTTAATAATTAATGATATTTTTTAAACTTCTATTATATCTAGTACGATGTTTTTTGGTCGTTATAATTACAGAGCTGACAAAATACTCTTAGAAAGTATTTGAAATACAACACTAAATACAATTTAATCTGTAAAAGTATTTTAAATACCAAATACCGGATGTATTTCTTGGGTATCATATACAAAATACAACAAATTGTATTTCAAATACCAGTATTTTAATAAAATTATTTTTTCAAATACCTAATACAGTTGATTTAATTAAAAAAAGTTTATTTAAAAAAAATATTGATATATGTCTACATTTATTTATATATTAAATATGTATAATAAAATGTGTAAATAATAAATATGCATTCTATACTGATTGCACAAATAAAATCAATTTTAACAAAAAAAATTATTAATAAATTGTTTCAACAAAAACTATTATGATTACATATTACCTGTTTGCTTTCAATAAAACTAAATTTTCAAAATTTTTATCTGATAGCGCATGACGCCTAGGTGCATTTATTATCGAGGCGAAAGAAAACATTCTTTCAATGGCCGCTGAAGAAGGTAAAAATGAATTAATTATGAAATTTCTCATTTGTGAGTTATTGACACACATCCATACATACCTCTATCCATCCATCCATACAAAAATAATATCTATAAAATTTCAACTTATACAGTGCAGTCCATCCCAAAATTTACGAAAATTACTGGTACACTTAAAATTGGATTAAAAAAATTAAAATTCTTCCATAAACATTTATGGGTGTCGTGACTTGATGGCTGGTAACAGCACATAATGTCACTCACCGAAGTCTAAGAAAATGGGTAAATGATGAGTTGATATATTTATTTGTTATGTCTGTAATAAATTGTGCGAATTTTTGTTAGTATTTACCATTTTTTTTTTTTTATTACGAAGATGAGAGGCGGACTAACTACTATGGGCATATGCCGCCTCATGATTGTATGATTGTGAATTTATGTAAACATCACAAACGACCATGCTCTTCAGTGGGATTCGAACCCACGACCTCTGGCGTGCTAGGCTATATTTACCATTTAATGTGTGGGTTATTTATTTATTTTATTATTTTAATTTTAAATATCAACTAGTTTATGCCACATTTATTTCTCTGCTTTTAATTTGTTTTGATCATTATTGTTAACTTCCTTGGTGATATGTTATTTTATTGATAATTATATATTTCCTCTCGTGAAATAAAAACATTTATATTTTCGTTCTACCTGATTTATTGACATTAGCCTGCATGGGAAGGAAATAATCAACATATTTTTATGTTTTAATTACACTATACAATGTATACTGAGAATTGTTGTATTTTACGATTGCATAAACATTGTCAGCGTTATTAATTTGATAAGCATAATTTTGGACTGGTGTAATATCGAATTAACGTGCAGTCAAAACACACATGCAATGAAATGGAATTGTATTTTGTCTGAACCACAATTACATTCTCCGTCTATTATTCTTATGATTGCTGACAGTAACCAACCAAGCCATTTTGAAAACATGCTATTGTATCTAGAAATATTATTAAGCTTGAAAATAAACTTCCAATTGTTCAAATTGTACTCTTAATGGGTATTACCATATTATACATAAATATTTTCAAATTCAGACTGTAGCATTACAAATATTAAGTTGATTATTTAGGTAGTGGAAGGATACGTAGGTGTATTACAAAACGACAACTTATAAGTTAAATAAAAATGAAAGATAAATGAAAATGTAAATGGGAATGTTGCATGAATGGATGCATTAGGTTACATATATTTAACTGTTAAATGAAAATTAAATTAAATATACATGTAAATGGCTTTTGTCTGCTCTATTTTCAATCGAAATATTTTTTATTATATTGAATTTTTTAATTTCGTTCTATAAATAACATGTCAAATATTAATACGTATTTATGTTTGTTTTTGTATCAGTTTTTATTATTATATTATTCTTGTTTATCATGTTTTTATGTGAACATTGAAATTGTGTTGTTTATAAGTTATTTTGATTTATTCAAAGTTAGAACATTGGAATGCATGATTGTATGAAAAGCTGTCAGCAAAAATAACATCGAGTGTCAGTTCGCATCCTGAGGCCGGCTCTGGTGTTCAGGATCATGTGATTGGGTCCTTCGTCCTACGTCCTGCATTTGACAAGCTTGTGTGGATAGCGTGAATTCGAGAATACACAACGTAGAATCATTTTGGACATAAAGGCACGTGCTTTTCACATTATTTGTAAGTTTGTTAACATCAAATTTATTGGCGCTTACCCAATTTGCATTTTAATTGGTATTTGTATTTACGTATTTGATATTTTCATAATTAGTGTAAATTTGTTTCTGACACAATATTTTGAATTAAATAATACCTACTCCAAATACTTTGACTAAGAAAGCCGTTTTTTTTTTTTATTTATTTGGTAAAACGGACTCAACTGCTGAGGTTATATGCCGCCTCGGTTCCTTGTTTTCGGTGGTATGGCAACGGCACGCAGTGTGCACTGGTATGGATTTTTGCAAAGCGGTCACTCATCCAACTACTGACCGCGGGTAGTGTTGCTTAACTTGCGTTATCGAGTGCCTGCCATAGCCGTTGCCAGAGAGCTGTTTCAAATGGACGGTTTTTTTATTAGAAAGTTGCCATTTTAACTTTACCTCTGCCAGTCCCTCTCCACAAAGATTTCACGCAAAAAAATATTATTATTATTATTTTATGGAAAATAGTAAATAAATCACTAGTTATATTGGATTGCTTGGCTTTAGGTAAATTTATTTAAATTTGTTTCGTCGTTGACGACGTTTCGGCTATGGTTACAGCCATCTTCTGGTCTAAATTTACATTACAAAATATATTTGTTGAACGTCAGTTATATAATTAAAAGTTACGTTAAGTTAAATTTATAAAAAAGGTTTTGTCACTAATAAATTTAACTTAACGTAACTTTTAATTATATAACTGACGTTCAACAAATATATTTTGTAATGTAAATTTAGACCAGAAGATGGCTGTAACCATAGCCGAAACGTCGTCAACGACGAAACAAATTTAAATAAATTTACCTAAAGCCAAGCAATCCAATATAACTAGTGATTTATTTACTATTTTCCTTAACATTTTTCGGCTTAATAAACTTTTCCGAAATCCATTATTATTTTATATTTTGCAAGATTGTCCATAATTTTAACAAAGTATAAAAAATAATTTAGCCAAGGGATATTGTACACTCATAAAAATAACTTCTTGTTTCAAGAAATTTTTCAGTTTTCCTTTTGTAGGCATTCGTTGAAGAAAATTTTATTTCTTACAAAATGATTAGGTTGAATTCAAAAAAATATTAATTTTGAATATAAATTTTATTTATCTTCTTTTTCTGCATTAAAATACAAAATATATTTTAAATTTTGTTTTTAAATAATGAAAAAGAAGTCGTTTTAATTTTAAACAAAACATTTTTATTTAAATTATACCATTTTGAAATAAAACACCTTCGTCCCCATAATGAGTCTCAGTTGTATACATCGATATGTTCCTTCAAAACTAAATTAATTTACATTCAAGAATATTTATTAAACCAACAAAAGTTTTCAAAGAAAACAAGATCGGATTGGCACTATTAAAATCAATTTTTTTCTTCATTCCAAGAAAATATTTTTATCAGTGTAGTCAGTCACACTGTATTCGAGACAATGTAATCTTTCTAATAATCGTAATAAGACCGTAAACCATAATCTTTCTAATCGCATTTGTAACAATCCGTAATTTAGTCAAATAATAATTCGGATAAATTATAATCTCTATATTAATTATTTACACACGACGACATGAGTGATGCCGCGATAAGGGGGGCTGGGTATAGCTTGTACAAATTTGCGTGGCGATTGATTCCATTAGTGTTTCTCAGCAGGTATTCCATAAGAGGATTAAAGAAATTTATGAGGGACTACTTTACAGGGTTGTACTAGATAATATTTTCAAATGAGTTTTACACAAACAGACACAAGTAATATCAAAATAAGAAAAATTTTAATAAAATTAAATATGAATACAGTATTGTCATTGTCGTTCAGTAAATATAAACATATATTGATAAAAAAACTTATGTTTTATTTTACATCTATGTTGTTTTACTTAGGTGATTAATCGATAACAATATCATCATCAGTGTCGTCACTTGACTGTCCAACATTTATAATAAATTCATCAATAATATTATTGAAATTTAACTAACTGTTTTCTATGTCTATCACATGCCGAACACTACTAGCCCAATTTAAGTCACTAATATTATTTATTTCACTTTTAATTAATTCCACAACATTAGCGCACACGGTTGGTGTAACATTTTTTCGTCTAATACTTGTTTTTAATTGTCCCTAAATTAGTTCTATAGGATTTAATATACAGTAATACGGAGGCAGTCTTAATTTTTGTATCGCACACGTACATTCTTTTAACAAGTTTTGTTTGTGCTACTTCCAATAATTCACTTTTACTGTACGATTCTTCAAAAAATATATCATGATGATACAAATATTCTTTAATTTCTGTTTTATTACTAGATTTAGTGGGTATTTTAATTAATTGCCTGGAATGGTAACTAGCGTTATCCATAACTATTACACTATTTGCTGGAATATTTGGTAATAATTGACCGCCAAACCACTCCTCAAAAATATTAGACGTCATATTATCATGGTAATCCAAACAAGCGTTTCCCATGTTGTGGCCCGACAATAATTCAGCACCATTCACCCATCCTTGCTCACTCCCCGCGTGAAGAATAATTATCCGTTTACCCCGTGAAACTGGAATATTCGCAACACAATTCTCACTACCATCAGTCCAACTTTTAGATTTAGTGTCGTGTGTATCATACCATGTTTCATCTAGGTATATAATTGAGCGTTTCTCCTCCCGAAACTTTTTACGGTTGAAACAGTTTTGCTTTTATCTACAAAGCGTCTGTAGTATATGACGGATTTTTGAGAGAAACACATCGAATCAAAGGGTGTTTATCAATTTTTAATTAGATATAATAATTATTCTTCTAGTTACAATAGTTACCCTGCTAAAACAATTCAAACAAAAGTCTGTTCTTGTTTCAACTGACCCCAGGATAGGGGTTGGTTGAAACAGATGTTCGAAAAATATACAAAAATGAAAAAAAATATTAAGTTTTAACACAGTTTTATTACGTAAAAGTCACAGTACTACAGTCTTAAATGATCAGTCATAAATTATATAAACTATAGATAACATACAAAAATTCCTTTAAAATTAAAAAAAAAATTAGATATTAGTAGAGCATACGTTCTTGAATTTCACTAAAAACTATTGTGAGCTACGTACCCCCTTCGGATATTTTCACTCTGCTCATCTCCGCTTGCCTCTCTTTTTTTTTTCACGTATCTCATTAATGAGATATGGTTAACACCATGTTTCATTCGTATCTATGAAAAACGTTTCAACCGTACCCGCACCTCCGTTTGGTCGAACTTAATTCGAAATGTCAAATCCAAAGATACTACGACAATATAAATCACTGTTTCGTGAATTATAAGATTCAATTTACTAGCAAGAAAATATGCAAAACATTATTTTTAATGGTTTTTGAATAATTACAACAAAACTTCAATCAAAATTACTTTTGTTGGTCAAAACACATTAAGGGTTTTTCTGCACAATTAGTGTTTCATCAGGACAAGATATCTTGTCTTGATTATCACTTCTTGTCTTGTTCTTGATTTGCAAGACAAGATATTAAACATTTCTTGTCTTGCTGATTTCTTGACAATGTATTTTTTGTCTTGATTCAAGAATTCTTGATATTTCTTGATTCTTGACATTTTAGGGGAATCCCCTTTCTATATCGTTTTGTCCAATCCGAATGCTCAAGAGTGTAGCGTTGGCGTCTGCCCTTGCCCCTCCCTTTTAGTTATAGTTAGATGTTTCGGCATAAATTAAATTTTGAAATATATATATGGATTTCGACCATATATTTAGAGAAAAAGGAAAATTACATATAAATAGTTTCAATTTATACATAAAAAATTACATATTTTATAAAGTATCAACTTAATATATTTGCGACATTATAAATAAAAATAAATATATCATCACCCTTTTTACCCATTATGGGTGTGGCACTCTGCTTACGCAGACCATATATTTAGAGAAAAAGGAAAATTACATATAAATAGTTTTAATTTATACATAAAAAATTACATATTTTATAAAGTATCAACTTAATATATTTGCGACATTATAAATAAAAATAAATATATCATCACCCTTTTTACCCATTATGGGTAATAACTTAATCAAAGTAATAGTAATTTTAAACGGTACAAAATAGAGAAAAAAATTAAATAAAAGTTAAATCGTATAATACCATCTTGTCTTAAAATATCGGAAGATATTGAGCTATTAGAGATCCTACTTAAAGGACGGTGGTGAGAAAATTTTTATAAGTTCGCCTTAGTTAAATAATAAAAATCGAAAGTCCTAAATAACTTAATCAAAGTAATAGTAATTTTAAACGGTACAAAATAGAGAAAAAAATTAAATAAAAGTTAAATCGTTCAATTCCTAAAGTAGAAAAATGTCACCACTTTTAACTTACTTTTGTGGTTTCATTTAGACGACAAATTTTCGAAAAAATATCACCATATAAAAAATTTAGGAAGATTACTGTTTAAATAAAATACGTGTTGATATATTTACGGTTTGTCTGAATTCCAATGTGGCAAAATACTGTACCATTTTGTAGGTAGTTTGGTTGCCACTGCCAGTTGCAAATGCCGAAATTCCATTTTATATTTTAAAAAGTATTGTGTTGAACAACCGAAATTTTACATTTGGTTTTCAATGTTTCACTGTTTGTTTTCCTTTAAAAATAAATATGGTTTATGAACACATTCCATTAATTTTCTGTTTATTCATTATAGGGTGTAGCACCAATCAATTTACGGTCCCCCAAGATTTTAGTGGATGGGTAATATCAAAGTAAACGGTTCGCTTAAAATTGTTGGAATTCGTTCACCTGTAAAAAGGCTAAAATATGATCTTTGAACGGACAACAGCAATATTTTCACGCACAAAAGCAGACAAAGTGGCATTGTCCCTAATAAAATTTGAAAAGTACGTGCGTGGCGTGTGGAAAGATATCGAAACATTGAAAGATGCGAACGAACTGAATTCAACACACTGACATAGTACGTAATTTTGTAAGCATATTTACGTTTTTCGCTTCTTTCAAATTCGCTTGGCTGCGGGCGATGGATACATGTATTTCCACTCCCGTTCAGTATTTTATTTCTCTCACGTTTTCGGTTCGAACCGTCCTTTTACGCGCTCATAATTACATCAAATGGCTGTCTATGTGTGTTTTGTCGACGCGCCGACTCTCCGCCGGAGATTTCGACAAGTGACGTCATTTCCCCTTTGATTCGCTTTTGTTTTGTCGGTCACTGTATGCCACAGCCACGTATAGTTCGGCGTTCGGGTTGGCGGCCTTTCTGCGCGGCCCTGAATCTCTTCAACTTTATTTTATTTTTTCTTTGTTGGATTTGAATTTTATTTGCTTATTTCTTTTGTTGGTTGTTGCCTCACACATGTTCCTTTTTTAACGTTTTTCATAATTCCGAATAACAGGACGTAAATCTGGAGCCGCCAATGGAGTCTGTGCCCTAATTTTGATTTTTTATGATACTAGACAAGAGTAATTATTATTTATATTTTACGAGAAATTAGGAGAAGAGATGCGTGACGTAATTTCGGTGAAAGAGAGATGACATATCGACATAGATACAAATGCTACTTTGCGCTGCACGTGTGTTGTGTAGGTTATGCTACTTGCTGTCTGACATACGTCAGTTTCACACTTAGATCATATAACTATACTTAATACGCGGAACGGTGAATGCGAGGGATCAAGAGAGATATCGAGAATACATTAATGACACACAGCGCGCAGACTCGTAGAAAATTAGCGCTCGCAGAAATAACACAAACGCACTAACAATGTGGCAGACGCACCTACACAAGCAAACAAACGGTGAACAGTGACGCGTTCTGAGTCTGCGGGCTATGGGTGATTAGTTTAATTTTATGTCTCCCACTTTCTTACAAAATTCGCACCACCGTATGGCCAGACATATGCTTTCGCGTATCCAGTATAGCTATATGATTTAAGGTTTCACAACATTTCGACCTAGCTCATTATATATGCTCCGCCCGATGACATCATTGGCTCCACCAAAACTACGTCACGTCAAGGCGCGACATGTATTTTTTTAAGCTGGGATTAAGCGGATCGACTGCTGAACTCATTATCGCATTTATTTATGTATTAGAGTATAATGCCCAACAGACAAAAGCCTAATAACGGGGCTGGAATAACACACAAAAGTTACAAAATGAATTAGAAATAATCATGAATTAAACAAGCAAGTAACAATAAGAATTTAAAAAATAATAAGATTTAGCATAAAATAGCAGTTAGGTTTAAGAAGAAAGACATCAGCTGAACTAAATTTAGAACTATAAAGCAAAACCATGAGATATATAAGTGATGTAAAATTGTAGGTATTGGAACTACGAGGGGATATAGTAGTAGCATGTAAAGTGAGCGTAACCAGACACTTAGGGTCATCAACTTCACCGTGAACCAATTTACTATACTGATAAAAATGTGTTCTTGTAACAAACAGTCCTCTTAAATGAAGAGAAAAATTGATTTGAATAGTGCCAATCCAATTTCGTTTTCATTGAAAACTTTTGTAGGTTTAATAAGTATTCTTGTATGAAAATTAATTTAGTTTTGAAGGAATATATCAAAGTATTCAACTGAAACTCATTGTGGGGACGAAGTAGTTTAAATAGGAGTAGTTTTAATTCAAAATGATAACGTTTTAAATAAAAATATTTTGTTTAAAATTAAAAAGACAAATTTTAAAATATATTCATTTTTTTTTTCAATGCAGAAAAAAGAAGATAAATAAAATTTATATTCAACATTAATATTAATCATTTTGTAAGAAATAAAATTTTCTTCAATGAATGCATACAAAAGGTAAACTGAAAATTTTCTTGAAACAAGAAGTTATTTTTATGAGTGCAAGATTGTAAAGGGTATATTTCCCGTCTGTAACTGTAAGATAGATTTAAATTATATTTATTTTCAAATTGAAAATATCATAATCTTATGATCCACAGACAGATGATATTCTTCCCATAACATATACAATATTTCGTGTAATCGAATTTAACAATTCCATGTTTGAGTTCTGAGGACTAAGGCACAAAGATTCTTTTAAAATAGATGCATCATATTTTTATTATACAATACCGTTATCAGCCGTCATATTGCGGAACCCACAAATGTATTGCGGAATGAGTATTTATTGAATATTCCTGTTGCCAACAGAATTGTTAAAACTTTCGTAAAATGTATCCCTTTTCCAAATGAGTAACCATTTGGTCGTTCACCTTTCGGTTGAAAAGTTTTAGGTACAAACTTTTAGAGAAATTTCGGTTTCACTTTGTATTTTTTTTTTTCATTTTTTATATAAATGTTCGACGGGAACTTTAAGTAAAGATTAATTTTTATGAAAATAAACTACTCGTACATTTTAAATTTATTTTACGGTAGTGAACGGTGCAGTATTTTATATTCCCTCATACGATAAAGTTTTAAAACTGAAACACATAGTGTCATTTCACGGAATACATTTAAAGTTGATACGGGAACGCTTTATTCGCAACAAAAGTAAATTTAATAAAAGCGGCGAATGCTGTGACTTGGAGTAAATACACAGAAGGTAATATGTGATAAATACCGAATGAAAAGCAAATTGAACAAGTGCAGTTGCAACTGACTTCACCACAAAAGAATCGATTATTAAAAACACACATCGGTCAAAAGCAGTGACCTGTTACACTACACCCAGCAGGAAACGCAAAACAATTCTCATCAATCGACACCTAACAAAAAGTGGAAAATGGACAGTAAAGGTCAGTGTCAGGTTAAATGACGTTTTACACTGAACTGTGTACTATTTATAAGCGTCAGTAATTATTACTCACATGGTAACGATTGTATTACTTAACAATAATATAAATTCTCTTGTCCTAATAAACTTATATTCTACAGTAAAACGTTTGTCTTTTTGTTCATATATTGTTAGTATATTTGTAATTTTCCTAATAGAGTCTTTCACCATTTTTAAAAATTTTTTTTATTAAACCTTATTTAAATTGAAGACTATCTACACTTTTAAAAATTCTTAATTGTTATTCATTAAGCCACAATGATTTTTTGAAAATGTTGTGACGTCATTGTAGAGGTGTTGCTGGATCTAAAACAGTACAGATTGTAAATAATTGTAGTCATATATTTTTTAATTTATTTTATTATTATTATTACAATACAATAGAACATTTATGTGACAAAAATTGTTTAAATATCTACTCTTTGAGATCCATCAACACCTCTAATGACGTCGCAACATTTAAAAAAAATCAATGAACAACAATTAAGACTTTTTAAAAGTGTAGATAGTCTTCAATTTAGATAAAGTTTCATAAAAAAATAAAATAATAAATAAATGGTGAACGACCTCATTACGAATTAAATAAATAATTATTATTGTGGAATAAATAGCTCCACGAATCGGACTGTGAATCATAAGATCCCCAATTCGTTTCCTACAGCCGACAATGTCATAGTTTTTAACTTACCCATGTGGTTCCATTTCCATAACCGCCAAGTTTTCGAAAAATATTGCCATGTGAAAAACACCCTTGTAGTTCTGCCACTTATATCTTTGGGGGCCGTGACTCGACGGCTGTAAAATTATATCACTGATATCTGCGAATCAGGAGATTTGCACAGCCGACAAATTATAGGAAATGTTGTCACAGCATAAAAATTTTAACCCTGTGGTCCCTTCTCGCCCAACATATTTGGGGTTCGCGACTTGACGGCCGCTAACCGCTCTTTACGTTTAAATTCATATCACTTCAGACCATTAAGAGATTTTCAGCTCCACCTGTATGGTCCACGAATTTTGGGAAAAAATGTAACCACTAAAATAATTCTTCTCCATTAATATCTTTTACGTGGAGAGGGGGGAGGGGGGGTATGATTTTACGGCTAGTAGCCACACTTCAGTTAGTGAATATGGGATCCTTAGTTTGATCCCACAACCTGACACAATTTTGAAATAATATCCGAAAATTGTCACCACGTAAAAATTTTTCTTTTGGGCTAAAACCGATTTAGTTTTGTTTGTCTATACATTGTCTATTGTTTTTAAAATTCGGCCGAAATCCGGCCTTATGGACCCTTTTCTTTTTCGGAACTTTTCCGAAAATTGTCACCACGTAAAATGCTCCTTACATCTTTTGCTGGCTTGAATATACGGCTGGTTACACACTTAAATTGGGTAAGGGTTTAAATATGTAAAGTTGAAATTTCAAGCAAAATGAGTTGAATTAAAAGCGCGTGTTCTTAGAGTGTCATTATTGAGTGGCGATTATTAAGCAAAATTGTGCTCAATAGAATACTAGCTAGTATGTAGTTTCCTTCGATATAAATTGGTATTACCTATTTTAGTTTGCTAAGTGCTTCGCTTTTAAATATTCGAATAAATCTAGCTTATCAAAGACAAAATAATCTTACAGGTTATGATATTAAATTACGGAATATACCTGTTTTGAAATAAATTATTATTATTTGCCATCTATACAAATATTCTAATCTCTTTTAAACATAAATTACTTTGTTTCTATCTCATAAATACTACTTTATAGTCCTAACTTATAGGTAACTATAATTTTAATTTCAAATTGTTGAAGCAGTACATATGTATTTTTCGTGAATTCCTTGATGTAAGCTGTATTTTATATTTTGCTATCTATGTTAGTTACATATATCATCACACCATTTAGACATTTGGGTGAGACACCTTACTTTCAAAGATTTCGGTACAATATCTTTACGCCTGAAGTGAGATAAGCGGCTAAGTCACTGCCCCTCAAGATAAAGAGGAAATCACATTCGTAAAACTAAAATGGCAACATTGTCGACTGTGGAATACCTACTTCATAAACGGAGCTATTTGCACGATTTGTTTATTGTTTGTGGAAGGTTTTGAATCTGCGTATGCTAAATTCCATTGCATTATTATTATTATTAATTTTAGTTACTGATACTATTGAAATTCCTAATGAGATTTGCGGTAAAGTTAAAGTAATTCGAACAGTATTCAGCAAACACGGATATCCTGTTCTATTTAATAAAGTAAAGTAATATGGAATAAGTTTACAAATAAAGTGTCTTTGACGCATCGCATTTATTTGATGTGCTCGCACCTGAAATGATTGTTCGTTCGAATCTCGAACCGATCATTAAACAAGTGGGTTTCCATTGTGTGTGGTTTAATCACACTGTCTACATCGAATTTCCTTGTTCCTCTGTGCCTTGTTCCTTGTTCGTCGTTGTTTCGTCCGTGAACGCGGAGTAAGCGAGCGACTCAACGACGCAGAAGCCCCAGCTTTGCTGTGGTTTGTCCTTTATGTATCCTTACATCCGAGGAAGAGGAAGAAGAGAAAGAGGATAAGAAATATTCCACCATGGAGATGAGGACAATATAAATAAATATATATGTATTTGGTCTGTTCACAAAATACGTAGATAATATTTATTAAATATCTGATGTTGACATTATTTTCATTAAATCAGTTTTCTTAGTACATCTACGTCATTGTAATTCCTAGAACTATTTCTAGAATGACATTAATTATTTGAAAATGACAGTATTCCAATGGTTTTAAATTTGAAGCAAATGAGGAACAGCCAACACTGACATTGCGAAATTAATAGCTACAGAACTACGCTGCGGATATTGCCTATATCATTGTTATATGCTCTTAGATACATTTTTAAATTGCTACCCTTGTTCTTATTACCTACACGAAAAAAAGTACCGTAGAACTGAGGATATAAGATGCATTTTCTGAAAATGTCATTATAATTCAGAAACTACACACCATTATTTATTAAGCAATTAGAAGTATTTTCAAAAAAGTTTGATAAATTTTCAGAAAATGCCTATTATATCCTCTATCTAGTTGTGTAGCATGGTTGGCCAAGACACTGAAAAGGGTGAACAAAACACACACACTTTTAAGATAAAAATGATATCAACTATGAAGATAGCTCAACATGAACATGACTTTTTTAAACAATATATTATTATTATAATAAATGAAACATATAATGTTTAATACCTACATTTGTAGGTAAAAGTCCAAAGTTTGGAATTAATATTAAAAACCCAATTTTGTTTGCAAATTACACATGAACATAATTTTCAGAGTAGTAAAATTTATGTCACACATTCCCATTAACGACTATTGTAATGCAAATAATTTGTATATTTATAAATATGCTCCTCTATAACATATTAAGATTATTTTCCATTTGAATTTACTGTTTTTGAAAAACAAATAAAAATATACCAAAAAGTGTGTTTATTGGTATATTTTGTTACATCTTGTACAGCACTGCAGACGTGAGAAATCTGCTCGTTATAAACGGAAAGGTGCGGGGCAGGGAACCTCTCGCTGGGCCAACACAAAAATTGCATAAAGACTAAAAACCTAATCTAGGGTTCGACCAGGCCTATCTGTAAATCTGTAAACCCCAGATGGCATCTCAAGCCGATATTTCAGAATATTATCGCGATAATCTTAAATGACTATTTATGAAAACTAAAAATTAACTCAAGAACTCCTGTCAAGACGATTTTCGATGCATTTAAGTACAAATGCAGTTTGAAACTTGATATTTTAAAATTATTTTGACAGTAAAACAATAAATCGTATTCTGAATGTTCGTCTTGTTACAGTTGCTAAGGAACTTTTTTTGAAATGAAACAATATTGTTTATTACAATATAAATTAACTAAATATTTATGGTGAATGTGTCCATAATTACTGAGAAATAATTTAAACAAGTCTATAATCATTAAAACTATGCCAAATGTCATCTGTCAAACTCAAACAGTACTACTGTTTGTATGTTTTGTTTACCATGGCACTCTGGAAATAGCTAAAAATTATACATTTTATTTTACGTCTATCTCTCGAAAGAAATGTACCACATCCCTAAATTTAGGCTCATTTGGTACAGTTTTTTATTCTGAATATATTCTGTATTTACATTTTTGTTCAAAAATTCATAGGGAATGAACTACATATCGCCTATTGAAAATTTTAGGTTAACATTGTATTTCCTAGGTCCTTATGAAACAAGTAGACACCCGGTATGTTTTATAATTTTAATATAGTTTTTTTTTTTACTTTCTATTTGCTGTGTTTTCTATCTAATTTTAGATTTATTTCAAATTAGTAAATATTCGTAGGTAATAGGAGCATAATTATAAAGTACACGGCTTCTAGAGAGGCTATAATATTATCTACTGTAGCGTTTTACTGATACTCGTTTGATAAGGCAGGAAAACATATACGAAATCACACGCAACCTCTGTGAAGTTCTAAAATGTGACATCAGAAATCAGAAAAATAATAAACTTGCTTAGAAGAGATTTACGGCAAGGAAGTATAGAAATTCCCGACTGAAACATACGATTATCTTCGCAAGCAACTCAACTGAGTGAAGTGGAAAACTCCCTAGGGTGTATCCTTGGAAGTAAGCAGCATAAAGGCCAGACCACTAGTCCGCTGTTTCAACTATTCTTTTTCTAGCAAGCATACGGCTTAAGCATCTGACGTACATTTGAATTATTTTAGGACATATATTCAACTCGGATATTTGATATACACATACCATCTATCGCGGACACGGTCAGCTAGTGGACGAGGAGTGGGCGAAGTGGGCGATAGTTAATTAGACACCGGACATCTAGACGACAAATTAATCAAATATACAGTGCGAATATCGTTTTCTCTTACTAATGCCATTATTCTTTTATAATAGGTAGAAATTACTCAGGGTTTCAGTCAAGATGTATTTATTAATCAAATAGCCGATGTTTCGCTAGCACTTTTGGCTTCTTCAGAACAGATGACGTATTTTTATTATAAATTTTGTTAAGTTAACTTGTGTTATTGTACTACGATATGTGCGTTACTTTTTTTTATATATTCATTAACAATTCATGTTATGTTGATTTATTTTTATTTTTTTATAATACGTTACTAACTAATTTACTAATTTGCCCCGAAGAAGCCAAAAACAGGGCTGCCAGTAACTTTTTTGACTAAAAGTTTATTTTTTCTCGTCACTATATGTCACTTTTTTAACAATTTAGTCACTTTTTTAAATTCCGATTTATGCATTTTTCTTATATACAGAGTGTAGAATTTAAATGAATAGGTGTAGAGATACAGAAGTATTAAAAATAACATTGAAATACCTATGAGCTAGGTACATTTCAATTCTACATCTTGAATGAAAATTACAATCTTCCATTTCTGCTACTTGAATGCAAGAAGGAGGAGATAAATTAAAGATATCATTTGAAATAAATGATTTGTTGGGCTCCAAAGTAGCATTTACACTACTTGAGAATTCCAGCACTATTCGTAAAGAAGAAAAGGCAAAAAAGCCGAAGTTGATAAAATCCAAAATAAACTGATTAAAAGAAAAAATATATTGATTGATCTTATGACTAAAGAGAATGAAAAAGCAGCAAAAATTTAATTAAATATACCAATAAGTCTGAAGTTTACAATATTTCTGTGATAAAATAAATAGAATTTAATATGTATTTTTATGTTGATTACAGTGAGAAACTGTTATTTTTTAATAAATAATTTTTATTTATGTATCTACGTTTATTTTTATAATACATGAAATATTAATAAAAAAAATTAAATGAGGTCACTTTTTCATTAAATTTGGTTACTTTTTAAAATAATTTAATCATTTGTTTTTAACTAATATGATCACCTTTGCGGCTGGCAGCCCTGCAAAAGTATTGGTGAAACGGCGGCTATTTGATTTTAATACATCTCAACTGCAGTCCAGAGTAATTTCTACCTTTCATATATATAAGCCACTGGATAAATATTTCATTTTCATAATTATTTTATATTTGTTGAGTTTAGGGTTTGAGTTTATTGTAGTATATTCCTCTCCACTAACATCTTTGGGGGCAGTAAATTGACGACTTGTAACTGTGTAAATATAAATCACTTGCCGTGATCTGCGAAAACAGAGTGCCATATCCAAGATTAGTAAATGACATGATATATTTATTATATTATGAATTTAATACTTACCTTTTATTTACTTACATTTGTTCTGTTACGTTGACAGTTTCTGTCGCCCAAATGACGATCACCCAAGTAACTGTCGTCCATGTGAATAATCCGGTTTTTTAACAAATATATTTTATCCAGTAAAGCGTCATTATTATTTTACCTTAGCTCTAAAACAGTGTTACAAGCATATAATTTTAATCTTATAATGTGGTCTGTTAGGGATATACATATACCACAACAAACCGATATGAGCTCGCGACAGAAATGAGCGTTAACTTCGCTCATTAAAGTACAGAACAAATGGCTTGCCGTTACAGTTTTCAATTAGTGAAATGTACAGTTCAGAAAAGAAGTATTAGTGTTATTTTAACAGTAAATAAAAAACCTATATGTAGTTCTGTATATTACATTATTATTGTTGTAATAAGCAGTCCGTTTAATTCGTTAAATTTAATAGTTATATCGAATTAGGAGGAATCAACTATTAAATAATCCACCATTTATCTTTTGTCACTGAATGTACAGGCAATACAACTGACCTTCTGAACGCATCGGACTGTGGATTGTGAGATCCACAGTTCGAATCCCATTGCTGACAGTTGCAATTTGAATTTTCCCCTGTGGTTCCCCCTCCACGAACATCTTTGGTGCTATAACCGTATAACCTGTCGACTGGTAACCGCGCTTCATACGAAAAAATCTGCCACCTAGATCTGCGTAAGCAGAGTGCCACACCCACAATGGGTAAAAGGAGTGATGATATATTTATTTAATTTATTTATTACAAATTTATATATTGCTCGGGTGCAATTCGAATATTTTTCCTATTACCAGTTGTGAGTAGGGTTGCCAACTATACTTTATGAAAACGTATCCTACTTTAATTATACTTTATACTTTTGCGTACAAGTAAAGTATGCCAAAATACTTCATTTTTCGAGTATTTACTGTGATACATGAAACGAAACACTATCATACGTAATTCCCAAACAATTTATCGATGTCTAAAATAAACAGATTGGATCACACACATTAATAATAATTCATTATTATTGCTTAAACGAAACGGCAGATGGCAGGATCATCGACATCAAATGTCATTGACAATCACTCGATATCGACTTCCTTTCTAGATCACCATAGGGAAGATCAACCGGGAAGTTCCACTTAGATAGCCAATTCATATACTGTATGGTAACGCAAACTTTACTTGATATAACTGCACTAACTATAGTAGTTGATTAATAGTTATAAAACTTTCAAAGATAACAAAGAAATGTTAACAATAGAAACTTAAATGTAAATAATACTTTTTCTTTACAAATACTTTTCCTTTTCCTTTTTGACAAGACAAGCTACGTTATTTTTTTCAAAAATGTTGGCAACCCTAGTTGTGAGAAAAGTCTATAATGAAATCCTCTAAATAGAGAAGATTTTATACATCTATAATATACCTTAGGTATAATAAAAAAATCGTCTTCTTTTTAAATTTGAATTTTAGACAAATCACATAAAAAATTGAGTACAATGCTAAGTGTTATATATTTTCTATACCTAAGCGTCAAAACCTTTCGATATCAAATTCGATTTTTTTAAGTATTGGCAATTTTGGATTTTACAAATACCAATTTTAATAATGTTGCTTGTGTAGTATATTATTTGCATATTAGAGTTAAATATCAACGATTAATACTTAAAATTATCAATGGGTTAAAGAGATTAGGGCAGTTTAAATCAATTCTGATCATTGCCAGAGATCGCAATACAAAAAATTGTTTTTATAACAATTCAAACAAAGACAGAAGAATAAAAGTAGCAGGAATTTGGAATGGAATATAAATTGTTATAAATAAGGTTAAAGATTGATCACAGTTTGCGACGTAGATTTGCTGATACATTTTTTAACTCGAATATTAAAAAAATAATAACTGTCTTAATATGTAAGTGGATCTGTTCCTATAGTCGAGAAAATCATTGTCGCTCGCCGCATATAGTAGTAGTACTAGTAACTAATACTTAATTCATGCCTTTCAGCTTCGAATCTCCGCGAGAAAAACGTACAAAACAAAACATTATTAGGTACAGGTGATACATTCAATTATACAGATTGTAACATAATTCCATTTGGAGCAACATAATACTTTTTTTCACGATCAGCCAGGAAATACCCTTTTCTTCTCCCGAAATAGTGAGGAAAATGTGTTTTCTTCTCTAGTGAGGAAAATATAAAAGTTATACCAATAGTTATTTGTCAAACTAGAGAGGACAGCGCTTCTTTTTCCCATTCGAGCTCGAAGTCGATGCAATTCAAGCGATATTGGAAAAAGGGCTTTCCTCTCGTGTTAGACATAACATTTTTTTCACGACATATTTCTAAAATCAATTTGCTCGGACCTAAACACACTTTTAAAACACAACTGACACTTTAAAAGTTAGGTTATCAGACGCAAAGCAGTGTATCAGTGTTGCCAATGAACCAATCTTAAATACAAATTAAAGTTATATATTGTAAAATTTATAAATAAATTCCTAATTGTATAGAAAATCCTTAATTTAGTGGTATACATACTTTAATTTATCTTAAAATTATATTTGCCAACTTTAATTTAGATTTTAGATGGGTTCATAGGCAATACTGTTACATCGCCTTGCGTCTGATAACCTAACTTTTGACGTGTCAGTTGTGTGTTGTGTAGTCAAAGTGCATGTAAGGTCCGAGCAAATCGTTTCTAAAAACATGTCGTGAAAAAATGTTGTCTCTAACACAAGAGGAAAGCGCTTCTTCCACTCTCGCTCGAATTGCCTCATGAGCGCTGCGAAATAGAAGCGCTTTCCTCTTTAGTTTAACAAATAACTATTCCTTCTAAATTATGTTTTGCTTTAATAGTATGTGTAATAATGTTGGGTAGTATTGCTCGCGGTGACAGACAGAATAGTGGTGACATTATTAAAATCCTTCTACATTTGAGGTCCAATAATTGTGACAAATATGTGAATAACTCGAGCATGTAATATCGAGCAGTTGTATCATAGTTTCATTAATTGGCGCCGATATTCCATTTGAGGTTTTATTATATGTGCACATAGTTGCTGGAACAGTTAATTACTGATTGCACATGCACTTCCATAAACACAAAGCATTATTTATAGTGCTATTCAACTGTGAATACGTTTTAAATATTGGTATTGTTTCAGTTATAATTGGCAGATTTCCTACATCATTTTATAGATTAAAATAATGGCGATATGCCATTACGCCTTTGATTTCTAGTACGGTATGGGACTTAATTTAGATTTTTATGTGTTTTTAAAACAAGAAAATAGAATAGTACCTGTATTTATAAAATTAAATTAAATATTAAAAATTAGAATAGAAATAGATAAATACAAATGTCAATTGTTGTAATTGTATATTTTGTATATGGGTCATTCCAAGCAAAATCAGCAAAAAAATTTCAACCATCTTCAAATTGACCGAAAGTGTTATTTACTTCCACCTACAAACATACGAGAAAACCTTGATTTAATGTTTTTTTTTCCTTTTTCACGTACACAAAGTCAGTTTTGTGACACTGTTTTTCTCATCAACAATGCTACAAAATTGAATTTTGTGCAACTCTTTTTAAGGAATTTATTATTTGTAAAATTAACAGTTTGTCAAACTTGGGGCTGTCATTGCTCACGTAAAATTATTGAATCGGAGCCCCTGCGTCGAGGTGGCAGCTTGGGACCCGATAGGCCCCATGGGCAAAGCCCCTTGGTGACCAGTGGTGTATATTAAACATGCCGTAAAATTATTATTTTATTTTTATTGAAATTATGAACGTGAAACAGGAAAAGTAGTACGAACAACTCGTGTTACAATGCTTAATTGTAACACTAGTTGTTCAATATACTATTCTGATTATCAACATGTAAAATCATTAGACTTGCAACGAATAGTGTATTCGGCCATAGGCCGAATACCGAATATTCGGCGGATTCCTTGGCCGAATAGCCGAATATTCGGCGAATAGTATTCGGCTGGTTTTTTCTGTTTATTACTCAGTATTTTTAGTTATTATTGACAAATATCTTGTGTTAAATTAACAATTTTAACAAATATGACAATTTGTTAAATTAAAATTTTGTCATTTCTGAATTATTAACAACAAATATTTTTGTTTTTATTTATTTGCTACATTTTTAAAATTTAATAAATAGTCTCGTCTATAATAAAAAGTAAATTTAGCTAATTTATCAAATTGAAATTGTTGTTCGTAACAACTTAATTTGTTATAATAACTATGATTTATTGTTCAGCTTCTATATAATTACTAAAATATTTTGTCAAAAGTACATAAAAATTAATGTTAATAATTACTATATTCACAAATATGTTTTGTTAAGAAATACACAAAAATAATTTGTTACCTGCTAACAAATTTGAAACTTGTTAAATTAACATAAATTAACGGTGGATCGTCTGGGACTAAATATTTTTATAAAATTTTGTCAATTTTGACTATAAATTTTTTACTGTATACCTATGTATCTTTATTTATTGCCTATGTCCTCTATGTATGGGGCCTATTTAAATTAAATAAATATTTTAACTAATAGAAATGCAGCAAATGAAATTTTCAGTTTTTATTCAGTACCGTCTGTTATCATTGGTTAAAATTTTTAACAGGCCGTTAAAAATTAACAGGTAAATTACAGAATAGACACCCTTATGTGTTTTACATTTAATATTTTATTTCAAGCAAAAATTACCGAATGAAATACCCTAAATTTCCACTTTTCTCTATATTTTAAACTATTCGGTATTCGGCCGAATAATGCTTAACTATTCGGTATTCGGCCGAATAGTAAAAATGTGGCCGAATAGGCCGAATACCGAATAGTTGCCGAATATTCGTTGCAAGCCTAAAAATCATGCATCTTGATTTTTATGAAAATTGGTGTTTTCTAGAGACACAGAAATAATATTAAAAAATTTATTTGTTGATAAAATATTGACTGTAAACGACTTTCTTACCTTACCAAATTTTTTACCGATTTGGCCTGGAATGACCTATATATATTTAGAAATCTGTCTCTACTATTATATAATGCTTAAATTCCGGATTGGGGTACATTGTGGACCCCACCGATTGTTTTCTTTGTTGCATTTGTGTAATATGTAACTATTACAGCCTTACTTTTATATATAATATGTAACATATTGAGTTTATATACTAGTTGATACAATTAGTTGAATTCAATTGGTATTTGAATAGATGAATGTAGAATGAGCGGACTAAAGTTTAATTATACAGTGTGTCCAATGAAACTGTAAAAGATACGAAGTCGGTTAAATTAGACAAAAGTTGCCGCATTACGGGGCCAATTTACACATATTTTTGTTTTTCCACAAAAATGCATAGGTGACTAGATACAAGCCAAAATGTAAATTTTTCAAATTTCGTTTTTGGATTTATGCAAGATTTTAACTTGCACATTGTTAAGGCACTTTTTAACAAGGAATTCACAGCAGTCATCAAAAATTTTATAGCTTGTACAGTTTTGGAGAAATTGATATCAACTTTTAATTTTCATATGGAGCTCAAAGTAGGCTGTGACTCGTTTAAATAGGGATTTTATTTCTCTTTTCAACCATATAAAAAACAAGTACATTAATATTAAAATTAAGCGGGAAATTACATATTAACTTTTTTTACAGTTTCTTAAAGATTTTATTGAAGAAAGCTACAAATATCGTTCAAATAATTGAAATTTTAATCAAACATAGAAGAATTATAACTTAACTTAATCAAAATACAAATTTATATTAAACAAAGAACAATAAATTATAATAAATGTTGAAATAAATGACCGTTTTGTTCCATACAGAAACGCGATCGTTTAATTGTAGCTTGACATATTTTTAATAAGGTTCGATTTGGTATTCTTCTGATTGTATTCTTCTATTGTATTCTGCCCTACACCTGAAAAGGTACAAAAAGGGCCTCAGGATTAAGTAAGTAAAAAAATGTTAATATGTAATTTCTCGCTTAATTTTAGTATTAATGTACTTGTTTGTTATATTGTTGAAAAGAGAAAAAAAAATCCCTATTTAAACTAGTCACAGTCTACTTAGAGCTCCGTATGAAAATTAAAAGTTGTTATCAATTACTCGAAAACTGTACAAGCTATAAAAATTTTGATGACTACTCCTTGTTAAAAAGTGCCTTAACAATATGCAAGTTAAAATCTTGCATAAATCCAAATAACAAAGTTATACACGAAAAACGAAATTTGAAAAATTTACATTTTGGCTTATATCTAGTCACCTATGCATTTTTGTGGAAAAACAAAAACATGTTTAAATTGGCCCCGTAATGAGGCAACTTTTGTTTAATTTAACCGACTTCGTATCCCTTACGGTTCTCGAGATTCCAATGCTTAAACAGTTTCATTGGATACACTGTATATATTTATTAGATACTTTGCAAAGTATTTAATAAAAATATATTATTAAACATCAGTCCGCTCATTCTACCTTCATCTATTCAAATATAATAAGCGAACTGAGATGGAGTCTTTCACAACTAATATCAATTGGCATTATTATTATACAAGACAAAAGTAAATGGATCATAGTGTCCTTCTATTTTCATGATTATAACTTTTATAAATAACTAATAAATTAGCGGTAAAAATTAAAATAGGATTCATACTGATGCAGAGCTACAAAAACTATATTATTGGTCTTTGTCCCCTTGAAAGTACTCCCCACCCCTATTCATACACTTTTCCCAGCGATGTTTCAATTTCGCGAAGCAATCCTGGATAGCTATATTTGTAATGACCTTTAAGCTCTGTGAAGCATTTATTTTGATGTCATCAGTAGTCTGGAAACGGCTTCCATTCAACAATGATTTTAATTTCGGAAATAAGAAAAAATCACAAGGAGCCAGGTCTGGCGAGTAAGGAGGCTGAGGGAAGACAGTCATGTAATTTTTGGTACAAAACTGACGAAGTGACAAAACTAAAGTTGTCCCGCCACAAATCTGGTATTTTTTGCGGATCTCTGTAATTTTTCTCCAGTTTTACACAAAATTTTATGTTGTATCGTTGCTCCAGAAAATCACACATTTCAAAAATTCCTATTAACATTAAACACGTTGCACTCAAATAACAATATCACGAAAACTAAACGAGATATCAACAACCTAAAAACATATGATTACAGATGAGATTATGAGCATCGCAATGCTGCCAACCACATATCACTAAATATCTCCATTGGCGCATAATTCAAAATGTTCGAAAAATTTTCTGAACACTCCTCATACATCAATTTCAAAGACAATGTCAATTTTTGCTCGGTCTGTATGACGTCACGTCAATGGCGAAGTCAGTTTTATTTTGCAGTAGAAATACTTCTATCTTTAATAATAAGACTATTACTTGTTATTTCGTCTCAAAACTACACAAAAAAAATGCCATGTATTTAGTATTAAAACGAACGTGGTATTATAGGCAGGGTAAAAATATATTTATTGATTAAAACATATTTTAAACAAAGAAGATATATGCAATGTTAAAAACAAGAGATGGGATATATAGCTCCATGGTAGCGCATCGGATTGTGGTTCATGGGATCCTTAATTCGAATCCCACAGCCGACAGCTGTCATTTTAACTTCACCCTTATTGTTCCTTATTCACTTACATCGTGACCGCTAGTAACCACACTTCATTCCTTAAAAATATATCACCTACCGAGATATGTGAAAGCGGAGTGCCACACCCAAAATGGATAAATGGTGTTAACGCATCTATATTTATTTGTAATAGTTAACTTTATTGTAAAACTTGTTTATTGTCACAGACCTTCTTGTGAATATTCCAACAGGCGGCTCTTTTTTTACCGTGAATATACATAAATATTTTATTCGTACCAATGCGCCGAGTTTTCTTGGAAAATGTAATCTTGAGATTTTATAAAGTTTGGCCAGTCAAACTATCTGCAAATTAGATTTCCGAAATTCGCTGAGAATATAACGAATTTCTGTCTCCCGAAAATTTGTGATTTCAGCTTGATCATAAATTTTTCCTGTTGCTCTTTTTTATCATTCTTGCTTGTTAAATATTCATATATTTAAACGTAAACATTTACATTCGAAAAAATGGAGAAAAATTAGAAATTACGCGTCCGCTTCAATTATTTATGACGCTTTGAAGACCCATAAATGTGACATTTATTATGTATACTGGTGTCGTAAAATCTATTTTGTATCAGATCTGATATTTTGTATTTGAAATCAGATCGCTACTTTGTCACTAGAAATACAAAGTAAATACAAATCCGTAATTTTGAATAAAACTCGTATTTGTCTTTGAAATGGACGAAAATAACACTTGAATATCGTATTCATATGGTCTTGAGTAGCTGGTAAATAAATAACACTTTCTGTTGTATAAACCAAATATAAAGTAATTCTTATTCCGCGTGAATTTTCAAAATGTTTTAACTTTTTCAGTACTTTTAATATCTCTTCCGATCACTCAGTATCTTACAATCAACTTCCTACTTTTTATCTCTGAAATCTTCTTGAACGCCGTGAAAATTCTTTAGTCATTCATCTATCGAAACTTATTGATAATTGTGTTGATGTTCTCCGTTCTATTTCCTTTTTTTACCTTTTACTGATAGCAGCAACTGTCTTATTATGTCACCTGTTTATAGAATGTGTTATATCTATGTTTGCTATGTTCTCTATTGTTGATGTTTTTCAATTAGAATTAGATAATAAATAAATGAATGTGGTGACACTCTGCTTACGCAAATTCCAGTAAGTGTTATGTTTTTACGCACGAGGTGCGGTTACCAGTCGTCAATTCATGTCCCCCTATAGGTGTTAGTGCAAGGGGAACCACAGGGATAAATTTAAAATGACAACTGTCGGCTGTGGGATTCGAACTGAGGATCTAACGAATCACAGTCCGATGCGTTACCACGGAGCTATTTATCACACACTTGTTTTTTTTTCTTTGTTGTTTACCTATTGTAGTTTATGATGTATTTTTAAATAAATACATAGTTTTACCATGGTGCGTGTACGAGCACAGAGAAATCTTTTTGTAAAAAATGCAGTTTCATCAAGAGAAGAAATTAAAAGTTTCTTGTCTTGCTCATTTCTGGGCAACGTATTTCATGTCCTGTTTCAAGAATTCTTGATATTTCTTGATTCTTGATATTTTAGGGAATTCCCTTTTTCTATCGCTTTATCCAATCCGAACGAAGAAATATTAATCAGATTTACTCAGATAGTGATGAAACCGAGCTAACAGAATCTAGCTAAACTTAACTTGATCCACCTGCTTTCACTAGCTGCGAATCGCAATCGGTTTTATCCCATAAAAATATTTCTCCCTCTCAATCCAATGAAAAAGTAACAGATTTTTTTTTTAAATTAGCATGGAAAAGAATACAAAATAATATATAATAAAATAAAATTAAATATATATTATGTACGAGTTAATGGGATAAATAAATATTATCAAGATATCAAGATTTCTTGACAAGAAATCGTGATTTTTTATGATACTTTCTAGTCTTGTCTTGGGAAATGGAAAATACTTCTTGTCTTGGTCTTGTCTTGATTTCAAAACAAGATCAAGACAAGACTAAGACTATATCTTGATTCTTGTGAAACACTAGAAAAATTGCACGAATAATTTAGTAAAAAAAAAAGTATTGTATTTTTAAATATATATATTTTTTTAATTCAATTATATACTGTCTATAATTGAGAACCTATAATTGAATTTATTAGTTGAGCAGCAACTGACATTTCCCAGCTGATACAACTAAAAATTAATTAGAACTGACTGACGCTCTCAGTTTAATCAATTAAGAGTTAGTTACGAAGGAATTGACATATCAGTCATATTTTATGACAAGGTTCTATTATTTAAAACTAATCGTAAATAATCATTTGTGCAGGTTTTTGATTGTTTAAATATTTTTTTATAAAATTTTCAGAATGTTTTAATATGTATTATTATATTAAATATTTTAATTTGTTACCTGTATAGATATTATTTTGTCATAATAAAGCATTAACTATAACTACCATATTCAGCAAAACTTACTGAAGTATTCAGTTGTTTTGACTGAATTCTTCAGTTGCGAGCAAATTGATTACTCAGTTAAATAGACTGTACGATACTTTTTTTCGCAGTGTATTAACTCCATCAATATAATAAATACATACGTACATAACATCACGCTATATCCCACTCAGTGGGGTAGCACGAACCCAGAAATACAATCAATCTCCTCTAAACTTTCCTATCCTGACACACCACTTTCGCCTCGTCCACATTCATAGTGCGATTCATACATGCTCGTTTATTCTTCACACTCGGAATCATTCGTTCACGCAACAAACCATCAATCATACCCAACCAGTTATTCCTCGGACGCCCAAGCACTAACACCAAAGTATTCCGGACACGATCACGTCTCGTATACCCACACACTCCTCTCAAATATCCCATTTCTACAGCAGTTATACGTTGTTCATACTTCTTCATCCACACCCAACATTCAGAACCATATATCAATGTAGGCACTAACAAACCATAATAAACATTCAATCGAGCATCCTAGTTTCAAGCAAATTTACCCATAGTAGCCAATACCTTGCAATAATCATAATTTTAATCACTTATTCGATTAAAGCAAACAAAGAAAAAATAGCTCAAAAACTCGTTACCATTGGGTTTAATTTGAATTGAATGTTATTTGGGGACCCAAAGGCGTGTGTGGCCGAGGGATGCAGCCTATGTTGCTTCATGAGTATACCTCGTGCTTAAAATACACACTCACTAATCTTGCGTATCTTGGAAACTACCTATAGGTGCACTTCAATCCAAATCCTAATGAATTGTAATCACAGGCGACATCCATCTTATCTCTCTGTCGCGCATTCCCGGAATTGAATCTTCGTCTTCGGCTTACACGACTCCCTTTCAGAGCAGTGTTTTAACGTAATATATTTCATTGTGCCAAGTTGCTGCTGAAGCTGTTCTGTCTTACAGCGTATATTAGAAAGATTCGAACTGAATCTGCTGCTGCTGCTGCTGCTGCTGTTGCTGTAGCATGTAGCCTGTAGCAGAAGCTGTTGTATCAAGGGGTATTAATTGTGTTTGTGCCATTGTTTGCGAAATTATTGTTGTAATCTACTAATTGGGTGTGTTTCGCCAAGAGTTTCTGCAACGTTTCTTGGATTTTTGGGTGTGAAACAGTTTTTTCTTATAAGAATCCCACTTAAAAATAGGCTGACCAGACGTACTCTTTTTTAGAGTATTATACTCTTTTCTAAATAGTATCCTCTTCACTCTTACTTTTTATAAAAAAACAAATCTCGAAATTACATTTGTCGAAACGTTGATTATTACAAATTATGAAAATACATATCTCAAATAATATTTGACTTTTGTAATATCTCAAATATTCGACTTTTATATTTTCGATAAATGTATAAATTCTGCATTTAATTTTTGACATTTGTATATATTCGAGAAATATATTTCGAGATTTGTAACATCCAAGCTATTCGACAAATGTATTTTCGATATTTGTAACTTTTCCAACATTCTACATTTGTATTTTCGATAAATGTACACTCTCTAATCGTAATTTTCAACATTTTAACATTTGAGAAATGTATTTTCGTGGTTTGTATTTTCGGGAAATGATTTGTTACCCGTTATTTTATTATAAACTATTAATATTTGGTTAAAGTTACTAAAATAAAAAAAAGTACTGGTTGTTTCAGTCAAAGTACCATCATACTCTATTTATTCCTATAAAAAGAATCTGGTCAGCCTACTTTAAAATATTTACGAAAACTGATCTATCACGATATTTCTTAAATTTTGAACAAGCAAAAATAAAATTTAATAAGTATATTATTACTTCTATTTACCTATTTTGAGCGTGGAACTCTGTTAGCGCAGATCTCGGTAAGAGATGTATTACCAGACGTCAAGTTATGATCCTCAAAGCTGATTGTGGAGGGGGAACCACTGGGGTAAAGTTAAAAACGAGAGTGTTCCGCAGTCCTACGCGTTATAGTTCGAATCAACATATAAGAAAATGGCTTTTTTGTATCTTTGTAGCGTGGTATTAGTGGCGGATATCTCGAAATTTATGAGGTATGGAATTAAAAGAACATTGTTAGTCAATAATGATCCAAATTTAAAAATGGCCCATTTGGTTACCCAAATATTCGTATTTCACAATGTATTAGAAGCATTGTAACACGCCCATGGAGGATTAAACAAAAACGAAAATAAGTTCGTCAGTATCACCATGTAACACAAAATTCTCTAAATTTTTATTTAAAAAGAGCAAAGGCCCAAAGAGTAAAAAGAATTAATTTCATTATTGTCGGTTTATTTTGTTCGAATGGTTGTATCTCTAGGGGGTCAGTAAAAAAAAATTTTTGCGTAACTCATAAAACGATCTTACATTATGTAAAAGTTAGGGAAATCAACTTAATTTTTTCATTTGAAAAGGGGTAAATTGTGCCGCAAGGGCGATAAAATTCGCAAAAAGGAGATTTTCAAATTGGTTTTTGCAAACTATACAATAGTATATATAGGGTGTTTCAGACCACCCGTACCCCCCGATTATTTCGTGAACAGCAAAACGGATTGAGAAACAAAAAAATCCGTCCAAAATATTTTACATGTTCTATTGAATGACACCAAATGAGAGTTTCCCTCCCACACCCCCTGGGGGGTGAGGGGGGTCACTTCGAAATTTTAAATGAGAACCCCCAGTTTTTATTGCAGATTCGGATTCAGTGATGTAAAAAATCAAGCTTTTAGCAAAAAAAATTTTTCGGTCCGCGAAAAACAGTTTTTTTCTATTTCTGAGGATTTTCAAGGTCAGATTTGAAAAATAAATTAAAGGCGTGTTAACCTTTTGAAAATTGTAAATTTAGGGTTAATCGTATTGACCCTCCCCCCCTCTACCATTAAACGGAGGTGAAAGAAATAATCAATTTCGGATTTACCAAAATAATGTAGTTAATTAATCAATTTGTGGTGATTAAGTTTAATAATTGTCGCGCCATCTTTTGCGGACCGAAAAAAGTTGTTGGATAAAAGCTTAATTTTTTACATCACTGAATCCGAATCTGCAATAAAAACTGGGGGTTCCCATTTAAAATTTCGAAGTAAACCCCCCTCCCCCCAGGGGGTGGGGAGGGGAAACTCTCATTTGGTGTCATTCAATAGAACATTTAAAAATATTTTGGCCGTATTTTTTTGTTTCTCAATCCGTTTTGTTGTTCGCGAAATAATCGGGGGGTACGGGTGGTCTGAAACACCCTGTATATATATAGGAGTAAATGTGCATGTAAGATGAACGACGAGCGAAACGAGTCGGGCAATTGCAGAGAAAGCACGCAAAGTATCACATAACTCCTAATAACATAATATATCTACTATTCTGCCTTGCTAAAGCTATTGGTCGTAACTGCAAATTTCTGGTTTTGAGAAAACAATGATTTCATATTTCATATACGCCTGTTTTGCTATGTAATACCATTGAAACATGTAGATACAGAAAACATTTTAAGATACCTATTACCCATTTACGATGTAGATACGTCCTTTTGTGTTAGTAATATGGTAGAAAATGAACTCTAGTATCCAAAACCGTCATAACCTGATACGCCCGTTCGCTTTAGCAGGGTAGTATTGCATTATTTATAAAAACCCAATTGAAAACGCTTTTTTTGCAACCTTTATAGCTCTTGCACCATTTACTCCCTTTTAAATGATAAATTAAGTTGGTATCCCTTACTTTTATAAAATTTAAGAACGTTTTATATTTTTATTTACGGACACCCTATTGTATCCATTAACTTCTCGTAAAATAAAATGAAAATTGTTAAACTCGTTCTTAAATATATTTACTATTATTTATTTAACTATTTAATTAAAAAGCGTACAACAATCGTTATACAGCACTATATATAATTCTATTATTTCAGCAAGAGTTTCCTAGGAAATAATTATTTATGTATCAAGGCACTAAAGTTCAATTTTTTATCACGAATATGGAATTTAGTTGCCAAGGCCCCTAGGGCCGAGGAAAATAAAGCATGTGAGTGATAATTGGAACTTCAGTGCCGAGATACATATTAAGTTTTATTTGAAATCTAAAATTCGAAAAAACTGTAAAAAAAAATACAATATAGGTTAAGTTTATACATCTATCAGTTGCCAATTGAAACTGACAGTCAGTGTTGCCAACCTCGAGAAGTGAAGTTATCGTAAATAACACTCAAAATTATGTGTTTTGTCCTCAATTTCGTCATCGGAGTTAATTCTTCTTGCAATTTTTGTTTCTCATGTTACGTCCAAATTTACTATAGTACGTCAATATATCTGCCAAAATTATCCTAATTGTACAATAATTATTTAACGGTTGCCAACACTGTGTTGCTCAAAATCGTAGTGTAACGGGTTACTTTAGTGACGATTTCTGACCTTTTAATGACGATTTTTGAGCACTTTAGTGCCGATTGCAAATAAAATTGTATTATTTAAAAAAAATAAAATCGTTTAAATATTAGCCATGTGAAATTGAAACTAGATTTCTTACCTACAGATTAATAAGTCAACAATTTTAATAATATCTTGAATCATATTGTAGCACGAAGCTATTTAGTAGCAAGCTACTAAAACAACTGCAAGCGTTATAATTTGACGGTTGGTAAATAAATAAATATGCTCCACAGTAGAAAACCATTTAAACATTTTTATAAAATTGAATTTTTTGCCTATTGATTTATAGGAACGCTTCTTATAAAATATGTCTTGGTGTTTTTAGAAAATATTCCTTTCATTTTTCATTAAATTGGAAAAATGTTCAAGGGAATGCACAAAGGAAAGAATTTTTCTAAAGAATTGAATTGATGATAATATTAACATTAAAGTTCTCGTTCCACAATATTGTATTGAGCAACAAAAATATCTTTTTCAAAATCCGATGTATGTAGGTAATTCGAATTTCTATTTAAATTGGACGTCCTACGTAACGGTTTATAAATATCTGAACGAAGTATCTCTTCGTTTTCTATGAAGCATTTTTTGCAATTTACTCTGCAGAACTGCGCCTCGCCTTTACATTTAATTTTATTTATTGATTTTATTACATTAAGAGTTTAAAAATGCAATTACTCCAAAAATATCGACGTCACTTTATTGATTTCTCAAGGCATGTTGTGCTTTTTTACTTAAGAAGCAAAATACAAGCAGAACGGAATATTTGTACAGGGAATAGTAACCTCTTTTGAATTGAACAAGCACTTTAAGAAATTATTTTTTATTTGAGAGTATATAATGGTAAATTAGTCACTGCCCTGCCAATCATTTTAAAATAATCTGCCAGTATTGTACTTTTAAGTCTCAGGATCCGCGTTTCGCAAAATGTTTCGCGATGCCTAAGTAACGTCCGAATTGGCCATTTCCTAGGTCTCAACCAGATAAGCACTCGGGAAATTTCGACGAAAACGTTCCTATTTTTTAAAAGTATTTCTTAAAAACTATATTTATAATAATAAAATATTGTATTTCAAACATCCATTTACATTATAATAATTTTATGACAATTGACAATTTAATTTTAAAGTAATAAATTTAGTGCATTTGGTTATTAATGCTGGCAATAATTTCTGTCCGATATGACACCTGTCAGCATACCACTGATTTCTATATAACACTAGATTGGGCTTAAGCCAATACGGTGCGTACTCCATTGAACACCGCCATGATGGTCAAAATAGGAGTTAGGAGGTAGTGGCAAGCGCGGTGCAGAGATAGCAGTGAATGTTAGATGATAGGTAAGATCTGATGAGAGGTGGTGGCGAACGCGGTGTAGAGAGGGCGAAGAATGTTAGATGATAGGTATGACCAGAAGAGAGATGGTGGCGAGCGCGGTGCAGAGATAGCGAAGAATGTTAGATGATAGGTATGACCTGAAAAGAGGTGACGACGTGCGCGCGGTAAATTTAGACTTTCAATATGTAAATATTATTTTTACATTAAAAATATATAATATCTACTATCATGAAAAATCGTTGTTTTAGTGCCACTGGAGGAGTACCAGTGACTTCACACAAACTTTAAAAACTCATTTCTCCAGTAATATATGGAATTTTACATCGGATATTCACTGATCGTCATATATTCTAATAAAGTTTCATAAATACAAAATTAAATGGGGCCATTACACTGGTAAACTTTTTGTGTGCCATGGATAAAACAAGGCGTATGATATGTAAAATTTTACCAGATATCTGAAAATGACCTTAGATTTTCCCTATCACCCATAAATTGTTTACTACGAAGTGTAGTGTGTTATACTGAAATGTATTAATAACGGTATGTTCTGATTGTTACTTAAATAAAATAAAATAAATATATCATCACGCCTTTTACCCATTAAGGGTGTGGCACTCTGCTTACGCAGATCTCGGTAGGTGATATATTTTTGCGTATGAAATGCGGTTACCAGCCGTCAAGTCATAGCCCCCAAAGTTGTTAGTGGAGGGGGAACCACAGGAGTAAATTTAAATTGGCAACTGTCGGTAGTGGGATTCGAACTGAGGATCTCACGATACACAGTCCGATACGTTACCACGGAGCTATTTACTTTTACTTCAAAATTTTGTTGCGGAGATTTTACGGCGATATTTTGTCTCTGCGGCATCCCGCATTTATGTCCAGTAGTAATCAGCAAGAAAACTAGGAGTACATTTGCCTTGGTATATTTTTTTTCATGGTTGGAAGGTCTTGGCGGTACCGTTCTCCATGTTCGTCACTTACGCACCCATATTTCCGGACAGAATTCGTGA
The DNA here is from genome assembly GCA_963942605.1 of Poecilus cupreus. Lineage (NCBI taxonomy): Eukaryota > Metazoa > Arthropoda > Insecta > Coleoptera > Carabidae > Poecilus > Poecilus cupreus. The sequence goes on along the minus strand of OZ012715.1, from coordinate 5,104,912 downwards.
TAAGCATACAGAAAGTGAATTTTTAATGACATGTTACATCCAATTTCTCTGTAGGCATTAAGTAATTCGTGAGAGGTACAAAATACTCAGGACTTTATTTATATTTATATTATATCAAAAGCCGACATTTCGCCAACACAATTGGCTTCTTCAGGGTAAATGACTAAAAAAGTTAGTAACGTATAGTCTTGTTAGGCAATATATATAAAACAAATTAAACGCACGTAACACAGTACAAAATACACAAGTTAACTTCACAAAGTTTTTAACAATATATTGTTAACTTTTTTAATTATTTGCCCTGAAGAAGGCAAATGTGTTGGCGAAACGTCGGCTTTAGATTAAATAATATCTATTTCACTGTAGTCCTGAGTATTTTGTACCTCGCACATATCTAAGTCCGTCAATTAATTCTTCATTTTCATTACGTAATTCAGTCACAAGATCTTTCCAGTTTTCAGCCTACTAATGCACAATATCTGATTTGGGTGCGTATTTCTTCCTTGTATAAACAGGAATAAACTTGTCATAACACAGTAATATTCGTCACTGTTGATGTATTACACAAACTGGTGCAATATTTAATTATTTATTGAGATAAATCTTTCAAATGTAGCATAGTTATATACATAAAAATGATTGTTGATAAAAATCCGTGGGTGATAGGCAATTTCTGTATTTAAATTCGGTTTTAGAGTAATTAAATACATCAGAAACACCTAAAAATTTCCATGGCACAGAATGTGTGTTTAACAGTGTTATTTACTTAACTTATCGGTAAACATTTTTTAAATCTCAATCGTGCACCCGAATGAGTAAAAGTCATTACAACCGATTAGAATACTATACTTTTCCCCGACTAGTCGAAAGTTGCACTTATTGGTGTAGTTGAAAATTCTAAAAATTGCAAATTATCACTCTAATACAGATACCCATAACCTTGGATACCGTGGTCACGTGACGTATTGTAAATATTTCTTCCACTAGGAGCGCCAGTGAAATTTTTTAGAAACGTCAAATTATTTTACAGTACCTATTATACGTTTTATTATTGATTGCCATTAAGTATAAAAAACATAATTACAGATCATAAATTTGTGTTTACCTCTTATTTGCACCAAATATTGTCATGTAATATGTACCTACTTGAGAAAGTATCTTAATTCTTAATGCTGTTGATCCGGCTCGAAGGACCAGTTTGTTCGATAGGTCAAGGATTGGAGAACTGGGTTTATTTTTTTCAAGAATGAGTATTGCAAATGTACACGTTTATTAAACAAGTTATATTTACTACACTAACAGTCGAACAACCCTGTATTTGTAACATAACATCCCTTAAATACTATTGGTGTGGGTGGGGATAGTGGTAGGGAGTAAAGGTTCTATCAGCGGTTCTCAATCTCGGTCGTATCAGCTGTCATCTATGCATTCAAAATGACAGATGCGTGATTAAAAGAAAGACTTGACTGATGAGTGGGTAAAAATTTAGGCTATAAGCAACCAGTGGGTACAGTATATCATTATTTATCAAGAAATGCACGCATTATGCAGTAAGTGTAGAAAAAGGTACTATGTATATAATACGTAGGTGTCAATCGTACATGAATGTTGCAAAAATCTCTGAAGAATATGCAATATGTCCGTGGGTGGGTGTTTTGTAAGCGAGCGTAGTGGTTAGTTTAGCTTACGGCTAGATTGTACCGACAGGAAAACTTTGTGCGTTCATTAACAAAGAACCAATTATCTCTGCACTCAAAGTAATTGTTTATCAAACAGGAACTTGGTTCATTTTTAATCTTCTAAACACACCTTCACGTTCAAGCATTTTAAAAATAGCCTACTAGTGCTTGGAACACTGACTTTATATGTGTGGATAAAAATTAAATTTGGCCACGTTTGAGTATGTTTTCGGCTATTTTTAATTCATTGCAAGCTATTTTTAGACAGCTAACTCAGTATTTAGTCCAAGTTTACACTTGCTGTTTTATTAATAGATTTTAAGCTTATTTTGATTTACTACGGCAATGGTTTGATGTCCTAGGGGCCCGGATTCTATTCCCAGCTAGCTTAGCCGCCTCTCTCATAGTACTTTCACTTAAGTTACCTGAATCCAAACACAACATCTCAAGCCGTTATCCTCGCTTTTGTACAAAATGAATAAGGTGAAGGTCACACTGCATCGATCAACATCGTTTTTTCTGGCGAGTGGTCACACTGCTGCATCAAGTAGTAAGGAGTGAAAAGTTATTTTTAAAATTACCGCAGCTTGTACCAATAAATATTGGTAGTATTTTAACATTCGTCGTTTCTTGTCAAGTGATTAAAATAAAAGATGTCAATTAATTTGTATTTAGTAACAAAAATGTATTTACCCTGCTCTGCTTTGATCATACAGATTTTCATATGATTGAACTAAATTTATTAACTCGTCAATTTCGTCGACAGTCCACTATTCTGTCATTTTTTCTTTTGTAAGTAAACAAACAACTCTATAAAAACTAAATTAATCCCCTAAGCCTTAAAGTTGTACAACTTTAAGGCTTAGAGGATAAATTTAGTTTTTATATTATTCTTAGCCTTAGATTTTCACAATTTATTTCAAACAATTCTAACTCAAAAGGTTAGAATCTGTCATCTGTCATTCATTCAAAGATACTGCGCATGCCTGGTTCCATCAAGCAGCATCGAGCAAGCTACGAAAATCAAACACGATTGTGATCGATGCACGCACTGTGACCATGTGCATTGTCAATGTCAGGTTTGATTTTTATTCGATCGTGCACGATCGATATTGATGATTCAGTGTGCCCACTACCTAACTGGGATGTTATTCTGGCCAGAATTAGTGTAATCCCCTTTTAAAATATAAATTATAAATTTAAATGATTTTACAATGAGGTAAATAGCTCCGTGGTAACGTATCGGATTTCGAAAATTTTCTCCACCAAAAAATTACCCCTGTGGCTCCTCCACAACTACCATCCTTGGAATTCATGATTTGATGGCTGGTAACCGCACTTCACGCGCAGAAATGGGTAAATGCCGTGTTAATATTAATTAGTACTGCATATTTTGAACACAAGAGACTAATATAAAAGCAGATTTTTGCTTACCAAGTATCGGTTTTAAGTTTAACTTAATTACCTTGAAACGCTGGTGTTCTGAAATACAAGCAAATATACTTGTACAATCCGATAAGTCCCTGGGATTGGGAGGTATAATTTCGGAGGATGTTAGTGTCGCATGTATGTACATACATTCATTGGTATTATTTTAATGGTCAATTCCACATAATACGATGTAACTATTGCATTTTATTAGTGAAATAATTGTTTATTATGCCATAAATAACTAAATTATTACATGAAACATGTATTTCCGTTAAAACTATACTTACATTTATACTGTCAAAATAAAAATCTTTTTACCTCCCGCTATATCCTGTAAGGTGTATAAGAATCAAGCTAAAAATTCGGTAGTGAGTTTTCAATGGATGGGCACGTTTAAGGGTTCCTAGAATACGATTTTAATAGTTTCAGGATGATGTCTGTCTGTCTGTCTTTCTGACAGTCTGTCGGTCTGTGTAGATCTCTGGAGTTACGGTTTCTCAAAAACTACTAACCTGAAAATTTTGTTATTTTGTATATATCAACAGAATAACTTTGAGAAGAGCTGATTAGTTTTTGCAAGGCCGGATTTACAGCTTGCGGGGCCCCAAGCACGAGGAAGGGATGGGGCCCCTATCTCTACTCTCTACTTTAAAAAATGTATCAAGGAAAAGAATAATTAATAAAAAAAAGGTTGACCGGGGGCCCCAAGCACGTGCTTGTTCCGCTTGTACGTAAATCCAGCCCTGAGTTTTTGGGAGATAATTCAATAACCAGAAGAGGTAGTTACTTGAAGCCCAATCAACTTTGAAATATCTCAGTAAATTATGATTTAATGACAATTTTTGTTATTATAATAATGTTTCAAATATTATTATCTACTGTTGTTGTTTGAAACACTTTTCTCTTACTATCACCACTTACGTATTACATTACGTTAAAGAATAATTATGTTTTGTCATTTTCTTTTAAATCTGCTAACTTATGTGCTTTTTGAAAATAACAATTCAATGTTTGAAAAATATAATTTTTTGACATATGTCATAAGTGAAAATTATTTTTGTTTTTAAGGGATGAGCGTCTCTTGTTAGTTGTGGCCCGTATTCCTGCATTATTTGTTAAGAAATCTATGGCGGAAGATATTGTGACTTCGTGAATGTCTCATTCGAGTATTTTAATACATAGTCCAGTACAATTTATATTTTGGAAGTTTTGCTGATATATCATAATGTCAAAAAATATCCAGTGTTTATATTCACTTTTACTTTAAGTAAGTTGATAATTTCAGATCCAAACAACTAAGTTTTGAAACGTCAAGTCAGTATCACCAATTAGAAAAGTTCTTATATTTTGAAACTACAATTTTTATTTTGAAAGAGCATTAAGGCTCAAAATGAAAATAAAAAACAATATGAAGAACTCATTTCATAATAGATGAATTTTTTTCTAAGAGTTCACAAAATAAAATGATAATTTTTTTTCCTTGTAAAGCGGACTCAACTACTGAGGTTATATGCCGCCTCGGTTCCTCGTTTTCGGTGATGTGACGACACGCAGTGTTCGTTGATATAGGTTTTCGCAAAGCGGTCACCCATCCAACTACTAACCGCGGGCAGCCTTGCTTAACTTCCGTTATCGAGTGAACCGGAATAAACGTTCGCAGCCATGTCGTTGCCTTGAAATGAGAATTATAACACTTGATCTTTAAGACACTATTATGAACTGCTTTTAACTGACTGAGCACGATAACAAGTAATTTCTGCCTAGGATTTATATCGGTTTGTCGAGGTACAGTACGTCAGAAGAAACTCATGTATAGACATACAAATAGTAAACTTTCAAACACAAAAGTAAAGAATGTAGAGCAAGCAAACGAATTATATAAATAATTAGATAAAAGACTAGAAATAACTGGAACAACGCAAATGTCAAAACAAATCTGACATTGTAGTAATATGGCGGCGATTTGTTTGTATTCCGATCGTCAATTATATAAAGCATCTATAAAACGAACTCTATAAACAAAGGTGCGTAAAAACTGGTAATGATGCCTCCCATGGAGAAAATTTGAAAATGTTGAGTAGTGTGGATAAAATGTATTCATTGAATAAGTAATCAAACTATACATTTGCATTAGAACAGCATAAAAATATTAAATAGTATTAAAAATAACGATGTTTCACAAAATAAATAGTTATAACATTCATTACCACGGATCTATTTCCTAATAACTAAATTGAGATTATTTCATTTCCTTCTAACTGTTTATCAAAAGTTGGAAGACTTCAATAAATTATCAAATCAAAGGTTAAAAACTGATTTAATAAAATAAAATCGAAACCCTAAATCTTTTAAATATAAACTATTTAATAAATAATAATTATCAGTAGAACCAAGAGGGATCAGTCAAGATTATACAGCTTGTTCATCAAGTCAGAAATAAAAATAGAATCCAAAAATAATCGATTTTGTTTCATGGAAGACCATACTGTTTTTGGATACAATCATTTGTCGTTTGTTTTCAAAGGGAACTGTTTTATATTTAAGATTTTGCACTCCTATTTTCAATTTTCTCTAAGAAACTGATTCATCCACTGCCCTTAAAATCCTGCAAAACTATTTTTCGGAAGTATATAATTTAAATTTAATTTTAATTTTAAAAAAGAGATCATACACATACTTATTTCTAGAGTAGCCAAAATACATGTTTTTATAATAATAAACAAAAAAACAATGTTACTTAAAATAAAAAATTTTAATTTTGTTAAAACATGCTTTTTATTATAAAAAGCATCTTGTACCTAATTGTACAAAATAATCTCACATCCGCCTACACAACTTTTAGATAGTACAAAATAGAGAAAGAAATTTCAAATAGAAATTCTACATCTTTAATTTACTTTAAATAAATCATTTACTTATATATGTTTCATGTAAACTTCCATTTATTGAATTACTACTAAAATCCAACCAGTTCGTAATATAATGTCCAAATTTTATAAGAAAATTTGATAATTATTTGGTCATTAGATTGAGGAATAATCGTCATACATATACGTCACTGTGTAAATAGTCATAATCGAATTCTAGAGGCCCTAAAACGTGCATCTCTCTTGAAAACTTGCTATCAAAAATTTTGACTATATTTGTAGTCATGCGATCATTAAAATTAATTTTTGTGTAGCCTGCACAAAAAGTAACATTTTCGTGCCTGTTTTTGCGTAAAGTAAAAGCGTATGCAAAGTCTCACTATGCACATTTTTCAAACGCTCATAGAGTTACCGGTTTTTGTCGTGTGCATTTTGTGTGTACAGACAATTAGGAAAATGTTAAGTAAATTAAATACTATCATGTTTGTTATTGGTAGGAGAAAATTCAGCGAATATCTGCAGGAGTAAAACAAACGTATAGTGGAATGATGCCACTACAATTTGAAGCAATTACGCGTGTCGCGAGTTCGTTTGAGTTTGGCGGGTGGGAATGCGGGATTTTTCGATTTCGATCGCGTTAAAAGCTTGGCTGTGTTCTTGTGTCGTTGATGTGTCTGTTCTGCGTTAGTGCGTCTACGCGTCTATACACTCTACGACGGACAGCAGTCGATTATAGCCTAAAAGGATTCGGTAGTTAGCGTTAGCGATCGGAAAGAGGTTACGATAGCTCTAATAGCACCTTTACAGACGCTTTTTCCCAAGCTGATTCCCCGTAGATTCAAATGCGTATCATTATCATCATGCTTTCAATAAGAATATTGTACTGAAATACAATACACTTTAATGCTTCGAAGAAACTTGATGTGCACATAATCTTCCGGCAAATGATCCACTTTTCAAATTACTCAAATATTATGACAGATGTTCTAAGATGCGCATTTTGTTTTCCTCGTAAACCATAGCTCAGTACTTTTAAATAATAATATTTCATATTTGCCGTTTTATTCAATTTATTTATTTATTCAGTGGATGCAAACGACGCCACAACAGTGAGAGGTGGAAGAGTGCAAAAATAAAGAACAGGACCAACTTTTAGACGTAGATGTTTTTAATAAACGTTAGAAAAGTCCATTGTATGCCTTTTTACTTTTGCTGCTCTCTTCGAAAAGCCCCAAGGTTTTAATAATAGCCTACCGAATCAACAGCATGTTGTTAGAAGAGAGGATATTAGAAAGAAATATGTACTTTATTAAACATACTATAGATGGAAAACATATAATACCTACAAGCTAGGCCTCGTCACTTCGTTTCTCGCTTCCATAATATTGACGATGCAAACCATTAATAAAATTTTAATAATTATTTATCCTAAGCTCTTCGACTACAAAAATATGAACAATACATAAGTTTCATTCATTATAAAATTAAAATATATAAATAAATATACGAGCCCAGAATCATATTATTTGGCCCAGTTAAAGTCATAAAAAGGAAATTTGTTTAATTCGCCTTATTCATATCTTAAATTCTATAATTTTTACATTCCACACATAAATATATGTAATAGAAGTATTGTTTTATGCTACGAATTAATTACATTTTGGGAACAATTCATCAACAGTAAGTGGTTGATTATTTCAGGGCCTATCAGGGTTTTTGGGCTTATCTTAATAAATAAATGAGATAGAGAAAATTTCATTGGAATCAAAATGATGTCGAATAATATTAATTTTTATTTGAAACAATTTTCTGTATTTTGTTGTCATCAGATTTAAAAACAGTGTTTGTGGTATCAGTCAATACCTTTGGGACAAATTGTAAATTTGATATTATTTCAGTTTTTATTATTGCTTAAAATATTCTTTAAAATAACAGAATTTATGATATAAATAAATTTAGTACAACAAATTTTCCCTTTGTTCGATCAGAACTATTTTTTTAAAGATATTCTAAAAGTCTTAACTGGGCCAAATAATATGATTTTGGGCTCGTATCATGATGCCGTTACATTTTGGTGTGACACTCCGCTTTCGCAGATCTCGGTAGGTGATATTTTAACGCGTAAAATGCGGTAACCGGTCGTCTAGCATCGGCCCCTATAGAGTTTAATGGAGAAGGAACTACAGGGGTAAATTTAAAATGACTGCTGCCACTTGTGGGATTTGAACTTAGAATCTAACGATCCACAGTCCGGTGCGTTACCATGTAACGGTTTATTTAAATTAACAATTTGACATAACATGATGTTATTAGTGCATTTTATTTATATAGCACAATTGTTTATTACAACATAACTATTTAAATGATTACACATATTAACAAAACTTAACTTAAATTTTTCATTGGACTTCATGTTCTCTCCACCATACTGTCAAACCAATACTAGTACAATTCCAATTTGAATGGGCGAATTGATTCGGTTTGTAGAGGTATACTTATATTATTCTTTTGCAGGGTGACCAGGTCTCAGGGTTTCATTCGGGCTCTCAGGGTTTCAACATCGTTTGTTCGGGCTCCGGGTTTTGTTATAAAGTTTCCTAGGTATGGTAATTTTATCTTATCTTTTTATCGCGAATTAATGCTATTGAACGATGTTTTAAACTAGGTCTACAGATTAAATTTGGGTATAAATATTTAAGAAATCTAATTTATGCCAACTTTTTAAAATGTTTTTAAAGGTTATGTCAGTCCCTGTCAGTAACATTTACGTTGAGTTCATATTTTCTTTAATGTCTACTTGTGGACTGACGAACGTAACAAAATGTTTGTGAATTTAGTCAAAGCTGAATTATTATTATTGTTGGATTTTTAATTCTAAGAGTACTTTATATTTTACAAGCATCCTAATAAAACAATTTAGTTTTTAAGTCGTAAACATTTTTGGGTCTTAACAATGGAGCTGGACTGTCATCTTTCTTTCAACCCTATCTAACTGGCTGTTGGTGTCGTCATCTTAAGCCAACCAGTGTTCAGTATAACCCCTAACGAATGCGAAGTGCAGTTCTCAGTTTTGTGGGATTTTGTATTCAGTCGCATTTTGCCGGTAATCAGGTCAATACCATTATTTCTGTTCGAGTACCGTAGATGTAATAAAATAATTTTATTTATTCTGTTTATATAGTTTGTTATTCATATAGCCTGTTACATTAAATTCTGGTGCTTCATTTCAAAGAGAAAATCGTATATTCCTTCAACATTTTTTGGTCCTTCGAACCGGTTTTTCGTATGTTCGCTGGCGATGAGTGAAGAGTTGTCAGTGCATACAAACAATTGCATCGCATCAATCAGTCAACACAATAACACATTGTCAATCGGGACGTGCCGTCTCAGTCATCAGTTATCATCGCAGTAAGGAGATCAGCCAACACGGCGGCAGGCAACAATCCAAAAGTGGGTCTGTTCCAATTATCCTTATCAATTAAAACTTTTTACCTTGCCACATCCATTGTAACACAAAGTATACAATTCTACTTTCAAAATGTCTACCAAGGCAGAACAAATTGTAGATATTAAAGCTCAGCGTACCATAATCAAAGGTCATATAACCAGGTTCGGAATTTTTTTGCATTCTGACGAACCAATTCCGGTAGGAAACCTAAAGCTGTGGTTAGATAGAGCGCAAGCACTTCTTACAGAGTTTGAAGAAGTAAAAAGCAAACCCGAACTTTTAGATGCGTCAGCTAGAAAGCGATACACGCACAATCTTTGAAAACAAATATTTTACACTCATTACTGAGGCCGAAGAACGTATCAATATCAGTACTGCACAAAAAGGCAACTCGTTAATATCAACAGACCAATCGCAAGGTCAAACTCAAAAGGCACAAAATCAAATCAAATTACCGAAAGTAGAACTTTCATCTTTCTCTGGTTCTTACAATCAGTGGATTCTATATTCAGATTTATTTGGGTCAATGATTCACGAAAATGACTTTTAATCGGACATTCAGAAATTTTATTATTTGAAATCAACTTTACAAGGAGAAGCATCAAAGGTTATAGAATCACTTCAGGTGTCTTCCAGTAATTACAAAATTGCATGGGGTCTGCTCGAGGCACGGTACAACAATGAGCTCAAAATCATGTTAAGGCGTTATTCGAAATTCCAGTCATTATGAATGAGTCCTTCCGGGAATTGAGACAATTATCCAACGCAGTATTGACACATTTTCGCGCATTAACAGCTTTAAAGCAACCAACTGAACATTGGGTTGCCTTGTTAATACATCTAATTTCCATAAAAATAAACTTCACTACAAAGCAGGAATGGGAAAATAGTATCGACGGTATAACGCCTCCAACTTTTGTCGATCTAACCAATTTCTTGTCGCATAGATGTCAAGTATTAGAAGCATTAGGTTCGAATAAACAAGCAAATTCAAACCTCGCAAGTGGGAAACTTAAAAATAATTTACCAATCCAAACGATCAGCAGTTTATGCATCGCCTCACATATCATGTTCTATTTGCGAAGGAAACCACTCCATGTTTCAAAGTTTCAAATTTCTGACAAAATCTACATCATGGCGGCTCTCACAGGTTAAAGCAAAGAATTTATGCATAAATTGTTTGAAATCAGGCCATAAGGCAACTAATCGTAAATCATCACACTGCAGAAAATGCAACAGCTTACATAACACGCTTTTGCATCAAGATTCCATCGCGAACAATCAAGCTCAAGATACAAGTTCAAGCACTCCCATTCAAGATACAACGACAAACACTGTCAAGGCAGCTTCAAGTCTAAACTCAAACCACGCCCATGTATCATCTCGAGTAATGTTTTCAACTGCGTCAATAATTGCTTATGATCGTTTCAATAACATACACATATGTATAGCATCCCTAGACAGTGGCTCTCAGTCAAACTTTGTCACGCAAGAATTTATAAACAAACTTAATCTGGGGACAAAACCAACTTCAATCGCTGTAACAGGAATAAACAGCGATGGTTGTCGCATTAACTACGCATCAATGCTCAGGGTGAAGTCAAGACACAACGCATTCCAGTTCAATTTGGATTGCTTAGTAACACCCAGGATCACAGATAATTTACCTACAATATCATGCAGTAAATCTATTTGTGGCATACTTGCAATTCAGCAGGTATATAGACAATTGAACCATATGAAGAAAATTAATTCATCACGTGAAGATGGTGTATTCAAGCAGGAATTTTTCCTGTCGCATCATGCAGTATTTAAACAACAAAGTCTTGTGTTGTTTTCGATGGTTCCGCTAAATCAAGCAATCAAGTCTCTTTAAATGATGTTTTATTTTCTGGTCCAATAGTACAGCAAGAATTAATATACATTATAGCTCGAATTCGACTCCATAAATTCACGCTAATCGCCGACATTGAGAAAATGTATCGGCAGGTGATGGTTAACCCATTGCAGACATCACTGCAAAAAATAGTGTGCCGAGATGATACACCTAACAGCATTGAAACATATGAGTTAACAACCTTGACATACGGTACAGCATATTTGACAACGGTTGGTTCATCTATGACAAGAAGAGCAACAGGAATATCGTTGCGGAGCTGAAATAATCAAACGCGACTTTTATGTTGATGATGATCACCTGAGCTGATTCCATTGATGAAGTGCGCCAGATTCAAAGGGAAGTTACCACCATCCTTAAGAAAGGCTGTTTTAACTTGCGTAAGTGGTCTTCTAATGAACCAAGTATACTTAATTACATAATAAATCTTGACAGAGATTCAACTATCAAAACATTAGGAATACAGTGGCAGCCAATAGAGGATATTTTCTGTTTCTCGGCCCCATCAGAAGCATACGTCCGTACAATAACTAAAAGAAGTGTCTTGTCAAGTATTGCGCAAGTCTTTGACCAACTGGGACTTATCAACCCAGTCATTGTAATTGCAAAGATACTCATGCAAGAACTTTGGCAATGTAAACTCAGTTGGGATGAATCGGTACCAGTATCAACACATCCTGGAGGAATTACCAACGGGATTTAGAGCAAACTCAGAAATTCCCAATTCTGAGACGAGTAATAGAATACGACAACCCGGAAGTAGTTGAGGTGCACGGTTTCTGCTATGCCTCAGAAAAGGCTTATGACTGCTGCGTGTATATCAGAGCAGGAAGTGACAGCACAGGATTCAACAGCAATTTGCTATACGTCAAGTCCAGGGTAGCGCCTCTGAAGGCAACGACGCTACAAAGGTTGGAATTATGTGCTGCTGTACTTCTTAGCGAGGCAATGAGCAATTTATTAAAGAATATGTTAACCAAGTACACATAAGTATTCTTCTGGAGTGACTCTACCATACCACTATCGTGGATAAAACAACCGCCCAGAAGATTCAAAATATTTGTAGCAAATCGTGTGAGTAGAATCCAAGAATTAACTACGATTGAGAAATGGAGTCACATCGACACAGCAAATAATCCAGCTGATTTCATATCACGAGGGCAAGCAGCAAGTGATCTGGTAGACAATAAATTATGGTGGACAGTCCCACAATTTTTTACCAGGTTAAGGGGGGATAAACGGATAACTCAGAAATAAAAAAGGATACGTCACAAGCATTCACCACAAGCATTAAAGATGAAGAGATTTTTAAGAAATATGCACCACTAATTAAACTGCGGCGTGTAATTGCATGTTGTCTACGGTTTATTAATAAATGTAGATCAGCTTGTACGCTGAATATTAATAAGGGTAGATCAACTCGCAAGCTGAATATTAAGAAACGCAAATGTATTCTAACAGCTGATGAATTGATAAACATCTAGTGCGCATGGTTCAAGCGCAATCATTTCCATGTGAGTTACAGGCTCTCAGAGAAGGAAAGCGAGTGGGAAATACAAGCAAACTATTAAAAAGGAGCACATTCTTAGACGATGAAGAGATAATTTGTATTGGATGTCGACTTGCAAGTTCACTAGCATACACAACCAAGCATCCGATGCTACTCCCTGTCAATCACGAATATACCAATTTAATAATTGAACATTTCCATAAATCTCAATTACATGCTGGTCCATAAGGTGCGTTTGACGCAATAAGAGAGCGCTATTGGATAATTTCAGCAAAACATGCGGTAAAGAAGAAGATCCGTGCATGTATTATTTGTAATCGCATCCGTCCAAAGAGTATACAGCATATTATGGGTCATTTAGCAGCTGTCCGCGTTGAGCCATGTCGGCCTTTCATTAACACAGGAGTCGACTATGCTGGACCCTTCCTAGTACGAGAAGGACAGCGCCGTTTCAAGAAACATTTAAAAACATATGCTGCTGTCTTTATTTGTTTGGCCACAAGAGCTGTCAATATAGAACTGGTGCATGATTTGACGAGTGAATCATTTATCAATCAACCAAATCTGTTAAGCACCATTTAAAGCGCGTGACTTTTAATACGCAATTAACATACATAGAATTGTACACATTGTTAACGCATATCGAATCAATCCTTAATTCACGGCCAATAACCCCCATGTCTGACGATCCAAACGACATATCCTGTCTTACTCCCGGTCACTTCCTTATTGGGGACAGATTCGACGCCATACCAGATCCAAGTTTGGAACATGTACCAGTACCAAGGCTGTCACGTTGGCAGCACGTAGAATAGCTTAAACAGCACTTCTGGACGAGGTGGTCCAAGGAGTACCTCACTCATTTACAACAAAGGGGCATATGGTTCAAACAGGGCCATAAAAATATGCAACAAAACCAACTCGTCCTCTTGAAGGAAGACAACGCAACATCCTAGTATTGGCGTCTCGGCAGAGTTCAGCATCTCCATCCAGGTATCGACGGAGTCGTCAGGGCCGAAACAGTTCGGCTGGCCAATGGATCCACCACCAGACGTGCAGTGATAAAATTAGCTCCATTGCCAGTGGCGGAAAATAGTGAAGCTTAGTGCATTTTGATTAAATCATTATAAAGAGTTCCTATTTTAGTTATCTAAATCAAGATTAAATGTTAAATTAATTTAAATATGTTATTATTAGAAATATATGCATGCATGTATGTATGTATACATTAGGGTGGATCGAAAAAGGCTATTTTTTCAAATCGTCGATGCCTCCCCGGTGTTATAACTTTAGATTTTCATAAAATAAGAAGATGTCGGTACCTGTCCCACCATTTTGATGCGTCGTGGCCAAGCGCCGAGGCCCCAAAAATGACCATTTTTGCACTTTTTTACATTTTAATTTGTAGAATGTGTAATTATGCTTAAATCATGTTTTTAATGACATGTGTAGATGCGTTTTGAGTTACTTTTATCGGCTGCCAAGCTTATTTGCATATACCATTGCGATTGTTCATCGTATAGAGCTCCGAAAATTACTAAAATTCACGTTTTTGCGATTTTGTATTAGTTTTACGGCTGGTAACCGCACTCATACGCAAAAATATATCACCTACCGAGATCTGCGTAAGCAGAGTGCCACACCCATCGTGGGTAAAAGGCGTGATGATATTTTTATTTATTTATATTTACGCTAACTTTTGGCCGTTTTTAATCAAATAAAACATATTCCATGTCTGTTTTTTTATGAGATGCCGATTTCTGTGACTTATAATTTTGAAGTCAAGGACCAGGAACAAGAAAAAAACGAAAATCACAAAAACGTGAATTTTATCCGATTCTCTATACGCTGAAGTCGTAAGAGTAATTCAAAACGCATCTACACATGTCATTAAAAACATGATTTAAGCATAACAACACTTTTTACAAATGAAAATGTAAAAAAAGTACAAAAATAGTCATTTTTAAGGCCTTGGCGCTTGACCACAAAGCACCAAAATCTAAAGGGGTGGCCATCGACGATTTGGAAAAATGGCCTTTTTTCGATTCACCCTAGTATATATTTGTGTAAGTTTTTGTTTTGTTTGTTGTTCAGTCCTATCGTTTATAATTACAACTATTATTTATTCGTCGGATGACCGACAGAGGGTTTATACACCGCCACCACTTTTGTATAAAATATAGTTTTCTTGTAGATATTAAGTTGAGTCTATAGCAGTACAGCCTCAATCTCCGATCTGCCCATTTACTCAGTCAATCTTGAACAAGCTATCATTTTACTCTCTCGCATCTGTACAAAGTGTATTATTGTAAATAATCAATATACCATGAAGCAGATTAAATGTTTAATTTCATTTTTATTGTTTAAAAATATAAAGACAATAAATTGACAACTGTTTCTTAAACAGTTTTCGCTTTTTGAAAACATTTACTTCTATTGAAATCTAAGAACGGTAGATGGCTCTGGGAGTATTCAATTACTTCTCACAGCAGTTGGCGCGTTGGCGGGTTACACTACACTGATGAGTTCCAATAAGAACGAAACACGTCTGTTGTTACCGATTGATTAGTTTGGCCGATGACTTAATAAATTTGTTATTATTTAGAGACTGTATTTTATGAAACAGTTGATAATTTTTTGTTTTTATATTTTTATATTTCATAGACAGTTATCGCTTTTTGAAAATATTTACTTCTGTTAAAGTTTAAGAACGGTAGATGGCTCTAGGATTATTCAGTTACTTCTCAGTTCCATTTACCAAACTGTTGGGATCTTAGATCTCGCTGAGCCAGTCAATCGGTGCCACTGCCTAACAGCAGTTGGCGGGTTAGACTACACTGATGAGTTCCAATAAGAACGAAACACGTCTGTTACCGATTAATTGGTTTGGCCGGTCTCTGTGACTTAATAACTTTGTTATAATCCGGAGACTGTATTTTATCAAACAGTTGTCATTTTATTGTTTTTATATTTTTTTATATATGTTTCATAGACAGTTTTCGCTTTTTGTATTGTTCGTTTTAATAATAATAATAAAAACCTGTGTTTCCAAATTTTTTGCAATATCAGGGTTTACATAAACTGAAATCTGGTCACTCTGATCATTTGGTATTATGTTACAACTAACCTACTGTCAAATCAAAACTACTACTTCATTTCTAAACTGTAGATTTGATTAACAAAACATGATAGAGTCACACTTTCGGGTATGTATTTGGATGAAGGGAATTAATTAATTTGTTCAAAGAAATTATAGTCGTAGAATTAACGGTTGCTAACTTTGTAGTGTTTGATTCTAATTGATTCACATTATTTTTGCATCACAACTCCTGTCAATTTCTGGATGGTGGTGTTATTAAAGAGCTCAGTAGATGTCGAGGAGAATGACGATTGTGAAAAATGCCTTTAATACCTGTTACACAGTACGAGTAAATCTAACTATACTTTGATTTTCAAAGTGAAGTCCAACACAATTATCGTCGAAAGCAGTGTAGCACATTCGCGTCTGTCGCAAGCGCCAGTTAACTAGCAGATAACGCTGGAAATCGGCAAATTTAATTCAGGAACGGTGAGACAATAGTGCCGTATTCCACTGAGTAATTATAAGTTTTATTTGTGACTTGTTCGACAATGGGAACTAGTTTCTGACGTACTATATAACTTTGTTAGTTGGCGTAAATTATTATTTGTTGCTAGTTAAAAATTTCAAATTGTAGTTTGCTTTTACTAAAGCTGCTTTTTATTTATAATGAAACCAATCAAATTGTTGTAACTTTGGTGCATACACATTTTTGAGGTAGATTCAGAAAAAGTATTCAATTAAAAACAATGCAAAATAATATAATACTGGGTTGTCTATCGATCTGTATTTTTCATTTTATTCAATTGTTTTAAATATTACCAAAAAAATTTCAAACAAAGGTTATTGTTATTATTAAAATGCTCTTATATCTGCAATACGAGTATTTCTACCGAGTGTTCCACTGTTACGTAATGATATGCAAGTTCATATTTTACAATGTATATGTTACTTTAAAATCCCGAGTTCCTGTATATACTAATATTTTCCAGTAAAACCTAAAATTTAACAACTCTTAATAGTAACAGTTCTGTGATCATCGTCCATTTCAACATTCCCTTGTTAAATCTTAGGATTTACCTCAAAGACGCGGTAAATAACCTAACCTAACCTGCCAAAGCCCATAAATTGATTAATCTGAGATTTTTACTAGTATATCATTACATTTCGGTTAATCCTAAGATTTACTGGTAAAACCTAAGATTAATCAATATACGAGCTTTTACAGTAACATGTATATTTTTGCCAAATTTTATAGATCTTTTGTTTTAAAACAGCAGTACTAAAATAATCAGTATAGAAATTGTTTATATTAATATTAATAAAGAACCACACACAGAAAGTAGGTATGCCATGAATTGTTTGTGAATACTTCAACAATTAGATTAGATTAGTTGGTCTCAGATTTTTAGTAAGTATTATTTGCTTCTTTCACGTACTTTATCAACTTTTCATTGTTCTATTTAGTTTGTTGTATTGATGTTGAAGGACAGACATTCGAACACATTTTATAAATTTATTTACAGTTCTTAATTTCTTGGCAATCATATCAAACTTTCTGTGTGATTCTTTATTAATCAAAACATGAATAGTTTCTGTACTAATTATTTTAGGTCTATGGTAAAACTATTTTAAAGAGAAACGAGCCGATCTCGATGGTGTAGTGGCAATATCACTAGCATGGCACGCCAGAGTTCATGGGTTCCAATCCCACTGAAGAGTATGCTCGTCTATATTGTTCACATAAATTCACAATCTCCAACTCATTAAGCGACATATGAACAAAATTAGTTAACCCGTTTACCATCTTCATAAAAAAAGAGAGAAACGAAATATATTTTAAATTTTGCAAAGATATATAGGGGGTTTCAGAAATATAAAGCACAGGGTTGGCTCTAAAAAAATCATTGATTTAAATATTTTTTTGATTTTTTTTATTAATTTAATTATATTTCTGATACAGAACAAAACGAGTGTGTTAATAAGAATTCAGTTGTTTAAAAAACATTATTGAGGTTTTTATTTAAACAGACAAAATCATTTTTAATATTTATTTATTAAATGAATAAATATTTACAATAATAACCAAAACTACATATTTTTAAAGGAATTTTTCATATAAATAGTTAATACTAATAACTTTTACTCCATTTATTGCATAATTTTTAAAAAATCATGAGTAATTAAAAAATATATATGATTTTTGCCAACCCTGGTTGTGTGGAAATTTTAATTTAAAATGAACTTTATGTTCGGTAATATTTAAAGTAATTGAGTAAAATAAAAATTTAATTTATAGTTTGTTTTTTTTTAATTTTACTTGCGATCAAACATCTTTTATCTACGACCGTTGTTAAAAGTTGCCCTCTTAAAGGTTGCTTAGCAATTTCAAAGTGTCACTTTCTGACACTAGTGTTAAAAGTAACATAGCAGTGTGTTGAAAGTGATTTTATTGTTACTTTTAATACGTTGGTAACGTATCAATAAATCAACAAATATAACCCACCATTCTGCATTTTTTTAGTATTTACTAATAATAATGGGGTAAATAGCTCCGTGGTAACGTGTCGGCCTGTGGATCGTAAGATCCTCAGTTCGAATCCCACTGCCGACAGTTACAAATTTAAATTTACCCCTGTGGTTCCCCCTCCACTAACAACTTTGGGGGCTATGACTTGACGGCTGGTAACCGCACTTCATACGTAAAAATATATCACTTACCGAGATCTGCGTGAGCAGAGTGCCACACCCATAATGAGTAAAAGGCGTTATGATATATTTATTTATTTATTTTATATTTACGAATACACTAGGCAGATCGTAGATAAAATTTTGTATGATATACGCATTAAAAGTGATTCATTTCGTTCGTGGGGTTGTTTCACTCGGCTTCGCTTCATTCCACAAACTTCCCCACTTACTCATAAAACGTTACTTTTAACACATATTACTTGCTCGTTAAATCCAACTCAAGTTAAAATGGCAATTTTCGACTGTGGGATTCGAACTCAGGCGCTCATAAAGACAAGAATAGAGGAGGGCCCAATTGTTATCTATCTACAACTGCGGAAAGAACCAAAAAATTGACATTGTATAAGTAAATTTGCAGAATGTAGAGCGTATCGAGAAGATGTAAGTAATACGCGTGGTGTGGTATAAATAAGAAAATAAACTATTTTTTGATCGTACAATATTTTATGTTAAAATAAACAAATTTTTAATATTTAAAATAAATCTAGCATCATCAAACGATGATGAATGTGCCGAGCGTCATATGATATTTCTGTTGTAATAGAAAATAAATTTCGAAGACTATAAAACATATTTTGCTCATATCAGCTTTTTCTTAAAATATGATCGTGTCTGTATACTGTTAGCTTAAGCGCTGTCATGTATCTTTTCTTGTGAGTTATTATCGGCAACTTTTTTTCTGATTGGAATGTATAGATTTGTGAAAAGCGGTTGCCTTTAAATTATTTGAAACTTCAAACAGAACGCGAAAACGTAGATAAGGACATCGGAATGTGTAGAATAAAAGGAATGAAAATGACGCAATCCAATTGATAAGCTTATCAACTTTACGAAATAATTGTTTATCGGCATAAAAATATATGACTACTATGTTAGTAAATATGACTACCATTTAAATTCAAACAAACATTATATATGCGCGATTAAAAATGATTCACTGCGGTTTAATGATACCGATTTAATAACAAGTTTTGTTTAAACTTTTAACTAGATTGGAATATCAAACAAAATTGACCGTAAGTAAAAATGATTTTGTATTTTTTTTGCACAGGAATGCATACATATTAAATAGAATAATTAACTCCGTTGTAAGGCATCGAACTATGGATCATCACAAAGACAAATAAGTCGATACTTGTGGTCCCCTTACCACTCATATCTGTGTGGGTTGCGACTTGACGTCTGGTAACCGCAATGTACGTGTCAATGTAATTCTAACTTGTGCACTCACATTATTATTAATAATAAGCGGTCTCAACTGCTGAGGTTATTATGCCGCCTCAGAACTTCATTTTCGGTTGTGTGTCAACAGCACGCAGTGTTCACTGGTATGGGTTTTCGCAAAGCGGTCACCCATCCAACTATTGGCCGCGGACAGCATTGCTTAAGTTGCGTTATGGAGTGATCCGGCTTGACGCTATCTGCTAAGCCGTTGCCTTACACATTATTTTTGTTATTATTATCTGTGACATGATACTATCTGTAAAAATACTTTTATTGATACAAAAAAATGGAAACAATGCGATATTATGTTACCCGATTAACTTGATAATATGCTTTTTATAACGAAATGTATTAATAAATAAGTCGTTTCATTTAAAAACTACTAATTATTAGTGTCACAGTTCAAAGTATGCTTAAATTCATTGATAATTTTACCAACTGAAATTCGAGTTGACAACTTTTAAAAGGATTACGAAATGAATTATTTTCTGTTTTCCAGGATCTTTCTTCTCCCTGACTATCTAGAAAGATAATATTAACAATTTATTTTTATGAAGATGGTTAGAGGTTAACTACTTTTGGTCACCTGCCGCTTAATGAGTGGATGATTGTGAATTCATATGCACAACACAAATGACCAAGCTCTCCAGGCTCCAGGCTTGTGCTGGGAAAAATAATCGATTAATCTATAAATAATCGATTAATCGAACACGTGATTATTTTTTTAAATAACCGATTATTTGCATAAACGACTATTTAATTAATAGAAAATTTTATTAATCTATTATTGATTAATTGATTTATCGGTTCTTTGTGTACTCGCCCTATTAGTATTGCATTCATTTATAGGTACATATTATACATAAAGGGATAAATACATTCCTTAGTAATAGGATAAAAATGTTCTAAGCAACAGTACGTAAATATTTTACTACTTCTAAACTTTTTTCAAATATAAAATAATTTTAAATATGTAATACAGGTTATAAACATGCCTCTGTTGGTTGGTTCATTTAATAATATATATTTGAATGATAAATATTCTACTCTTTTTTTTCTGTATTATAAAGTAATTTCTAACTATAAAATCAGTTGAGATAATTTTATCAATTCACGAACTACGTACATTAAATAGGGCTGGAAAAAGTAATCGAATAAATGAACACTTGATTATTTTATATAATCGATTATTGATTATTGACAACTATAATCGAAGAGCCCTACTCCAGACCTCGCATCCCATCTAGACTCCGGCCCCGAACGAATTTTGGAAATATTACAAATGACGAATTTTACAAAACTCGAAAATAGATTTCTCAAATATTAGAAATGTCGAATGTTACAAATCTCAAAAATACATTGGTCGACAGCGAACAATACCAAATGTCATAGTTCCATCTGTGAGCAATAATTACAATACATTTGGTATTCGAGAAATGTATTTTCGAGATTTGTAATATCCAAGCTATTCGACAAATGTATTTTCGAGTTTTGTAATATTCGTCATTTGTAATATTTTCAAGATACGACTTTTATATTTTCGGTAAATGTACAATTCCTCATCGTAATTTTCGGCATTTGTATAATCGAGAAATGTATTTTCGTGAAATGTTTTTTCGAGAAGTGTATGCGTTGTGTTCCCATTCCACCTACCTACTTCAACTCCTCGTAACAAAATATACTATTATTTATATTTGGGTAAAAATTAATAATATTTGTATAAATAGTACTTCATATCTTAAGGGGGGCTCGCGTTTATCAGGACCGACCTTGTACATAATTATATTTATAATATCGTAGAAATTGGAATATTCATGTATATATTTTTTTGTAAACTAATACTAAAATTTGGATCGTTCCTATCATAAAGTTTTCGAGTCTAGCTGTAATACCAATGAGTAATTTAGTAATTTGTTGCTATGTCAGGGGACCCCATTGTCTTCGCATTAATTCAAACAAGTATGTAACAACCTCGATCGTTCTTCGTTGCTGACTTCACGTATATCACAGCGCTAACATCACGTTCTTGTTCAGCATGAAGTTGTTCGTTTCCGGTTACAAGTCGACAAATCGTCTGTTGCCTTTCCGTTGTGCCAGTCACTAGTGCCAACACCGTAACGTTTACATACGAACAACGAACGCACTTTCCAAGTTCAAGACTTCGTTGGTCGTTAATAATAATTCATGGAAATTCGAAATGTAGCATTGTATAGCGCTAAACGGTATATGCGTGCGTATGTTTGTGCTTCTGTACAGAACGATGGACCTCAAATAGGAATAATTAACGGTTAAACTAAACGTTAAATGCGCAAGATCGCAGTTGGATATGTCGAAATTGAGAAATCTAGTAGCGGTGAGAAATAAAATTAAAAAGTGTTTTTCTTATACTTGTGCGTGGATTTTGCTACGAACAATCATGAAATATTTTTTGATAAAGCCAAACAAAATAACAAGGAATTCTATTTTAATATAAGCTACAGGCTTTCAAAAGACTTTTTAACTTTTTATACTAATTTTCCCCTCATATTTGTTAGTGTATAAAATGTATAACTCAACAAAATAAAAATGAAATGTATTGAAGTCATTGATTGAAACAGATTTTTTAACTTTATCCAAATATTCTTTCAATTTTCGCAGCATCTCAAAAACCAAATCTCATTCATCATTTTAAATAGATATTCCCGTCTTCCGTAATCAGGGGTCAAAATTAGTGGTGTAGAGAGTACATAAATTCAAAGCAGACCAAATTTTCGGAGGATATTTCCAATTTTTGGCCATTTCAGATTTTCTGCTCGAAGAAATGTAGCGAGATCTGTGAAAGTTCCCAAAATTTGTAAATGGCGTTAATTTTTTGCTTTGGGAAATGCATCCATAGACCAGAATGTATTAACTTATTTATAACTGAAAATGAAAATTTATTTAAAAAATACAAACACGTGTAAAAAGCACATAGCAGATTTAAACGAAAATTTCAAAATATAATTTTTCTTTAACGTGTTGTAATTCGTAAATAGTGGCAGTAAGAGAAAAATGTTTCAAACAGTAATGGGCCTATAATTCAATTTTTTTAAATTTTATATTTATGAAACTTTATTAGAATATATGACGATCAGTGAATATCCGATGTGAAAATTCCATATATTACTGGAGATATGATTTTTTAAAGTTTGTGTAACGTCACGGGTACCCCTCCAGTGGCACTAAAACAATGATTTTTCATGATAGTAGATATTATATATTTTTTAATATAAAAATAATATTTACATATTTTAAGTCTTTATTTACAACAATTAAACTTAATATAAATAAAGATATAATTTCCTTGGCAACTTTAGAGTATTTTACTTGACATTCGTGTAAATAATAATAATAATAATAATAATAATAACATATGAAAGTTTGAGAACAGTGGCGCTGGTAGTAATGTAACCTAACCTCAGCACACAATTTTATTCAATAGCATAATAAATCAGTGAAATTATAAAACAAGTAATAGAAGCCCAACAAATATAATCTTAAACACCAATAAACAAAACAAATGAAATGACATTTCATAGGCAGATTTATCGTGACCCGTGACGTTAAAATATGTTCAATTCGTTATATCGCTTTAGTGCAGAATATTAAAAAAAACTTTACTACTAATTATTCTGTAAGTGTTACACGATTTTGACATAAATTTGTCATATATTTTCTGTTTTGTACCTAGTTTTTGAAAAAACGACAGATCAGCACAGAGCGACAAACAGAGAGACAAACACACACACGCTCATACATCATTGTATTCTAGGGACTCTAAAACGTGCTCATCCACTGAAAACTCACTACCGAATTTTTACCATGATTCCTATACCTTCACAGGTTGTGGTGGAAGGTAAAAAGATTTAAATCTTATAAATTTGGCCCTATTTTCAGTTATGATTAATTAAAATTCCATGAGGAAATGTAAATACTTTCAAATTTGTTATAATGTATGTACTAACATCGTTTAATTTTATAGTAACTATAAATGTTTATATTCAAACTGTTTTGCATTATGTATTATTGTCTAAAAAAAATAAATCTAACTCTTAAGCTTTAAAACTATTAGAAAATTTTATCATCATCAATAGATGCTAGAGGGATGAAATCAAGATTACACAACTTGTAAACTAATTCAGTGGACAAAATAAAATCCATTTTATAGTAGTAAAAACTGTTATCAAAATACGTATTTAGACATTTTTTTAATAAAATTTAGATTTAATTTTGAATTTCATTATATTTTGAGAAATTATATACTAATAAACTTGAATTAATAATAAAAATGAACATGTTTATTAAAAATCATTTGAATGTAAATTGTAATAATGAGTGCGTTTAACAAATGAGGTCATCTAAAAGTTTCCATCGGAAGAAAATAGGTTTAATAGAAATGATAGGTACTTACTCCTATCTTCTCCGTCGCTGGTTGAACGTCATTTCAATAAAATCAGTTGTACCTGAAATATTTTACATTATTATGTGCGCTTCTTCGAATGCTCATACCTCGTCTGAAATGAAGCTCTAACTTAACATCGAAACTGTTTTCCGATATCGGAAAATACCTGAGGAATTATCGATCATTACCTTCCTCAAAAGTAACTCAGTTCTCAATTCAGAGAGTTTCAAAGAAAAAAGTGAGACTAGTTTTTTATCTGTTTAGTTAGGACATAATTTATTGTCTTCTAAAATCACCGTAAGTTGACGTTCAAATAATTTTTAAATTATTTTTCTACAAACTTTTTCTTAGACAGCAATAAAATACTAAATACATAACACATCCTACTAAGTAGGGTAGCACGAAAATAAATTCAACCGACAATCGATCTCCTCCAAACATTCCTACCGTGGCATAGCAGTTTTGTTTAGTTCACAAAAAATATTTCTCTTTCATAAAATTGCTGTTAAAATATTTGCCACATCAATAGTGCACTTGAATATTATTTTTAGTGTGTTACTGTAATGAACATTTGACTGGAAATGTAAAATTTAAACTAAAAGTAAAGTTAAAGGCGGATATTAACGCCATTTCTTATGTACCCACTTGAATGGACGAAGTTAACGCGCACTTATCTGGACTTCGAAATTGCTTTATTTTATGTTTAATTTTGTATTTTATAATGACTGGATAAATTTATATGTATACTGGGTGTCCCATTTTAATCTTAACAGAGGAATATCTAGAAAAATAGGCATCGAATGACAAAATATGTGGGAAAAAAGTTTGAAGGTTTGAAGGGGAACATTTGCCTCACTCAAAATTTTTCGGGTGAGCAACTTTAAAATTCGAAATGGGAACCCTAATTTTTTTATTACATATTCGGATAGAACATCAAAAAGTACGTAGGGATTACTTTCAACAAACTTATTTTTTTACTTGAAAGAAATTTCTTGGTTAAAATAATGTAAAAATTGTTAAAAAAAACATAATGTACTTTGATAGTGGGACACATTTTCATTCTATTTTTTTCCATTCCATAATGTCCACTCCATTCTTCCACTGACCATGTTTTCCACTGACTATTTTTTCCACTGACCATTTTTTCTACTAATATTTTTCCTATTCAATTTTCTTTTATAATAAATCAGAATACATTTAAAATGGAATATTGTGGCTAACGCCACGGAGATACTCTCAGCAATTTGACCTTTCTCTTTGCTAAACACTTTTCTTGAAAAATGATTATTGTGTTTCCAATTTATCGAGCGTGAGTTGTATAGGCTTAGGGTTTGTTTGTTAAAAGTACGAGCGAAGGGAGTTTACATACAGATAATTTACACTAATCCTGACCCCGACGCCCCTAATTATTAGGTTGAAACTAGTTAGCCTGTGTCTACGGAATCTGCATAAAATTGTATAAATAAAATTTTGTGATGTAGTTTGAGAAAATAGCTGGGTCAGGAATATTAAATAAAAACTCTAATTTAATTGTTAAGCAAAAGGCAAAAGTTTACCTTCATAAAATAATGTACATGCTATTGTTACGTGTATAAATAGACTGGGTTTGTGTATTTTAATATGAAACAACTTTTAATTTAATTTTATATAGTTTATTATAAATATTGCACTGTAAAACAAAATTGAAATATGTTACTTTTACAAAAATATTTAACAAGGAATTGAGCGATCACAAAGCATAATTAACGTCTTTTTAGAACACAAACCGAAGTAAATAAAATGGTATCATCTTATAACTAGGTCACTGGATCCATTATATGTTATTTCCTTTTCATTATCAATTGGTCTGTTGATCATTATCTCTTCTTCTTTGCTTCGCTCAGTCGTTCTAAGCGGCGACACGGGAGTCGGGAGTGCATGGCATGAGCTGTCACTAATGAGTCCAGTTCAGCATTTCTACTTTTTCTTTTTAGATCTGTTGTAGTAAACAACTTCCCAAGGAATATTTCTTTACGAAAATATATTGAATTTGTCGCCAAACATTTCACATTAATGTCGGTCAGAAACAATTAGTTATTTATTTTGTGACTGGGGCAAATAGCACACACTAAAATATCTTCAATTTATAGTATATTTCGAAAACGAACCACGATTACCGTGGTAAAATTTTCAGCTTACCGGTAAAATTTCGGAACGCGGTTCCCAAAATGGTACTTTCTACTTACCACGGGAACCGTGCACAAATGTGGGTTAGCGCGTTAAACATCTGCCAAACAAGATAACGTCAACCGTCATTGTTGAAATCAAACTCTTTTTTATTGTCTCCCTCTGAATTACTACGATCGGTTAAAACAAACTCGTTAAAAGTATACCACGTAAAATCAAACATTGACATAATCACGGTGTTCCGTTTCTTTACCGCAGAAATTGTTCAACCGCAACGATGGTAAAACCGTAACCTCTCACCGGTTTGTTTTCGGAATATACTATTTCTCATATGGATTCAGTCTTGATAACTGGCTTGGTTAACATGTTACGTATTCTTGTTTAATCGGCTGTCTGAAAGGTGCAAGGTATTGGGTGCTCTGGGTACATTTACTCGAAATGTGAATGTATCTCGAGATGCTTGAATGTGTGTATATATTGGGGTGCCTGCATTGATGTATGATTTTGAATGTTGAGTGTGTATGAAGAAGCATGAACGACGAGTAACTACTGTGGAAATGACGTACTTGAGAGGAGTGTGTAGTTATAGTGTCCGGAATACATTGGTATACGGTGAGTGTCAGATTGAGAAGAATGTTGTTAAGAAATTTAGAGTGAGTCAGTTGAGGTGGTTTGGCCATCTTGAGCGATTGTCGATTGGAAAGTTGGTGAAAACAAATATATGCGGGTGAGATTGAAGGTGAACGATTGCGTGGACGTCCGAGGAATAAAACTGAATTTATAGTTTACATAAAGAGCATAGCATAACATAACAAATGACCATATTTTATTTCTTATGGTATGTTATGTTTTCCAGTAATGTTCGGACACTATCGGAAACTGTCTGATTCCTAGTGACGATTCGGACTGTCATGTTTATGTTTGATTTCATATTGCAGGTTATATCATAACGTAATGAATGCAATTTGCTTGTATTCTTTATGTGTTTCTATACATTTATATGTTTTCTAGAAAATGGACGAAGGGACTACAGTAGCTACTATTATACATTATCATCCATTTTAAAATTAAAAGTACGATCTCGCGTGAATGAATGCCGAAGCAATATTGAATATAGTTATAAATATCGTATTTGAACTTCGAAACAATCTTCTATTTCTTTTCATGTTATGTTATGCTATGTTAAGTTATGTTAACTAAACTACAAAAACATTTTAAGTGGTTTGATATGATTGATGATTTATTGCGTAAACGAATGATTTCGAGTGTGAAGAATAGACGTGTATGTATGAATCGCATTACGAATAAATAGGTGTGTTTCTTCGTCTTATGATTGTGATTTCCTAAATCATGATTCGCTTAAACATGATTCATATGAATCATGATTAAAATGGAATACCAACGAAACAAGTAAAAATGAATCATGATTTAAACTCAATCCATAACCTCACATATTCCTTACCAGTAGCATTTCCATTGGTAGGAAATGTATGAATGGAGCATAATGCACATTGAAAATTCTTTCCGCCATTTGATTTCTGATTCGAATCATAGTAATCACGAAAAAAGTATAATTCAGAAGGGAAAGGGGATTGCAGTGCTTGATCACAAAAATGAAAGAGTGGGGATAACAAATAACGAACGAAGAAAAATGATTGTTCTTGATCATGTTAACTTTGATCACTTTGATTACGAATCATAGTCCAAAGAAACACGCCTAATGTTTGATTGTATTTCAGGGCTCGTGCTACCCCACTTAGTGGGATATAGCTTGACGTTATGTATATACAGTATTATTCAGAAGTTATGCCGCATAACTCCTCCACAGGTACCAAAACTGGATGAAAAACCGACAAACGTTTTCGCTATTCGAATGAGAAAGATAAACGATACGAAATGAAAGACAGATATACGAGTATAATCCATCTTTTACCTAAATTATTTGTTTTCTCACTTGTACGTATGTATGTTTGATCCCTCTTGGTTCTTCTGACGAAAAGAAATCAGTACTCGAATTACGTATATAGATTTTTTAATTAATATTTGTAGGCTTAGGGGTTTGAATTTATTTGATTATATTATATCTTTGTCGTAGATTCTATGACTTATGGAAGTCTCTGTACTTTAGATTGTAACGAAAAGAAATAATTTCAGTTAAGTTATTAGCCAATAGCTCCGGGTAACGCCTCGAACTGTGAATCATTAGATCCTCAATTCAATTCCTATAGTCGATGATGTCGCCACTTTAACTTTATTCCTATGGTTCCCCTACTTCTATCATTTTACCTTAATTTGCGAAATCAGAACGCCACAACCAAACATCATGACAATACATGAATAGTAAATTCTCAATTATCCGGACCCCAACTTTTTGGACTTGGAATTTTTTATATTTTTGGTAAATTTAATGCGAATAGAATTGTATCGAACGATACAATGAATTGCAACGAATAAACGAACCAAATTTGATTTGATTTCGCGTTCCGTAATTAATTAATTATCACGGTAAGCGAGGGTTCAGTGTATTAAATATTTAGTTCCTCCATCGGAATTAAAAGCGCAAGGCGAAGTAGCGGGCTATTTCTTTCTCTTATTCCGTGGGAATGCTATTCGCTGTCGGTTTCAAGTTTCACAGTTATGGATCAGTTCGCAGGAGTTCAAGATGTTCTAAGAATGATGTCAGGAGAAATGTCTGTAATTGTGCTATTAATTGCCGAAAATCGATCGTAGATATCCCCCTTAATAACGAGTTCATTACGGTTTATAATGGGGTGTATTTTGTATGTAGCATTTCTATATGATATTGTTCATGTAGGTTGAATCATTATGCATAACCTGTAGGTTTGCCTCAGACGCAGTAGTTCGAAATCTGCAGTGATTGCAGCGCTATTGGCGTCAACCCATCAGGTCGAACACTCGAAGAGTCGCCAAGTTGCCGCAAATGCGAAGTAATTATTGTTGAAGGATATTGACAATGTCAACGCAATCATTTCTCCGAGCGAATGTCGAATGTTTGAATACGCCTGCCATCTCCCTCCTCTTATCGCTGAGAATAGACGATCGTGATTGTTTTTAGTTTTGCCCTAGACCAAGTACTCTAGATTTAAAATATAATGAGATGAACATGTTTTTAATAAACAACTTTGACAGAAATTGTAATTATTCATACTATGTAGTGATAATTTATTCTAAAAAAGTAAATACTGTGAGTTTCAGCGACGATGCAACATGTACTTTGCTGTAATTAATGTATTACTATATGGATACCAGTTTATATATCACCTTACCGTACCGAAAAAAATTGGCAGTATTAACGGATTTGGCGATTGAACAGATGAACTCTTCATTTTTATCTTAATAAATTAAGGTCAAACATACGCGTCGAAGAACGAATCCTTTATTTTTTTAAAAACTTCAAATTTTGTATTCCTCATATTGTCATGTTCTTTATGGTCCAACAACCTCTATCTGTCACAATTTCATGACTTGTACATTGCAATGTCAGATCAAGTACATATTTTCATTGGGAAGTACATATTTTCGTTGGGTTCGTTCACTACCATGAATTTTGTTTTGCAAATTCAAATTTGAATAAATCATTTCTACTATTATTCTTATCGAAAAAAAAAAATTATCACAGTGAGGTCTTTGAACATTCTAGTATTTATACATGTGGATGAAAAGGATAGCTGTATTATTAAACTATAAAAAAATATTCGTTGGTCAAAAGTTCAGAATTTTGATACAGTATTTCTCATTCCCATGAACGACTACAGTAATGAAAATAATTCGTATATTTATAACTTTGGTCAACTGTAACATACTAACTTTATTTTCAATTTGAATTTACAGTTTTTATTTGTTTTCAAAAACTGTAAATTGGAATGGAAAATAATTTAGTGTGTTATAGACGATCATATTTATAAATATATAATTCATTTACATTACTGTAGTCATTCATGGGAATGTGTGACATAAATTTTACTACTTTGAAAATTATGTTCATGTATAATTTGTAAACAAAATTAGCTTTTTAAAATTTATTACAAAACTTTCGACTTTTATCTACAAATATAGGTATAAAACATTATATGTTTCATTTATTATAATAATAATATATTGTTTCAAAGAAGTAATGTTCATGTGGAGCTACCTTCAGCCCGTATGGTTGCCTTAACAAACTTCGTATCTGCGTGCCTAAAAATCTTACAATGAGCAACACGAACTGATTTGGATTGCACTTACCTTTAGGCTAATATAAGCTTGGTGCTACTATGTGTCTTCTCGCAAAAAAAAATGTTTAGATCCAAGTTTTTAATCAATGAAAATCGCAATATTAATTATTAATTAATCATATGCGGCTCCGTTTTGTGGTTTTGGTTTTGGCAAATCTTGCAATAATGTTTTAAAAGGACACGTTTTGATAAAAATCATTGTTGTCGCAGAGTCGAACGTAAATAATTTTTCCGACGGTTGCTATAGAAAGTTGACTTTCGCGCTTGCCTTTGTCAACGCAAAGTTGATGTTTTCTGAGGAATTTTATGTTGTCGCTCGTATCCAACAACAACAAGCGACAAAAGTTTGATTTTTCCCTTTTTTACTAATTCATCACCAGGAATATGAAGTTAAAGAACAGCTACATCAAACTATGACAGGAATATCATACATGCGTTTATTTTAATGAAATTAGATCAATATATTTCTTTTCATAATCAGTCGTCGGAAAAATATTGTGTATAATTCGAGCGCAAAGTATTTATGTCAACATAACTTTGCTCTCTAAATATACAAATAGCTATTTTACCCTTTTCAATGCTGAGAAAGATCGGCTGACCGACCTTTCTCGCTACGACCGCTAGAACCTCGCTACCCCAGGCTTTAGCCTATGTAGCCTATAGGGTTAATCAGGCCCAATGAGCAATATTCAGAAACATTTTCCAGCCGTCAATTGACAGCCCAAGTGGAGGAGGAAACACAGGAGTAATTTTTATTTAGGGAACATTTATGGTATTTGAAGATTGAACTGAAGATCTCTAATAGGCATATGATGGACCAATGAGCAATTTATCCTATTTTTTATTTTTATCTTTTGTATTTCAGAGGAGTTAAAATATATATTTATTATTGTTTTAAAACTTTTCATTCCCTAAATATGTAATCATAAAAATAGATCGTTAGAAATATTTTGTTTTGGAGAAATACAAATATTGTACAATATTATTTTAACATTTTTATGCGTAAGGAATACCGTCAAGTAACCTTATCATTTTTGCTCGATTTTATTTCACATAAAGATTTAATGATGCATCGGTACATTTGATGTGAGTTGAAGTATTTTCTATTTCGCGTGCGTCTTGCAATATTCTCGCTGCGCAGTATGTGTGTATGTATTATTATAGATCAAATATTGAAAACTTCTGGAATAATACCTAAAAGGAATGTTTTATTTTATGAACAGTAATGTGTTCTTATTCTTGCAGTCTGCGAACTTGTTTCAACTCAATAGTTAGCAAAGCCGCTGCGGAGTACCTGATAAATTTGGTTTGCACTCTTTGCAGTCACTAGTGAAGTGGTTTGTGCCTTGTGTTGTGTTTCAATGGAGTATTTCTGTATTGCAAAACTATCAAAATGTAAGTGCACTTGATTATTTAACACTAAATAAGATGAACTAAAGTATAGGTATACTCAATGAATATAACAAAATAGCTATATAGTTTTTTTTAAATATAGCAAGTTATAGATGAATTAAACTTAAACACCTAAAAACAGGTAAATAGTTATTTGTCAAACTAGAGAGGACAGCGCTTCTTTTTATTACTCGAGCTCGAAGTTTACCTCATGAGTGCAGCGGATGAGGAAATTCGTGCGAGAGTGGAAAAAGGGCTTTCCTCTCGTGTTAGACACAACATTTTTTTCACGACATGTTTCTAAAAACGGTTTACTCGCAACTAAAATACACTTTGAAAACACAACTGATAAGTTAAAAGTTAGGTTATCAAATGCAAGGCGGGGTAGCAGTGTTGCCAGTGAACTAATCTTAAATATAAATTAAAGTTGTCAAATTGTGATTTAATCTAGGGAAAGAAAAATATATGATATAATTGTAAGACAATTTGAAGTATGTATATCACTAAAATAAGGATTTTCAATAAAATTAGGCATTTATTTATAATTTTTACAATATATTTTTTGTAAATAACATTCATATTGGTAAAACTTATATATTTTCCTCATTAGGGTGGAAAAACACATTTTCTTTACTATTTCGGGAGAAGAACGGTGGGGTTTCCTGGCATGTCGTGAAAAATGTTCATTTGAGTAATTGTTCGTAAATGATTTAATTGCAAATATATCTATGTTTTTCTTATCAGAGGAGTGTAAATTTAAAAAATCACTTTTATAACGAGATATCAAATATTATCTTATTGAGGTGTGACATAATTAAATGAATTAGTTTAAATTTGCAACATTCTGTACATCGGATAGGGTAACTAGCTCCTTTGTAACGCATCGGACTGTGGATCATGAGATCCTCAGTTCGATTGCTGCAGTCGAGAATGAACTCTTGTTGTTCTTCCTTCATTAATATCTTTAGGGATTATACTTTACCCGAAAAAATGTATCACTTACCAAGAACTGCAAACGCAGAGTGGCACACCTGAAATGGCTTGATAATATATTTATTTTATTTTAGTTCTATTCACACATGCGATAATATACCCCCTGGGGTTTCCTCCTCCTCTAATATCTTTAGTTACCATTACTTGACGGCTGGTAACTGTACTTAACGCTTAAAAATATTTACCACTTACCGAGATATGCAAATGCAAAATAACACCCGAAAATGATTAAATGGCATGATGTTTATTTTATTTTATGGAGTTTATAGCTCCGTGGGAATGCATCAAAATATGGATTATAAGATCTTCATTTCGAATCTCACAGTTGACAGTTTGCTATCTTCAGTTCACCTTTGTTGCTCCCTCTCCACTAACATTTTTAGGGAGATTGACGGCTGGTAACCGCACGTCACGTTTTAAATTATATGACTTGTCAAGATTTGCATTGGCTGCTTGCCACACTCAAAATGGGTAAATAGTAAATACATATCAAAATAATGCACCTAAATGTGTGATAGTTTTTCTAATTTAGACGGAAAGTATCTGTAACAACTTGACTAAAAACTAAAAGACAACTCAAAGAAATAGAACCACTCAAATAAAAAAAAAGTATTCTACAGGCTAATTCATCGATCTGTCCTTTTTGTAACTCATTTATTTATAGAGTTGAGTAAAAATCTTCATCATAATTTGAATTTGTCTCTCGTTAACTACGAGTACTAATTTATACTTTTTTTTTTGTTAATAACAACGTTTTAACAAAAAATTAATCCGACGAAAAAAGAAACAAAAGCGAAAAATAAAATAAAGCTTTTTAGTCTTAATAACTAAGCTCACTTAACTAATGTAAGTAACTAATTTGGAGGCTGCACCAAATTAACAATAACAAACAACGAACGCCAACTTAAAATTAGTTACTTACATGAGTTCAGGAGCATTGTTATTGACTAAAAAGGTCTACTTTATTTTCTGCTTTCCAGTTTCATTTTTTCGTCGGTTTAATTTTTTGTTCAAAAGTATTAATTTTTTGTGGCTACCTATTTTCCTGCCCTTGGGAGTGGAAAAAAGAATCATCGAAATCGGATAACCCAGTACAAAGTTATTCGTGGTAGAATTGGTTAATCAATTGGTCAATCATTCCCTGTTTTCATACTCTTGGAGAGAAATTCTTTTTACAACTTTTATTGGAACCAAATTCAATGAATACACTCTATCCAATTTAAGAAAAAACATCAAAATTGAACTACTTTGTAAAAAGTTATACGTGGTAATACTTAAAAAAAAAATATGCGCGTCGACTTGAGAGCCTTCTCCTTTTTTTTTGTCGCTAAAAATTATATTAATCAGTGTTTTGATTGAAGATATAGAGGTTTTATTTGTGTTTAAACTGATATGTAAATTAAATGAAGTAGATTTTATGAAATTTTCGTAATTTATTGAAAATCCGCTACCCGCCGGATAATTGCCGGATATCCGTTTCATCTCTATGTATTATAATTAGGATTTTGAATAATATAATACGGTAAAAGTGCCCTGACAGTCAGCGTGTTAAGCGAAGCTGAAATTTCAGTATATTTGTGTTACTTCAACAGTAAATAAGCTTTGAAAATAGTAAAATAAAGTTAAGCTGACAAACACCCAATTAGTTGCTGAAATGTCGTTGGAGTTCTTCAGTACGCGTAATTTAATATAATAGGTACAACATAATGCGTGTAACATTTTCATGCTCGTGGCATACGCCAACCTAAGCTTTTTTAATGCTCCATAATTGCAAGGAAGCGCAAATACCACAAAACCTAGCTAACGTTCGTCTTATAGATACCGTGCCTTCTAGGAATAATTTTCTAATGCAGAAATATTTCCCACACAATTTTCTTTGTGCTCTGTGTACGTTCAGTACACGTGCTCGACAGGCAAAGCCGAACAAACCTCCAGAATTGATTTCAATAACAAGGTATTTCAAATGCCTTCAACCTGCTTGTTGCTTGCTGGTCTCTTATGTTTACCCTCCAGCGTGAAGTTCACGGTGCAATACTGCACAAATAATTTATTTATTATTGGCATTTCGAAGTTCTTTGTAAATGGTCTCGTTTATTCATCGTTTTGAGATGTTTTCATTGTAAAATTCAATATCTGACTTTCTGAAAGTCTCTCCCACTTCAAACAGCATTTCCTTTACAAATATTTTCATAAATTGTATCATATATGTATATGTAACTTTTTCTAAGCTATAAATATTTAACATTTATGCAAAATAAAATAATTAAACTTTATATTAGTATGACAATGGGGTCACACAACTTTTTTCGTTTCTTTTTTTTTCTGTAGATTTGAGTAAAATTATAAATATAGATACTAATTTTAATATTAAAAGACATTCAGTTATTAAAATACGTCAGCACCTACGTCATCTTGTAATTCTACAAAACACGCTCTTGCGGAGAGCGAGGAACTACACCTACTGTTAGATTGACTGTCATTGTTATTTGCTGCGAGGTTTTTACAAATATAGTTTATTAAGATTACCTGGGCAAAATAAAATATTAAATATAATAAACATACTTACGTTTAACTTAAAAATCGTTGTTAGCTGCAACGTATGACTTGACATGACAGGTGTAATAGTGAGACTACCGACATTACCGACAAGCGACAAGTTATAGTACATCAAAGAATTTTTATTTTAACACGTCCTAAACTCTTTATCTAAAAACGTTATAATTAACGAATACCTAATTTAATTTATCGGAGTGTTAATTTTAATAATAATAAGTAATTATTATAATCCTGAAAAGCAAATTATTATTTGTTATCAACACATTTTTTGCCTTGCCATACTGTACATTCTATTACAAGATGACGACACGATTTTGCAACCGCGAAATTTTATAAAGGAAATTATAAATGAAAAGTTAAAAAATTATAAGAAATATTCAATAATATGTGACTGAACTGATCTAAATTTTAATATTTGATAAAAAAACAGAACTTTTTTGTAAGTGTATAACCTCATTGATTTGATTTATTGTCATTAAATAAAAAGATGTAAATATTGTTATAATGTCTAAGACATAAGCGTTATGGATTATTGTTATCCTATACAATTTACGTTGTGTTTTTACTTCAAATAAATTTTTTAAATTTAATTGTGAACACGAGAAAGACAAAAAAAATCGGTGACATAGATTTGCATTTTTATTATCTCTTAAATCTCTTAATATCCTTTCGGATGATTGAGTTTTATTACTTTTTTATTGTATGTGTTATATCTGTGCATTCTTTTTTATTCGTTGCTTTTCATCTTGCTTCCGAAGATTTGCATTTACATTTAGTAATTATTAAATGAGAATACACACATTTGCAATGGATTATAAGATCCGCAGTTCTATCTGGATAGCTTGCAATCTATCTACATATATCCAGGTATTGTCACCACATCTACAACTCTTCCTAAGATCTAATGTCGAAATTTACCCTAACCAGAG
The DNA here is from genome assembly GCA_963942605.1 of Poecilus cupreus. NCBI lineage: Eukaryota > Metazoa > Arthropoda > Insecta > Coleoptera > Carabidae > Poecilus > Poecilus cupreus. The sequence goes on along the minus strand of OZ012715.1, from coordinate 5,068,335 downwards.
TGCTACACCCGAAATGGGTAAATAATGTGATGATATTTATTTTAATTTTATATTACAGTGTACAATTCGGGACAGTGCGTTACGGCCGAGCGTCACGAAAAGCGCAACGAAGGTAGTGGAAGGACACATACTGTATTTTTGTATGTATTATTTCTTTATATATCTAATTAATATTAGCAGAAAATTTGCTGACACAGATTAATATTAAACAAGTGGTTTCAATTTTGAGTAAAGTTATCCAAACCAGTTATGTTTTTGACATAATTGATTTATGAGTATTGAGTTTTAACTCTCTGCTTACAAATATATGAGCAATATATTTATGTTTCGTTCTATAATAATAAAATATTTTGTTGCAAAGAATTTATGGCTGTAGGAACTATTGCTAGCAAAATAGTTTTATGCCCAGTTGCACCGCCCTTCCTTAAAACTAAACATTACTAAGTATTACTTATTACTAAGGAATACTTATATATTAAGTTTGTTGCTTATGTTGAATTTAGGCATTGCTTAGTTCTACATTCTGTATTTAAAACTAGAAATCTAAAACTAAATTTCAAAAACGAAAAAGAATCTTTGGTAACTTTACATTAGATGTCCCAGAATGTCTGTGACTAAGAACATTTTAAATTATCATTTTGACCTGTCCGGGCACTCTAATGTTAACGAAATTTTCATTTTCTAATGTTAGAATCTAGTAAGTTTAATATGAACTGTCAAGAAAGTTTGTTTATTGTTTGTAACATTTCAAACGTTCAGGAAATTCATTAATTTATCTAGAAGGATTACCAAGAAAGTTAATAAATTTGTATTAGTATCATTTAGTGATATTAGCGATCACCGAAATACGATTCTAGTATTCTAGTATTTTTTGTCAAACGAAATCGTTTCCATACGACAAATTACGAAAATGATCAGCTCGTTCATATATTATTCTCCGACGATTATTTATAAATCGAATATCTTCCAAATCATCCATATCGTCACTGTCGTAATCAATATTATAATAATTTAACATTCTTCCTCACCACAAATACAAATATTTTACAGTTCCTTGTTAAGTAGAAGTTAAGTGCCAAATGTCGGACACTTAATTTAAGGATTCCTTATGTCTGTTTAAGTGCTGAAATTTGGCTGGTGCAACGAAATTTTTATATTTAAGGATTACTTAGAATTTTAAGGATCTCTTAACGTTTAAGAGGGTAACTGGGCATTAGTGTCCCCAGTGGCAAGCGGCAGTACTATGAAAAAATTTGTTATATCTTTACACAGATGTATAACATTAATCAATGACAATATGTTTCCACAATTGCCAACCTATCAAATTGAAGGATATATATATATATATATATATATATTAGTGGTAAAAATAATATTTATTCGAAACAACAAATATTTGTGTACCTCAATAATCTTGAATTCTGAATCAAATCTGAAAATAAACCAATAAACGTGGAAATATTTGAAAACTTTTGTGATAAATTTTAATAAAATGTCAGAAAATTACAATTTTTTCTCGTAACTCACGTTCAATCATTGATATTCCCTTAACTTATTTTTCAATATGTAATATTTATATTTTTTGTTCTATTGATATATTTCTTTATTTTCATTTTGAATTTTATACGACAATATTATACAGAATCACTACGAATGAAGTGCGGTTATCTGCTGTCAAATCATGACCCCCAAAATGTTAAACAGCAGTTTGAGCGTATAATTAATCGTATTAACACTAATATATGAATGTCAATGCACTTGAATATTATTTATTCTGCGTTTCAATAATTTTGTTTTTGTTACGGAATGTACAATTTGACCTTGTTCAAGCAGAACTTAACGCCATTCGTTATGTACTTGAATGAATGGAAATAACGTGCATTCTTGTCAGGGTTGCATATCGGTTTATTGACCTATTGTGACTGTTAAAACGATGCTCATTTCATGTGATAATTAGTTATTACGTTATACCATAATAATATTAAAAACTAATATAATCTTGTGATTGTCATATAATCAAATTCAATTGACATGACGTCAAGATGGCCCAGAAACTATTAATGGTCATGCTAATGGATGACAAATAATCGGTGATATAATCTATACATTTAATTTATTCCTTTGATTAATCGAGTATGTTGTCATATTTTGCTTGCGTATTATTACTTTAACCCTCAAATGCCGGGGCGGTTCACTTTTTTATATTTTAACCAAATATTCTCTAGATTTTTTCCTTTTTCAACAAAATTTACTTTGAACTTATATTTCAAATCAAATTTGGATTAAAAATGTCAAAATAATTGTATATAAACAGTAAATAAGATATAAACATTCACACTGAAACGATCTTGCTGGCGTACCTACTTTATACGCCAGACCCGGCTTAAAATAATAATAATTGTAAAAGTTGATACCAATTGAATAATTTGTTAATTCAAATATATTTGTAATTTCTTAGAAGTAAATTAAGTATTAAAAAGGTGAAAGGTTACGTGACGTTGTTTTGGTATACGGTAGAAGAAAGATGGACATGTTTGAAGATAAAGAGATAGATAGAAATTTTAGCTATTATAATTTTATATTTATTGTATATTTAGAGGTTGATACGTTTCTAAGCTATTCTATTATTTTTTATGCTACCATTTGTACGTCAGCATACATGTAATGTAAAATTATAGTTTGTTGCTGCACATCTGACGACGTCTGTTTGAAAGTGGATCTGCCTCAGATGCTCTACCGATTTAACGTCACATCAATGGCGGAACTTAAAACAAATTTAATTTCAAATTTAAAATGCTATAAAATATTCTTAAATATCTTTTACATTTGATACCAAACAATTGGTGAAGCAAGCTCGTCACTACGTTATTCGCTTCCATGTCAGTACATTAGCGAAGAAAGCTCGTCACTTCGTTTCTCGCTTCCATATTAGTACATTAACGAGGCAAGCTCGTCACTTCGTTCCACGATTCCATGTCAGTACATTGGCGTGACTGATGTGTATTCTAAATATGAGCCAAATCGGACCATAAATACAAATACCGGGTCCTTCTTTTGCAAAATAATCTCTTATTACGAAATTGATGTATTCTGAATATGACCAAAATCGGATAATAAATTTAAAAAATTGAAATATCTCGACCTTAGTGCCACCTTGCGAGCCCAAAACCAATTAATTCAGAAATCTTAGCGGTTTCATCGAAATCGGATGAATAGTGTGGGAACACATGCGGGACAAACAAACATGCAAACACAAATTTTAAACCCCTTTTTTATACCCTTAACTAATGAATTTTTATAAATGTTGATACAGGTGTTTCATTATTTTTATTAAGATTTTAAGTACTAATTTTCAAGTCATAAGAGAATGTTTTTCACCCGCCTGATACAAACATTAAACCCCTATTTTACACCCTGAAAACTGAATTTCCCAAAATCCTGTCTTATTATTTGCCTAGGCCAAAAAAGGTACCAACTGTCCAAATTTCATAATTCTAGCTTTGGTAGTTTCAGTTCTGCGTTCCTCTTTATAATATTAATATAGATGTGTAGTTTTTATTATTTTAATAATGTAATATTTTAGTTAGTTTACTTATAACTTGTTTCTTTAAATTCGACTTTGATCACAAATCCTATAATTAATCATTTCCTCTTCGTGAATTATAAATAATTCATCGATTTAAGAAATAAACACGAATATTATATTTTCTTGCCTAGAGTCATATATTAAACAATTTAAAATTGGTACCAGATCCCAATTCGCATGTTTCTATTCTGTGAATAAATCTCAATTGTGAACAGGCGTTGTTTTGTTTTATTCTCGGTATTGAGTGTCAACTGTATTAATTACTACGAGGTATAAAGTGTGTCATTTACCGTGATTTATAAATGCAAAATTACCCAACAACAGATTTTATTTGCATGTTCCTGTGTTTTATGTAGTTAATTTAATCTTGTGGGAATTTAGTTTAATTTTGAGAACAATATGAAACTATAAAGGTGGAAGAGCAAAACAATATAGTAATTTCTAGTACAAATAGGATTTAATGAATTATATTAATTAATTCTGTAAACACAGAAGATTTAATTTAATTTAACTGCGCTGCGAGAGCACATTAATTAATCGAACAATCAGCAACAATAAAATTTGAAAGTTATTAATTATAAATTACTAACACATGGTCGCTATGGCTGTATTTAATTTGTAGTACATTTTGTAAATTAATTCACAATAAAATCGAAATAGCAATTTCTAGAATTTCGTCGCTAAATGTAATTTATAATCATTTTTAAATTAATTTTTGCTAATAATAAATTAGTGTTGACACTCATACTGAATTTTTCAAGAGGCAATTTTGTGAAAAGCATGTTATTTATATTTAATTGTATTTTATTGACTAGCTGCCCACGTAAAATAGCGAAAAGCCAGAGATATATAGCATTAAAACTGAATTCCACAGTTTCATTTAATGAAATCAAATTGTTTTTTTATATTAAGTGGGACGTCTCAGCTTTGAAGATTGATGATATAGTATTAGTTTTAATATTGTTATCCCAATTTTTCAACAAGAATTGTTACTATACTTTCATTAATTTTCATACACAAGTAAATAGTTCCGTAGATCATATATTCTCAGTTCGATTCCCACGGCCGATAAAAAATGTCATCACTTTTAACTTTACTCCTTTACCAAAGCCCTGGGAGAGCTGTACCTTGATGGCTGGTATATCGCATGCCAACAAAATTTCACCATATGAAAATTACCGCCGTTGTTTGGGGCCGTGATTTGTCGGCTGAAATCTATTTGATGTACGGGATGGCGACTGACCCAGCCGATACTTATGCAATTTTCTGCGTCCCTAATCATTTTAGAGAAAAATATTTGAAACAAACGTTGCAGAAATTTAAAATCTGCACCTGAATCAGTGATTAAATTGCACTTTAATAAAGACTAAAAACGTAGACTTGCAACGAATAGTGTATTCGGCCGAATAGCCGAATATTCGGCGATCTGTAACAGCATCTCTCCCTAGCTCTCTGCCTAGCCGCTACTATAGTCTATTCTAAGAGACCTTTCTTTAAAGGGACAAATATAGTTCTGTGATTGGTTCAAAAAGTACAGTGTACCATTGCAAGCATTCGGCGGTATACACTCAGAATTTTGAACTAATTTATATGCTCAACTGTAATTCCACCACTAGTTCATACACAGTTATTAAGAAAGGAAAGAATAAATTGCTCGACTGTTTTGGTATATTGCATATCCTTATAAAAATATACAGATTTAAAAAATATATAAATTTAATCATAAATGTTTCTAATAAACTCAATGTAGAAGCAACAAGATAAAATAAAAATGCAGTAAACAATGCTATACCTACATATAAATCAAAACAGTAAAGTGTAGTGTGACATTCTAACAGTGTATACTTTTTTTTTTATTTCACTTAGTGTTAAGCACGTGTTCGACGACCAATCACAGCACAAGGAACCACGTGAATTTGCGTCCCTTTGAAGAAAGGTCTTGTGAAATAGACTATAGAGTGTGTATACGTTAACTTCAAGTCACCAAGCCTAAGAAATTGATATTATACTGTATTATACATATTATCTCAGTATAAGTATGCTTTATTTTATTTTGTTATTTTATTGTAGGTAAAAATTATCGAATAAAATACCCAAAATTTCCACATTTTTCAACATTCTAAACTATTCGGTATTCGGCCGAATAATGTTTTACTATTCGGTATTCCGCCGAATAGTAAAAATATAGCCGAATAGGCCGAATACCGAATAGTTGTCGAATATTTGTTGCAAGGCCTACTAAAAAGACATTAAGAAAATATCAAAAATTCTGTTTTTATTTAATGAGTAACCATGGAAATGTTTACTTGCTTACTTTGATAATGAATAACGTTAAATATTTGCTTGAAATCGATTTCATTTCCATGGTTACTCATTATTAAACTGAATGTTTGAAATTTTGTAACGTCTTTCTTGCCTCTAATAAGTTAGTAAAATGAAATTTTTTAGCTGATTCCGATGCAGATATTAAGTCTCTTCAACTTTTATCTAAAACATTTTTCTTGAAAATGATTAGGGAAGCAGGAAATTGCATATTATTTAATATGTAAAATGCCTATGATCGGCTGAGTCAGTCACCACCTTGACCCTGTATAAATTAATCATTTATATACATATAGTAGAGATGATATAAAATTGCTCTCCACTTACATCTTTAGGGACATTCATTTGACGACTAGATACCCACTCTGTTTTATAAAATCAAAAACAAAAATTGATAAATCACGTGACGATATATTTGTTTAATATCATATATCTAAATCTACACTGTACACAGTGCCACACTCAGAAATAGAGAAATGGCGTGATGCTATAATTATATATTTAAATAAATATAAATATATTCAGGCCATTTACTTATTTTTGGTGCGGCACTCTACTTTCGCAGATCTTGGTAAATGAAATATTTTCGTGCGTGAAGTGCCGTTAGCAGCTGTCATATCAAGACCCTCAAAGATGAAGGGAAAACCACAAGGGAAACTGTTGACTCTGGGATTCGAACTGCGGATCTCACGAAATATTAATAATTTTATATACAAAAAATAATAATTTCTTTGATTTCTTCAACATCAATTCGTTAATAATTTGGGAATGTGTGTTTAAAATTAATGTTTTAAGAAGTGAAGTTTTGAATATTAATTCTTTAAATTTGCGGTAATAGATAAATTTGTGTCATTAACTGAAGAATACTCCAAATTATTTTTAAACTTAAAAGACTTGATATTTCAATCTCTGTCGACTTTTTACATAAAATCATTAACTAAACACGAACAAATCTTTGTAGATTCAATTCCGTGATTCAAATTAATGTGTTTTTTATACATTCCGCTTTCGTTTCATCCGCTCCCTGAGGCAAACAAAGATCCACCATATATCAAAGTCTGAGGTCTGCGCCAGTTACATGTGATTTAAGATTTTATTTTGGTTTTATATCATGCAGCAAATTGTTTCATATTTGCTACTTCAATTGGAAGTTAATGGGAAAGTAGTTACATTAATTGATATTTTATTCCTCAGGGCAATACGCAGTACGTATGATACATCACGTGTAGGTCTAGAAACTGATCTGCGTCTAGGGAAAAATATGCTTACTTACATTTTATTCAAATTAGTACACGAGAAATAAATTCATTTTTGTTTCATAAAATTATTAAAAATTCAATAATAATATGCACAACTTTAATAATACATTCGAGTACTGTTTTTACGAGCTAATACAGGGTGTTTCCTGCTTCTTGCAAAAGTATAAAGTATAATTACCTGTAATATAAAGTAGGATACGTTGTTATGAAGTATGATTGGTAATCCAAGTCACTAGATATATGTACAAATGTAAAAAATAGCGATATTCTAAAATAATTTTAATTCCAAAATAATGACAGAAAGAGCAAAAAGTTCCAAATAGAACTTTAAGTTCATGAAGCAAACTTTTTATTTCCTGATTTTGAAGTTATGACACAACTAAATATTTTTTTAAATGGTACAATAATTGAGAATAATGTCACTAAATAGCATATTTTGTTTTCTTATTTCAACGATGTATTACTTTTATATAATTTTTTTTTAATAATACGTTATTTTTAATAGAATCATATTTTATTTGATCTGTAGAATAGGATATTGTTTACTTTATTTTTACTTCCTTCAAGTTTTATATATTTAAGCATAAAAGTACGTTATAGGTACTCATTAATATCCATCCGTGACTCAAGTCGAATTAAGAAATTAAATATAGAAAAAAAATTATTAGTATTATTGCTTATCTTATTTTGAACTAAAAATAAAATTCTTAACAACCGTTTGGATGTCGATAAACATTAGCCAATAAAGGAAACAAACAGAACCACTCGCTAGAAGTATCGCCAAAAGTGGAATTCAGTCTTGCTCTATTCTTGTAATAAGACATGATTGGAAGTGCCATTATATAGAATGTCGAAGAGCAATATTATAGATGTTGCTGTTGTGCCTCTTCAATTGTTTTCTCGTTAAAATAATGTAATATAGATTAAAGATGATACTTCGGAATCCAGAGAGGGATAAGGAATTACTTTTGTAAAGTGATTGTGTTTCAAGCTCGCTGATAGAAGTGTAATTGTCCTGTTGAATATTTTAAAATCTAATTAAAATTATATTTAAAGACTTAATACTTTTGAAAAGTCAAGAATTGTTAAGTTCGAGAGGAAGTTAATATTTAAGTTATTAAAGTTGGTATTTCTGAAAACTTATCTTCATCTTAGTTCAGTTCAAGTTATGAAATAATAAGTAGTGCTATCAGTAATCATAATTTTACCAATTAAAATTTAAGATGCAAATCTGTATATCTTTCAGTGCTGCATTTTAAATACTCGTTTAATTTTACAAAAACGAAACAAAAATTATGGCAAGCAGCTGTTTCAGCAGATAATTCTGTAATTGTTATAGGCTTTTCCGATTTACTGAGAATAATATGTTTTATATTATTTGAATACATGCAAATTTTAGTTAGTTATCAAAGCTGAAGCCTGTGTTCTTTCATTATTCCTTCATTTGCTTTGAACTTCTTCGTATCATGTCTTTCAACATCGGCGAAGTACGAAATAAGAATCGAATTTTGAATCCATCTAAATGTTTCAAACAATAGAACTTTATAGGGAAGATGCTATTTTTTACTGTCTATATTTCCACGGTACTGACTTTGTTTTGCGAGATATTATTTGTAGGTAAAATAGAGTAATAATAATTACTGTAAAACATGAATCCTCATTAAATAAAATTAATTAAAACACTTAAACTTAAAAACTATAAAATAATAGTCTATTCTACCATAATAAAAAAAAATAGTAAAAGTATATTGAAAATATGAAAAATAAAAGTTAAAGGATGCGGAAAATTCCATATTTTTAATTATACATTACTCCCTTTAATAAATACAGGATGTTTTGTTTTTGATGACGTAGGACATGTGCACGTCTGCTTGAGCAAATGGGATTCAAGTATTTAGCACCTGCTCCGCCTTAACTAAGAATATACATATTCGGGCGTATCGGATCTGTTCGGATTCGGTGATTTTCTTGTCTTTGCGTGTTTGCTGTTTGGTATGCACCAATCACTGCAAAATTGTACGATACTAGTGCCACCAACTACCTAACTTCGAGAATATCAAAATGTTTTTGTAAAATGAGAAAAACATGAAATAAATAAAGTGCATTAATTTATTTTATTTCGCTAATAATGAAATATAATATTAAAATATATATATATATATATATATATATATATATATATATATATATATATATATATATATATATATATATATATATATATATTATTTTTTAATTTTCTCATCATATTTTTCGAAAGTCTGTGAACCACCGGATGTTTATTTCTGGTATAATATACGACTTACGACATCAATGTAATTTAAAATTTAGAACTTAATATCTCGCTTATTTGGAGAAATTTTTAACTCGTACTTTCGCAGGTGGTCTTATATTTTATGTATATAATAAAAATAAATAATAAAAAAAATATCGTAGAATAGCCTATTATATACAAATATAATGCGGCCCGCCGGAATAAAATGCATTTTCAAATCGGCCCACAAATCGAGACTCGACGGTTGGTAACTACATTCACGCGCAAAATGAAGATATATTTGTACGAGTTGTATGCGTAATTTTTCCATATTTAATATTGCAATATTAAATACATTCAACAGAAATAAATATTTATAATTATTTTGACAGGTGCCATAGTTTCAGTGTCATGTTGGAAAATTTTAATTAGTCGCTCAGCAATTATTAATAACATTAAATAACATTTAAAAATTGTTATTTTTATTAATTTCATACAATACAATACATGAAATAATTACAAACTGTCTCCGTTGCCGAACCTAATTTTAACGGTACCTATATATAGTATTGCCATCTATCCACCACATGGAGTACTAGGAAAGCCCACTTCAGATAATTTTCATTAAAAATAAGTACTATGATTCGAGTTTGTCGGGCGTGAATTGACTTAGGGTTTGTTTGTTAAAAATGCGAGCGAAGCGACCTTACCTACAGCAAATTTCCGTTAAAAATTAGTACTGTGATTCGAGTTTGTCGAGCATGGGTTGTGTAGGCTTAGGGTTTGTTTGTTAAAACTACGAACGAAACGAGGTTAACTACAGATAATTTCCATTAAAATGAGTTACGCGATTCTAGTTTGTCGAGCGTGTGTTGTGTAGGCTTAGGATTTGTTTGTTAAAAGTGCTAGCGAAGCGAGCTTACCTACAGATATTTTCCTAGAGATTAGGAAAATTCCTAGCCTAAATACTGGTTACAATAATGTTATAAATAGTTTGTTTGAAGATGGCAGTTGTACTTGTAACTGCCGAAACGTCGTCGTAGTTTTATTAAATCTTTTGACTGGAAGTTCGTTTTTTTTTTCTCCTCATGTCCTGTTAACATGCTTCCTACTTGTGACAAAATATTAGAAATATTAGTTTACAATCGTCTTCTAAGCTACATTAATAAAAACGAAATACTAAGTGAAAATCAATTTGGTTTCCGTAAAAACTTATCGTGCGAGGAGGCAGTGCAATCTTCAGTGAATGAGTGGAAGAATGATTTGGACAAAAACAATATTGTAGGACTTGTGTTTTTAGACCTCAAAAGAGCTTTTGAGACTGTTGATAGGCAAATATTACTTAATAAATTATCAAGAATGGGTATAGGAGGGGTAGCGTTCAAGTGGTTTGAAAGTTATCTGATCCAAAGAAGTCAAAAAGTGAAGTGGGGTAAAGTTTTAAGTGACAGTGTACCGAATGATTTCGGTGTGCCACAAGGGAGTGTTTTGGGGCCACTACTCTTCAATTTGTACATAAATGACATTTCTGAAGTAACTAAAGAATGTGCAATTAAGCTATTTGCGGATGATACGTTACTATATATCTCTGATAAGTGCTATAAAAATGTAATTCAAAAGTTAAATTGTGATTTAGTCGAGTTAGAGAAATACTTTAAAATAAATAAATTAAAACTTAATATAGAAAAATGTAAATATATGATGTTAGCTAACAATAATATATATAAAAAAATATGTGATGATATTGAAAATGTGGTACAAATTGATAAGATCTCAATACAAATGGTAGAGAAGTATAGGTATTTAGGTGTAATTGTAGATAGGAAATTAAAATTTGAGGAACATATTGATTATATTATTAAGAAACTAGCGAAGAAAATAGGAGTATTAAATAGAATTTCTTATAGATACAGACTTTCACAATATGCTAAAACAGTAATATACAATACGACGATACTACCGCATTTTACGTATTGTGCTACAATTATGTACATAACTAATCAAAGGTGTATACAAAGATTACAAATGCTACAGAATAGGTGCATGAGAATTATCTTAAATTGTAATAAATATACTAGAATTAAAATTATGTTAGAAAAATTAAGTTGGTTAGAAATAAAAGTATTTTTGGAATTTAGGGTATTAGTTTATTTACATAAAGAAATACAAAAAAACGTAAAGATGTTTCAGCGAAATGATGAATTTCATGAATATGATACGAGACATAAACAAGATTTTCGAGTATCCAAGAAAAATAAAGAAAGTACAAAAAATAGTTTATACGATAAAGGTCTAAAGGTGTATAATAAGTTACCGAGCAATTTAAAAAGTATATTTAATAATAGACATTTTGCATATAAGCTGAAACAGTATTTATTAAGATAGATTAGTTAAGATTATTTTGTTAACAATATTTATAGTTTGTTAAGGATGCATGGGTATAGTTGTTAATATTATTTACATTATATGTTATTTTGTATATGGTTGGCCTTCAGGCATTTAATAAATATTATTATTATTATTATTTCTCATCAGTAGAGTATCCAATTCTTTTTTCAATAATTTTGAAGTTTATATATTTGTGGCGACATGTATCTGTAAATATTCAAAATACCGAATGCCGGCAACGTAGTAGACAGTCCCAAATAATTAGTACACCATCATACAATTTACCAATTACTTAGTGGGGGCTCTCTGCTTATAACATCTCGGTATATGATATGATTTATCACGAGAATTGCGGGTAACAAATGTCAAATCATAGCCTCGAAAGACACATCAAAAAAGTTTATCTTTTGTAATTGGTAAGAAAATTGTTGATTGCATGCTATTCATAGCAGTAATATTGTTTGGAATGTACAATTTGTACCAACGTCATTCGTTAATGCACATTCTTGCCAGGGTCATATTTGCTTCGTAATCGTTCATGTTTTACAAAAATAAAACACTGCGCGTGGCATTTGCCCAGAACTGTGGTTACGAATCGTAAAAGTCACACCCCCCAACGATATTAGTGAACAAGGAATCATGTGGTTAAAATATTTCAAATATCAACTGTGGAATTAGAATTAATAACATAGATATCTTAATAGTCGTTGATAAATTTTATTGTTAACTATTAAAACGGTTTCTAGGCAGTAAAATTAAGACTTAATCGGCATATTGGCAATATAACTGTAGTTAAATTTTAATTAATCTAATAACTCACCTTCGTCAGAATTCAAAGAATTGTCGTTTAGGTCAACCATTAAAATTACCGAAAAACCCCTCATCATTACTTATTAATTACTGACATAAAAACTGGGTTACTTGTGCCACGCCAAGGTCGTAACTCGTAACACCTAATCTTCATAATCCACAGCGAATTGTGAGATCCTATTGCATTATTGAAAGCTGTGTATTTGTCCTGTTCGGTCTTACACTAAGCCGATTCCATTTCGGCAAGCCCCATTTTGGCAGGAGTTTCCTCACTCCCCTTTCCCAATCGCATGAAAGAAACTTGTAGGACCTCGTATAAGTTAGTTTTTTTTTTTAAAGAGTGCTTAGGCGATTTCGGTGAAGTAGTGACTGTCACTATAGCTTAGCACACCGGAGGTCGTGGGTTCGAATCCCACTGAAGAGCATGGTCTTTTGTGTTGTGCAGATAATTTCCGCTTACCATCTTCATAAAAAGAGCGCTTAGAATAGAAAACAAAGAAAAATAAACAATCCAATCAAAATCATTCATTTTCTTCTTGAAAACACATAATAATTTACAACAAACAATGAAATAATGTTATCCATATCAATATGTTCAACCGTTTTCTATATAGTAGTTTTATTTCGTTTTTGGATGTTTTAGCGCTGTACAGTGTTCTAAAATTAGTTTATGAAAAATGCTTCAAATAATAGTAGTAGATAATCTGTTTTATATGAAGCTTTTTTTTTTGATAAAATAATTTTAAAACATTCTATAGCGCTAAACCGAAACTAAAACACTTCTCCTAAAACTCCCAAAAACAGAGCTCGTAGTACCAGCTGATAAGTTTATATTGTTGTATTCAAGGAATGAAAATACTGAATCAACTAAGTTCATAAGAAAAAATAGCTTGACTTATAAAGTAATAAAGGTTTATACCGTATTTTGAAATCACGGGGAGAAAAAATATATTTTGCTCATTTTAATAATCTAGTAAAATAAAAATTGTCTACAAATTTAACCAACCTCATAACTCTTATAGTTCTTGAAAGCAATAGTAGTCCACTTAAATTGAACTCTATATATAGAAATTAATTGGTTATCCTGAGGAAAGTACACGATAAGACACTATCATGGTTTATCCACTACTATTGCTTCTCGGAGTATTTCGGAGGAAATAGATTTAAATACAAGCTGTAAATAATTACATGCCGTATTGCATTTTACTTACTTAATTATGTCCAAAAATAGAGTAAATTGGCTTTTAAAGAGGTAACGCAACAGGCTATTAGAAGAAAGGGTTTTCCCGTTGATTTACAGGTATAAAATTCTAAATATATTAGAGTTGTATTTCATATATTTATATATAGGTAAATAGGTTTGCAATTACACGTTTGATAAAATGGAATTTAATTGAAAATACACAGATTCAAAATAAAAACCAATACTTGTATATTAAACTGAAAGCATTGCAATGGTTCCGTCTATCTATTAGGAAGCCAACCATATCCATGGACAAGTTATACCGTCAAAATTATAGATTAAAAATAACAAACGGACGTTTTAACCAACCTCGGCTAAATTTGCAGTACTTTATTTGAATTTTGTATTTCATCAATCTGATATCCTATATCATGAACATTCTGTAAAACCCCCAATTAAAAATCGCATAATCATTAGAGACATACTAAAAAAAAATACTACATTATTAAAATGTTTGGTTTAGTTTTGTTAAGTTTAGATTTGTGGATCGTAAGATCCTCGGTTCGATCTGCATAGTCAACAGATTTTCGAAAATAATTCCGGAAAATTTTCACCACTTTACTCCTTTGGCTCCTCCACCACCATTCTTGGAGGCCGCGATTTGATAGATGATAACCGCACTTCACGCGCGAAAATATGTCATAATACCGACATCTGCTTTAGTTAGAGTGTCACACCTACAAATTGGTAAATGGCCTGCTGCTGTATTTATTTATTTTAGATTAGGAGCCGGTTGTTTTAGTCTCGGTTAGGTAAATTAAGCAGGTGGTTATGTTAAACGAGAGGTATTTCGGTTTTTTATACCGCTGTTAATGATAACCGCATGATAAAAGAGGTGTGACATCGGTTAAATTTAAGCACATGAAATTCTTGCCGTTACGACGATAACCATGGATTCTTAACCTTACTTTTTAATCAAATTACAAATTTCAAAATAGGTATAGACAGCAATTAAAAGATATGAAATTGGAAGAGTTAAATGATTAAAATCGTATACTGTGTGTGAAAGAATGCATCATTTTGACAAATGGGATAAAAATTATTTCATCATAGGTTTTATCTTTCCAAAAATGCGGTTATTCGTCTAGAATATAATGTAAAACATAAAACATTAAAATATGCAGTCCAGTCCAGTACATGTGAATTACTATTCAGAAATGATTGGTATTTTGCTACCCTTCTAATTTTTAAAGTAGAATTATGAAAGTTCAATATAATTTGATACCTTCCCTTCTGTTTGTTTTGAACACACCTTATTCTCAGTAATTTTCTTTTTTAATTATTTTTCATATTTTCATTCTGGGACGTTTCTATGAGTATTGTTTATTTAAACCATTATAGAAAGTGATGATTTTCTGCTAAAATTTATTTTAATACGTAAGGTTTCTCCGTCATTTTATTTATTTTCAATTATATTTACTTCTTGAAATATTGCTTTCCTAAGAATATCTACATCAAAGGAACTAAAAATTAGCAGGTACACCTTTTTCTTATTTTGTCAATCATGTTTGACAGATGCGTTCGATTGTGTAGATAAACTAATTTTTATTTTTCAGCGATATTTTGTTTCTAATTTTGAGGAACGATGTTAATTAAGATAATATGTAGGGTTTTTTTTTATATTACAAAGAATTTTTTTCTATTTGCATATTTAATTTTTTATATGACATGAACGAACCATAATGTACCAAAACTAACAAGAATAAACACTGTTTACTTAAACGATGTATTTCAAGTAGGTAAAAAACCCAAATTTTAAATATCTGTGATTAACTCGTTTGGTTATTTTAATCCGTGATTAATTACCGTCATGTTCCGAAGACAGAAAAAAACGGCCTTAGGTAGACACAAAGAAAAATTACTCTTATTCTAGATAGCATACTTTCGCGTATCTTATATCTTTAATTAGGTTTGGTCCCTATTAAATATATGTTTATTTAATGCCCAAATGACTTTTAAATCGTACAGTCAGTATTTTTAACATAACATTTAGAATAGAATTATTCAAATCAATTGTTTTCTTTTTCTAAGAACATCTTCATCCAAGCATGTCTTCTTCCGGAGTAGATGTTCTATTGTTTCAATGTCTTTGCAGTTTAGGACAGTGAAAAAACCTCAAGATCAATAGATTCTTACACACAAAAAAAATAATTTATAGGTAGTTCTGAAAATTTACCAATCATTTTTGTATTGTATTTAGTTTCATAATTATTATGACATTTACAGAAAATGTATCTTATATTCTCAACTTACCGAATAGTTCGATAAAATCTACGGTACTTTTTTTTTTCGTGCAGTGCAACAGTATTTTGGTTTCCGATAGTTGAATAGTAAAATCGCGTCAAAAAGTGTTAAAACCACGTCCCAAAGTTACAAGTGTAGAAACAGTGTTGACAGCCATGGTCGAAACGGGAGGACACCGTGCTGTTCACTCCTGTTGGATCGATCCCGTGTATAAATTCGTAATCGTACAAAGTGCTGAGTGTCAGTGTGTGTGTACCTTTGTGTATGTGGAAGCGTCCTCCATGTGAGGGATAGCTTTTGACATATGTCCTGAAAATTGATACCTGCTGTCCTACTTAGGTATATGAATACAGGGAAGGAAAAACGTGATAGTCGCTCAGGTTTCATCCTGTTGCTTTTTCCTTCAAGAACCCAGAGTATATTAGATAGTTCTTATTGAAATTTGAGAAGACAATTAATCCAGTAGCAAGACGACTATGAGAAAACAAATGCTTTTACGATTATATTAAATTATATTCTTGACTTTAAATAAAAATAAATACGAGCCCAGAATCATATGGTTAAAATCATACAAAGGAAAAAATTACCATATTTGTATTTTAAATTCAATCATTTTTACCTCCCGCACATGCATACTGTGTGTCTGTCTGAAAGGTGTACATAGGGGATTAACATGGGAAATCAGTTTTTTGCGTGCTGTTGCTCGGTGTTCTACCGGACAATAGAGATTGTGGTATCAATCGAAAGATATCATTTTTCTGAATGAAACGATGTAAAATTCATTACAATTTAGTTGTAATTTAGCTCCGTAATAGTTATTTACAAACCAAATGCGGGAACGCTTGGTTCCCGGATGAGTGTTTGTCGGCGTTAGCTTGCGAGCGCTGCCATAGAACGTACCCGGGAACCGAGTTCACGCAAGAGGTTTGTACAATATTTTTTATACGAAAAATATAAAGCTAATAACAGTCCATACAAAGAAATGAAGTTCTTCAAGGAGTTATTTTGATAATTGTCAAAATTGAACTGTAAATATAAACACACCAATTAATTTGTCTAATATATTAGAAAATAATTAAAATATTCCTAATATTTACCGTATTCACTTGTAAGTTTATTATATTTCTAATTTATATTGAGATAACTAGCAATTACATTTGTAGGTTATGTATTTAACAGCTATCATATCGGGCAGATTTTATTGCCAACATTGGTAACTAAATGCACTAAATTTGTTATTTTAAATTCAATTTCATGATTATTCCATCATTGTTTATATTAATATCATGTAAAGGAATGTTTGAAATACTATATTTTTTAATTATAAATATAATTTATTAATAAACGCATTAGAAATAGAAATGTTTTTGTTGAAATTTCCCGGTTGTCTATCTGGTGGAGACCTGGGAAATGGACATTTCGGACGTTGCTTAGGCAATGCTAAACAACATATTTCATTGTATGAGTACAAAAATTAATTTTTAAACGTCAAATTATTGCTTGAAAGAAATCAAAACAGTCATAGGTGACTATATATATATATATATTTTCGATAGAAATTGAATAAATCGGAGAATTTTCAAAACTTTAAAATTAATTTACTGCGACAAATTACTACTTAATTGTTTTGTAATGTATGTTACATCGTTTGATTGAGAAAAATGATATCTTTCGATTGGTACTACAATCATTTTTGTCCGGTAGAACACCGAGCAAGCACTCAAAAAACTGAGTTCCCATGTTAATCTCCTATGTACACCTTTAAGACAGACACACGGTATATGTAAGGGAGGTATTATGTCTATGTTACGAATTGATTAGATTTTGGGAACAGTTCATCAACAGTCAGTGATAGATTATTTGAAGGCCTCTTAGGGTTTTTGGGCATATCTTAGTAAATCAATGAGATAAGTAAATTTCATTGAAACCAAAAAGATGTAGATTAATATTACCTACAATCATTATTTGAAACATTTTTTATATTTTGTTGTCGTCAGATTCAGCCAATACCTTTGGGCAAAATTAAATTTTTAAGACATAAATATATTGAGTTCTTACATTACATGTTTTGCTGAAAAGAGAGGGGTAACATTACAAATACAACATTGCGTTATCACGGAACTAATCATTCCGTTCCTAATATTATTGTATGATGCGTTTCTACAAAAAATACTATCAAATATATAACAAGTAGTGTACAATTTGATTTAGGTTGAGTTGTAACATGTTCATTTTAGAGTGCTGAGTGATTTTCCTAACATTTCTACACTCAAGTGAGATTAAATTGCTAGGAAAACGTGTACAGCGTAAACATGACATTCTAGCACCTAGACAAATAGACGAGTTCTGAAGCTCGTTTGAAGTTACGACTATTTTAGAGATAGTCAAAATGAATTGTTCATGCCAGAGCAACCAGTAGTTCAGCAAAAAATTAAGAAGCAGATAGAAGGATCGAAAAGAAATTTACAAAAATTCACAATATTAATTACATTTTGATTTGTAGATACTATACATTTTAGTGACATTGATTTTTGTTTAAAGCAGCTCGGTCGGTGGTAACCCAGTCGAATAGCGACCATTTAAAATGATGAAAATCGTAAAAGCCCAATTATAAACATCAAATACGATACGTTGAAAAAATAAAACAAGAAGGATTTATTAAATCAGAAACATATATTCATATACAGTTTGGGACACTCGATACTACTTCACTAGAAACATAGTATCAATGCTCTTATTGCATAAAATTTTTAATATCCAATTTGTTTATCCCTTATTCTAAAAAAATTCTATTCTTTGTACAACGATTTTCAACAATAAATAACAATATTTTCTAAATCCAAACTACTAAATCGAATTCCTTAATTAAATCAACACTTAATTTTATATTTACAAGCTACGATATTCTCAAACCCTGCGTGGACCTATTTTCATGCGTAACAGTAATATGTCATAATACCGAGATCTGCTTTTAGCCACACTCAGAAATAGGTAAATGGCATGATGATATATTTATTTATTTTTACAACAATTAAACAAAATTTAAGGAAATCGGTTTTGAAAATCAGTATAAGTACGATTAATTATGTATTTTAAATAATAATGTGTTTTTAATATAAATTTTATAACACCAATGTGTAAAATAAGTGAGATTAAAATATTGTTGGGGCCAGAGCAAGAAATCGGTTTATTTAACCGGTTTAAAAAACCGATTAACCGTTATTATTGGCTCAAAACCGAAACCGATATTTATATTTCCTAAAAAACCGGTAAACATGTACCAAAAAATTAAGAAACCGGTTATTTAAACCGGTTAATTTAGTTCATTAATTGGCTGCAAAACCCGGTTCTGTGTAGTTTGAACGTATATCGCAAACGAGCCTTTTGTCCTCTACTAGTTACTATGTACTACTATGTAGAACACTCAACAAACACCAGTCCATACTCGTTTATGCCGGTATTGCTATATGTTTTTTCAAACCGTTTTAATAAACCGGTTTTTTAAACCGGTATTTTTAAAACGGTTTAATTAACCGGTTTTTTAAACCGTTTAACTTAACCCTTTCTAAAAACAGGTTTGTAGTCAGTTAACCAGTTTTTGATAGAAAACCGATAAGAAAATATCGTTCCCAATTTCGGTTAACCTTTATCCGAAATTTTTTTCGGTATCTTGCAATAGTTGGGATACATACAAACAATTTTCTTTTGTGATGCATGCATGACTGCTGTGTACACTAAATCTGTATTTTATTATAATGTGTTTAATCATTCAAAATAAACTATAGCTGCGCCATTTGTCCCTTCATTTCTCAAAGTATACAAACGTTTCCGAGTTTGGCCGAAGTCTTTATTACGTTTAACCTTACTGTCGGTCATGACCACCCTACTGTGATGTCACGTCGATTTTTCTGATTTTCGTCTCCAACAGCTTTATAAGCCATGCCATTAGACGCAAAATATAAAAACTCGTGCAGTTTTCTAATAGGTAAACAATTTTATATTTATAAGCATATTTTTTTTCATTATTTGCGCGCCTGAAATGATTCTCCTAATAACACACTTTTAAATTCTAAACTGTAACATTAATATCAAAAATTATGTGATATAATGTTTAAACAACGAAAAATGTTATTTATTTTTTACCTCCCGCTCCATAAAGGCTGCAGCTAAACAACCACCTTAGTTTCAATAAAACGCCCTAATTGGAGATGTAGTAATTATTATTTGCAATTTTCTTGCATTTTCTTCCAAATTTGAGACAGTAGTTATTTGTCAAACTAGAGAGGAGAGCGATTCTTTTTCCCTTTCGAGCTCATGAGACAATTCGTACGAGAATGGAAAAAGGGCTTTTCTCTCGTGTTAGACACAATATTTTTTTCACATGTTTCTAAAAACGATTTGCTTGGACCTAAAATACACTTTGACAACACATGTCAAAAGTTAGGTTATCAGACGCAAAGCGATGTAACAGTGTTGCTTATAAACTAGGCTTGCTACGAATATTCGGCAACTATTCATTATTCGGCCTATTCGGTAACTTTATTATTATTCGTCCGAATACCGAATAGTAAACCTAACCTAACCTAACCAGACACAACATTTTTTTACATGTTTCTAAAAACGATTTGCCCGGACCTTAAATACACTTTGACAGCACAACTGATACATCAAAAGTTAGGTTATCAGATGCAAGGCGGCAAAATTAAAGTTGTCAAATTGTGATATAATCTAGAGAAAGTAAAATATGTGACATAATTGTAAGATAATTTAAAGTACCTATATCACTAAAATAAGGATTTTCAATAAAATTATAAATTTATTTATTATTTATAATATAATATATAATATAATAATATAATTTTTACAATATATATTTTGTAAATAACATGTATATTGGTAACACTTATATTTTCCTAACTATTTCCGGATAAGAACGGTGGGGTTTCCTGACATGTGAAAAAATTAATGAAAAATATCTTACTCTTAAGTACCTTGACAAATTTTGTAATACCGATAAAACAAAACACTCCTGCCATGACAGCGATCGTCCGACAGGCGAGATGGTATGAGTGCGAAACTAAAGTGAGTGAATGAAATAGAAGATACTCTTGTATTGCGTGTTGAACTATTTGTTTTAGAGAAATGGCTCCTATTTCATAATTGATAAATTATAATAACAATATCATTTTCAAATTTCATATTCAGAATTTGAGTGATCAAGTTACGAACTGATTGGATTTTGATAGCAATACATCAACCGAAAGTGGTAATTTACGAGAAGACCTATTAGGTTTTTATAAGCTTATATTAAAAAAGACGTGAAATAATATTAGCTACAATTTTTAATGCAAACTTTTTGCTGAATTTGAACAACAATAAAAATTGGTGTTGTCACTTTTTTTTTGTCATATCTCTAGTAACACCTTTGGGGAACATAATTTGACAGCTGGTAACCGCACTTCATGCATAAAATATATCAATAACCGAAATTTACAATTAATGGATACAAGGTGTGATGATATATTTATTTATTTTTTAATCATGATCACGATATTATGTGTAAATTGCATTAATTTAAATAAAAAATTGTATTATATTGTAAAATATTTGAGCAACATGATTCCAAAATGAATTAGACATTTGGACTGTTGTTACATTTTGTTTTATAGAATTTAACATTCTCGATCACATTGTCACCACATAAAAATTTCAAATGTGTTGTTGCTCCTCTGCTAATATCTTCGTGGTTCACGCGCAAAAATATATCATAATACCGAGCCTGCTTTGAGCTGAATGCCACTCCTAGAATTGGGTAAATGGCGTGATGATATATTTATTTATTTTAGATTAGATTTCTATGAAGGTAGATAAAAAGAAATGATTATTTAAGATAGCATATTTCCGAGTAATAGGAATTTTTCTTTTTTGTATCTCCCTATTAATTTATATTTATTTAATGCCCAAATGGCATTTAAGTAGTACAGTCATTATTTTTAACATAACATTTGGAATTGTATTATTCAAACCTATTATTTTCTTACTAAAAAAAATACTACATTACTAAAATGCTTGGTTTAGTTTCGCTAAGTTTAGATATATGGGGTAAATAACTGCGTGATAACGCATCGCATTTTGGATAATGACATCCTCAGTTCGATCCCCACACAGCCAAAAATTTCCGAAAATTAATTCCTGCAATTTTCACCACCACTTTTAAGTGTGTGTGTATCGTTGTATTCAGAAAAAAAAAACTGAATCGAATAAGCTAATAAAAAAGGTAGGTTCTAATTTAAAATAAAAAAAATAGGTTCCCATATTTTGAGAACCACTGGTTAATAAAAATTTTTGTTTTGTTCATAGTCATATAATTTAGAAATTGTTTGCTAATTTAAAGAACTTCATATCTCTTATACTTCTCGAGATAGCAATAGTGGAACTTCTGTATATCTTGTTTATAGCTACTAGAACTGTCAAAAATGAAATTAGACAACTACAGTCTAGCATTCAATGCGTTTGCTGGTCCAAGTCTCGTGAATAGCAAAATAATATGATTGAGTTGGAATGCTGTGGCTTCCAGTATAAGCTATAGGTCCTCTTTGACCTATCTGAAGTTAATTTCCTGTTGTTCTTAATGGCAAATAAAAATGCACGTGTAGAGAAGCCATCAAAGATAGTGCCATCACCCGAGTACTTATTTTCAATACGCAATAATGCAACATCCCTGCTGGCCCCACTTTGAAAATCACTGCATCTGGGATGCTCCGTGCTGTCGGCGTCGGTAAAGCGCAAGTCGCGTGCCAGACGCCGCCATCGCCGCCGCCGCGTAGCGGAAACGTCCGAGCGCGTGTCGAACTCGAGCCAGTCGTCTCGTCGACTCTCGTCCAGTGAACACGGTGCTCTGTACGCAGTAAGCTGCAATCAGTACTCCAAGGCTGACGGAGTCGTCGTCTTGTAATCGTAACCTCTGCTTCCGCTGGCTGCTGGCTTGTAGTTACCTCAGCACTTCCGTTCGTTGCAGTCAGTGAAACGTCGGCTTCACGCCTGGTAGCTCCGTGCTTCCAGCGTTCGACCCCACGTAACCTGTTGAGTTGCGACTCGTTCGCGTAGTTTGACTTGTGACCGTGCACTACTTGTTGACACAATAGGTGCCCTTAAATCTAAACATTCAGTGAGTATGACGTGAATTGTTTGGTGGTTGGTGTTGATTCAATTCAAGGTGAATATAATTGGAAAACTATAAATTTTACTTTGATTACTAGAGGTGTTTCCAAATTCGTTTTTCTTGCTTTAGCACCACTGACTCAATGAATTTACTTTTGATAATCTGTTTTTTGCCAGTCTGAATTGTTCGGCAAACTATTAATGCACCAAATTGCAATTTTTAAAGAAAATTTTTGTGCAATGAGAGTTTATCTCATAAAATTCCCATAATTTATTATAGAATTATCTCAGTTTTTCTTTTGAAAACGCTGTGATCTAGTGTATGTGGCAATTTCTAGGTACGTCGTATGTAGCAATTAAGTTATAAATTCATTTTATACAATGCAAAATATTTCTAAGAAAATTATGCTAAGATTTCAACGCGACGATTCTAATTAAGCTTCGGTCGAAACAAATGAAGTCATACATTTCGAGGAAGATATTGGCCCTTCGTACTAGATATAAAACAAGAAAAACGAATTTATATTGCTTTGGAAACACCTGTCGGTTCGTAGTTCAACATTTTAATTTAATTTTAAATTCAGTGAGTATGTCTTGAATTGAAGGTGAATGTCAGTACAAATACTCGAAATTCATTTATGTCAATTTAAATTATATGTTCTGCAATTTTGCATGAATATGTATATTAGCTTCAGTGTATAAATGAATTAGTTGGACATTTTAATGCAATTTTAAATGATGCATTGAAATTTAACTGGATTTTTAGTTGACGCTTCCAATACGGTGAAACATACGGTATGAAGTTCGTATGTAAAAATTAAAAAACGCACCAAAATGTTATGGCAGGAATGTCTGAGTAAATTTTCTGCGAATTTGAATTTGACACTTTCAATAAAAAAATAATTCAACTATAAAGTGCGAAATTTAATTCAGCTAAAAATTGAACCGTATATGAAACTCCTTGATTTTAAATATACTTATTGTTTTTCAGTACCCACTATAAATTGTACAATTTTAATAAAACCATTCGTTAAATTTTTATAAATTTATTTTCTTCAAAACAATTACATTTGTATGGATTATGACAATTTATAATAATAATAAGGAAACGTTAAAAAACGCGTTTTGCTCACATTTATTTGATTTTTTTTTTTAATAAAATATGTACTGTAATATTCGAATTCGCCGAAAATTTATTGTATCATAAATAATTTAATTTTTAATATACATTTGTTTAGCACTAAAAAATAGTTGCAATTTTGTAATACCACTCGTAAAGTCAACCAATTATATTCTTCTGAATTTTAACACTTTAATAAATTAAATTGTTAAAACGTGCGTTTTTATTACCTATATTAAATGTAGAAAATTAAAATTGGTAGTAAATTTATTCAAGCACAGAGGCCACATTTTAAATATATCAGAAAATGCATCTTATATCCTCGGCTTACCGAATAGTTAGGTAAATTTACGGTATATTTATTTTAAATATACATTTTAACACTAAAAATTATTCAGTTTTTATACCACACGTGAAGTATTGAAATTTTGAAAATTTTTTAATTCGAATCAATTATATATTTATGAATTTTGTCACTTTTAAATAAAACATAAAATATGTTAAAAAGTACCTACGTGTTGCACATTTTATTCATTCATTTTTTATAAAAAGTGTATAATTCAAATTAACTTAAAATTTATTCATGCATAGAGCACTTTTATTTTAAATATGCATTTTTTAAATAATGAAAATGGTTTACTTTTGTAAAACGACTATTTTTAATAAATAAAGTAAAATTTATGAAAGTATAAATTTCATAGAGCACTTTTATTATTTCAAATATACATATTTTTAGTTCTGAAATATGATTCAATCTTGATTCATATATGCAAACGAATTTATAATTATGAAGTCTTAACGTTTTGGACACAAAAGTATTTGCAACAACATTATTAGTTTCATTATATAACTCGGACATATTGGAAGAATGACATTTTGGTCGTAGGGCTAACGTTATAGCATGTGATTCACATTGGTGAATAATTTACAAACTGTATATGTGCATGATGACTATATTATTTTTCTACGCTTCTAATTTCTAAGAAGCCGTAATTATTTTTCCTCGTTTTGTTACTTATTCATTCAATTGTACGTTGTGTATTGTATCATCGAGCGCGATTCTCAAGTTGGGTATTTTTAGCAAAATATTCATATTGTCTGCCGTAAAAATGTTTTTTCATTTTCTGTTTTTGCGATGGTGTGTAGCACCTTAAGAAAATGCAAATGGAGGACGAGTCAGTTTGTAATTTGTTTTAGCACTAAACTGACAGATCCAATTTAAAATTTTATAATCTGTTTATAGAGTTTTTAATTCCTTTCTGAAGTAGAGCTGAATCTTATAATGAATAGTTAATTCCATAATATTACTTTTGAAACTACAAAGAGATGTGCTCTAATCTGTCTTGAGAAGTTTGCTTAAACTTGTAATGGTTGCCTACTTTACGAGACAGTGAAGTAGTCACTTATTTTTGGCACCCGAAGTCTAGCCAAAAATATTAAAGTGGTTATTGACTTTGAAATAAAATTGTTTTGCAATTTAAATTGAGTCAAATAGTATATCCGTGGTTTATGCCAGACATTACTGACATATTTAACTGCCCTTGAAATAATAGTATATTATACGCCAAGGTTGAGAATATGACCAGTGCAAATCTTGGCAAGGGTAGTTTTTAATATATGTCTCCTTCATTGAATACATTTTAGCTCAGGTTATTTAAGAATTATTTATATTAGTTTCATACGATATATCTCTTGGATTAATTAACATGCTTTATACCGACCTAGAATACCAGGAAAAGCTGAAAAATACTGAAATTCAAATACGCACAATGAAATCTATAAATATCCCTGAAATTATATGTAAAACCGATTATAAAAAAGTAATGGTGTAGTTTTAATTTCGTGTTCTAGTTCATTTTAAATCAGACACACAGTATAAAATTTATAGTTAAAATTGACAAATTTTTAGTCCCTGATGATCCACCGGTAATTTTTGTTTATTAATAAATTTCAAATTTGTTAGCAAGTAACAAATTATTTTTGTGTATTTCGTAACTAAATATATTTGTGAATATAGTAAGTATTAACATATATTTTATGTGCTTTTGACCAAATTTAGTAATTATATTGAAATAAATAAATCATAGTTATTATAAAAAATTAAGTTGCACAAAGGATATAAACTTTCTTTAACAATTTCAAATTGATAAGTTAGCTAAATTTTACTTGTTATTATTGACGAGTCTATTTGTCAAATTTTATAAATCTGCAAATAAATCTAAAAAAAAAAAAAAACTATTTCTCTTGTTAAAAATTCAGAATTGACAAAGTTTTAATTTAACAAATTGTAATATTTGTATAAATTGTTACTTTAACACAATATATTTGTCAATAATTAACTAAAAATACTTAACCACAAAATTAACAAATCGCAAATAAAATTTTTTACTGTGCAGGTATCTTTCTGTTCCGAGACTTGATTGTTTTTTACTTTTTTTAAATGTACCGGCTAGCGTATAGGATAGGGGTTTTATTGTTATTTTTATATTGATGTATCTTTTTACCAATTTTGTTTACAGCAAAAGTGTAAATCGTTACCGATTCCGCAAAACCTCGTAAGTGACAAAAATGACAAAATGAGATTTTTATATATTTATAGAGTTCATTTTAATGCACATGTGTGACAAAAACACATATGTACAAGAAAATTATAAAATAATACAATTTTATTGTATAAATGTGTTTTTGTCAGCCCATGCGCATTAAAATTAAATATTTAAATGTATAAAAATCTCATTTTGCCATTTTTGTCACTTACGTGGTTTTGCGGAATCGGTAACGAAATACAAAAGTTGTTCAGAATTTAAAAATGAATACTATAAGACCCATGTGATTACCTAAATATTAGTATTTCACAATAAGTTAATTAAATTAAAATTCTGCCGATCTCGGTGGCGTAGTGGTTATGTCACTAGCCTAGCACGCCAGAGGTCGTGGGTTGAATCCCACTGAAGAGCATAGTCGTTTGTGTTGTTCACATAAATTCATAATCATCCACTCATTAAGCGGCATATGACCGACAATAATTATTCCGCTTTACCATCTTCATAAAAAGAAAATTAAAATGAATATTTGCCGATCTCGGTGGTGTAGTGGTTATCTCACTAGCCTAGCACGCCAGAGGTCGTGGGTTCGAATCCCACTGAAGAGCATGGTCGTTTGTGTTCACCTAAATTCATTATCATCCACTCATGAGGCGGCATATGACCACAGTAGTTAGTCCGCCTCCCATCTTCGTAATAAAAAAAAAATGAATATTACAATATTTATTACAAAAAAATATTTGACATTTCAGAAAACAGTTTTCGATTAATTTATTACAGAGTTGTATTATATTTTGCAGAAATTTCGTAGATTTCAGTGATAAACTTGAGAATTTGAAAGTCCATTCTTTTTATTAAATAAATAAACGTAATTTTTCTAATATTTATTATTTATTATTTTGAATTTGATTCATATATCATGAAATATTAATATTTAAGTAATGAAATGGACCTTACTATATGCACATTTATATTGTGAAATACTTCTGCTTTAAGGATTTAGCATTATAAAAAAATAGCATTGAAATCCTTTCAATTCTATATCCTGTATATTTAAATGTAAAAATATACTCTAGAATTAAAAAAAAAAAATCCTTGACTGTCGTGAAATATTTATTTTTTGCTAGATTTATTTGAGGGTTGACTGGAAGAATAGAGTATGGCTGAATTCAGTCTTTAACTGTGTCAATAAAAATTTTTTATTTTAATTAGTATATAAATAATTTAATATACAAAAATTACATTATTAATATTATTATTATAGTGGAATGGAAAATTAAACAGGACTATTCTGCTTGAAAAATAAATTTAATATAAACTGTATTCCTCGTAATTTCATTTTCGTTAATAATGAAATGAAATTTGCTTAACTCAATTTTCGAATAACAAACTGCATTATCTGCAGCGCTGTTATTTATTTTCCCGTATGCAGGACGTATTTGCATTTAAGGCAGAATTTTTATAGCTATCATAACATTAATGTCAGAAATTGCATTTTGAAAGCTTTGATGCTATAAAATTGATAAAAGTAGTAGAATATTTTGCTACGAATCAAGAATTTTCCTACATCAACATTTAGCCCTCAACGGGCAACGAACAACGACAAACGCAAAAGCGAAATGTAAAACGCGAACTGCGATTTGCGAGGGGATATTACATTACAAGTTGATTGTGAATATGTCAGTAAGATTAATGTGTTGTATTCAGCTTGAACTTCTGTTAATTGTCTTAGCCTAATGAACTAAATGCTTAGGGATCATTAAGCGGAAAATATATTTTTTTATTATTACCTTTATATCATGCGAATCATCAACGCAAACCGGACAAAAATATTTCTTTTAATGGGGTCTCTGTGACACTGAAACAAGTTCAATTAACTATTATGTATGTGATTTAAAGGAATTTTCAAATAATTGACCAGTAAGTACACTGTTAACTATTATTCATCACTTTTGCAACTTGTTATTACGTAGCAACCGCTCAACAAACGCATAGCAACCGTTTTTCAAACAAGTTAGTCCAGTATTACTCGTATTATAATCGGTGATGGACATATTTAGAGAGGACAAATTTAATCCTGGAAACCGTATAGTTTTAGTCGAAATTTTAGTATCATTTTTACGCAAATGTACTTGCAAAATATAGGTTATATCACCCGATATCTGACACACGTCAATAGCAAAGCTCTTTCACCTACCTTAATTCATGCTCTACCAATAGGAGCTGTGAACATAGTCGAACTCAAAAAATTAAAAATAAGTAAATTAACCATAATGTTTTCTCATAATATTAAAAAAAACCTACATATAATCTTATAATTTTATAGTATTTTCAATTTGAAATCTAATTTATTGCAAGTCGTGCCACTGACGTGACGTCAAATTGATAAAACATAAATTGAGGTAAGCCATAATGTACGGATGTTTGTACGATGTCAAGTGACGTATCCTATATCTTACAAATATATTTCCGTAGAATTGACATCATAAAAATAATTTGAACAGAACTGTTGTGACTCTTTTATTATTTTTATTTTACGCAATCAGTTGCTACATAAATGTAAAAATAAATAAAATATATCATCACGCCTTTTACCCATTATGGGTGTGGCACTCTGCTTAAATGTATTATTATTATATTATTATTGTTGTTGTTTTTAAAAGTTTTCAGTTTTTGTTATTAGTCAAAAATAAAAAGTAAACTACTTTTTTATATTTCTATTTTTTTTTTTAATTTGTTAATTCAAGTTTACATTTATATTTACAGAACTATAGTTAGCAGGATTAAAAATTATTTATATCATAATAATAAAGCACAATAACTTATAATATTTAATATATAGGTTGAATTTGAAGTTAATGTCATAAATTTAAGGGTAAGTATTATATTATGACATTTGTAGATAACGGAACAAAAAGATTTTTTTAATAATTCGCAAATTTAAGGGTTGTTTTCGTGAAACTAACATTTTTTGTACCACTGGAAATGCATTTGCATTTTCTGTAAATTATACAATTATTTTCGTTAAAAATGCTATTTAATTTAATGATTAAGAATAATATCTTATGCAACTAATTTTGAATATATTTTTGATAACCATGTTTTTAGTGAAATATTATTTACACATGTCATACTACTTACCCTTAAATTTATGACAATAACTTCAAAACTCCGCTGTATAAAATTACAGATGACATTTGTATTCACCTTCTATACAAATATTTCTACCTTTCTCTTGCCAAAACTACGTCACATATCCCGTATCCTAATGTTAAAATATTTAATTTCTCAAAAACGGTAAATAATTTATCGATTAAAAAAATGCAGATATTTTATTTTCTTATTTAGAATCAATAATCAAATAATAAAACAAAATTTGATCATAGACCCCATTCTGGATTTAGTAATTCACCTTTTAATAAAATTCAAATTACAAAGTAGGGTATTTTTAATTCGAAGTAAATTAGAAAACGTACAACTGATACCTCCCGGCTGTGTAAATAGTACACAATCTCTATCTTGTTATATTTTCCCGCAGAAAAGAAAAAAGAGCAGCTAAACTACGAAGTATTATTGTTTTTTATTTTTCCAGGATTTTTCTCTTTAACGAAAGATTTTCTTTCGTTCAAACAAACACTTTAATATTTTCTTTCTCAATATAAATTTAAAATGTAAAATAATTGAGTATAAAAATGGTGCTGTAAACTTAGCTCTTGATGATTTAATATTTAATTTATTAATTTAATTCATAAACGTCATTTTTCTGTTCAGTAATATGAAATTCAAATTGTCCAAAATTAAGCTGTATTCATTGCACATAATCTACTTATGTGGTTTTGTCAGAATACAGAGAATTCAATTTTGGATAAAGGACTATACTTAACTAAAAATGCGAAAAACGTACTTATCTTGTTTTTGGCAGTAAGCTTTTTACTTTGGAAATTTTTTGTTTTAAATACTGTGTGTGATTTCAGCTATGTTTCTGTGATGCGTTTCTTTTATTTTTTTGAACAAAAAACGTACCACTCAAACGCCAAAATGTTTGACAGTTCAATGTGTAACAAATTCCAACGTATAACAACATTATTGTTACATTGCTTGTACCACTTCACTATGATCAAATAAATTAGTTAGAATTATTGTGAATTCCTCGACTATTTCATAAAATAATTAATTAAAATCTGTAAGGCATTCATTTTGAAATAAGGAACAATGAGGAAACTTGGGAATATGCACAATACACAACGTAAGAAATTTGTTTACAACTGAAATAGGAATCTAATTCTAATTGACTTATTCTCGCTCGTGAACAATCTAATCGCACCTCAAGACATTGTAATTGTAAATAAGTTACGCTCATCTTCTGCCATTGTTTGGATTGAGGAAAGGCAAGTCTATTCAATACTGCAGAAGCAAATTATAAAAATCTGGACACAGTCTGAATAACTGCGCGTCAACCCAAATTTCTTTTGATGTCGAAAGTCGCAGAATTCATCAAAAAGATGACAATTTACTTTTTCTCTTTGCGAATTAGAACATTATATTTAATAATTAGCGAAGACTAGGCTCTTTGTGTAATCCACGAAGTAATTTAAAAAACACAACCGTTCCTTTTTTGTTTGAATCTCAAACGTTTTCATTTTATAAAAGGAGAAATTATTAAGTCTATGCAAGCACTTTTACTAAATTACAAAGAAATTCTGAATTCTAAGAAGTGGGAAGAGATTGAAGGCAGGGAATCTTATTTTTAGTTTCTATTTTAATTTTAAATTACGTAGGTGATAAAGAACACTGCGAATTTTTATTGTACTTTTCTGTTTATTTGTTTCGTTTGTCGTTATATAAATATTAAAATGATGCCATCGAGAAAATTACACAAATTAATGTTTCACTAAAAATTTACGACAATACAAATTATTGAAGGGAAAGTCACTGAAAAGATTGAGAATCATTTATTTCTAGTCCCCCTCAAAAATTAGTTCTTGAATTGTATCAACTACCTATACAATGTATAGGTATGGTCTTTTTGTATTGTAGTTTTATACATAAATGTGCCATCACGCCATTCAATTGTTTTTAGTTACCTACATAAATCTTTATCAGGGAAACAAATAAAAAAAACTGATGTCCCAGCAAATAACCTCCCGCCCAATACAACTCTTAACGATACAAAATAGTATTTGATACCTCTTATTTGTTTATTTTCTATTTTTATTTAAGAAATTTTATTTTCTTTCGTATATTTATTTAATTTTTTGACAAATATTTCATTAAGAAAACTGCTTCACAATCACAATGTGTGTCACATTTCATAAAAAAAAAATTGAAAACTTTTAAGAGTTTCCATGGTGTACATGGAATACATAATTTTTGAAATTTAATTTTTTTATCTCTAAATCTAATGAAAATTAATAAAATTAGTGTATTAAAAAAGGATGTAAATTTAAATATTCTACAATTTTCGAAATAACATAAATTGTTCAAAAATTTAATTTGATCGTGTTTTTTACGGAAAACTGTTAAGGGCTTCTAGTGAACTGCTACTTCCGGTTGACCAGTTTTATCCAAAATCTAATCAGCTTTTCATATAAATATAGGAATCAAAAAATACACAAAATTGTATTTTTTTGGTATTATAGTATTTGAGTTATGCGAAACGAAATAATCGGCACAGACCACACACACACAGTAAAGGAGAAGTGGTAGGGTTAATTCTATGTGATTACAATTTTGTCTACAGTGGGGATCAAACCGAAGATTTCATGGTGCACAGTCTCCGATGTGTTGCCACGGAGCTGTTTACAATCGAATGGTGAAATTAATCTCCAACTATGTGTTTCTGCACAAATATGTCAATACTGTCCAACTTTAAAACCTGTATATTCCGAGAGATAAGAAAGGAGATTGCGGTTTGAAATTTTGATAACTCTAACTTCAGTTTGATTAAATATATAACTTTATCATCACACCATTTACCCTATTCTAGATGTAGCATTCTGTTGTGAGCGGATCTGGATAGTGCTATATTTTTGCGTGTGTATTTTTGTATAATAATTAGTTTACTTGCATTGTGACAAATACATTTTTATGCAATAATGGAAAGTTTTTTCAATATTGTCTTGAGATTGAGATTAAATCTAGACGGTGCTGTTTCTTGTAATCTTTTGTCTTCTCCAAAGTCTAATTAAACTATTTAATTAAAATAATTCAAAGAATATCTTTGTAATCCAGTTCCACAAATAATAATGTTAGACTTTACACAAGTAATTAAAGCGAGTACTGATTAAGAAATTAAATTAACAAATCGAATTAAAGTTCTAAATTAAATTGTTTTTGTAGTACCGTGAATTAATATCAACTATCGGAATTATGAAGTTTGAACACTAAACTATTTTCGAAACTAATTGAATTGAATTGAGCGCATTATTACTAGATATTATCTCAACTGACTCGAGCCGTCGAGCCTACTTAAGTTAATTATACACGTTTCCGCAGATACTCGAAATGCTACATAATTTGCATGGTTCAAGCGCTGAACGCACACTAAATGTAATCATAATAGTACTTGTTTATATTTAGTTGATTTTCAAGTGAGTTTTGCGCGATATTTAATACCACAATTGCTGTCAAACGTTTCAAGTACTGCCATTTAAATTAAACAGAGTGTTTCATCCTCTACTTGTTATAAATACATTTGAAGGGCTGGAAATTATTTAACTGGATAAAAATACTACATTTACAACAGTTAACTACAAGGGCCATCATTTTTTTTGAAACATAATTGCAATATTACAAAAATGAAACTTGATATGAATTCTAAAATACTAAATCTAATCCCTGCCTAAGCCTTAAAGTAATAAAGAAAATATCTTTATACGTATTTAGATAAAAATATCATAATCAGTAGAAGCAAAATGTTAGATTATTCTTAGTCTTAGATTTGTACAAATTATTTTGATGTGTGTATTCTACATATTTTTGAAGCTCAAGAATTAAAATTTTATCATAAAAATTTCACAACGAGGCCGTAGACCGAGTTTTTGTGTAACATGATTAACATGAGTGCGATAAATCATATGATGTCCCATGTATTGCATACAATAATATATCTACGGTCTTTAGAAATTTTGTGAACTAGTTAAATTGGTATATTTATATTGAAATAGAAATTTTATTAATATAAAATAAAAATAGCAAGTAATCGGGATAGTTTTTAAAATGATAGCAACTCGTAGAAAATTAAAGTAAACAAATAACCAGTGTGGTAGTATTGAAAAAAACACGCATTAGTGCGGTAATATAAATCATTACGTCTGAAATGAGTGGGATATGTAGGATATATCGTACGATCATAGATACAATTATTTATAAATCGACTGTATGATTTTCTAGGATATTACTGTTCTTATGTCTCCTGAATCCGTTTTCAGCATTTTTTGAAAATCAAGGAACATTCACAAATGAAAATTAGGTACAGGATTATGGTTTTTTTAGTATTCATTCGTAGCGGTACAAACACTTTCGATTAAAAATGGACAATCGTAAAAATAATCATTTTATTTCGTAATAATAAAGTAAAGTGACAGTTCTGATTTGACAGGTCTCTACGTTGTTCTGTGGTTCATCGGGTATCAATTTAGTCCTGCCTTACCGGCAGTGCGTGCTTGCTTTTGAAGTATCACATAGATGTCACCACATGCTAAACTTAGTTAAACTTGCTTGTGGTTGTGAATGGCTTTATTAAATCTAAACCATAATTTTCGCTTGTGAGTGCACTTTTAGTGTTCCCAAAACATGTTATTTTCTAATAAATACATGTTTTGAGGTCCCCTAAATTTGTTTGAACAATTTTCTTACAGACGTGTGTGTGGATAGCTGGATATATGAATATGACTATGTTCAATAACTCACGAACGAGATTAGATAGCATGACGGAACTTCATAATTGTATGTTTCATGACAATGCGTTCATTTTGGCCATAATTGCAATTCGGAAGTGGAAATTTACATTACACACAAAACAGTACATCAATATAGATTCAGCTGCCAAAAAGAGTATATTTACAATAATATTTAAAATATAAAAAATATTTGCAATTTTCTTCCAATTTTATAAACTAAAGCATATATTGATAATATGTTTTAATAACCATGTGTGCTATACTATGAGAACTTAATCATCTATTCCATATGTCAAACACGTGTCAAATGTAAATATTAAACACTCAAACTCTGATAGAAAAATCTTGTTGTAACCACATTAGATTTTAATAATGCACCGTATAATTCATTTTCAATCATTACTATTATTTTTAATCGTATTTGTAATTCTTGTTAATGTTGAATTAAATTGAATCAATGTTTATGTGTGAGAGTGGCGATTTTTTCGCCCACTATAACTAAATATCTATTAAGGAAGTAAGGAAGGTATCATTTTTAAATTTCGTATGTAGAAATTGGATGTACATAGTAGCTGATTAGATCCTAATCGGGGTAAATAGCTCTGTGGTAACGTATCGAACTGTGGATCGTGAGATCCTCAGTTCGAATACTACAGCCGACAGTTGCCAATTTAAATTTACCTCTGTGGTTCCCCCGCCACTAACAACTTTGGGGGCTATGACTTGACGGCTGGTAACAGCATTTCATACGCAAAAAAATATCACCTACCGAGATCTGCGTAAGCAGAGTGCCACACCCATAATGGGTAAAAGGCGTGATGATATATTTATTTTATTTTTATTTAATCAGAACCATTCATAAATTAATATTTGCGGAAGATTATCACACATTTTTTTTATTAGATATTTATAGAGAGCGTGTAACCGCACTTCAAGCGCAAAATCTGTAATAAGTCTACTTTAAAAGTCAAATAAATTATGAAAGGTTGTGTAAACATTTAAATCAAACAATTAGATTGAAATTTAAGACTGAATCATTGTTTGTTTTGAAAATTGAATGCTAACAACTGTAAAACAAGTAAACAATAAAAAACATAAACAAAATATTACAAAATCAGGACCTACATCGCTACATCTTGACTTGTTGAGTTAAAATAAACATTGTAGAGACTTACTGTGAGTGCGAACTGCGAAAGCAGAGTGCCACCTTCAAAATGGGTAAAAGGCGATGATATAGGGGAGAGTTGCTGAAATCATACCCCTTAAGAAAATTTGATAAAATAAAATAAAAATAAATATATCATCACGCCTTTTACCCATTACGGGTGTGGCACTCTGCTTACGCAGATCTCGGTAGGTGATATATTTTTTCCTATGAAGTGCGGTTACCAGCCGTCAAATCATAGCCCCCAAGGATGTTAGTGGAGGGGGAACCACAGGGGTAAATTTAAATTTGTAACTGTCGGCAGTGGGATTCGAACTGAGGATCTCATGATCCACAGTCCGACACGTTACCTCGGAGCAATTTCGGGCAAATTTGATTTCTTTATTTAAACATGTATTTAGACCAAACAATAGAGTTACGTCTTATCTTTACACTCTTAATAATAATAATAAATTTATTTATAATGATATATTAATAATATTTTCCTTATTTATTGAAATGCGTCAAAAGTTACGATTATGGCAACCGGTATCATAAATCGTACTGGCTTATCTCCAAAATCGTACCTGTTCTTTTAATAGTAAAATAAATAAGATAAAGTAAATAATATGCAGTAAATAATTTATTTATTTAATATTACATTGCAAAATTATTTAAACATTAATTATAAATTAAATTAAATTCAATTAGGACGTCTGGGACAATAGCAAATTTTATCATCGACCAAGACACCAACACAAGCCTCTTGCACCCATATTTTACTACATTAAATACATTGATTTATAATTTTAATTCGAAGTTCTTTACACAATATACCTAGTCTTTTTTCAATGCTGTGAAAAAATAAAAATTTTAGCTTGTTTTTTAGATAGTGCAATTTCCTAAATCGTACCAGTACGATTATAGAAACTCTGTAGTGGTACGATTTAAGAAACTTATCTAACTTGTTAAAATATCAACATAACCTCCCCAGGACATATAAAATATATATCAAAATAATGTTAACAAATAAATAATAAAATAATCGTAGTGTTATAAAAATATAGTAATGTGAAGAAAACAATTACTGTTCAGCTAAATAGTGTCGTTAAAATTTTACATCAAACTCACCTCATTTTTTGATATTTATAGATCTCACACATACCACCATATTTTACTTAGATTTTTAGCCTATATTATCGATGTATTATTTACTTCATCTATATAACACAAAATGTTGCCAGCAGTCTGTAACTACAGAAAACTTCACCAGGTACGATTTAGGTGACCAGTCCGCATTAGGCAACTCTCCCCTATATGTATTTATTTTATATGAAAATATTAATAGATTTTTTGTTTTACGAAGTTGGGAAGCGAACTAACTATTATGGTGATATGCCGCCTCATCAAAGGATGATTATGAATTTATGTAAACACCACAAACTACCATGCTCTATAGTGGGATTAGAAGTCACTACCTCTGTGCTAGGCTAGTGACAGCCACTATACCACCGAGATCGACATTTATAGGATTATTATACAGAGTGTCCCAGATTCAATCAAATATATTATTTAAATTTGGAAAAGATTATTAAGCCGAAAAAATTGTAAAGGAAAATAGTAATAAATCACTATGTAGTTATTGAATGACTTGGCTTTAAGTAAATTTATTTAAATTTATTTTGTCTTTGACGACGTTTCGGCTGTGGAAGTGTACACTTCCAACTAACTTTTTATTACAAAATTTAATTATTTAGTTTAAATTCTTTTTATATACTTAACTTAACTTCAATTTCATGTACTGACTACAATTAAATATATTTTGTAATTTAATATTAGACCTGAAGATGGCTGTAACCACAGCCGAAACGTCGTCAAAGACAAAATAAATTTACTTAAAGCCAAGTCATCCAATAACTACATAGTGATTTATTACTGTTTTCTTTTAAAAATAAAATAAATAAATATATCATCACGCCTTTATCCATTGCGGGTGTGTCACTCTGCTTACGCAGATCTCGGTAAGTGATATATTTTGGCGTATGAAATGCGGTTACCAGCCGTCAAGTCATAGCCCCCAAAGTTGTTAGTGGAGGGGGAACCACAGGGGTAAATTTAAATTGGCAACTGCCGGAAGTGGGATTCGAACTGAGGATCTCGCGATCCACAGTCCGATACGTTGCCACTGAGCTATTTACCCCTTTATATTATTTAAAATAAAACAACATATCGCTCATTTGCGACAAGAGTGACATAACTCAAAATCTTGAATATTTTAGTTTTTTGTATAGAATAAATGAGAATCCAAAGCACTTTTAACTTCAAGAGGCTCTAAAAATATGCCCTAGAGGGCATTTGTGTCGGAAGTTAAAAGTGCTTTGGATTTATTCTATACAAAAAACTAAAATATTCAAGATTTTGAGTTATGTCACTCTTGTCGCAAATGAGCGATATATGAGAAAACTTCATCAACTTTTTTAGTTTTTTTATAACATTTTGTTTACCTAAATTACCTAACTGCTTGTAAATTCTGCTGTTTATGTAAAGGTGTTAAATCGAGCGATTAAAATTATGTTATAAAAACAAATAGTTATTTATTTTTTTATATTTACTCCTGAACATGTCACTTTTTGTTAGGTGTGTATAATTCATGTTTTAAGTAAGGTCGATTAAATCTGGGACACTTTATATGAACCTGGCAGTCCAAGAGCATGGTAAAAGCAATATTTGTCAATACTTAAAAGCGTCTCCGCTCAATTCAAATAATTGAAATTACAGTGTTTGATCTCATTGTCCGATTTTATTGCCTCTATTAGTCAGTAAATTAATTATTTGCATGTGTACAGTGCTGCCATAATATTGTCATTAATACGGCCATTTTGTCATCGAGCCGATATTCAATTATTAGCCGATCTCGCTTCTGTTTTTGAGATATTCTGCGCAATATTTATCACCGAAGGTTGATTTTTACGTTTTTACGTCTAACAACTTTTAGATTAGTTATTGGCGGTCGTGAATAAATTATTAACTCAGGAAAAATTTTTAATTACGGCAATGGATTTTCCGTTTTCAGCGGAAGGGCGTTTTCACTGGGCCGCGTTGTTTTATTTTACTATTTTATTTACCCCATTGCATTAAGTACACATTTTGGTTACATCTTGAACTAATAACATGTTAAATGATAACAATTGCCAAAATGACTGTAAGGGCATTTTGCATTTTAATGTACCTATTTTTTTGGGTAAACAGTAGTAGCACACTAATGCTTGTAACAATTAATTAGTTCAATTCAAACTTTAATTCATAGTTAAATAAGTAAATAAATCAACACGTTTTCAGCGTGAATTTCAGTTACGAGCTGTTAAATCACAGCCCAAAGATGTAGTTGTAGAGAAACGATAGATACATGGAAAGGTACCGTAGAACTTTCACAAAATGCGTCTTATATCATCAGTTTACCAAATAGTTTGGTAAATTCGATAGTAATCTTGTTTTAATTTTTTTTTTTTTTCGTGTAAACATATACCGGGTGGTGCTCGGTAAGTGCGAACATAGGGATTTAACATGGGATATTAGTTTTATGCAATTTCCTGCTCTCCTGTACATTTTACGGAAAAAACTGTAGAGGGAAGATTTATTCAGAATTAAAAGTTACCCACGAAACTGTTTTTACATGTTTTATTAAGTTTTTGGTTTAGCCGTAACATTAAAAATAAATTTCGAAATTTCTGTTACTTTGTCGCAATTGCCATGACTTTTGTTTTATTTTTATGACAAATGCGTTAAACGTCAATTTTTGTTGTTTATAAACGTGAATCTAATAATTTAAATTAAATCAAAAAATTCACATTTTTTATTCTTAGAACAAAGTTTTATTTTCATATTTAATAATAAATCAGTTTCAAGTTTTTCAACAATTTCAATTTTTTTTTTAAATTTTAAATTACAATATTTTAATGTGAAAGAAATGTATGAAATCAATACTAATAATAATATTAGAACACGTCATAACAAAGTAAATGAAGTAATAATTGTAACAATATTATTTAATATACCTACATACAAAAAAATAAAGAAATTACAATAAATGTTCAAACAAGCCACCATTTTCAGCAAGACAATAACCAAGTCTATTGTAAAACGAAGCTCTAACATTGGCTAATTGCCTGTCAGTAATATTATCACATTCTTCGAATATAGCTTGTCTTAGTAAATCTAAATTTTCGTAGTGTTTAGAGTAAATTTTACTTTTAAGATGCCCCGACAAAAAAAAATCGCAAGGAGCTAGGTCCGGAGATCTTGCAGGCCAATTTATTCCACCACCACGACCAATCCACCGATTAGGAAAAACCAAATCTAAATATTCCCGCACATTTATTCCATAATGAGCCGGGCACCCATCCTGCTGGAACCAAATATCCTCATCTACTGCAGCTGCCTCATCCAATGCAGGACCTATATGATTTTGCAGAAGTTCTAAATACATATCAGAATTTAAATTTCCCATTATTTCAAATGGTATAATCCTGTTCTTAAAAATTCCAACCCAAATATTAATTTTCTCAGGATATTGGGTACCTGTACACACAGTTAAATGATGATTTTCTGTGGTCCACGTACGAGTATTCTGAACATTTGGTTCATTATTTAAAGTAAATGTACATTCATCTGTAAAACAAATTGACGAAATAAAGTGCTGGTCCCGATTTGCCTTTTCTTGCATAATTTCACAAAATGTACTTCTAGTTTCAAAATCAGCCAAAAGAAGTTCTTGATGTGTTTGAAATTTGTAAGATTTATATCCATGTGTTTTTAAAATTCTCAGAACTGTTGAATGATGCAAACCACACTCAGAAGCAATATGTCTTATGCTGTACCTTGAATTTTGAGATATCATAGCCAATACCAATTCTTCATTCACTTCGTTATGACGTATTCTGTTATTATTATTGTTGCCTTCATTACCATCGGTCACAGCTACACTAGCTGTACTCTCAAATTTTGTAACCAGTTTTGAAATTGTTGATACACTTGGAATTGGTTTATCTTCATATTTAATTGAAAATAAATCCCGCACCCTCCTATAACTATTTCCTCCATAATAATTTTTTATAATGAAGACACGTTCTTCGTTTGAATAAACATTCATTTTATAGCTTACACAAAGATTTAATTTAATAAGATAGATTCACGTTTATAAACAACAAAAATTGACATTTAACGCATTTGTCATAAAAATAAAACAAAGTCATGGCTATTGCGACAAAGTAACAGAAATTTCGAAATTTATTTTTAATGTTACGGCTAAACCAAAAACTTAATAAAACATGTAAAAACAGTTTCGTGGGTAACTTTTAATTCTGAATAAATCTTCCCTCTACAGTTTTTTCCGTAAAATGTACAGGAGAGCAGGAAATTGCATAAAACTAATATCCCATGTTAAATCCCTATGTTCGCACTTACCGAGCACCACCCGGTATATGACAACAACGTGATTAACTAACAACGTTAAACCTCATTCTCAAATCGAAATTAGTGTTAGTTTTATGTTATATGTTTTATTGCATTTGCAAGTAACATTCACAAATTACGTTTTAGTTGTTGGTTTTAGTTAGTAGTGATATATAGTGACAAATGTAATAAATAAATTTAATTTAATATTAAACTGAAGTGTCAGAGAATTACATATATTTTTTGTTGATATGAACTACAATGCTTTATTGGTAAATATATTATAAAAGTAAGAAAAAAGGATACGTTTTAATATACAAATTATTCTAGATGAATGCCGAAGCGATTATTTCTATGGTACAAAATATTTGATTATGTACATATTATGAATGACAGTTGATAGAAAGAGATTCCTAAGTGTATAACGTAAAATCAAACATAAGTTTGGAGTTTGCAAACTTGTGTGTTAAAACAAAAACCAAAAACAGCTCTGTGGACGGTTACAAACTTGTTAAAACCAAAACGAAAAAACATAAAACAAAAACTACTTTCGATTTGTGAATTATAATTATACAAATATTTATGATGCTAAATTGAAACAAGTTTCACCAAAAATGTGTACTTAACGTGATCAATTAAAAATTTATCATATAATTGATTGGAACGATGATCGAATGTGATAAGTAATAAAATAAAAGCTTCTTCAGACTGGAGTCAAAATATTTATGAATTTTTTTCGGTCATACTATATGTCCTGAGGATGGTCCTAGTATGATCGAAACGTCGCATTTTTTGTTCAATAATATATATTTTGACTGCAGTCCGAAGAATCTTTTACTTTATATCTTGTAATATTTCCCATTTATTTATTTTCCTATAGTATTGAAGTGCCTGTATATGCGACTTGCACCTATATTTATGTTACACGCGGAAATGGGTTTTATTATTTTTGCAGCCCGTCAAACATATACAGTGTGTTTCCTGAATTCTTCTCACACGATTAGCTCCTTTATTATTGAAAATTTGAAGAAATGGTGAAGGGAGAAATTATAGCGGCTGAAAAGTTCTGCAAAATTGGTTGAAAAGTGTTCAAGCTTATTTGATTTTAAAATGGCGAAAAAGCGGTTTCAAATTTTTTTGAATAGGGAATGTATATTGAGTTATTTTTTTTTGAATAGTCTATAATATTATAATCAATTAACTTCACATACATACATAACATCACGCTATGTCCCACTTAGTGGGGTAGCACGAACTCAGAAACACAGTCAACCAACAATCAATCTCCTCCAAACATTCCTATCCTGACACACCACTTTCGCCTCGTCCACATTCATAGTGCGATTCATACATGCTCGTTTATTCTTCACACTCGGAATCATTCGTTCACGCAACAAACCATCAATCATACCCAACCAGTTATTCCTCGGACGCCCACGCAATCGTTCACCTTCAATCTCACCCACATATATTAGTTTCGCCAACCTTTCATTTCACATTCGCTCAACAATTCCAAACCACCTCAATTGACTCACTCCCACTATCTTAACAACATTCTTTTCAATCTCTCAGTAAGCTATGATAACAACTGAATAATATTATTATTAATTATGAAAATAAGTTAGATGGGGTAAATAGCTCCGTGGTAACGTGTCGGACTGTGGACCGTGAGATCCTCAGTTCGAATCCCACTGCCGACAGTTACAAATTTAAATTTACCCCTGTGGTTCCCCTTCCACTAACATCCTTGGGGGCTATGATTTGACGGCTGGTAACCGCACTTCATACGATAAAATATATCACTTACCGAGATCTGCGTAAGCAGAGTGCCACACCCGTAATGGGTAAAAGGCGTGATGATATATTTATTTATTTATTTATTAGTTAAAATAAATTACATTATTCTAAAATTTGTGTTTTTATTTTTAACTTTACAGATATTATTTAGTTGTTATCATAGCTTACTGAAATTATTGTGTTTTTGACATAAAAATAATATAACATTATAACACCCCGTATATAAGGAAAGTATTGTGACGGGTAAGAATTTCGATAGTGAGTTTTAAATAGCGCGTTTTGAGTTCCCTAAAATACTTTTTTTTTCTATTTCAAGTGTGTTACTGACAATATTTTGTACACGATAACTCGAAATCGGATAACAATATCATTTTAAAATTTCATATAATTCGGATGTTCAAGTTACGAGCTGATTAGATTTTGGTAGCAATCCATCAACAGAAAGTGCTAGGCTGCTGAAGGCCTATCATGTTTTTCATGCATATCTCAATAAATTATGAGCCTAACTTTTTTATCTTTTATGTGGCGTTAAATAATAAAATTATTTTTACCGGTGGATTTTGACATATAAAAGTGGTTCACATGTGTGTACTTCACATGTATTAATATTAATTAATTTTGCAAAATCTGCTGGCCTATGATTTTAATTTTTTTTAAATGACATCTGTCACAAAAATGAATAATTTTAGACGTTAACCATTTGATGAGGATTTGTTAATTTTGTGTGAAGCATTTGAATTGTATTTGATGGAGTATATATATATATATATATATATATATATATATATATATATATATATATATATATATATATATTAACAATTAATTAAATACGGTTTTATTATTTTATCAGTAATTTAATAACAAATATAAATTAAATTTTGGTTGAAAACTTTTCACATAAATTTAATGTAATAATATATAAATTAGTGATGTGATATGTAAATAAAATAATGCACATATAATTAATGAATATTTTCTACGGAATTTATTAAAATAGTTTTGATATGGTATAGTAATGTAATATTAATTAATTATTAATACAGCAATATGCGCACATTTCATTAGACTTGCATACGCAAATAAATAACCATTAAATTTCGTCCTAAATACGAAGTGCCACAAAGTTGATTTTCCCGTGACGGACAATTAGATCACTACGCAGATTTCTGGGTAAACGTTAGGTTCACTAAACTAAATCATGATTTAAATCTGACAATAACATGTTCCATTGAATAATAGTGATTTAGTATCATTGTTAATTGCAGCCATATGTTATTGCGTAACTATAACCCTACATTTGACAGCTGTATACACCACGTAACTAGCAGCGTATGGAATACTGCTTAAGCTGTAGTACACTATGTGGAGTACAATGTACACAGTTTACACAAGCTTAATAATGCATATCTGGCTTATTTACCTAGTGTTCGCACGTTGATATTTTACACTGTGGAATATGGCTATTATGCAAGTTCATTGTGAATGAGACAGCAAACGGTTTTGTAAATAAAAAATAAATAACAATATATCACATTCATTCATTGATCAAGCAAAGAATTTATAATTTATATTACTTATAGAACTTTAAATGACTTGAATTTAAAAAAAAATTACTATTTTATTTAGTATTCGGTAAGCTGAGGATATAAGATGCATTTTCTGAAATTGTTATCAATTAAGAA
Organism: Poecilus cupreus; assembly: GCA_963942605.1. NCBI lineage: Eukaryota > Metazoa > Arthropoda > Insecta > Coleoptera > Carabidae > Poecilus > Poecilus cupreus. Next base: position 5,023,427 of record OZ012715.1, on the reverse strand, counting down.
ACTAAACACGATTATGTACTAAGCAATTAGAACTATTTTCTCAGTATTTTGCTTAAATTTTCAGAAAATACATTTTATATCCTCAGTTTACCGAATAATTTCAACAGAATTTTTTTTCGTCTTTTAGTAAAACCTTGTTAATCATAATTAGAGAGCGGATAATATGCACAAAAAAACTGAATTATATGCGCATATATATGCATAATTTTTTTTTTGGAAAATATGCACAAATATGACAAAATATGCAGTAAAATATGCAAAAAAAATATTATTTTATTAGATAAAAAGTATAAATGTATGCATTATGAATTTTATTGCACAATACAGTCTCAATCCTGATTCACAATTAACAAATATACTACTAATATACATATAAACTAAGTCTAAAAACTTGATATTATAAGATTATGACATATACTTAATTACAATAACAAATTATTCAAAATTTTCTAAAAAAAAAAAAAAAAGGTGCAACAAGTAAAAGATATATCTTTATCCAGCTGAGAATTCTCGGTTTTATATTCATTGTACCCACTTTTACCAGCATTTGTGTATACAATGAATACATACCGTTACCGTTACAGGGATTTCTCTAGAAATATTAGAGTTTATTGGTTTATGTATTTGCTTATTGTATTGTATATTGCTGTTTCTGTTTCATTCTTTTATTTATTGCGGCCTCCTCCAATATTTGGGAATTATCAATGTGCATTACCAGAAATTTCAGAATGTTTATCACTAGACAAGGTCTTAAAAATATTGAAATATGCAATTATATGCAACTTTTGTAAAAATATTCATAACAATGCCCAAATATGCAATATATGCAATTATTAATTAGCATTAATTAACTCTAATCAATGTAATTCGTCCAGAAAATTGATTTTATTTAAAGATATGCAAAAATTAAAATATATTCACTTTGCATATAATCCGCTCTCTAATCATAATTATAGAAAAAATTCAGTGCATAATGTATATATCTACAAATTTATGTAGATAATCCTAAAGCCTTTTTTACCATTACAGATGTTAGGGCTAGGTGTTGGGTTATTCTTTAAATTGTCTTTTTCATATTTCCTTTCATTTTTTTTTTTTCTCTCAACAAGGAATGTTCACAAATTACATAATTAATAATAGAGGAACAAAGAATCAAAATTAGCAGTTTTTCTATAATATACCCATTTCCTTTATTGTTTACTGTATAACTATAATAATAAATGCATTATCATAAAACTATAACTGAGATAAACAATTATCTAATATGCAAAAATGATTTTTTTGGCTTTGGTATCTCGTTTTCGGTGGTGTAACAACGGCACCCATCCAACTACTGCCCGCAGGCAGTGCTGCTTAACTTGCATTATCGAGTGAACCGGCTTCAGCGCTATATATTTAGGAATGCTCTTAAAATTTAATTATTTATTGTAATCGATATATAATTAAAAATACACATGCACCTTAAGGTGAATTATATGCAAAGAAAGTGGAGATACTTCATTTCAAAAATTGTGAAATAATTTGGAATATATTGGAATATTATCGAAAATAAATTCAATATTTCACTATCTATGTACATAAAAAAAAAACATTATTTGTCACATAAACGCAATATTTTTCTTTGTGGAGCAGGACCTATATCATTTTGTTTTTTATCAAAGATATTTTGTGAAATACTGATATGAGTTCGTTACTTATAATTGGACAGCGTTACTAATTACAAACTGCATGCAGTTATTAAGTTCAAATTTATATTCTGCAATCATTTATCTATAATTTTCTACGTAGCAATTAATTAATTTTACTATTTCATTTTAGACTCGCTGTTGTTATAAATTTTGTTGCTTCAATCTATCTGTCTAAGTAGTTAAATTTTGAAAGTTCTAATTAGCGGAAAATGTCTGCTAATTATTTCAAAATTTGTTTCCATGTATATTGCTAATGAATCACTAACTAAGTGCATGCATCGTTGGTTAAAAGTTGAAGTGTGTTCAACTTGGTTGAATAATTATAAAAATGTTAATTAAAATAGTTGCTAGAAACGTAACAGACACGCAATTTCTAAACTGGACCTTTCAATTAAAAACAGTAATAAAATTATGAAAACTGATTATTATTAAACCAGTGTAACTTATAATCGATAAAACTTGTTTGGATGGCCTTCTTCTCTTACACTAAATTTGAGTTGAACTAGGCAATAATTAATTCCTTAATTCTTTTTCGATGAAGACAAATTCATTTAATATAGAATAGACAATTAGTTGTTGCATTATATCTGGAACAGTATTGTGTATACAGCGTGGTCCATCGGTCTGTATTTTTTATTTTATACGATTATTATAATTATTACTAAATTTTTTTCAGACAAAGTTTATTTTACATGTATCTGCAGTATTAAGTTTTTCTACCGGGTGTTACCCTTTTCGCGCAATGGTATGCAACTCAGTATTTTTAAATGGAACAGCCCATATATTTTTGCAAAATTTTAAAGATCTTATGTTTCTCTTTAAATAAGTTCTTATTCATTATAGTCCTAAAATGATCAGTACAGAAACTATTCACGTTTTTATGATTCAACAATCACACAGAAAATATGCCGTAAACTTTGGCGTAAACAATGATAAATAAATTTTAAAACTGAATTTTAAAGATCAAGGTATAGATTAACCTCCTATTATGGACATTAGCAAAATTACGCAACTTAGAAAATTGACAAAATTTAATAAAATGAAAGTGGTGCGTTTTTTTTTTTTTTTTTTCGCCAGTGTATTATATTTACGCGATACATTTGTGTTCAACATACGTTTGTTATTGTCAGTTAAAACTTATTTCACCTTCACTTTCGCGTAAAACCCTGTTTTCTACTAAATTTTTTGAGTATAAGTGATACATGTCAAGCGTCTGTAAGCTGCACAAAACTTTTAATGATCATCTGGAACAAAATTAGGGCAAAAAAACGGGGAAAAAACCTAAAATTGTAAAAAAAATCTAAATCCTGGCCGTAAAAACAAATCAGGGGCATTATGTGTTTGATTTCCCTTCATTTTAAAGCAAAATGAACCAGTTGCACATAAAGAAAGGCGAGTTACAAAATTGTGTTGTACTGTATAATTGATTAAAATTAACTTATTTGGAATGCAAAGCTTCTGTTTGTTTTCTAGAACAAAAGAAAATATTTATAAAATGAATAAGAACAATTCTCACAAAATTAATAATACAGATAGAAATAACACCAGGGAATCAACATGAATCATAGAAAAATGTGTGAGTTAACTTGAACTTGATTGGCTCTTCATTTAAAATATTTTGCGTGCTGAAATGACGCATGCGCTCCATGCTCACCTTTAGTTTTACATGCTGGTCGCAGTTTTTGGCTGTTGCTCTCATTACTTCAGCTATCTTCTCTTTCGAGCATAAAATATTGTCACCAACCGTCAAATCTCGGCCTTGCAAGGATGTTAGTGGAGGAGAAACCTCAAAAGTAAAGTTAATAGTAGCGACAGTTTCAGTCGGCTGTGAGAATCGAACTCGGGATATCATGTTCTCCAATGCGATGCGTTACGACGGAGCTATTTACCCGACTTCAATATTTGAGGTTAAAATCCTGCAACAAATTCTGGTTAAGGTGTAAAGACATTCAGCACATTTTCACAGAAATTCGTTTTGCGAGCAACCTGTATAACGTATAAGATATCTTTGTTAATATTCTGCTGGAATACTAGGTGTCAGAGTGGCGAACATAATTCATTCTGACGCGTTAGTCCTGCGCGCGATATGAAATCAGACAGGAGCGCTACAGGGCCGGCTTTAAGAAAATTACAGCTGCAGAGATTTAGGTGCTTTGATGTTGGTGCATTTTTTATCAAAACCCGAAACATAAACTCGTGTCTGTAATAAAAAATTAATGAGTTTATCTAATTAATGTATGTGTGAAATGATAAAATGTAAAGTGTTTTTAATTTGACGATTTAATAGTTTTATGTTTTGTTTACTAGCTGCTTTACGTTGTCATTAATTTGATCTGTTATTTTTTAATAAATTATGTTATGTTGTTTGTAAACAAGTTTTTTTGTTTCTCTAATTGAGGGAACTTAATGTGTTTATATATTATTACATTACATAAATTCAAATTGTTTTCTTTTTACTATGTTGCATTGTTTTGATACATAAAAAGTTTGTTTTTGTAGAAAGTAAATATTGAACATATATTTTATAAATTAATATTTATGTAATTGGGCGTAATGGATTTCATCACTTTACATTTAAAAGAAAAACAAACAAGAATACACGAACAAATAGTACTGATAAAAGAGATTATACACCACTTTCCGTTTAATTTCTTTATTTATCTACAAAAAAAATTGAATAAATTTTAAATAAAGATACTTGTTTTACTATTAACTGGTTTCTAATTGTGAAACCATTACTTTTTTTATTGACGTCTATTTAAAATTCCACAAATACGAATACATGCTCTGGCCCTTTCGTGGATAATGAATAAAGATATACATACTACATTTAGTGTTATTTTTTGCGAATTAAATTAGAATTTTTGATTGTATATTATTATTTCTTAAATAACCAAAAACTAACCGGTTCAGGCAAAATAAAATAACAAAAATATTATTAGGTTAGACCTTTTCATACAAATTTATATAGTACGTCGATGTAACTTAACTTAAGACGTTCTTATTAACATGAAACTTATTTATTTTATACATGTGTACATTTAAATAATAATAAATAATCATGTCATCTTTTAACATAAAATTAAAATATACTACAAACAGATGGCGTCACAATTTCTATACCGCGAAAATTTACTAAGTCTCTGATGGCCGTTTGCACCGGCTCCACTTAAATACTCCCCTTAACTAAGCGTTGTTTAATTTTTAAGTTGCGCTTAGATTAAATGGTTTGCATGAACTTAATGTAATTGAAATTTAGCTAAGGGTACTTTAGAAGAAATTGTAGTTATTTTTCGTCTCCTGGTTGGTATTTGTTCAGTAACTTCTATGTCAAATGCTGTACATCGTCACCCTAATTAGAAAACCTCACAACTCAAAAAAGTAAATTTTACAGGAGAAACAACAAACGATTCCTGTACGGAATTAACACGCTATTATTATCAAAATAAAACAGTTTGTATAATTCATATTTTCAATTTGTCGACAATAGCCAAAATTAATTTAAATATTACATTAAATAACATTAAGTTACGAGTTTTTATCAAAAATTACATTATAGATACTAGATTTTCACTATTCGTCCAAAACTTAATAGGTACATGAAGCAAAATGTTTATTAACATTTTATTTATAGGTAAATCTGTATTAACAATATATTTCTTATATTTAGACGGTTCCAGTTATCTGTAATCTTAAGTTCATAAAATATATTCCCATCTGAACTGTACTTTACTGCACGAATGTCTGTTACCACTGCGTCGCCAACTTTCTTTCCAGGTCTTAAAGATGCGAAAACTGAATTTAAATCGTTAAAATATTGGTATTCCAAATAGTGAACAGCATAAGATTTTGTGTTCATCTGGCTTTTGCACATATATTTATGTAGTCAGCTGGAATGTTAATATTCATTTATAATTATTTAGATACTTAAAATTATATACATAAACTCTAAATCTTATTCTATATTTGCTAATATAAGAAAACGCACTATTTTTGTTATGCGAACTCGTCTAAAAAACTTAATTCATGAAACGAATTAAAATACCCAGCCCTATCATATATTTTCCGCGGAATTCCATTTTGAATTAATTCTAATTCATCCAAATTATTATCTTGTATTATATCACATTCAAAATTCATTTTTATTTTATGTTTGACAGCTTACATATATATTTACCTGAACAAAATGTATTTATATTTTAAGGGAAACCGGTGCAAACGGCCATTAGAGATGTACATTTGGTGACAATAATATTTAAATGTCCGATTCTATATAATATGATACACCTATCGCATTTAATTAATAAAACAAATTGTTTATTACAACATAAATAACAAAATTATCACATGAAACATGTATATACGCAAAAACTATGCGTTCATTAATCATTTTACATTATTTTGTGCCCATCATACTGTCGAAATAAAACTAATACTTCTTTTCTGACCTGTACATGTGAACATGTGGATGGATGGAGTTAACGCATTCCTTCTGAGGACACATCAGCTTGTTGGTCTAATATACACTGATAAAAATGTTTTTTTTTTTTAACAAACAGAGTCCTCTTAAATGAAGAGAAAAATTGTTTGAATAGTGCCAATCCGATTTCGTTTTCATTGAAAACTTTTGTAGGTTTCATAAATATTCTTGTATGAAAATAAAATTAGTTTTGAAGGAACATATCAAAGTAATCAACTGAGACTCATTATGGAGCCGAAATAGTTTAAATAAAAGTATAGTTTTAATTCAAAATGATATCGTTTTAAATAAAAACGATTTTTTTTTAATTTAAGTGATTTCTTTTTTATTATTTAAAAAAAATATTTTTTATATATTGATTTTCTTTCAATGCCGAAGAAAGAAGAATAATAAAGTTTCTATTCAAAATTAATACTCTTTTGAATTGAACCTAATCATTTTGTAAGAAATAATGCATACAAAATAAAAATCTAAAAATTTTCTTGAACCAAGAAATTATTTTTATGACTATAGAGATTGAAATTTTGATAAGCGGCAAATCGGTTTATCGAGTCAGAAATGGCCTCGGTATAAATCGATTAATTAAAAAAAAAAAATAGTAATCATTTTAAAATCTATGCCCATAATTATTTCTGCGCAATATGTTTCAAATAATCAATTATAAATTGTTTTGTGAAACTTTGACGAATCCGTTTATGAAATTTTTAATGTACTACAAAAAAAGATTTAAAAAAAATAAATAGAAAAATTAGCTGAAATTCAATGTCTTCAAAAATGATTGATTGATATTTTAAATATAACGGCTGCTACCACGAGCTCTGTTTTTGGGTGTTCTAAGAGAAGTGTTGATGCTGTACAATTTTCTAAAATTAATTTATAATAAAATGCTTCGAATTAAAATTTCAGAAATATATATTATCTACCACTTTTATTTGAAGTATTGTTTTATAAAATAATCTAGAAAATTGTAAAGCATTGAAACACTTCTCTTACAATACCCAAAAACAGAGCTCGTAGGGCCAGCCAGAAAGACCAACATTCAGAAAAAACGTTTTCTACAACTGGTTTAATTTCGGCATAATCCGATCACGATTAGATCATTAAAATCAGTCAAACAATAATTAAATGTTATTTTTCTTGAACGGATAAAAATAGGTTTATTCTTATAATCACGAAATGAAAGAACTACTTGTACAAGAAAACGAAAAGAAAAAAGAAGACTCCATTGACCAAGATGGTTTAGAATTGTTCTAAACTACACAATTGTTAGTATACAGGTGTCCCAGACCGCCCGTAACACCGTGTTTATCGTTTTCGGTTTTGGGTTTATTATCAATGTGTTTTTGGTTTTAGATTTAAAATTTATCTTAGAACACTAAAATTGTCATATTTACAATCTGTTTCACGGTTCTAAACCCCCAAAAAGATGGTGCGATCACAGCGCCATCTGTCCTCAGGAGAAAAAAAAATGTTCCAAATAAATACTTCAGATTTTTATGAATAGAATCTAAATCTGCAATAAAAAATAGGGGTTCCGATTTGAAATCTCAAAATTTCATATCGTTTAGTTTCAATTTTTTAGCACCTGCATTATAAAAGGGTATTACCGGTAAATTTAAAATCCATAGTCCTATATATGCTTCATAATGATTGTAAATAAACCTTGTCATATCATGAAAACAGAGAATTGCTAGACACTTAAATTTTAGTCTAAATGAGTAAGCTACATAATTTATTTTAAAATAGGTAATACTAAATAATATTTATTGTGTGCCTCTTATTGCGAACAGCTAGACTGAAAATAGAGCAAAGAAAAGAGAAAAAGGAAACACTCTGTTGTTGTATTCTAAACAAACATTTTTTCTTGAACCGAACAAAATGACAACAGAAACTCTACTCTCCTCTAACCCCAATTCTCAATCGTATTTAATTTGTTTGCTGTTTGGACTCAACAACCCTTTGTATTTATCGCAAGGCGTCGGGCGTCGGGTTTATTTGACTTTTAAATGAGCCTGAGTCAGAGCAGCGCAGCCAGGCTTAGCCATTGGCATCTCGAGGGAAAAGAGGAGTCACTTGACTCACTGTATCCACGTGTGTCCGCGAAGAAACACGAAGAATACTTCTACGCCGACGGAATCATAATGCGTGGAGGAAATTATAATTTATATTCGTTGCTTATCGGCTTGTCGAATATGGCTGAAATAACGTGTGTGTTGGAGTAAATTAAGTAGGAAATATGGTTTTTATTTCCTTTCATTTTGTTTGCTGGTAATGAAATATTTTAATGGACTGGAACCGGTTTTATAGGGTATACAACTGCTAATTGAATACTATCAATTAAAATCAAACAGCCTAAGTCTTATCTACGTATTTCGAGAACTAAGTTCTCGCCCTCAGTAGAACGAAGAGAGATCAATGAAGATTACACAACTTTAACCAAGTCAGTGGTCAAGCTCAAGATCGCAATTATTTATTTTTTTCTCCCGGGCATATTCAGAATAATGAATTGTTTTCTGCAATATAGGAAATAAAATGGGGTAAATAGTTCCACTGTAACGCATCGGACTGTGGACTGTGAGATGCTCGGTTCGAATCCCACAGCCGACAGGTGCCTTTATAACTTTACGAATACGATTTTATTGTTTTTCACGATGACTTGCTCGAGAATTCGTGCGATAATAAAACCACGTGGTTAGGTTAAATTCAAGACTTGTTGAATGACAAGGGTAGCAAAATTTATCTGTATTCATACAATAATCTTACAGTTTCGTCCTGAAATAATTGGAATTCATGTATATTAACTTACCATGAAAAGTTATTTTAATTTCATTTAAATAATTTTCTAAACAATAAAATAGAACATTTATGTGACCATAGTTATTTACAATCCCTACTGTTTGAGATCCACAACAGCTTAACAATGACGTCACAAAATTTTAAAAAATCATTGGGGATTAATGAATAACTGAGACTTGCTTAAAAGTGTAGATAGTCTTCAATTTAGATACAGTTTCATATAAAACAAATTTAATGGTGAAGGATCACATTTATTTGCAGAGGCCCACAGGGCCGAGGAAAATAAACCATGTGACATGACACCCATGATGTTGCCAACCTCGAACATTGAAGTTATGGTAAATAACACTCAAAATATATGTGTTTTGTCCTCAATTTCTTCATTGGAATTAATTAGTTAATTCTTTTTGGTTTTTGCACCTGTTGTTTCATTCTACGTATAAATTTACTACAATATATCATATATCTGTCAAAATTATCTTACTTGTACAATAATTATTTTACGGTTGCTAACACTGCGTTGCTCAAAATCGTCGTATAATGGGTTACTTTAGTGACGATTTCCGAGCTTTTAATGACGATTATTGAGCACTGCCGATTTCAAATAAAACATTTAAATACGTACAACAATTTATAGAGTACATTCCAAGAATTCAGCAATACTATAGAAACAATTGTTTTGTAACATTTCCTTAATTGTTTGTTTTTAGATTTTGATTGGTTCATTTCTTATCTTCATATCAAGCTTGTTGAACAACAGTGACCCCCAATAATCGATATAGTTTTTTGTCGTATTTACTCGTAACTAGCTTAGTAATAATGTTATCTTTATATCTTGTTTCGTTTCTCAGAATATGACGAATGATGAATATTTATAGATATTCTTTTTCACACAAAGCAGACAATTATAACATTATATTATGTTTTTTATTTAACGATTCGTAGTTAGAGAAATAGACGTCAGGACGATGTGAAAGTCATGCGTCAGGATAGGTGTAGAGTAGATTGATTGCTGGTTGAATATGTTTATGAGTTCGTGTTACCACACTTAGCGGAATATAGCGTGATGTTATATATGTTTACACATGATAAATTAATGTAATAAGTGTTTAAACGACTATGAACATCAATAAAGTCAATAGCCGCCCATATAACTATGATTCTCTTTTCTGTATAATAATTTATGTATCAAAGCACTGAAGTTCAATTTTTTATCACGCATATGGAATTTAGTTGCCGAGGCCCGTAGGGCCGAGGAAAATAAACCATGTGAGTGATAAAAAGGAACTTCAGTGCCGAGGTACATATTAAGTTTTATTTGAAATTTAAAATTCGAAAAAACTGTAAAAAAATTACAATATAGGTTAAGTTTATACATCTTTCAGTTGTCAATGGAGGGTTATACAGAAGCAAATTTTCGTGCTGCCATCTACTGATGTTTTCATTGAACTACGATGAAATTCACGTGGGCGAAACACAAACAAAACGCTGTCAAAATGACAGTTCTTAAAATGATGCTAAATATTAAAAATAAAGTGTGTGTATAGTTTGTGTAATAGTGACTCCTTTTATTACTATAAAGAATATGTGGCCAGTGTTAAATTTATTAAGTTTCCTAAATAATAAATTTCAAAAATAAAAACATGACCTTGTTAAAACATCATATCAAACGTCAAAATATGGATGTTTGTGTTATGAACTCAACTTTTACCTCATCTTTCTCTTTCTTACCTGTGACGTCAAAATCATAACCCTCCACACTCAAAATTACGTGTTTTGTCCTCAATTTCGTCATCGGAATTAATTAGTTAATTCTTCTTGCAAATTTTGTTTCATGTTACGTCAAAATTTACTATAGTACGTCAATATATCTGCCAAAATTATCCTAATTATACAATAATTATTTAACACTGGGTTGCTCAAAGTCGTCGTATAATGGGTTACTTTAGTGACGATTTCTGAGCTTTTAATGACGATTTTTGAGCACTTTAGTGCCGATTTCAAATAAAGTATGTTTATCTTTGTATTATTTTATGTTACCGGTCGCCCACTTCGATTCCAAAATGTTAGTAAAAGGAAACCACAGGCGGTAATTATGTTGTGCTGAAAATTTCAGATTCCATCTTACGTAAAATAATTAAAAATGTTTATTTAAAGAACCAAATGTATTTACTTAGCGTGGATACGGTAGCGAATAATTAATTTTTAATTATAAAATACAAAGTGTCAATTTTCAAGATTTTAATCTGTAACTTAAAACTTCACAATTATTAAGGTATAATAAAATCGATACTTATTTATGTATAAATGACCAGCCGAAGCTTAACGAAATTAATTATTAAAATTTCATCCATCACAGTTCAATGACATTAAATTTATTATTAAAATAATGTTGAAATTAATGCACATCCATTATGCCGTAACAATTAGCTTACTATTTATTATTAAACAGAAAAATAACACGGCATTCATTTCGAGTGTGACACTTAGCTTTCGCAGATCTCGGTATGTTATACAGGCTGTTTCCTTTAAAACAACCAGCGCTATTTTGGGCGAACTAATAACTTTAGAGAAAAATGTTATGTACAAAAAATGACAAGGAAAAAGAGCCCTATTTAATAGAAATAACAAATAGAAAATTGAACCAATGGTTCTCAAACGATAGAATAAAATTATATTTTTTAAAATAGTAACCTATATATATTTTTAGTCCATTAGATAGAGATTTTTTTCTGATTTCAACGATATAAATATGATATGAGGTTATATAACAATTATTTTGAGAAAAATGGTATTCAAAATCAGAAATAATTTTACAATATTGAAATAGGCTGTGCAATAAACATCTATTAATACTATTATTGCCTAGGTCGCAACCTTATTATTATCTAAAATAACGTGTTTTATTAAGAAATTAATAATAATAAATGAACTACACAACGAAGAAATACCAGAAAATACTAGTAATAACATACAAAGAAAAACATATGATGGAAATTATTTACGATTTATGTAACTATAGGTATTTTTTCACTTAAAAGTATAATTTTTTTTATAATTTGTGTTCAGAAACACTTCCTTTATTTTGAAGACAAAGTTCAATTCTTCTTCTCAATTCGGAAAGTGTAGCACATCTAATAGATTGAGCATTTTAGTCTCTAATTGCTTGACGAATGTTATTATGAAATGACCCAACAGTAGGCCTGTTCGATATCTTATTTTAATATCAATGTATCGATATACCGACATATCGATGTACCAATATATCGATGTATCGATATATCTATGTATCGATGTATCAATATAAGTGTGACGATGTTTACTATGCTTAATCTGGTTTTGGAATATACTGGTACAGAGTGTTACATCGATATCTCGATATTTTTTGTGTTGAATATCGTTATTCGATATATCGATGTATCGATATAATATCGATATAAATGCACAGCCCTACACAACAGTTTGAGCATTTCGAAAAATTGTTCTCAATAATTTACGAGTGGATTGCACTTTTTGGGGATAAAGCCGTGAAAACCCTTGTTTTGTTGAATTTAAATTTCTTCCACACTCTCCATACATATAACAGTAAGATTAAAATTTGTTAATGCTTGCAACTGCAAAGCCATTATTTATTAATAAGTAATTAAACAATTACAAAAACAAACACTTATTAACGTAAGTAACAAAACTAACTGTCACCTGTATCATTTGATTGCATTTGTTTATTGCATAGCCTATTTCAATATTGTAAAATTATTTCTGATTTTTAATACCATTTTTCTCAAAATAATTGTTATACAATCTAATATCATACTTACATCGTTGAAATCAGATAAAAATTCTCTATCTAATGGACTAAAAATTTATATAGGTTTCTATTTAAAAAAAATAATTATTCTATCGTTTGAGAAACACTGGTTTAATTTCCTATTTGTTATCTCTATTAAATAGGACCCTTTTCCTGGTCATTTTTTGTATATAACATTTTTCTCTAAAGTCGATTAGTTCACCCAAAAAAGCGTTAGTTGTTTTAAAGGAAACCTTGTATATATTTCGAGTGCATAAATAAATAATAATTTCTGAACAATATATATTTTTTAACATGGATGACTTAAACCCGTTTTACATTTACATTACACAATATGTTGAACAAGATATTGAACAATTTTTGGAACAATCTAAATTGCGTAGTATCATACAGCAAATTGTGTGAAAAATTGAATTGCTTCGTAAATCGTGAGGAAAAATAGAACGTGTTCTATTTCGCAGACAATTTATTTGCGGGCATGCCCACGAAGGCACCTTGTGTTTCGCACAGTGCCGTCAAACTTACATCTAGACTTCTTGTACTTCCTTGTATTCTTGTCGCGAACATGAAATCTATGTAGGTATTACGATACCAAATAACGCAGAGTTACAGCAAGTCTAAAAAATTTGGTAATAGTACATTTAAAGGCGGCTAGTTTTAAATGTTACTAACCTTTTTTATGTTGACACAGATACGCGGAATTATGTATCTTGTTTTCTGATGTAGTGTTCTATTAATTTTAATAATTCTTCAAAGTTGCATTGTCCATCCGTAAATAATTTTTTTGTGCAACCGGACGCGAAATAGACCGAGAAATTGAATAAGCGGTTTCAACTGCTAAGGTTATATGCCGTCTCGGTACCTCGTTTTCGATGGTGTGACAACGGCACACAGTGTTCGCTGGCATGGGTTTTCGCAAAGTGGTCACCCATCTAACTACTGACCGCGGGCAGTGCTGCTTAATGTATGTTATCGAGTGAACCGGCTTCAACGCTACCTCCCATGGCCGTTACCAACTAAAAATTATTACTATACTTAATATTTTATGGATACTAAATTTGTTAAGGGAAATAAAAATTCGATAGTGAGTTTTTAACAGATAACTCCATAGAATACGATTGTATTATTTTCACGATGATGTGTAATTTTTCCGTCCACGATAACTCAAAATCTAATTATAATATCGTTTTCAGATTTCACTTTTAGAATGATTAGATTTTGTAAGCAGTCCACAAACCACAAATCGTAATTAACTTGAAGTCCTATCCGGTTTCCAGGGGCGTCCATTTCCTATTTTTTTTTGTTTTTCATTGGCAAATTTTTTCAATAGTTCTTTTTTTCCACTAATTTCTTTTTCATTTCAATAGTTTTCAGTATTTTGAAGTTGGACATCCGTTCGAACAAATTCGAAAATTTGAATATTCAACTGTCAAAAGCAGCTCTATAGTGTAGCACGGCGGGCGAGACTGAAACTTAGGGGTTGACAAATAAAACACACACACTTTTAAAATGATAAAAAATGGTATTTAATAAAATGATAAAACGGTGAATTTAACAATTTACAAACAAATACAAATATTAACAACGACGACAACGTATGAATATGCTTAAAAGTTTCAATTACCAAAACATATTTATTAACGAATTTACATTAAATTTCTACATTTTCGTAGAGCACTGCAGACGTGCAAAGACGTCTGCTCTGTTTAAAAACCAACAACTTACTCCCTTCTTGTGCTAGCTCAAACATATGCATCTACCCCATAAGCGGGTACGCGGGGCAGGGAAGAAAACGTTTCCCACAGAACTAGCACAAAAATTCCTTAAAAACTAAAACCTAATATAGGGTTACCAGACCTCTCCATAAACCTGTCAACCCCAGATGGCGTCTCAAGCCGATATTTCAGAATATTTGCCGCGATAAACTCAAATGACGATTTCTGATAACTGAAAATTCTAACACACATGTGTGGTAATAAATTAAACTCAAGAACTCCTGTCAAGGCGATTTTCGATGCGTCCCAACGCAGTTTGAAACTTGATATTTTAAAATCGTTTTGACAGTAAAAACAATAAATCGAATTCTGAATGTTCGCCTTGTTACAATAGGTAAGCTCGCTTCGCTCGCACTTTTAATAAACAAACCCTAAGAATACACAATTACCGCTCAGCACAGTACACATTTTTAATGAAAAATTTTTAGAAAAGAGGAGGACCAATTGCTGAGAGTATCTCCGTGCCATTGTCCATATTAAATTTTAAGTGTATTGTGATTTATTACAAAAAAAATGTAAAAAAAATTGAGCAGAGAATAAATAGAGTGGAAAAATTGGTCACTTCAAAAAGTGAAGTATAAATTATGGAATGGATAAAATTTAATGGAAAAAGTGTCTCACTACCAAAGTGCATTATTTTTGTGTTCAAAGGCAGTCTCAAAAAATATGTCTATTAAAAATTTTTACGTTATTTTATTCAAGAAATGTCTTCTAAGTTCGCCCTTTCTGACAAAAATAACTTCCGACGTCCCTGCCGGTTTCTCTTAAATAGCAAATAATTAATTTGACATATAAAATAGCAACGTGGTCCATATTAAATTTTAAATGTATTGTGATTTATTACAAAAAATATGTAAAAAAAATTGAGCAGAGAATAAATAGAGTGGAAAAATTGGTCACTTCAAAAAGTGAAGTATAAATTATGGAATGGATAAAATTTAATGGAAAAACTGTGTCACTACCAAAGTGCATTATTTTTGTGTTCAAAAGCAGTCTCAAAAAATATGTCTATTTAAAATTTTTACGTTATTTTATTCAAGAAATGTCTTCTAAGTTCGCCCCCTCTGACAAAAATAACTTCCGACGTCCCTGCCGGTTTCTCTTAAATAGCAAATAATTAATTTGACATAAAATAGCAACGTGGTAACGCAGTGGCCGGTGGATCTTTAGAGCCTCAAATGGATTATCAGCGACTTGTTTTCTATAAAATTCGCAACAGATCAAAAATTACTTCTTTGATGAATCATTCTTCACGCGTAAAAATATATTGAACGCCGAGATTTTCTTTAAGCAGAATGCCACACCCATCGTTGAATAAATAATTGATTTACGGTAAATTTTAAACTGGTTAACGTATATCACGTCAAAATGTATATTTATACCGTGATAATCTCTAAGCAGAGTGTCCAATTTAAACATAAGTAAATGGCTTTGTTATATATTATTACAACTGCTTCAGCATTTAGAGAAATGATTTAAAATGTTAAACATTCGGCGAGAGCGTATGATATTTTTCATTAAAATTCTGATCAAATTAAGGATGTTTCAGTGTATCGAGATTCCCCCTCCTCTCTGTACCTCTATATCTCTGCGAATGTGATACTGATTGCTATTTGATCAGAAATAGCTATATATTGGACGTCTAATTTATTTTTCTTCAATTCTATTTGGTCCGCATGATGTACTGGAATCACAAAAAAATCATGCGATATCTTTACCTACGGCAGAATTCTATTGCTACGAAATGTAATAAAAAATTCAATACTGTAATGTGAACTAGGACCAGAAATTGATTTGAAGGAAACGAGAAAACCTATTAGGTCAAAAAAATATATTTTTTTTCTGACGAATAAATGTAGGCTGACAACCCGATCACCGGCTGCGGGTTAACGTTGGCCACCCAAGGTCATAACAAATAGCGTTAACGTCGACTTACGTTTCAATTATACATTCCGAACCATAAGTTCATTAATGTAACACACGTAATATTCAGATGTATTATTGACGTAGCAAATATTTTTGTAGAATTTTTCTAATACAGAAATTAATTTTATTATTACTCGCATTGTTTAAATTTAAATATAGTGTAATTTATGGAAACTTATTTTGAACCTCAAACAAGTGACACTAGCGGCCTCCGAAGCCAAACCTCCCAAGGACGCATAGCGGTTTGTCGACCAATAAATCATCACGCCTATTATTATTCAATTCTTAAGCTGGATTTATAGTTTACATAACATTACATAGCATAACATAACATTGCATAGCATAACATAATAAATTTTGAAGGTTTTATAGTATGAAATTTTGTTATGTTTTCAAAGCATAAAAAGAAGAAGATTGTTTCAAAGAATGAGTGTTCAAGTGCGATATTTAATTTTGTTTTGACATTGATTTGTCCATATGCATGATATGCAGGTTAAAATTTGATCTTTTGCGAAATCGTACTTTTAGTTTAAAATGGATGATGCTATTGTAAAAGTAGCTACTGCACTATTGTGCATTTTTAGTTTCCCTTTAGTCTATTTTCTAAAAAAATATAATAAATGTATAGAAACACATAAACAAATGTCATTCATCATTCATTACAATGGGATCTTTCACCATTTTTTTTTTTATTTTATTTTATGAAACTTTATCCAAATTGAAGACTATCTACACTTTTAAAAAGTCTTAATTGTTATTCATTAAGCCACAATGATTTTTTTTAAATGTTGTGACGTCATAGTAGAGGTGTTGCTGGATCTAAAACAGTAGAGATTTAAATAATTTTTGTTACATAAATGTTCTATTTTATTGTAATAATAATAATAAAATAAGTAAAAAAATATATGACTACAATTATTTACAATCTGTACTGTTTTAGATCCAGCAACACCTCTACTATGATGACTTCGATGACTTCGTGTGGCTTTAGGAAGGGCCATACAAATTTTTTGTATTAAGATTTTTGACTCATAATTAACCAAAGAATCGTTCTACCTGAAGCTTATCAGTACTTTTCAGTGTGATCAGCTACCATATTCGATGTTAGTAATACTATTATTGCATTGAACTATATAATTTAAATTACCAAACAAAATATGAATGTAGAATCTCAAGAAAGCGATATAAAAGAAAATATTTTTATAAATCAATGAATTATTTATAGTTTACAAAAATTAAATATTAAAAATTTGAAGACGATATTGTGGCGTAGTTTTGGTAAAAGAAAGATAGACCTATTTGAATAGAAAGAGATAGATACAAATGTATCTGTTGTAAAATTAAATAAATAAATATATCACGCTTTTTACCCATTGCAGGTGTGACAATCTGCTTAAATAGATTTCGGTAAGTGATATATTTTTGCATATGAAGTGCGGTTACTAGCCGTCAAATCATAGCCCCAAAAGATGTTAGTGGAGGAGGAACTACAGGGATAAATTAAAAATGACAACTGTCGGAGTGTCGGTTGTGGGATTCAAACTGAGGATCTCACAATCCACAGTCCGATGCGTTACCACAGAGCGATTTACCACATAATTTGTTGAAATTTTACATATTGTATGTTCAGTGGTAGATAAATTTCTAAGCTATAGATTTATTAGAAACTCTTGAAATATATAAAAATATAAGACCACATGTGAATGTCCGAGTTAAAAATTCCTCCAAATATTCGAGATATTAAGTTATTCCCGGGAATAATCTCTATAACTTTTGTTTTCTTGATAAATGTCAGATGGTTAAG
Source organism: Poecilus cupreus (assembly GCA_963942605.1). NCBI lineage: Eukaryota > Metazoa > Arthropoda > Insecta > Coleoptera > Carabidae > Poecilus > Poecilus cupreus. The sequence continues at coordinate 5,005,150 of OZ012715.1, read as the reverse complement.
TTAGGTTAGCATGACAGTGGCATAGAACACAATTTAAGTGCGTTATCTAATTTTATTTTGAAATTGTGGATCCAAGAATAATCTAATTAAATGTAATTCGAGAGTTCGATGAATTAGAAAATAATACTCCATTTTCTTTCTTAAACTTGTTGCCTTTTGGTAATAACTCTGTGCGTTTACATCGATGTATCGATATTATATCGATATATCGAATAACGATATTCAGTAGAAAAAATATCGATATATCGATGTATCGATATATCAATATATCGATATATCAATATATCGTTATATCGATATAACAATATATCGATACATCGATATATCGATATATCAATATATCGATACATCGATATTATATCGATATTCAAAACAAGATATCGAACAGCCCTAGTAATAACCATTCAACCCCTAGGATCTTTCGTGACTATTGCCTCCCAACAAGTTCTCGAAATATTTGTCAAATTACTTTTATTTATTGTCACTCCTCATTATATTATTATTGAAAATCTCGTCATCAATTTTATTCAGGCTTTCTATAATTCCTTATTGTACAGGTGTGCAACTCGTGAAATAGATAACTTTCTGCACTTGTTGCACAATATACTATGATGTATTCGTAGTAGTCGATTTACTGGTCCCATTAAGAGATAACTGGATATTGCTGACCGAGCACGATTGACATAGAACTAATTTTAAAACAATTTTTAGAAAATTTAACAATATTTTCAATTTTAAAATTTAGAAATCTAGAAAATACTGTAAACTAAAATATATTTTAAAAATTATAAACGTAATATAAAAATGCCGGTCCTTTTGCGAGAAATATGATTTTACAGTGCAGGGCTCAACGTGTTAATATATTTTTAGAATTAAAAATTTATTGGCGATTGTATTGACATCAAGTGGCCGATATTGGAATTAATTGCCAGGAGGCGGAGTTCACCGCTTCAAAGACAAATTTTCACGTTACAAAATACCGGAGAGTGCGACTACTGCTAATAGCATCTATGCCAGGGGTTTCCAAAGTGTACGCCGCGAGGCACTCCTGCGAACTCGAGCCGATATAGTGGTCTGGAATATTATAAAATGAACATTTCGAAACGGCTTCGAGTCTAATGGAACTTTCTTTCTAGACTAGATCGTTCCCATAGCTTATAGAAAATATTTTTGAAAGATATAGAATATTGTCGAAGCATAAAGAATATTCCAGAGAAATATGAAACTTTCGTGAACTTTATAGAACTTTCTAGTAGATTTTATAGTATACTATCAGACATTCTCGAAGTTTCGCGAAAGGATTCGGATTACAGGTGTAGCTGTAATAAAATACAAATATTGCTCAAAAATCGATGTGGAGAGAGAAATGAGTGTTACTTTATTCCGAGTTTTGAGAAAATTTGTGGCGATTAGCAAGCTCACCCGTCTCATTACCTTACTTGTTGTTAAAAGTTTTCACCATTTATTTCATATTTTAGTTTGATTGATTTAATTTTTATAAATGTAACGATTAACTTAAGAGTTGTTTTCATTCCTATGCCTGATACATGTCATTGTACACATATTTCGACAAGAGCGCCAGGACAAAATACTAAACCTTTATGTGCGCCACGGAATAATAAAGTTTGAGAACCCCTTATTTATATTTTTTTATATAGTTATGATTAGAGAGCGGATTATATGCAAAGTGCATATATTTTAATTTTTGGCATATCTTCAAATAAAATCAATTTTCTGGACGAATTACTAACAATTAATGCTAATTACTAATTGCATATACATGGTGTAACAGCTAAACGAGCTACCTAGAATAACTCCTATGTTATTAAAGATACAATAAAATACTGTTAAACCATCTTATACAAGACAAAGGGGGACATTCAGTTAACGAAGAAAATATTTTTTTAAACCAGTGGTTCTCACGATACAACACAGTTATATTTTTTTAAATAAGATGCTGTATATTTTTCAGGTCCATTCGATAGAGTATTTTTTTCTGAATTCAACTATGTATTCGTTTTATACACTTACATAATAACAATATTGAGAAGAATGCGATTGAAATTTAAATAAATTTTATTTTTAAAGTTATTTTTCAGTAGGCTATAAAAAACAATGGAACAATACAACGAAACATAAATTAAATACATTTAATTATTTGTTAATAACTTTATAAATAGTCTTCTATCTGATTTCCATCTCTTTCTAAACATAATTCAAATCTTTTTAAAAACTGATTCAGAAGTAGCATTATTAATTTCTTCCGGTGTTCGAGTAGCACACGCATCTCTTACGCGATTCATTAAATTTTCTTTAGTTGTTACTGGTGTAGAGTAAACTTTATTTTTTAGGTATTTCCATAAAAAAAATCTAGAGGTGTTAGCTCTGGGGAACGGCCAGGCGATTTAAATGGCCCATTTGTAGCTATGCAGCGATCTTCGAACATATCTTGTAGCCGTTTATACACTGGTCGAGTATTGTGAGCCGGCGCTCCGTACTGTTGGAACCACATATTTTGTCTGTTATTAAGATATTCTAGATAATTTATTGTTTCGTTTTCTAAAAAATTTAAATAATGTGGCCCATTTAAATTTTCTTCATAAATATGGAGGCCAATAATTTTATTCCCCATTAATCCAACCCACACATTAAAACCCCATCTACGATGATAATTTTTAACTCGAAATGAATGTGGTTTGTATAAATCCCAGGCATATTAAGAAAAAAATAATCACACAACACAACACAACAATATCAATTTGCAACGATAGGAATTATACACTAAATTATTCAAATTGACAGATTGCAGATTTTGTTTTTCATAGCCTACTGAAAAATAATTTTAAAAATAAAATTTATTTAAATTTCAATCGCATTTTTCTCAATATTTTTATTATGTAAGGGTATAAAACGAATACATGGATGAATTCGGAAAAAAAATACTCTATCGAATGGGCCTAAAAAATATACAGTATCTTATTTGAAAAAATATAACTTTGTGTTGTAGCTTGAGAAACACTCGTTTAAAAAAATATTTTCTTCCATGACTGAATGTCTCCCTTCGGCCTGTATAAGATTGTCTTATAGTATTTTATTGTATCATTAATAACATAGAAGTTATTTGAGGTAGCTCGTTTAGCTGTTACACCCTGTATTGCATATTTGGGCATTCTTATGCATTTTATTACCAAAGTTTCATATAATTGCATATTTCAATATTTTTAAGACTTTGTCTAGTGGTAAATAATATGAAATTTCTGGTAATGCACATTAATATTGCCCAAATATTGGATGAGGTCGTAATAAATAGAAAATACAACGGAAAAAGCAATAAACAATAAAATAAGCAAATACATAAACCAATAAACTCTAATATTTCTAAGAAAAACCCTGTAACGGTAACGGTAGGTATTCATTGTATACAGGAGTGCTGATAAAAGTGGGCACAATGAATATAAAACCGAGAATTCTCAACCGGATTTTTCTTTTAAAAAAATTTGAAAAATTTGTATTGTATTTATGTAAATATGTCGTAATCTCATAATATTATGTTCAAATTTCTAGACTAGTTTATTATATTAGTAGTATATTTGTTAATTGTGAATCAGGATTAAGACTGTTGCAATCAAATGCATAGTGCATTCATTTATTCTTTTTATCTAATAAAATAAGATTTTTTTTGCATATTTTGCTGCATATGTTGTCATAGTGAGTGCAGAGTGCATATTTCCCAAAAATATTAGTGCATATAATGCGCATATAATCCAGGTCTCCGCTCTCAAGTTATGATTAATAATTATTTACGATTTTAGCACAATGTTTAGCTTCACTTAGTTATACTGTTGCTGTTGTCATGTTTGTCGATTAGTCAGAGGTATAAAGATAATATTTAGTAATTTACTAAGCCAATGAAAATATTTTCGTAGCAGAGCATTAACGCTGCATTAGGTATTTTCGCGAAGAATTGTCGATAAAGTAGAAGAATCCCTTCGTTGGTGCTTCGACATAACTCAATTTCGTATGGTACATCGTTTTACGTCGTTAGATACAATAATTCGATTTCCTGGCTGGGATAATGAAGTTGCGTGCCTAACCTCAAAATGTCGTCACTAGGTACACGTTTTTCAATATCTAAACGTACCACAAACATCCGTCTTTGGTATAAAACTCGTCCTTTTCCTTTAAACGTTTAAATGTTTAAACGCTAAACGCAGCGAAATGTAATTTAGTTTGTTGATGTTTCGCGTTACTGCACTGAATTTTCACTTGATTATAGCATTTCTGACCTATATTTACAATGTCTTAAATACAGCTCAGAGATTTTCGCATTTTCTTGAATATCTTCCGTGGAAATTTACATAAATTAATTTATATTGCTGTTCAGAACATCAACATCCAATGCTCAACTACAATGTAAGCAGAAATGATGGTGATGGTAGATAATGAAAGATGTTAAGATGTCAGTATTAATTAAATAAAAAAACATCCCCAAGACATAAAACTGTAAGAAAAATCTATTTACGTATTTCGAAAACTAAGTTATCCTCAGCAGAACGAACCGAGATCAATCAAGATCACACAACTTGTAAACCAAGCTAGTTGTCAAAATAGAATCGGATTAAATTTTTCTTTTAGTTTTAACGATTAAGAGTTATTCTTTTTATTTAATTAGTTCCAGCCGTTTAGTTCCAACGTTTTAAAATGTCATATATTACGCTTGCATTACACGTTGAAGTTTTTCTTATCAAGTGATTTTAGTTTTCTCTCTCGCACAATGACGTAAGTGTAAGAGAGGTAGATGAATCGAAAAAAGTAATATGCGGTACTTTTTCTTAAAATTTCCTTAAAAAATTGGTCGTACAATGCTTTTACCGCATTACCACCTAAGCGCTTATTTTGCAGTAGGCGAATGGAGGGTTATGATTTTGACGTTACAGACAAGAAAGAGAAAGATGAGGTAAAAGTTGAGATGGAAGTTCATAATACAAACATCCATGTTTTGACGTTTGAGATGGTGTTTTAACAAGGTTATGTTTTTATTTTTGAAGTTGATTATTTACGAAACTTAATAAATTAAACAGTGACCATATATTCTTTATAATAATAACGGGAGTCACTATTGCACAAGCTATACACACACTTTATTTTTGATATTTAGGATCATTTCAAGAACTGTCATTTTGACAGCGTTTTGTTTGTATTTCGTCCACGTGAATTTCATCGTAGTTCCATGAAAACCTCAATAGATGGCAGCACGAAAATTTGCTTCTCTATAACTCTGCATTAGCTATCAAATTAAAAAAATATCATCACGCATTTTACCCACTATGGGTGTGGCACTCTTCTTATGCAGATCTCGGTAGGTGATATATTTTTGCGTATGAAATGCGGTTACCAGCCGTCAAGTCATAGCCCCCAAAAGTTGATAGTGGAGGGGAAACCACAGGGGTAAATCTAAATTGGCAACTGTCGGCTGTGGGATCACAGATCAAATCACCTGAACAGAAAAACTTCATCGTGTAATGCCCGCTTTAGATGAAAATGAATTCCGGTTTTTTTTGACGTGTAATATTGCAGTAATATATAATAACTTAAAGCAGGGGTTCCCAAAGAGTGCGGCGCGGCGCCCCGGGGCGATGCAGACAGTAAATAGGGGCGCCGCGAGGCACTCCTGCCAACCCGGGCAGACATAGCGGTCTAAATTCTAAGAATATTGTTGAAAGAACATTTTGAAACGCCTTCGGAGCTAATGGAGCTTTCTATCTAGACTAGATAGCTTGTAGTACTTTTTAATTTATATAAAGATATGGAACATTATCGAAGTATATAGAATATTCCAGAAAAGTACGGAACTTTCGTGAAGTTTACAGAAATTTCTAGTAGACTTATATAGCATATCGAAGTTTCGAGTACGATCTATGTATGTATGATACATTTATTTTTTTTTTTTTATTACGAAGATGGGAGGCGGACTAACTACTATGGTCATATGCCGCCTCATGAGAGGATGATTGTGAATTTATGTAAACATCACAAACGACCATGCTCTTCAGTGGGATTCGAACCCACGACCTCTGGCGTGCTAGTTTTATTATTTTATTTATTGTCCTGTAAATTAGAAATTGTTTGCTAATTTAATCAACGTCATAGCTATAATCAGCGATGGTAACCACAAAAATTATCGGTTTTGGTTATGATTAAGGTTTCGGGTTTTGTACAACAATCGATTAAACTAAAATGATCTAAATATTGTATTATCTATGAAATAAATAATAATTACAATAAACTAAACTAACTGTTCAAGTTAAATAAAGCTACTTTGTTAAATAAATAATGTCGGATCTAACTAATTATACAACTCCTAATGAGTTTTCGTCCATGTTTGATCGTACACATGTCTAAACTTGTCTAAGCCTAAGAAAAAAATACGCTGGATGAATTATGGAAATTGTACTGATATACAATAAAGTTGATTATTTTAAAAAAACTCATTTACAATTTATATTTATCTAACAAGAAAACCTTTTGCGGTTAACGGTTAACTGAAAAATAAAAAGAAGGTTTTGCTTTCGGTTGCAGTTTTTTATCAGTTTCAAATTTCGGTTCAGGTTTCTGTTTCGGTTCTGACTTTTTTTCGGTATTTTTCAGTTTACCATCCTTGGCTCTAATAGTTTTCGAAATAGAAATGGTGGCAAAATAAAAATTATTAGTGGCGTTTTCTCCATGCAAGCAAGGTACGCAGTAGTTGCCTTTATATTTTATAATTTTTAATATATTTCAACAATATATTTATATATAATTTTTTATTTAGAATTTCAGTATTTCAAAACTTAAAAGCAAACATAAATACACAATTATGTTTAAAATTGCCTACCACACCGCTAATAATACGAGTACATTCAATGACATACGAACTATTAGGATCTTACCATGTTGTACTGGGATCCGGATACTCTATACTCGATTCCAGATCCGGATACTCGGATACCCGAGATCCGGATTTGAGATCCATTGAGATTGGAATATCCGTAATCCGGGTATTCGGATCATATCAAATCCGGATCCAATTGGTAGCTCTAGTTAAAAGCAGTTTTTAAAGTGCTTCTATGAAGAAAATGTACTATTAAAAATTAAGAAAGGACAGGATAGAAGTAAATTTTATTTATAAGGTATATTGCTGCATTAAATTTGCTATAAATAAATTTTGAAAGTAATAATAAGCCTTGTACTTTTGTAGAATGAACGACATTTGCGCAATAAAAAAAGTTGCTAGAAAAACACTTCGGTAGTTGAAGAAAAAGCTTTCATTGCAAGTGGTAGACCTGTTATTAACAACTATTAAAAATGCAATAAGATATTTACATTATTTTTCACAATTTTTTTTACCTACCATCTATTTGTCCTTTTGCCTTATTATAAAATCCACGAGACGCCACTGTCGATTATACAAACCCATCAAGAATCGCAAAGAATTTAACCCCTTCAAAGTAGCGTAGAACGGTAAAATAATATATTATACAAGTTCTCGTGGAAAACAAATATGTGCATGACAAAAATTTTGTCTATACCATAGTTTTAATAATGCAAAATGCATAGTTTCAGCGCTAAAAACTTCAATGTATTTTGCGCGAGCCAGGATTAAATTTGCTTTTATTAAAAGTGGCGGTACGAAGTCGTTGCTATGGCGACGCATAAATGGCTGTAATCTCATTATGACAAATATTAAGCTGGATGTGATAGAAATTGCTCATTCTGATTTTTGAAATATTATTTGCCTCAGTTGTTTATAGCTGCAATTAATTATATTTCCTTTTAAATGTTTCATAATATTAAGTGCAAACAAAAGAACAAAATAAATATTTTAATTCTGACTCATAAGTATGTAGGTAAATATTTTTAATATTCTGCCATGGAACTTTGTCACGGGCATATTTTCATAATTAAAATATGCTATGCAAGGTGGGTAATCATTAAATATTTATTTTGTGGTGGAAGGGATATTTTCCGTACAGCAAATACAAAATTAAATGAACTAAATGACGTTGGGGATTTCCCATAAAATTGAACGCATAGCTCATATCATAACATATTTGATTTCTACCATAATTGGCTTAACACGTGTATTCTGCGTCCTAGAAAAACGTGGCACTGAAAATTAGTTTTTCTGCCGTAACTTCTAAAACTATTTCAAATAAGAGAGATTGGAGCGAAATTTAATTAAATCGTATATTTACACATAAATTTATGTGTAAATTAGTTCAATTTATAAAATAATCTTTCGGTTTACAATTATAATGTTTGTAATGTGATTTCAATATTTAAATTTATTTTCCACATTTGTATAGTGATTTGAGGCGTAGCGTACTCATCACTTCTCGGCCATAATTAAAATAAAATATTATTGTTATATGAATTAAAGTTACTATATGTCGTACCTATATATTTATAGCAAAAAATTTAGAATTTCATAATAATAATTCCGTTTTCATTAGATACAATTTTAATAGTATATTATGATACAAGTGTATAAGTAAGCTTTTAAAGCACGTACGACGAGTTTAAGAGCACGACGCGAAGCGGAGTGCATTTAACGTCGCTAGTGCTTTAAAAGCACTTATACACGTGTGTCATACGCTATTTCTTATTATACCTGTATCATACTCTGGAAAAAACTGGAAAGCAACATTTTGATTTTGATTCATTTCATAATTTTGCGCGTGTGACGTATATCGTTTACATGGAGACTGGTTAGCATTTGTTGTTTACGTTTACAGTTTTGACAGATATTAATAGTAAATATCCTTGTTGTTGCTTAGCAACCTTTAATCTTGCGTTTATCTTGCGAGTATCTTTTCATTAAATGTACTTATTTTTCTTCTTACAAATAAATGATTCGCTTCTTTAGCTTTTGCATATGAACTTCATGATATATATATATATATATATATATATATATATATATATATATATATATATATATATATATATATATATATATATATATATATATATACAGGGTGTTTCATAACTTCGAGTACATACGTTAATGGTATATGTTGTTTGATATGCTGATTACGAATCTAAAATAATTTTTTTTTTAATTCGAAAAATTAAGGGTTGTTTACCTAAAACATTTTTTGTAGTACTGCACTGGATTCGCGTTCCTATTAAACACAAACAATGAAGTAGGTAATCAACAATTTAAATTACATAATACTATTAAAATAAACAAACAAAATTTAATTATTTTTAATGAAAGGATAATTATTAACATAATCATCTACCCAGTGGCAGTGGCAACGAAAAATTTTGGACTGGGAAACATGGAAAATAAGTTTGCGTTTTAAACAAAAATTCTTTTTGATTCGTAATCAGCATATCAAATAACATATACTATTAACGTATGTACCTGAAGTTATGAAACAACCTGTATTTCTTCTTAACTTCATTTCATGTTTTGTAAATTATTTAAAGTAGTAGTGAATACAAAAGTAAGAAAATTTGGTTCAGTATTTTTCGATAGAACTGTTTGGGTCAAATTGCTACCACCACTAGGAACTGTACAGAAGCACAAACATCATTCGATAAAACCACTAGATTTTTATAAAATTTAAAACAAGCTTTCACATTTAGAACAAAAGTAAACTGATAAAAATGTTTTCTTGGAACAAACAGGATTCCTCTGAAATGAAGAGAAAAATTGATTTGAATAGTGCCAATCCGATTTCGTTTTCATTGAAAACTTTTGTAGGTTTAATAAATTTTCTTGTAGGAAAATTAATTTAGTTTTGAAGGAACATATCAAAGTATTCAACTGAGACTCATCATGGGGATGAAGTAGTTTGAATAGGACTAGCTTTAATTAAATAAAACGACTTCTTATTCATTATTTTTAAAAACAAATTTTAAAATATATTCATTTTCTTTCACTGCAGAAAAAGAAGATAAATAAAATTTATATTCAAAATTAATATTTTTTTGAATTGACCCTAATCATTTTGTAAGAAATAAAATTTTCTTCAACGAATGCATACAAAAGAAAAACTGAAAATTTTCTTGAAACATGAAGTTATTTTTATGAGTGTATGCTTCAATACAAAGTTAGAGAAATACAAGTAAACTTATGATTGTGTGAAATTGGCTCTATTTATCTATTTATTTTAAATTATGAGAATTTTATACTCGTGTAAAAAAAGAAAGAATCCAGTTGTTTGAATTTTCAATTTACAAGCATTTGCAGCAACATTTTACGTCGAAGTATTGAAAGTTGAGAACTTTAAAGATATAAAAGCACAACGTAGAAAGTATTCAAGGTAGAAGTTTTCATTTTAAATATTTTACTATCTTCGAACACGCATTATTGAATAATAAAGATATTATTGACAGATAGTAGCAAATGGAATAATTGAATCTGTTACTTTATTTGCTTTCTGAATATTGGAAATATTTTCGAATTTAATTTTCCATAAGAGATTTTTTTACTAAATATTTTATAGAATAATAAAAGGTCTTTTTGTATGCTATATTTATTACTTGTCTATTTTTATTAGTTCTAAAAATATTGCTAAAGCTCTTTGGCATAAAATATAATTTTTTATTCTGGGGTCCTTTTGAGATTATGTGGAAGAGATTTTTTTTTAATCTACCTTCAAAGTACTTTGATAGACAGTTCATATTACGTTGTAGATTTCTAGAGCCTTTGTTGTATTTAAATAATTCTAATTTTTTTTGTATGAAATACGCTAAATGTGTTACAAAAATGTTATTAAAGAATACTATTTAAAGATGTTTACCAGACATAAAAGGAATTTAAATAATGCTTTATGCTTTTTGAATTGTTCTAATATTTATTTATATTTATAATAATGGTAACACATCGGACTGTGAATGAGAGATTCTTAATGGGTGCATAAACCATAAACGAAATATGACAAATTTTTTGTTTTAAATATTCTGTCTGCAGTAAGGCGATATAACGAATTGAACATATTGTGACGTCATGTGCATTCGCATTGATTCTATTGGCCAGAAATATGAAAAGTGAAAATCGCGCGTCTGCCGTGGCGCACAACGCCTATTGTGGGCTAAAATAGAATTACGAAATGTCATTTCATATGTTTTGTTTGTTGGTATTTAAGATTGTATTTGTTAGGTTTATTTTACTTGTTTTATAATTTCACCGTTTTATTGTGCTGTGTTGAAATTCTATTGAATAAAATTGTGTGTTGAGGTTAGGTTACATCACTACTAGCGCCGCTATTCTCAAACTTTCGTATGATGTTTACTCGAATATAAAGTAAAATACTCAACAGTTGCCAGAGGAATTTTATATTTATTTATATAAGTTTAATTGTTGTAAATTAAGACTTATAATATGTAAATATTATTTTTACATTAAAAAATGTATAATATCTACTATCATGAAAAATCGTTGTTTTAGTGCCACTGGACCAGTGACGTCACACAAACTTTAAAAAATCATATCTCTGGTAATATATGGAATTTTCACATCGGGTTATCAATGATCGTCATATATTCTAATAAGGTTTCATAAAAAAATAATAAAAAATTGGTATATGAGTCCATTCTACTGCTTGCTATACATAGAGTACCTAGATTGGGTAAAATGGCTTACTGCTATATTTATTACATTTATTCAAATTTGTGTCCTAAGTATCTAAAGCCTATTTTATGCAATCGTAAGTATGTTTCGAAAGATGGACATATTTACCGGTAGATTAAATGTCTGGGTAAATTTGCTATATTGATGTATGTATAATAATGGGTATGGATGAAGAAGCATGAACGACGTTTAACTGCTTGCCAATGAGATATTTGAGAGTAGTGTGTGGTTATAGTGTCCGGTGAGTGTCAGATTGAGAAGAATGTTGTTAAGAAAGTGAGAGTGAGTCAGTTGAGGTGGTTAGGTACGATTGATGGTTTGTTGCGAGAACGAATGACTCCGAGTGTGAAGAATAGACAAACATATTTGAATAGCGTGCTATGGATATGGTCGAGATTGATTGTAACTACGTTTACACGTACGTAAAAAATTATTTTGACTTGACTGAAAAGGCGACTTCTGAAAAGTAAAATTACTAGTATATTTACACATTAAGAACAAATCTGCTTTACTTTAGATTATTGACATGTCCTTCACTTGTCCGCATGTTGACAGCCAGTAATTTTTGTGGTTATGTTAAAATTATCGGGTAAATAATGTATTTAACAATCACAGTTTTTGGTAGGTACCTACAATATATAAATTGAGGAAATAACAGCAGAGCAAAGTCAAGGCAAAACCATTTTTGGCTATATGTGTAAACGTAGTCTGTGTTTCAGAGTTAGTGTTAGTGCTACCCAACTGTGTGGGATATAACGTAATGTTATGTATGTATAAGTTTCCATTGTATCTGCACAACTTTGTGCAGAACCATGTGGTTTTAAGTGAATACATTGTTACAGCCATACAAAATAACATTGTTTAATGCGAAGTTGTAAATTATTATGCCTAATTTTGAAGATCTTTGCTTGAAATTGTAGTCAAACCTACGGATTTAATTGCATGTTCGTTCTTTTGTATAGCATGTAGTAGGATGATCCTTATTTTGGTAAAGTCAAAATTTGTTGATTCCCAAAATTTCAGCACTTCAGAGTTATTTCGATAAAAATTAACGGAATGGCGCCAGTTTTTAACCTACGAAAAAAAGAAAGAGGTTTTTAAGTCGACGCGTATATATATATTTTTTTTTGTATGACCAGTGACCAATCATTTTTTTTTTACAGAGTTGTCCTACTTTGATGATTCTTTTTTTTATTGAATATGGTATTCCTAGAAATTGGTCCCATTTAAATTTGAAAAGAAATCCACACCTACCTGTTAACCGATGCTACCACGCATAACTTTGTACTAGGTTATCATATTTCGATGATTATTTTATACATCCCTTAAGAGTAGAAAATAGGTAACTACAAAAAAATTAAAAATTAAAACTTTTTAACAAAAAATTAAACCGGCAAAAAATACTAAAAAGCGAAAAATAAAATAAACCTTTTTGTCTTCGTAACTAAACTCCTAACCTAATGTGAGTAACTAATTTTGGGTCGGCGTTCTTAGGGCCCTGTTATGTAACATACCTGTTAATTTTTAACGGCATGTGAAAAAATTTAATCAATGATAATAGACGTCACTGAATAAAAAATGAAAAATCCATTTTACACATATATTTTTATTGGTTAAAATTTTTAACAGGCCGTTAAAAATTAACAGATAAGTTACAGAATAGGCCCATTGATTGTTTGTTTGGCGACGACTTAAAATTATGTACTTACATTAGTTTAGGAGCTTAGTTATTAAAACTGAAAGTTTTATTTTATTTTTCGCTTTTAAGTTTCTTTTTTCGTCGGTATAATATTTTGTTACAAAATTTTGGCTCTAAATAGATGGCTCATTGTAGTACTTGAGTTGTTATTCAATGATTATGTAGAGATCCATCTAAGAGTAGCAAACGTGCTAATGTTTTTCAGGAATTTTCAAATTCTACATTTAACTGAGTATTTGGAAACAGACCCCTTGGTAATGTAAACGTCAACTTTCATACTCTAGTTAAACTGTAACTAACCACCACTCAATCTATCATCAATCCTCGAGTCAAAATATCTGTTGATCTCCAAATAATGTGTTTTCGTACATTCTGTACCTATTATACTTAGGTAAAGAAGTTGTAAATCGATTATAATACGTATGTGACGTTTCATATGTGGCCATGCACTTATTATTATTATTTGATGATGTTTGTAACAGCAAAGTGGAGGTCGGAGGACGTAATGAGCTGTGTAACAGGTCTGTGGTTTATGCATTGCAGATTGGCGTGGAAGGGGTAATCTCGCCCCTGCAAAGTCCAGTGGTGGCCACGCTAGAGGCACTGACGAGCAGTCCATCGGTCGCGCTGGCGCCCTCCAGTCCCGACATGGATGATGCTAGCAGTAAGAGGCAGGCAACAAGGTAATCATCGTGTCCTTAAACTATTAAACTTGGTCCCTTGGTTATTGTTTGCCAGTTTACTCGTCATTTCAATTACATGCCCCAGTAAGGGATGTCACCATAATAATCCTCCGTTACTATAACAACTTAAATTTATATATTGTAAAATTTTGCTTGATATCAATTTTATGTTTTATAAAATACACTAAGCTACGTTTCCTCCTCATAACATAGTCACTGTTTAAGTTTTTAAACGTAACATTGAGAAGTTTCACAACATGAATCGGTTGAATCGTTTCCACCTTTTTCAAACATAGACTATGTTTACACGTAGGGCAAATCTATACTTTGACGTGACTTTCATAAGGCAGCTTTTGCCATTGTGTAAACACTATTGACTAACTATTTTTCTTCTTAAATTCAAGTATAAAATAAATCAGACTTGATACATGTAAGTGATTTTGGAAGGTTTGTGTAAACGCTTATCGACTTTACTTTGTCATCAGTAGAGAGCGGATTATACATTTTATGCACGAAAAAACTGAATTATATGCGCACATAAATGCACTGATTTTTTGGGAAATATGCACTCACTATGGCAATATATGCAGCAAAATATGCACAAAAAAATCTTAAAGTATTAGATAAAAAGTATACATGAATGCATTATGAATTTTATTGCACAAAACAGTCTTAATCCTGATTGACAATCAACAAATATACTACTAATATACATATAAAGTAAGTACAGAAATTTGAACATAATATTATAAGATTATGACATTTTTGCATAATTACAATAACAAAATTTTCTAAATTTTCTAAAAAAAAAAAAAGTGAAATATAAGTAAAAGATATATATCCAGCTTAAAATTCTCGGTCTTATATTCATTGTACCTGCTTTTTAAATACCTAAATTTACCGTTACAGGGATTTCCCTAGAAAAAAAATAAAATAAAAAAATATATCATCACGCCTATTACCCATTATGGGTGTGGCACTCTGCTTGCGCAGATCTCGGTAAGTGATATATTTTTCGTATGAAGTGCGGTTACCAGCCGTCAAGTCATAGCCCCCAAAGATGTTAGTGGGGGAGAAACCACAGGGGTAAATTTAAATTGGCAACTGTCAGCTGTAGGATTCGAACTGAGGATCTCACGATCCACAGTCCGACACGTTACCACGGAGCTATTTACCCCATAAAAATAGAAATATTAAAAATATTGAAATACGCAATTATATGCAACTTTTGTAAAAATATTCATAAGAATGCCCAAATATGCAATATATGCAAATAGTAATTGACATTAATTAACTAATCCATGTAATTCGTACAGAAAATTGAATTTATTTAAAGGTATGCAAAAATTAAAATATATGCACTTTGCACATAATCCACCCTCTAGTCATCAGTGACATTAAATCCAGTCTTTAATACGTTTCATTTTAAATTTCTGTCCATGGTTTTTCTATTAACAATATAAATAATATGAATTGTAATTTTTATGTAGTTAAATAAATTATATAGGTACCTGAAATTATCTACATATTTTAACATAACCACACAAATTACTGGCTGTCAACAAGTAGTTTTGTTCTAAATGTATAAATGTACTGATAATTTTACTTTTCAAAAGTCGTCTTTTCAAAGTCAAGTTCAAGTTATTTTGCCATACGTATAAACGTAGTCATAGCCATAGTATTAGACATGACAGATAAACACAAAGATTGCACACCACTGTATATTATATTATTAGCATATTATGCAAAGCTAGTTCGAAAGTGACATAAGGTAGGTTTTTGAAAAATATTAAACACTTTTTTTGATTCGATGTGCATTTCTCGAGATATTTCACCGTCCCGGAACTTTTTGAACATCCAGTATATGCATATACTTTTAAAATATAAACTATATCTCCGGATATCTGGCATACGTCAGTTACAAAATGTTAGGATTTATGTCACTGTTTGCTCACCCAATATGACATCACGTCCGCGACTTGCATTATTTATTTTTAAAATGAAAATATAATAAAATTATACGATTATGTGTAGTTTTTATTATTAGTAGGAGACAACATAATGTTTCATTTTATTTATCTTATAAATCGACTGTGATCGCAGATCCGATTATGCAAGGACGTTTGAGATACAAACCAGTTTTTTAATTTTAGGTTTTTGATAAATTAGTAAAATATATACATACTGGATGCAAAATATCGTACATATATGACACTTTATACAAATTAGAATACAACTCCAACGCTAACAATGCATTCGAATTCGTGCCTTAAAATAATAAACTTTAGACTCTGAAGGTACAATTTAAACTTATATACCATTCATGCCATTCGTTGTGTTCTTGGATGGGCTTACAATAAAGTCAAATAAATCATGTCATACTATAATAAAAAAAAAATAGTACGCACTTAAAATTTAGAATAATATAGTGGGCGATGCAAAAAAATTAAAGTGTACTCTGGGAAATATATAAAATTGACCAATGTCATAAAATAATAGATTTTCCATCTTTTAGATATTTTCTCAACCTGTTCAGTTTTGCCAAAATATTCGTTTTTCTTTTGGTTTTAGAGTTACGGTGTCGCAAATATTGATTTTTTTTTAAATTGTACCCTTTGTTTACTTAAATAATAATAGTAAATTACCCTGAGTTTTAGTGTGAAACTTCTCAAGTTTAAACCAACTTTTGCAATAAGGATTTAACGTTTAATAAGATTGGAACATAATCATTAGAAATTCTATCTCAATTAGAAATGAGGTGGACATTATATTGTAATCTAATTGAAAAATAATGATTTGCGAATCATTTAAATGCGTTAATAAGAATTTAATAATTATAATTATGGAATTAATTAGTTAGCTAACATGTATTTTCATGGACTACATAGTGACAAGTATTTTTTTTTTGTTTTTGTGCCGTCATAATAGACCTTCAGTGAAACCATAAAAACCTAACTACAGACAAAATTACTTGCGTGTATTTTTACAAGTTTGCTGGTCTACAGTTTAGAGTTTATGTTTAATTCATCACTATATTTAAGTTAATTTTATCTAAATTATTATTTATTAAAATAGTCCTACAAAAATTCAGTATGATTAAGTACTGTATTTGTTTTTGTTTATATAGTTCAGGGTCATTTCATGAGCATACCGTTGAATGACAACATAAACGGATATGAAAAACTTATAATTATAAACATTATATTAATATAAACACATTTAACTACGTTTTATCAATCAATTTCCATAAATAAGTCAGTATTCATTTAAACTTCAATGAAAAATGTTTGAAGAAAAATATTTTCAGATATTATTTAATCCATTTGTACATTGTTCTTGTGTTCGCAGGGTATTTAAGAAAAGTTCGCCAAATGGGAAGGTAAATACTAACTCAGTTTGGTTATTTACTATACCTAATTTTTGATTGTTCTGTTTAGATAACAGTGTATTTAGGGAAGAGGGACTTCGTGGATCACATAACACACGTGGATCCAATCGGTAAGTGCCATAAATCCATTTTTGCAATTCCTATCTCGACTTATTTAAAATGTATTTTTCACGTTGGTCAACCTGCTATTCAATTTTGATTTTGTTTTGACATATTATGACAGTCCAAATCGGGTCTAATTTTATTTGAGAATTCGACTGCCAATGTTTGATTAAACTAATTTCAAGTTTCAAATTCGTTCCACTAATCTTAATTTTTGTTGGAAACTGCATTTATCTTGATCGTTTTTAGCTTCATTCTTTATTACTTAGTAAAATGTCGTATACCATAACTGGATTTGAACTTGAGATGTCTGGCGAGCCATCATAATCATAAACTGAAAGTGTCTAAAGTTGAATTTTATCGCGTAATGTTTCCTTCGAAGATAGGAATGGATAAAACGGCAACTGCTTCGCTGTTCGCTGTCAACGCTATTATTTCTGTTTATCTAACCGTTGGTTTCTTTCAGACGGAGTGGTATTAATAGACCCGGATTACGTCAAGGAGCGGAAGGTTTTCGGACACGTCCTAGCGGCGTTCCGTTATGGTAGAGAGGACTTGGATGTACTGGGTCTCACCTTCAGGAAGGATCTGTACTTGGCTGCCGAACAAATATTTCCACAAGACTCATCTGCTAGCAAACGACCACTTACCAGATTACAGGTAAATTACTGGGGTATTATATTGTGTTCATAGGTTCGTTTCTTCTTTTTCTTAGATATATCTTCTCATTTCTCAACAATAACGAGGTCTAGGCTCCTTCCTGCATCCGCTTTTTGTTCCTGGTCATGTCACGAGACTTCCTTGTGCGTTTCCTGATTATATTGAAACATTTTATATCCAATTTAGTATTCATATACTTTGTCATAGGAGACAATTCAAATAGACGGTAACGCCAAATTTTTAAAAAGCTGATCGCCTAGAAGTGATGTAATATTTGTGTCGGTTGTTTTTAAATAGAAATAGCACATATGAGTTTGCAATTACTTTCTATACGTGGCGTATTTCTTTATTTTATGCGATTCTCGCCTTCACTGAACTTTATTTTCAAAAGATCTAAGTTTAACACAAACCAAATATTTTTATATTATGGGGGGTCCTTCATTAGAGTCACAAAATAGTAAATAACTCATTTATATTATAACTAGACAGACAGCAATTCTGGCGTCAAAGAATTATGTTTCTCTGTTTAAGCTTCTATCTCACACATCTATTCTATTCTAAATTCTTTGTACTTCTCTTATTATTGATGTCAGATTGTCGAAATGTCAAATGGTTGGCACCTAATTTGAAGATTTATTTTTTGTTTTAAATTCGTAACCAAATAACACAAGTCACACTTATTTGAAAATTCGCGCAATAATTAAATCACGTGGTTAGGTCGACTCAACGAAATTAAAGACTTGTTGAATGACATAGGTTAGCAAAATTTATCGGTGGTAATCAAATATCTTACAGCTTATTTATGTTTCTTCATGGAATAGAGGGTATTCACGTATATTTTAGTTATTTACCATGAAAAGTTATTTTTATTCCATTTAAATAATTTTCTAAACAATAAAATAAAACATTTATGTCTCTACTATTATTTACAATCCCTACTGTACGATCCGCAACAAAGCAGATAGTCTCCAATTTAGATATAATTTCATAAAAATATTTTTTTAAAAATTGTGAAGGACCCCATTGGTGCTTTGTTTATTAATATACATTTTGATTATATTTTCCTTTTATCAGTTGCTGATTTTCGAAATCCACAATCAATAAAAACTAGAACAAAACAAAAATAACAATTTAGGTGCGAATTCGTGCGGTTAAATGTAAGTCGATATTTTGAAAGAACTAAAATCTTCATTTGCAATTAATATGAATAAATAAAATATTAAATAAATGGGTCAATTCAGGATTTCACTTGAAAATTAAATGGACCAGGGTGCGGTTAATAAAATTTGTAAAAGCTATTTAAACTAATTTCACGTAGCATCTATTTAAACAAATAATATTTTACATGGTTGTAAATTTAAGTAGCTTTTTTAGGTAAAAGCAGGGATTAGATTGTAGAGATAGTGACAAGAAAGAGTGCATAAATTCGACAAGACACGTTTCAAGATAAAATTTTAATGATGTTGCCAACTTTAAAAGAAAACGTACTTGAGTTATTCAGTCTATTCAGCATTCCTCTGCATAAATCATTGAAACTTTATGTGTTTGCAGGAACGCTTGATCAAAAAATTGGGTCCAAATGCATACCCATTCTACTTCGAACTACCGCCGCACTGTCCAGCGTCCGTAACTCTTCAACCAGCTCCTGGGGATACTGGCAAACCATGCGGAGTCGATTATGAACTCAAGGCTTTCGTCGGGGAAACCCAAGACGACAAGCCTCACAAAAGGAACTCAGTCCGCCTCGCGATCCGTAAGATCATGTATGCGCCCAGTAAACAAGGGGAACAACCTTCTGTTGAAGTCAGTAAAGAATTCGTGATGAGTCCCAACAAACTGCATCTCGAAGCGTCTCTCGACAAGGAGCTCTACCATCACGGGGAGAACATTGCGGTCAATGTCCACATAGCGAATAATTCCAATCGCACAGTGAAGAAGATCAAAGTGTCGGTGCGTCAGTTTGCTGATATTTGCTTGTTCTCCACGGCGCAGTATAAATGTACGGTTGCTGAGGCTGAAAGCGAGTAAGTAGATTTGCTAGTGATTTATTGCTATATGCAGACGGTTGACAACACTATAAAAAGTATTTCACAGAGGCGTAACTGTAATTTGGAGACCCCATGCCCAATTTGGACGTCTTTATAATGCATAAAATTATTTTTTAAATCACCGATAATTATCTGAATTTGGTTCACAATTGTTCTTGTTTTGGGAATACAATCAATAATGCAATTTACATTTTTAAATAACGAAGTGAGATTGATTAAATCATTTTATTTATATTCACGAGAGACATTTTAAAGATTTATCTATAAAAATCCTTTCAGTCCATTTGGAAACAACTATTTGAAAGCGGTCTTTTATGATCGCCATTTTATTTTATGGTGGTGGATTATTTCTTTTCGGAACTATACCATCGTCCCAAAGATTCTAACCAGAGATTTCACGGTACTTTAAATAATTAAGCCACTTGTAATTTGAAATTATAAAAATGAGAATAAGTATCTGGTATGATGGACCAATATTTTTATGTTAAGAATAAACAATACCTTGTTGTCAACCGTCTTAACCAACATTAAAGCTAGTTAGTTGTTGCGCTAAAAATCGTCGAGGACCGAAGACCAACGTTTGGTGTCTGGTCTGTGTGTGGGTCAGTGACTCAGTGAGCGAATGTTGGAGTTGTTATAAAAGTCCGTTCCAGAGCAGGTTGTCCCGTATCACCGGGGTTCACAATGTCAAAAGTATACTCGGTGCGGCCTCTGTTGGCGAACAACAAAGATAAACGGGGACTGGCACTAGACGGGCAGCTGAAACACGAAGATACTAACCTAGCGTCGTCGACAATGTGAGTTCGGCACTGGTTCTGGCATCTGGCACCACTCTACCACTTCCTAACCTTACCGAGACCTGACGCCCTGACCCAGTCCTCGGCATGGGATCTAGGGAAATTCATTACGCACTATTCATCGCTCACTTTTCTTCGCCATAATTTACCGTCACTAGAACTCATCATTGCTACAATACTAATCGTACATTTTGTTTCAAAACTGGCTAAAATTCACAGCCTGTATTATTATGTTGAACTAAATTAGATCTACCCTCATAATTTTTGGAAAATTGGTATGCTGTTTTTGGAATAGTTTTGAGCTAGCTCTAAACAGGAAATGTTATATTGGGAACCCAAAATTAAAATACGCAAACTAGTGGTATAAAGCTGAACTAAACGTAAGGTGTAAATTACATTGTATTTTGAAATTAATTAAAAATTTTTGAAATTAATAACAATAGTGATTTAAGGAGTATTCCAATGTAAGTATAACATTTGTTTACGCCGTAATATTTAAATAAGATTTAAAGAATGAAAGGTACATTGTATTTGTACATTATAGGTTAAGATTTTCTCCAAAAAAACCTAAAACCAGGAAAATTTGTTGTATGTATGGCTGCAATTCTGCTGCCATTAAAATCACAAACTTCCAATACGCATTCGCCATAAGTGATCATGCAAAATAATAAAGTGAATTTGACATGTACCTTTCGTGAATTGTGATCAGCGCAATCTCTTGATTGGAAAACTCAATGTTCAGTGGTGGCATCTAGCGGAGACGATTACAAACAGTGGTATATGACGTCATACCAGTTTCTTTCTTGTATCTGTTTAATACTGTAGGTCTTTCTATTTCATAAAGCCTAGCTCTATTTTACCATTTGTTGTAGAACGCGGTTTTTGTTTCGATTTTTTAAAATATGAATTCATTATACTATTATATTTTAATGTTAGTTTTATTATACGGTTTAGTTTATGGATTTTGTTTGGTATTAGAGTAAAAATTTATAAAATTAAATAAAAGACACATGTATTAAAAAATTGAAACCAATCAAACATAACATCAAACAACAAACTATAAATAAACTCGCAAAAACTATAATTAATAAGAATAAACAGACGCAAAAAGAATAACCTCTTCTCAATAGAGCAATCAAATTCGCTGTCAACTTAAATTATTAATACTTATGCATTATAAAATTATAACTCTGATTAAAGAAACTTAATCAATTTTTGCAAGTACCCGTAATTTTCATGAAATTATTAACTCTTTTAATGGAAAGCGATGGGAAACAAAACAGTGTAAGTTTTGAATTGTGGCGATAATGATTTGTATTGACGGCGAATTGTGCGCGATGAATTCCAGATGATGAATTGTGCTCGATGAGTTTCCTGGATACGCTCGGCATGTGCGGAAAGGCAGGCGGTCGCGATGGACAATTCTGAATTTCATTAAGTTGAATTGAGTTGAGTTGTGAGTGTGGACATGGTTCTCTAGTCTAGTCTATGGACTGTTCATTTGTTCTCTGTACTGTAACTGTTACTGTTTCTGTACTGTATCTGTAGTGATTAGAGTTTAACTAAAGTGTGTGCTTGTGGTAGAGAGGGATGCCCGATAGGTCCTGGCTTCACACTGAGCAAAGTATTCATGCTGACACCCCTCCTGGCCAATAATAAGGATAAGTGGGGTCTCGCCTTGGACGGACAGTTAAAACACGAAGATACTAACTTAGCTTCAAGCACTTTGTAAGTGTGTGCACAGTACACATGATATGTAATATAATGATTCATCTATTTGTATGCGCTACGCTGCTCATCTAGTGTTTCAACTATATTTTTTACCCAAAAAAAATGTTTGTCTTTTTAATTATATTTTAAACCCAAAATACACTCAAAAAGATGAATAAGATAATATTGTGATTCGTACGAGTACTATAGCAATATTTTTCCATTCCTGTAATTTTGCGATTACAACATGACATTTATTAAGTTATATAGGACAGATGTAGACGATGTCCATAAAATTATTATTTCATTGGTGCTTTTCATATGGAATAATCATTTTATAATAAATATAAATTGGTGGTAAAAAATAAAATAAGCACTAGTGGCTGTCTGCTTGCCCATGTTTCAGGCCTCCAAAAAATTGACTTGATATCTGATCATTTAGCGTATTGTTATTATATTATTACTCACAGATTCACAATCTGGGCGCCTGTTGTAATACACACTGTGTTTCAAGTAAATTTTAATGTAGGTGTGTAACATGTGAAATTGCATTTTTTGGCAAACACGGCAATTAAAGTTCTCGTATGCCAACATTTGCTTGTGACTTTTTGTCAGCATTATGTGTTTGTCAGTCCGTCAAATGTGAAATCAATGTAAATATAGCAAATAATTGCTTTCAAATAAATAGTATTCGCACAAAAATCAATCGTGAAATCATGGGAAGTACAAAAATATATGTGTTAAGTCACTTAAGTATAGTCAGTGTACCTTTGTGCTTGGCGGCCTTATCCTTATTGGCTTTATATGTTTCGTTTCATCCTTAACCTATTGTATGCTGCATGCTTCTCACTAACCGCTTTTCTCACCACGATACAACACCAGCCGTATGGTTGAACCATTGTAAAGCCATTTCGATTTACAGAGTTGCTGATCCTTCTCAACGAGAGAATCTTGGCATCATTGTTCAATATAAAGTGAAAGTTAAATTATGTTTGGGTGCGTTAGGAGGGTAAGTATTCAAAATCAAAGTGACTTTTCTATCGCCTACCAGTAGAATAACGCAATTTTGCTATTCTGACAGCCAGTAGCAAGAAAAAAAAAATATTAGAAACCTATGTTTATAGTTGCCATTTTGTATTAAGATTAAGACGGAGGCTAAATATGCAAAAAATAATAATTTATGTCAGTGTTGGCTGGCGATAGACTAGCAACATTTCGTATTGTACTAATTGGCGATAGAATGTAGTCTTTCCTTAAAAAATTATTTCTAGCAAGCTTAAATTACAGTTTGAAAAAATGGTTATGTAGGGACCTTGTGGCTGAATTACCGTTCATTCTGATGCACCCAAAACCAGAAGAAGAACCATTACCGCCAACGACCAAGCCATCGCCGTCTCATTGTCCAAAAGAAAACTTTAACGTCCCTGTCGATACGAACCTGATTCAGTTGGACGCGTAAGTGGTTTTTATTTTCAATATATTTGTTTTTGTTTAAACATTACGTAAACCTGTGCACATTTAGAATGTTTTTTTTTATTAAGGATAAGTATTTAATTACCACTATTAACGTAGTAAATGTTATGTTTATAGATAATTAAACGGGTTTTCGAATATGAACGCATACTTCAAGTTATTTATGCAAATTGCCGTACATATATTTTAAATAAATATTTATTATTTATGTTACATTTGTAAAATTTAAATAAATTACAGATTTTTGTATTAACATTTACATTGTAACAAAATGGTATTACAGTATACAGATTTAAAAAGTAACTGTGGCATGGGAACTCAAGTAGAAATAATATCCAATATAAAGGAATACAATTAAAGCTGGATTCAGAGATTCAATAGCAAAATTACACAGTGCAAGATAGGCGACTTCTGTAATAGGTTGATTAATTTTCTGTTTTAGTTTGATTAATATGTTGATTGTATTTGGAATCCATCCACGATCTTCAAAATTAACAACACGCGGTGGTTCCCAGTTTCTATTAGCTTGATTTTGTTATTTGGATGGAGGTTTATTAGAACACCGTTTCCCAGGCATTGGAGCTGGCGTGGTGTTGCTGGATTTTTGTAACTGCCGTTGATGTTGCTTAACATTAGTCTTCATTTTGCGATCTTTCTTCACCATATTAACATAATTAACTTTATTTGCAACCAATTTACTTGCTTCAATCTTTCGGCCAGCTTCTAAAATCTTCTTCGCGAGGATCTCCGGGTTTTGCTCTTCAATTTTGCCGATGTCGGGAACATCGGGCCAAACTTGTGATCTGGTTCTATAGGCTCTAGTTTTCCGTGAAGGTTTATTAACGGTTTGAGGCTGTGGCTTAGCCAGTGTTTGCTTTCTTTCTTCATTAGTCTTCTCTGGAGCAATTAATTTATTTTCTAAGCGCGACACGCGGTTACGAAGTTTCTTTCTGTGAGCTAAAGTTGATGAAATTTCTTGCTGTCTTTGAGCTACAAGCCGAACATGGTCTTGCTCAAGACTAGTCACAGTTGCCTGGAGTTTGCTAACTTTTGCCTGAAGTTCTTTATGACGGCAAACGATTTCTTTAGCTTTAGCCAGCAGATCACCGGGCGAGGTGGCATTGATGCCCAATTCATTCATACGAGACTTGATCGATGCCATACCGTTATCAATAAGTACTTGGATTTGTTTTTCAACTTGAGCAGCGAGGTATTGAAGCCACTGGATCCATTCTTTCTCCTCTGATATCTGAGCTTCAACTTGATCTTTTGTGCTTTTCATATTCTCAATTGCTTGCGTATACTGCTCACGATACATATCTAGTAGATTATCCAGAGCATAAATAGTTTCGGCAGGTACTTGCGGCATCTCAAGCTCTGTATGAATCATTTCTGTACTAAGAGTTGTTAATTGTTGGTCAACACAACCAGGGGCAGGTGGTAATTTCTTTCCCATTGCTGCCGGTTCACAAAAAAGTTAAACGTAATAATTGTTTTAAATAGAAGTAAAATAATCTTACCTTGAGGAGAAGTACTGAGCAAAGTCTGACTGTGTAGTAAGTCCAAGTCGGTGATTTTGATGGTTTTCTTCAGCTTTGCCTTCCTGACACGACCACGTGGTCGTTTGATCTGCTGTTGTTTGTAGGTGGCAGCAGCTTTTCCTCCTCGAATCTTCCTTCGGAGCTTCTTGTTTTGTTGACGTTTGTTTTTCCTATAAGCCAATTTATTTTAAAATAACTTATTCACAAATATAAATTTACTTTTAATTTAGCAAACACACGAACACTAGTTGAACATGAGAGACGCTTAAAGAAAAGTCAAGTCCCCAAACAATCATGCAATGCACTTCAGAAAAAAAATAATTCCCCATATAAGCGATGCATTTCACGTGATATGCGGTTGCTAATCACCTTCGACCATACATATATGGTCTAAGCTGTTCACTGATTTTGCTATAAGTATATATACCTCTGGATAGGCCTTAGCGCATGAAAAATGAAGCCTATTCCAGCGTCATGTTGTCGAGGTCAAAATCTAGTCACTAAATATCGAAATACGAACAATTCAATAAACAATTCAAAATAAAACACTAAATTGAATCAAATTTTAAAATATATCACACATTTCAGGAGCATCTCGTGAACTCGAAGACCGTTGTATCATAAGAACGAAAGCGGGGATAACCCGAGCTCGATTCGTTTTTCGCCGTAATGTTTCGGATATAATCGGAAATAATCGGAAAGCCAGCAAAACAAAACTAAAATTTAATACATTTGACATTACAAAGGAACATTACTATAAAGTCAAATTATATAAGCAAATATTTGAGAACGTTTGTATATACTATATTTATTATATACACATGCTTACACGAAGCATACCGTTGTGAATAAAATTCGCCTAATTAGTAATCAAATTAATTGTTTTTGTATAAAGGTTTTAAGGTTTGTATAAAGAGGAATCAAACACGTGAAGTGTAATCTTTTTTCACGTTTATTTTTTACCAAAAGGTACATACATAATAATTAAATATACTTTTGACTCATATTGTACATACAACTGTCGAGTTGTCATAGTAGTTAACAAAGTTAACAATGGCGCCACTTTAGTACAGACTCATTTGGCGAATTTTATTCAACGGTATGCTTCGTGTAAGCTTGTGTATGTTGCAAACTACATTTTATTTAAGATACCGTGACGTCACGGTATGTTGCGGTATGAGTCGCCATACTGACTGCATCTTACGCAGGTCTGGAACTGGAGGTTGATTCTGTAACTTGAGTGAGCAGTTGCGTGACCACATTTGCGTGACTACATTATATGACGTCACGGTTTGTTTATAGTGACTTTCATGGGGAATTTTGTTCGTTAGATTTTCATGCCGCGAAGTTTAATGTTGGTACTCATTTTGAACCTACACAAAACTTTGAGTTTGGTTGAGTAGCGTCCTTTCTTTGTTGATGGTTTTGTAAACAAATAAATAAACTAAATTACTAATAGCGCAAACAATGATATGTATACTAAAAAAGTTTTAAAATATTACCCGAATTACTTTAATTAGGGTTCTATTATGTTCTACATACTAAATAAATATGTACATATATAGAAATGTACTATACTTATCTTAAATTAATTCAAACGCAACAAAAAAGTTTGGTTACGAGACACAAAAATGACAGCTAAGTGAGAGACAGCATACTGTTAGCATGAGACAGGCAGTGACGCAAGTCAGAAACAGGACCTACGGAGGTCACGCAACTTATTTGCGTGAAACGCAAGTCTGACGTCATGACTGATAGTTCTCTAAAGGTCCGACAGGGGGTTTAGTTATATACATGTGACTTATCTGTGACTGTATAGGTGCCGCAAGTGCTCACGCAAGTTACTGAATCAACCTCCTGTAACTGAGCGGTTACTATCTCTATCTCATTTCTTTTCAAACAGCTGTCATTTGACAACAAACAAACGCGCTTCAACAAGGAGTTCATAAAATGGAGAACGTTAAGATTTTAACTTAGACCATTTCAAAAATTCTAAGCGCATGTGCGAACTGTGAGACTGCAACAAAATTTAGTGCCGTATGCCCGTCTCTGTCTATATCAGGGGTGGGCAAAGTCCGGCCCGCTGGCCAACTCCGGCCCACGTAAAGTTCCAATCCGGCCCGCGAGATTTTAGAATAATAAATAAATATTTTCAAAAAGAAAAAATTTAAATTAGGTTAGTATCCAACATAAAGAAAAAGGGGAGATTTAGGCGGCGGTCTCACTGACCGAGTAGCATCAATCGTTTGCTGTCGAGTGAATTTTAAACACGTACATTGCAATGGCGTGCGTCACACTGGACCATCGTTTTTCGTCGAACGCTATCGAGTAGTTTGATTTTCAAGCTGGTTTGAATTTTACTCGACGCTCGACGCTACTCGATGCCTTCACGCATGCGTAATACAAATAACCTCATAGACAAGTAGCATGACAGTTGTACTTGTCAAATTGGAAACAAATATTATTATCTCGGAACCACATACTTCTTATTTTCTTCTTAATTTTGGTTCTCCATACTAAATAGAGAAATTCTGCTTCGTCGCTATCTGACATTCTATAAAATACAAAAACTACGTACAGGTCTATAGGTATAGGATTGTAAAAATATAAATACTAATAA
This sequence comes from Poecilus cupreus, assembly GCA_963942605.1. Classification (NCBI taxonomy): domain Eukaryota; kingdom Metazoa; phylum Arthropoda; class Insecta; order Coleoptera; family Carabidae; genus Poecilus; species Poecilus cupreus. Next base: position 4,976,806 of record OZ012715.1, on the reverse strand, counting down.
AATTACAGTATTAATATAATCTTAAAGAGTTTAAAAAGCTGTACAGGTAGAGGTTATATTTAACTTTAAATGGTAGCGATCGATTGAAAACGACGCGATCAGTGCGACCGGACCATCGATTTTTAAACGACACGACACGATTCGACGCTACATTACACGATACAACTCGATCAGTGAGACCGCTGCCTTACTGTTTAAGGTCAAACATACGCGTCGAAAGAACGAACCCTTTATTTTTTTAAAAAACAGCAAATTCTGTATTCTTTATTTATTTTCATGTTCTTTATGGTCCAACAACCTCCATTCGTCAAAATATCATGGATTTTTTACAGTGACTTGTACATTGCAATGTCAGATGAAGAACATATTTTCGTTGGGTTCGTTCACTCCCATGAATTTTGTTTTGCAAATTCAAATTTCAATAAATTATTTCTTACAATTATTCTTATCGAAAAACAAAACAATTATTACTGTGAAGTCTTTGAACATTCTAGTATTTATATATGTGGATGAAAAGGATAACTGAAACATTCAACTATAAAAAAATATTCGTTGAAGTCTAGTTGGTCAAAAATTCAGAATTTTGATACTGAATTTCTAATTCCCATGAACGACGACAGTAATGAAAATAATTCGTATATTTATAAATATAATCGTCTATAACATACTAAAATTATTTTACATTTGAATTTACAGTTTTTGAGAAACAAATAAAAATATACCAAAAAACACACTTTTTGGTATGTTTTTATTTGTTTCTCAAAAACTGTAAATTCAAATGTAAAATAATTTTAGTATGTTATAGACGATCATATTTATAAATATACACATTATTTTTATTACTGTAGTCGTTCATGGGAATGTGTGACATATATTTGACTACTTTGAAAATTATGTTCAAGTATAATATGTAAACAAAATTGGCATTTTAAAATTTATTACAAAACTTTGGACTTTTATCTACAAACGTAGGTATAAAACATTATATGTTTCATTTATTATAATAATGATATATTGTTTCAAAAAAGTCATGTTCATCTTGCGCTATCTTCAGCCCGTATTGGCCCGGATGGTTCACCTTAATTTTCAATATATTTCGTCTAGTTTAAATTAAGAAATAAATGTAGTACTTAGTTAATTTTGTTTTATTATTGTTTTTTATTTTTCAGAAAAAAATTATACGTAACAAATTGTGTCAATTAACAACTACGGCCCGCTTACGAAACGTATATCTTATTCTGGCCCCTGTTATACAAAAGATTGGCCACCCCTGGTCTATATGACAGTTCCACCTCTGCTGTTAAGTTTGATTTAGATTCTTAAAACTTATGAAACTTTTATTAGTAGTTTTATTATGCAAATGATTGTTGACTAATACTCATGTTACACTTATTTCGATTTTAATTCATATTTTCATTTGATCATGAGCATTTTAAAATTAAAATATTTGAATTCATTGTGACACTTCCCAAATGCCGCCATTTACGGCACTAAATTTGTAGTTTGAAACTTGAATGTAGAGGTCGCGCACATTTTTGAAATGGTTAATTACAAGTTTAAGCTACAAAAAATAGATAATACACTCGCCAATAAATATTAAAATCAAAACAAAGTTTGAGGTTAACTTGTTTCATGTAACAAATAGACAGAGCATACCAGACAAATTTTATTCTTTCACATACCGTTACGTCATGTTCGTGACGTATAACTTACCGCAACCGGCGCTTACCGACCGTAACTTACCGATCGGTGAATAAAATTTGCCTATTTATTTTTCTAGTGTGTAATTTTTCGAAAATTGTCGAAGATTTCGATGTTATGATACATCGGTGTTATGAGAAATCGAGTTTACGAAACTTCGCTCTTGCGATACGTACTCCTTATTTCATCATGGATACGAATTACTTTATTCGTATTTCGGGTCACATTGGACATTCAGACCTTATCCTTAGTTTTTCGTATCGGCAAATCCAGAGGTATATATCGAGATCAGTGGTGAAATCCAGCTGTGGGAGGTGTAGCCTATAGTATTGTGCGAATTAATGTGCTGTGTTCACATTTCTAATTTATCTTTTTTAAATGTATCTTTTATGGAACACTACAATATTAAATTAAATGAAAATGAAAGCACGTCATATGTCACATTTAAGTCTGTTAATCTTAAATATTAGTATAACAAATACACAAATAGTTACTCGATTTTTTATTTGCAAGCATGAAGTTTTTTTAAGTGATTATGTGCTCTGTCATATCATTTAAAAATGAAGAAGCGAAGACCCAGTTAAGTCGTTTGTCCAACATACAGATTCTATAGGGAAAAATAATTCTTCAATACCCTTTTGAAATTGGAATCTTTGTTACTACATCCTGATCAAAAGAGCTTCTTTATTTTAGAATAAAATTTCATTTTTATCATACAGAAAAGTATATTTTATCATTTCTGATCAGTTCTACTAGTGTCAAATCATTAAAATCATTCATATTTTAGAAAAGAATTTCAATTCTCAATGATTTAAAATATAACCTTTTCAATCACAAATGTCAAAATTTACCATTTTCATTTAAAAGATAAAAGTAGGTTATCTTATAAATTAAATTAAATGAAAATGAAAATGAGAACATAAATTAAATGATTGCATGAATGCTTACATTTGATAATACGATTTATTTTTTAAATTAAAATAAATTTAAATTAAATGTTAATGAAAATGTCTGCATGAATTCGGCATTAGAATGAACATGGTATTTCAAATCACATAAATTAACATTTCAATTTGACACTGTCAGGTTGACTACGCAGTCGCGGTGATGATTCGAAATGAAATATGACCAAGTATGTAACAATTCCCCATGTTTTGCTGAACAATGGTATCGCTATATTGATGTTTAAGTAAATATTAGTTCAATGTGTATATTAATTGGTATTTAATTACAGTGAAGTGGATAACAACCAAGACCACGACGACGATATAATATTCGAGGACTTCGCCCGGCTACGGCTTAAGGGAGGCGAGACGGATGCCTGAGAGCACGCCTGCTCGCTAAGGGCACGCCGCACGGCAGCCAACGCCGGAGGCCCTGGCCCCTTCAAACCGGTCCGTACACATGTGTATATCTCATGCGATTAGCTGATCACCAAGCACTGGGTGTGCCTAGTCATGAACTAAAGTAACTAAACTAAATGAACATATTGCAAACGTAACCAACTAAACAGAACAGACAAACAGTCAGAATGTCAGAACGGCGTGGACACTTGTGTGATGGAATGTAACCTAACCTCATTGGAACTTCCTACCATCCAATTACAATTACAAATCCAAATTTGACAGAGCACTTAACAGTTTACAGAACGACAACGCTAACGATGTCCCTTCTTGCCCTAGTCACTTTCTTGTAACAAGTATGATTGATTGTTGATATATCAGATACATGGTACGTAAACGTTGACATTTCATACGCCTAGTGATACAAATTGGGGTATCTACTTTTCCTTGACTTTTTTATTTTCATAATTGTAATATTAATATTTCTTGATACTTTTATACTCTTTAAATAAGTCTGAACATGTGTAAATGAATGAGTTTCTTATTTATTCGTCGATATATTATTTGCGATATACAAACATGACATGCCAAAGCACAAGTTGTATTGCAGGTAGAACCTAGTTAAGCTCTACCCTTAAGATACCAAACACCGAACCGTAACGCGATACGCGCAACCGAGACTGCAGCTGTAATCAGTTTAGAGTGCAGTACGATTTAAGCACCACGAGACATTTCCACACTATCTCAAATCAAAACAAATTCTAATGTATTTTGTACTTAATCTATCTCTTTTGTTCTTTATTGTTTTTAATTTTTATCTATTTCCAATGTAAACAACTTTTATTTATATTTATTTGTGTTCGAGAGAATTTTGCATTAGATGTTTATTATTGGTAGGAATAATCGTAGTTATAAGAGATTAGTGTACACAATTCTTGTCATATGCTGAGCTTCAAACTAATTATTAAGTATGTGTATGTGTATAAGTAATGATTTGTTTTTGTTCTGGTTATGTCATATATTTTATTGATTTTTAAATGATTATTGTATTTGAAAGAGGATTATATTGAATGAGAATTTGGGCCCTGCATGCAACAGATACAGTATTGGAGGAGTACTTTTAGAAGTATGCATTTAACTGTACAAGTATAATGACTATTTTGCAAACATAACATAACGTAATGATTACTTACAGAAATATCTCTTCCTGAAGAAATCATACCAGTTTTCTCTTCTGTATTCTCTATTTTTTAACTTTGTTCTTTTTTATTTTTATATTACAGTATAGTTATAATGATTCAATTATGCACCCAATTAAAATTTTATTTACTTTATGAATTTATCTGCACAAGGTATATATAAATATATTACAATATTTTATTGAACTGACATATATTTCCAATGTGATCGGCACTGCAAGGTGGTTGATAGATACAGATGATACATTTTGAATATTGTAAAATACTGTAATGCGCCTCGTATTTAATTGTTTGTACTATAATAAATATATTACGCATTTATTAGTTGAGATATTGAGTTGAACACTGGACACAGTATAAATGATTGAATACAGGTGCAATGCTTTCAGCGGTTGAAGATGCAGTAAAACAATTCACAGTAATGCGAGTAGAAGCGGTGTGTATTGGTTTTGGAGTAGCTGAGCGTAATATAAATGCTGGTGGTTCCTAAATCGTTCTGGACATTGACATACACTGCTAAGATTGTAAGATAACGATTGGATGTGAAGAAATGCTGTATATTTATTAATAAGATCAAGTAACACACTTGTCAATATGTTTTTATTCTAAAATTAGGTAATGCTGTTATTTGGTATATAAAAGTCTAACACAAAATATGGATGTATATTCGTGATGTCAAATAATTATTGGTCTAAAAGTAAACGATTCTGTCAAATACTTGTATTTATGATATGTTTTCAGTTATTAGGTAATAGTACTATATGAAAATAAAAAAAAAATATTGTTCTTACACATGGGAAACATATAATTTAAATGTTTGTATGTTTATAGTATTCAGATATTGATATGGCACCATTAAATTTACAATTTAGTAAGCTACTACATGATTTTAGAGAATTCGGGACAAAGAGAATGCATTCAACCGTTAGTTACTGTGCTTTTATTTCATATTAGTTATTATATATATATATATATATATATATATATATATATATATATATATATATATATATATATATATATATATATATATATATATATATATATATATATATATATATATCACTATTATTATTATTAGGGTTCCGGTAATTGTACAGGTTTGCCTATCACTCTGCACAATTAATTTCAAGTTGAGCTTATGAACAAACCACCAAAAAACAAATATTTACTCTAGACACAAAATCAAATAATACCATCCATGAAAGCATTTTTGCGCTAACGAATTAGTATTTCTTACAAGAGTGCACGAAGCAAACGATACAAGCTAATACTTTATTATTTATAGGAATATTAGGACTGAATACAAGTGTATAAACACAATTTGTTGCTAAAAATTTGTACATTGAAATATTCCATTTAGCTTCTATTGTGATCTTGTAAAACGTCCGGAATTATCAGATCCCTAATCATAAATAATATCGCATCAAAATAATTGTCAACTACTAGTCTCGTATGAATTATTTGGGTGGTACAAGACATTTGTCTTAAGTTTACTAGCATTTTTATTGATAGACGTTTTTTCGCGAGCTTCAGATTTAAGTGTCACATCGAAATTGCTTTTTCAGTCAAAAATTATGACAGATTGTCTTTACAGAAATCTAAAAAGTTTGTTGCGAAAAAATGTCTATATATATATTATTTTATTATTTTCCTTTCAATCTCAGGCACTATATTTACATATGAACATCTGTAAGTTTTTAAATTTTGTATCATCTGTTTGTGAAAAGTAATAAATATTGCAATAAATTCCATTTGTTTGGTTATTTTTACCATACCCACAGAAGAGAGAAGAAAGATGCATGATTTCAGCGCAAGAGGGAAAACAATATCTTACAAGAGATATGGTATCTAATTTTATTTTAAGGTGGTTCACCAGTAAATTGAGTTTCTATAGGTGTTCATAAAATTATAACTGTGCTGCGACATAATATATACACACGATACAATACGATTTTGACTTAGAGCATTGAAATTAAAATAATTGCACATGTATTTGTCACATAAAATCTTAATTTTCTTTAAAACTAAGTGGTAAATAGAAAAATATTTCAAATAAGATAACTGTAGTTTGTAAATATCTATACTCAATATCCCCGACAAGATGACTTAGTTCTAGCTACCCAGTCCGTCAGATACGAACGAAAATACGAGGAGAATAAAGACAGACATGAAAAATACGAACGATATGAAAAAGAACTCCGTCATCAACAAGTAATTCTCATATTTTCACACACAAAACAAATTTTTAATAACTTTTCTTCTTTCAGGACAAGAAAAGTCTCGAAGGTACCGCAGACTTAAATCAGTCGCTGACCGAACTCTTGACGATATATTGTTTGTTGTTTCACCTCACACTCCGCGGACTTCCCACTGTGGAAACCTTCCAGAGATTTTACAGTTCATTCAATTGAAATCTTTAATCACTGAAGATTGTCAGAAAAGGTTTTCGAATGATATCCCTTCGCAGATTAGCACGTTCACTTTGTCTGGTGAAGGAGCTTGCCATAGACATCGTTTGATTGGTTTATATTTGGGTGTGTTTTGGACCCAGTCAGTTGTCTTCGCTGGATTTCTATTAGTTTACTTTCTATTTCACACATGTAATTATATATTGTTTCATTTTATTTCAGTTTCTTATCTATTTTGATATTTTCAGTCAAGAGTCTACGGCTGGGAGATGCAGTTGAAGAGTCTTCAAGAGAGCTTCGCTTCTTGTAGTCAAAATCTGCGACCAGGAGATACAGATGCAGAACCTTCAAGGGAGTCTTCAAGAGAGCTTCGCTTCTTGTAGTCAAAATCTGCGACCAGGAGATACAGATGCAGAACCTTCAAGGGAGTCTTCAACATAGTGTAAGTTTATTTAATTAATTTATTAATTAATGATTTACTAAAGTATTTATGTTGTTTAGGGGGCGGCAACACCACTTCTCTGTCCCAGGTTTTTGGAAGGTGTCCTAGGATCTCAGGCAAATGCCAGAGGAGTTTCAGTCCCTTGCTTCCACAATCACTCCAGGACAGTGATGGCCAACCTACGGCCCGCGGGCCGCATCCGGCCCCTCAGCAAATATTAACCAGCCCGTTAAACTTACCAAGCCAGTGCCAGTGGTCAAGATTGAATCCTGACCACTATCCTGGCTTACAAGTTGTGTAATCTTGATTTTATCCCTTTTTATTTCTACTGACTTAGTTATAAATAAAATATATTAAAATTATTTATATTGTCAAACTATTGTTCGTAATTTTATTAGTTATAATTCACTTCTTTATTTATCGGGCCCGCTAAAATTTATCAGTAGTAACTTTGGTCCCAGAATATGAAAACGTTGGGCATCACTGCTCTAGGAGATAACATTCACAACTTTGTGAATAATCAAATAAAAATTATCAATATTATACTATTTTGGTTTATTGATATTTACAACTTTAGGAAATAATAAATTTAAAAGTTATTTTGTATTGCTTTATTGTTTTTTGTTATTAGTGCAATTTTGTAGTATGCATTAATATATTCCATTCTGTTTAGATTTTACCAAATATAATGATTTGTAAGTAATAAATTATATTAAATTTTGTATTCTGTTTAAAAATATTAATAAATGTGTTTAAAAGATTTATTTTGTTTTATTTATACTAATATAAAGTAATATAGCATTTTGGGGCGAGTCATTTTAAATCTTAATTTGGATGTTGCAAAATTTGAGACTAGTGATGCCATCTATTATTTTATTTCAGAAGTACAGGTTCCCGAACGTAAAAAAAATTATTGCACTTTGAAAAAATTCTCTATATAAAATTGCCGCTATGCTGAGGAAATGCAACAGGCAATAATGTACCTTATATACATGCTACATAAGACACATGTAATTGGAGAACTTCAAATGCAAATTACCCCGAATTTAAGGGCGAGCGCCAATTTTCGAGACCGCCATTGGAGTTTTTCGGGCCGAATCTTGACACATGTATCGGGAATCCGCGATATCTTTTACCGTTTCAGACTTCAGTCTGGAGAAGACCTCTCTCTGGACTGACGGAATACAATACAACAATAGTTGTTTTCGAGTTAGTAATTAAAACTAATTGAAGATGCTTGTTTGTAAAATTGTGACCTTGATTAATTAGCGTTTTTTTAACCCTTGGTCCTAGGCCCTTGACACTCACATATGTTGTAGAGAAGGGTCGATTCTTCAGGACCGCGGTTTTTCGTTATTTTCGCGATATCTCTTACCGTTTCAGAGATATGACGCTTTAAAGTTTTCAAAATAGTTTCCCTTAAAAATCACCCTTAATATTAACTTTAAAGTGCTAAAAGGGACTGTATATCCCTTATTTGAGTGTGCTGAATACGATTTCACAAACCATTTTGCAATAGGACTTATAGTTCCATTATTTAGAGCAGCATTTCCACCGTTTGATTTAATTACATAAGAGTTAAGAAAAGACCTCCCTGGGCTGGCTGAAGAACTCTCTCAGGCGAAAATCGGATATCGTACCAGGGCAGCAAGGATTGAAAGAGCACTCTTTTGGATAAGAAGTTGTCTATTTTTACTATCGTAGATAAAACACTGAAATAATCAATGTTGCCAACCATAGCAAAAATGGACAACTTTTTTTCTTATCTGAGGGCTCTGCCAGTCTCTGCTGCCCGGATACAAAGTTAAAAATTTGAGTTTTCAGCCAATTTACCCAGAGTCTTCTGACAAATATGGCGTCATTTCCTCATTAATCGTTGGGTGGAAGAGCAGCCTTTAGCTGAACCCCGCCATTGGCAGTGATCAATAAAGGTTATTACTATTATTATTGTTCTTAATTCAAAGGGTTATTGCATATTCAATAAAAGAAGGATGAGGAAGGATAAATATATGAAACACAAGCATAATTTTAATTATTTATTATAATAAATATAACATTTTAACGAAATAATCAAATAAACAATAAATATAACAAACAATAAACATTTTTTAATTTGCCAATAGCTTATTAATTAAAAATTATATATTAATATATGTGATATTCCTAATTCTACAATTAATTCAGAGATGATTTGACAATTTTAGCTACAATAGTTAAAGAATGAAGAACAATAGAAAAATGTCCGCCATGATAGAGAGACGAACATTTTAATATCGTCTGTATCTTCTTAAATCATAATATTAAATTAACAAATGTGATATTTCCTATTCCTACAAGTAATCTGGAGTTGAAAATTTGACAATAGATCATTTTAAATTAAATAGATGTCAAGAAATTTGCAAAACAAAAATTTCAATATGCCGTCATTTCCAACAATATTATTTTACCAATAAGTCAGTAATGTTTTGCAAAATTCTAACAAAATTGATACCTTACCTTTAAAAATTTTTGAGATATTAACAAAATAAAAAAGTTTAGTATGTCACATCGTATATTTTTATTGTCATAATATCTCAAGTATTTTTTTACAAAATATTAATAAATCTAACAATTCTTAATGCTAAAATTCCCAAGGAATCTATAATTTCAATCATTAAAACGATAACTTTATTGGTTTATGTGTTATAAATTAACTAAAGATATTCTTCCAGGTATACAGACGCTGATCCTTGACGAAGAAGTTGCAGCTGTTTATCTTAGGCTCGCAGGTGTGTCGTCTGTTCTAGAAGTTGATCGTTTGGATGGGTGTATCACCGGAACTCTGCAGTATCCCCAGGAACTCAGCGTGCGATATTGCCTTCATTGCACCCTGAAAAGTATAAATCAAATGTTAATAAATACTTTAAAACAATTATAAATCAATATAAATACTTAGAACAATATTGAAACTCATGTTTTATTAATAAACATTGAATTAATCATTAAATCAAAAACAAGATCTCATTTGAATATATTACAATCATAATTAGTGAGATTGTATGAAAAAAATTAGTACAAAATTCCTTATATTATATTCAAATTTAAATTTAAAATTTACCAGTTAGACGACAATGATCCCTAATCATTTTGTTCAGCATATTTTAAACGATTCTCAGAAAGTTCTTTTATATCACGTGAAGTATACTCAACAAATTTAAGCGAAAAATCTTTATCGGAATATTATCTGAAATTTATTTAGTTCATCTTTATACGAATACGTAATAAAATATATAAATAATTAAAATAAATAAATTACATTTCGAATTCGAACTTCGACGTATTAAGAAACTTCAGAACAATATACAAATTTGACAGCTGATACTGGTGACGATTCTATTTGTTCTCGAACAATTTTATTAATTCCATAAAAGATCTACTTGATGATTTAGTTTACAAAATATGTAAGATATGTTTCTAAATGTGAAGACGAATCCTGATTCTAAGGGGATGAGGTCACATTCAAAGCATTGTGATTGCAAAATATATTTATTTTTATTTATACAAGCTAATTTTAGCTTGTATTTATATCAATAATTAATTAGAAGTTCGTTTTATCAAGACGTACGTTAGTATATTACGCAGTTCAGAGATCCAGAAAGAGAGACAGAAAACTGCATAATACCTATCGAGTTTGGTATCAAATTAAACGTCTCACGGATTAGATTTAAACTCAAGTGTTAAAAATTTACTTTGGACGATCGTCAACTGTTTTTCATAAATATTATTTAAATCCTATCTTGTTTGGTGTCAAATTAAACGTCTCACGGAGATTTGAACTCAAGTATCAAAACGATAATTTTGACGATTGTCAAATGTTTTTTTTTTTACAAATTTTACTAAAAGCCTGCTGAGTTTGGTAGCAAATTAAAAGTCCCACGGAGAAGACTTGAATTTAAGTGTCAAGAATTTGTTTTGAATGATCGTCAATTGTTTTCTACAAACGTTATTTAAATTCTGCCGAGTTTGGTATCAAATTAAAGATCTCATGGAGGAGACTTGAACTCAAGTGCAAAAATTTGTTTTGAACGATCGTCAATTGTTTTTTTACAAATGTTTTTAAATCCTGCCGAGTTTGGTATTAAATTAAAGGTCTCACAGAAAAGACTTTAACTCGTGTCAAAATGTTATATTGGACCATCGTCAATTATTTTTTACAAATGTAGTTTTAATCATAACATGTTTGGTATCAAATTAAAGGTCTCAAAGAGGAAACGTGAATTCAAATGTCAAATAGTAGTTATATTTTACCATCGACAATTGTTTTTTATAAATAGAATTTAACTCCTCAAAATATATACCTTCCTTAAAATATAGGTATCGTTTCTCATCAGTGAACAAAAAAAAGTGACTTCAACACAAAAATTACAATAAAATTGTAAAAATTACGCCAAGATTTACGCAGGAAAATCTTCCCTATTTATGAAAAAAATGTACCTTCCAACAAATAATGATTTTAAAAAAGTGATATCAAGTGAGCCGAGTATATTTTTATACCTATATAAAATATTATTTAAAAAAAAAAGTAAACTAAAATATATATTTGAAAGTGATATCAAGTGAACCAAGAATACAAAAAAGAAAAAGATAAAGTAGTGTACTTTTGGCGTGTATTTACAGCAAAAAGCTTGGCTTTTATATTCACGTATTTGATAAGAATTTCCTGTTTGATTTACACGAAAATGACAAATATTACATGCGACATCTCTGGTCCTGATAGATATATCCGACATATTTTTCTGCAGTTTCCCCAACTAACGATAGATCCTTGATTGCACTTTAACATTATGTTCATTGTTGAAAAAACTACATACCAAACTTGAACGTTATCGAAAACAAAATATTCCGTAAGCAATTTAACGTAAAGTAATATACCACGTTAAACCCACCCAAATTCTAACCTGAATATTTAATCAAATCTGCGATTGTTTTCTTATTTGTCGAAGTGTCTGTGGAAATTTATTTCAAATTCGCATGGACTATTCTGACATTAGAATACACTGGATACGTCTGTAGTTATCTTGAATTGTTCTAAAATTACACCAGGCCCTTATGAACTTTGCATGCAAAACGGATCAATTTTGACACCTAAAAAATAAAGATCAAATGTTACAATTTATTTTAAATTACAGAAATATTTGTAACAAAATATACTTTAGGGGTTTGATTGCTATTACATTAATTTTTGTATAACTTAATTTATATATGTAAAAATTAGGTCATATTACAATATAAATTACACATAGGTGTATGTGATGCAAAAACTTTCACTAACTATGCTAGTATTATCTATGCTACAAAAAAGTCTAAAAAGCATTGGCTGGTATCATGAGCTATGTTTTTTATTTATTTATTTCATGTAAACAATCAACAGATCAGAAAACCCAATTGCAGATCAATACAAAAAAACCGGAACAAAGATACAGATTACACAAAAAATTTATTTAAATGTAGCCAAATTTACAAAAGAAAATTACAAATACGTTGAACAAAAACATAGCCAGAATTAGATAATCAACCATATATACCAGTTTGTTAACAGCTAAACAGCAACTAAGCAATTAAACCAAATGTTTTTAAATATAAGTACAAGGAATTTACAAAGATGAATAATGCCATAAGATAATTTCTACTGAATTGGGTATCCAGCTAACTTAGGTATAACAATAATTACGAAAAGCGTTAAAATTATTATAGTGAATATCTATTTAGTTATGAATCTTATAAAGCGTGCACATAGTGTTTAAAGGTGGCATTATTAGTAAATTCGTAGAAGCTCTAGAAAGATAAAAGCATACGTACGATTATTCGCCATTTATTTTCTTAAACTATTCAATTTGCATTTGTGTACGATCTTATGCAATGTGAGTAAGCTTATTTCTTAATTTATTTTTATAATTTAGAACGGTAAATGCATCCGAATGATTATTGAAAATTAATTTATTCGGTCGATTTTTGTTATTAGCAGAATGTTTTCAGAGGCGAAATAAACGAAATTCGCTTGAATTTAACGAGGGAGACGCTTCATTTATTATTTTATTGACCTCCACAATATCATGTGCTTTTTTATCAGAAATGTTAGCAGTCTCAGAGTTTTCATTTTGCATATTGAGTTCCTGATTAGTTGACGATACTACTGACTTGCGAAGATGTTGAATTTCTTCTTGCAAAACAATTACAGCAGCACCTAGTGCACTTACTGTGGCGTCTTTAGACTGACAAGAAGAACAGTTGAAGGAGATAGTACGATTTCTACTAAGTAGACACTTATTTTCATTTCGACTGAGCCCATTGCAAGCTGTAATATGAACTAATCCTTTACAAGTATCACATGATATTGGAGATTTATCAGTCACTTTTTCTTGACACACGATACAATCAGCTGACATTATTTATAAATAAACAAGCAGATGCGGATGCGGAGTGCGAACACAAGTCAAAGTTAATTGGTAAGCAACTGAATTGTTTTGTTTAATTAAGTTCGAGCAGAGTGAATTGATAAACGGTTGCCGATAACACAGATTTTGCAAATAAACTAGACCCACACTTAGAAACTGGAACATGAACTAATCACTTCGTGGAACACAAAAAACTGCACTAGTACATATAAAATATGTTTTAGTTAATTTGAAAAAACTACTTAAAACAGTAATAAAAGCGGAGCCAAATAAAAAGTGCACTGTACTTTGCATTGCCAACTTTTTAAATTCTACCCTCGGTTTTAGCGCTGCACAGTGTTCTAAAATTATTTTATAAAAAATTTTTTTTGAAATAAAAGTGGCAGATAATATATTTCTCTGTAACTTCTGTTCAGCGCATTTTTTTTATAAAATAAGTTTAGAATATTGTACAGCACTAAAACCGAGGCTAACACATTTCTCTTAAGACTTAAAACTTCCAAAAAACAGAGCCCGTGATACTAGCCATTGTGTCACATTTTCTGTTGCCTATTCCGTAAATTTACTGTACATTTAATTAGGTCCTGAAGATTTCGAAAAGCAAAAAAAATCAGAGCTCTTTCGTTAATTGAGAAACACCAAAAAAATATTCCGGATATATCAGGACCAAAGGGACCAAAGATGTCGCAGGAAATATCTTTGACTTCAAATTTGTAAAAGTCCCAGCAGGCCCTGGCCCTGGTGAACCCAACGTGCAATAATAAGCATATTTGATACCTAGAAATTGAAGATCAAGATTTATATGTGGATATAATATTATTTTGTGACTCATAAAATAATTTAAAATCATCAAAATTAAATACATTTCATATTATAACCTAATATTTAACAAGACATGAACATGAACAATCATACAGAGAGTTTCTGCTAGATGCAACTTTTCTTTTCTGTCAATGTATTAATGGATACCAACTATATACATTACCGTACTGTTCCAGATAAAATACAACATAGGTTGCCATTATTAATTGAATTTTTCATTGTAATTTACTGATTTATAAATATATAAATATATCATCACGCCTTTTACCCATTAAGGGTGTGGCACTCTGCATACGCAGATCTCGGTAAGTGATATATATTTACGTATGAAGTGCGGTTACCAGCCGTCAAGACATAGCCCCCAAAGATGTTAGTGGAGGGGTAACCACTGATTTATAAATATATTATAAACGTTTTTCAAGGTATAACCACAATTGTACCAAGAAACCATTCGAATTATTTCTTCATTACTAAACATTTTTAAATTATGATGACAAATTCATTTAACATTGACAACCGATGTTGCACTTTATCTGAAGTAGTAGGGTGATGAATAAACTGGTATCCATAGTACTACATTAATGACAGAAAAATAAATGTGGCATCTTCGCTGAAACTCATGGTATATAGGTAGATACCTAATTACAAATAAAACTTTTATCAATACCGTCTACTGTGACGATGTTTGGTCGGACACAAGGAGTTTGGCGTGGATTGCTCGGGCGCCAAACGGTAATGGATAGCTGGGTCGGGGTTTTGTCCAGGGTACAGAAAATAAAACAACGGCGGACGTTAATACGATACCAGAGTGTGGCATTTCCCCTAAATAATTCCGGTAATGCTCCCAGCAGGCGGTCTCCCGAGATTTGATAGCTGCTTTGTAGTTCGGTGAGCCGTTCCAGGAAGGCGATCTGGTCGGCCTTACCGTCAAAGTGTAAGCCCCATTTGCGGACGATCTCACAGAGATGTAACGGTGCTGGTATTTCGGACGTCCCGGCGGTGGGTGTTTTTACTCCTCCGTGTTCGGATGTATCTCCTGTGGCACGCTTTTTGAAGTCCACCATTTTTTTCGTAGTTCATCTACAGTACCCTTATCTTTCAGGCCAAATCTTCGGAGTTCTGCCTGAAGATCTTCCTTGTCAAGGTTGTAGACCCATCCGGTTTTCACGGATGCGGCCGGTGGTGGTTCGGGTGGATCTCCCGCCATCTTTTATTATTTCCAAGGTCCCTGTTCGGGCGCCAAATTCTTGTGACGATGTTTGGTCGGACACAAGGAGTTTGGCGTGGATTGCTCGGGCGCCAAACGGTAATGGATAGCTGGGTCGGGGTTTTGTCCAGGGTACAAAAATAAAACAACGACGGACTTTAGATTTCGGGTTTATTTCGTAGATCTCGGTGTACACTGCTTTTCTCGTGTCTGGTTTGGTAGCGGCCACGGATTTGGGCTTCGGAGCACCCCTTGAGAGCGTACTGACCCAAAACGGAGGGTTTCGGAAAACCGACGCCCGGCGTCGGTTGGGCGTCGGAGTGTCGGACGGGTCTTTCACGGGGCTGTGAGTCGGCCCTGACAAGCGCGGCGCGTACTGATGGTCTACCCGAGGATGGGGAAGTCGATTCCTGAGTAGTAAAAACTAAAACCGATCGTATCTCGGAAACGACGCTCGGCGTCGCGGCGGCGTCGGTCTCTATCAACTTCTGACAGCTGTTAGGATGGGTTCCCGGTACTAACTCAAAATCGACGCCCGGCGTCGCGACGACTGATTTTCAGTATGTTAGGCGGGGGTACGTCCCGGTGTCGGTGGCGGTAGCTGTTTCGGAGTGCGGGGCGCCGTTCGGCCGGAACGCCGTAAAATGTAAAACTGACGTCACGGCGAGTGACGTCACGGTGGCCGGACCGTCGGTATACGACCTGGTGCTCTCGGGTTCACAAACCCGAGGATGGTGGTAGAGATACGGAAGGACGGAGACGGGTTACGCTCTCCCGTCGTCAGACTCGAGGAGGGAGGTGCGGTGCGGGGGGGGGGGGGGGATAGGAGACCTGGTGTTCTTGATCTCTTCGGACCCGCGTTGTGACCTGGACTAAGCCTGCCGATGATACTCTCCACTCTTACGAGTCGAGGATGCTCTCCAGTCCGAAGACTCGAGGATTCTCTCCAGCCCGGGGGCTCGAGGATGACGGCGCTCTCGGAGGGTACCTCCAAAGCAGACGGTATCGTGCTCCCAACTATGGAGCCGCGGATGCTGAAGGCACACGGTGAAGTGGCCGACGTTGTGACTTGGGATCCCTTGAACAGGGTGACTCTCCACTTTTGCGAGTCGAGGATACTCTCCACTCTTGCGAGTCGAGGATACTCTCCAGTCCGAAGACTCGAGGATGGCTCGCAGTCAGGGCCTCCAAGTCGCAATGTCGGTGAAAACTAGGTAGCCTGAAGGGCTCGGAACGGTACGGGAACGGTAAGACGGGAAACAAGACGGTATCTCTTACCCTGGTGAATTTTGCTGGACGGCTTCTTCTCAATATGTCGCTTGCTTGATTCTCTCATTAGATGAGGTAAACTACTACTGTGTTTTCGGTTCGCGGACCCTCGGCTTATATACAAAAAAGTTAATGAATCGGGTTGAAAACTGTTATGAATGTTCGGGCGGGTTGTCCGTGGTCGCTACCATGTATTTACATAGGGTTAACTTACAATACTTTGGTTAAAGGGTTTCTCGTGCCCTTACGAAGTTCATACTAGCATCAATCGCTAGCCCTGTAATTCTGCTGCTAGGAAAGTATAATTTTATTTCAATCGGTGACGTACAGCCGGAGTTATTAACAAAAAACTGGGGTTGCTCTCATTTCTGCTGAAACGAGAGCAGTTTATGATTTGTCGGTGTTTCGGACGTCTCCGGAATCATCGGCAAAGTGTAAACTGCGAGTGACGAAGACGTTTCGTCACACTACTTAAGATAAAAATGAAGCAGAATTTCATTGTTAAGCTTATAAAAACACAACAGTTCATCTCCATTGACACTAATCTGTCACAATATAAACAATTGAATCAGTCTTTTTGATTATACAAATGCCAATGCTAATTAACAAATAATTATTTGTAGTTTCAACCAACGACAGATGACGTTACTAAATAGCTTTAAATCATATCTAGACAAATAGCTAATTTTTAATAATTTGCATCATTATGTATTACATCTACCCTATTTTAAAGATATTTGAATAAATAGCGATCAGGAGAAATAGAGATGATATACAATAATTCTAAGACTTTAAATTTTAAAAATACGCTAGTTTTTTAAGGGAAACTAAAAGGAAAATAAAAGTGAAATATCTTGGAATATCTTGGAAATGATAAAAGTATCAAAATTTCGCCGTCCACAAAATATTTAAATTTAAAAATATCTGACATGACTTTGATCTGGCAGATTCCAAATCGGTGACTTAAAATTCTCTAGAATTATTATTTTTAAACAATTTCTAATCATTATAACGATTAAAATCACAACACCTGTGTTTTTATCAACAAATAATAAATAATTAGTTATTACAGCAGCACAGGGCTGTTGAAAGTACATTAAATTAAAATATATAATGTATCTTACACTTAAGGTTCATGGTAATCTTAAAAATTACAATGTAGAAAAAATATATCACTGTTAATTAATAAATTATTATCTATATACTGAAAGACAAAAGTTCAAAGTATAATGATTTTTGATATAAGTAAAGTAAAGAAGCTACATATGTATATAAAATTTATTTTCTTACATTTTTGCTATAATCCATAAGAATTTGATGCCTCTGTAAATAACTGCTCCAGTGGGGCTGATAAGAACACCATATAAATATAATAAATATCAACACAGTTTCATGAAATCTAAAACAAAATATAAAACAGAAAAATGACACAATAGACAAGTTACGTTAAATCAGCATACTGTACATTATTTATAATATAATTATATCGTTTACAAGGTGTTTAAAACAATAAATGTTTTAAACATGTAATAAAATCAAATTTTATACGATCGTATTTTATAGTTTTTTAACCCACTTCTTTTGTACATTTTTAAATATGTAATTTAGCGCAAATATTTTATTATATATGATCCTTTAGAGCTTTTGTAATAAAAATAATATTTAATTTTATTAAATTAATTTATATGATTATAAATTTGAAATGTCGCTCAGTGCGCAATATTGTAAGGTGGTGCCATCAGCCTACATCTCTGGTAGCGCAGCGCATAGCACTAGCTAAAAACAAGTATTTAGTTTGGTGGCCAAGGTGAACACGTATATTACACGAGCCCAAGCATTATCAGCAGCAGCATAGTTTTAAAAGTGTTTAGGCGCATGTATTATCATTCAGTAGCGGTTAAAGTTGCTTAGTCAGAATGTTTGATGTACGTATTTTTTCACTTTTAAATAAAATTGTTTTGTATGAAACACTTCAACTAATAATTAGGTTAATAAAAGTGAATTTGTGATATTTATAAATATTGTGTTTTAGGTGGAAATTATCAACACCTCTGGTTTAAAACCAATAGGAACCTTGCAGGTTTCATCTACGAAGACAATCAGTCAGGTG
The DNA here is from genome assembly GCA_963942605.1 of Poecilus cupreus. Classification (NCBI taxonomy): domain Eukaryota; kingdom Metazoa; phylum Arthropoda; class Insecta; order Coleoptera; family Carabidae; genus Poecilus; species Poecilus cupreus. The sequence goes on along the minus strand of OZ012715.1, from coordinate 4,957,868 downwards.
AAAAGTGATATTGCCAAGTTGAAAAAGAGTTTAATAGTAGAAAGACAATCAATAAGAACTGAACCAAAGGGTAAAGCTGTAAAAGACAGTGCTACTTTAAGTTCTTTGGGCATTCAGGCAGGAAGCAAACTATATGTAAAAGACTTAGGACCTCAAATCGGTTGGAAAACCGTCTTTTTGGCAGAATATGCGGGACCCTTATTAGTATATTTGTGGATGTATCAACGACCATGGATTTTCTATGGAGATACAGACAACGCTCCTGTGGCACAGACCTCACAGTTAGTATATAATAAGTTTTATTAAATTGACAAAAAAATTTTGTTTAACCATGGTGTTCTTTTACAGCATTGCTTGCATTTGTTGGGCTATACATTACATTAAAAGACTTTTGGAAACATTATTTGTGCATAGGTTCTCACACTCTACCATGCCACTTCGAAATTTATTTAAAAATTGTTCGTATTACTGGTTATTCACTATGTACGTTGCGTATTATGTTAATCATCCATTGTACACCGAACCGAATATTCTTCAGGTGTATGTAGGACTCGTAGGCTTTATGGTAATTATTTCATTAATATTTAATCAATTCATGGTCATTGATGACGTGCAATATATTATTTACATTTCTTTATTGAAACTTATAGTTTACTTCTGTTATTTACAGTTGTCAGAACTTGGAAATTTAAGTATTCACATTGCTTTACGAAATCTGCGGCCGGCTGGAACTACTACGAGGAAAATACCTAAACCGACCGGAAATCCATTCACGATTTTATTTGACTTAGTTTCCTGTCCAAACTATACTTACGAGGTGATGTCTTGGGTCTCTTTCACTTTGATGACGCAGTGCGTGGCAGGTATGTTTGAACTCTAATCGCAAATATTTATCAATGTACTAATTATGTTGTTTTTCAGCTGGACTATTTGCTTTTGCTGGATTTTACCAAATGGCAATTTGGGCCCTTGGAAAACACAGAAATTACAAGAAAGAATTCCTGAGTTATCCTCGTAAACGCAAGGCGATCATTCCATTCGTTCTTTAAGTTCATGTAATCTTCATTTTGTTAAGTTGTTAATTATTTTTAAATGAAATGTGTTACAATTTTTGTACAATTAATTTAAGTTATGACAGAATTTTTATAAGTCTGGGTCTGAATGTGGTATGACATATTTAATTTACACATGTAATTCATTGGTGTTTTTGGTTGTGTAAGTTAAATAAATGGTGTTCAAATAAATATTTTACGAAAATAAAATAATTCAATATATTGTAAAAATCCACTTACCCAACACGTGAACTTGTTTGAAAATAGTAAATGGGTTAATAATATAAATCAAAAGCAATATACTTAAAGTAAATAATGATTAAAATTGTTATTTTCTACATAAAAAGCTGCAAATCCATACCAGTCATTTGTAATAATATATGCATGTAAAATATACATGTACAAATTAAAAAATATCAATATGTCATCGCTGGGTTTTTATTTACATGAAGTACATTAGAGGCTTAAACAGACAACAATATTAAAGTGCACAAAAATCTGTATAATATTTCGCGCCTCCGTAATTACAATTGAAACCAAGCGACAAACATGCTAGAAATTTGTTAATTATGGAACGGATAAAAGAAACGATTAGTTATCTAGGTCTCGATCTTGACTGATGTAATAATTATAAACGTTAGAAGTCAAAGGTAAAACATTCATAGTCACTAGTCATAGGGTACACAGATACAGTGTACTGTAACTGTACATTACATACATGACATGACCGTTATTTCTGTACAGTAACAAAACTTAGTTCTTACCGATAGCTACTGTCAAGGAAGCCGCTCAGCCGGAAATCAATTTTAGCAGGCATATAAAAATAACATTAAACGTTTTTTTCTCTTTGTTCACATTGGTGTTTATCTTATTGTTTATATTTTATTAACATTAATAGGTATTTATATTTGAATATAATCTACTACAGTATTAAGCAAGAGATGAAATTGTGTAACTGTCTAGTGTTATGTACTCAGTACTCTTGTGTAGTGTCAGTGTCTGTTGGAACAATTTCGTTATGTTATGTTTAGTTTAGACTTAGAGGAACCTTATTCTAATTTTAACTAAATGCAGAGCGTTCCTTGAGAGCAACTATGGAGAAAGCACAATATAGATAGATATATTATATGTAATAAAATCTTGCTGTTAATCAATGTATTATAAAATAAATATAATAATATTCATTTATCAAATGCCCTAATCTAAAGTATTTATTATACCTAAATACCTAACAGTGCAATGTCTTCTGTTCAGAGTTATAACTATATATTAAAAAATTCGTGCTCTGCGACAAACAATTCATATATTTTACACGTACAAAAGCGAACTTACTAGTAACATATTATAAATTTATTTTTTTATCGATTTTGATTTTCTTATTAATGAATATTAGTGAATGAAAATAGCAGCTCAATTGGTGATTATTCTTAAATCAGTGGCGTCGAAGCTGATGATGCAGTCTTTTAAAACAGATATCACATAAATTAGTTTTGCAGAAGATATGTGAACTGAAACGAATACAACTAAACTGAACATTGCCAACGAGTGCTTCGAATTTGGATTCAAATGACTTTCGACTTTCGCCAGCTAAGACCGCCAAATTTTCCTATCACAACGTTACAGAAAAATCCTGACTGTATACAATTGACAGCAATGTGCAGTGCACAGGTGCAACCTTTCATGTTTACATGAATGAGAGTCATGAATGTAAAATGTAAATAGCAAGCAACTAATGTATGAAATGCAACGAGCAACAACCATGCAACAAACAAACAACCAACCAAATTCGTACAAGCTAGCACCACTCCCATCTCGAGAAAGCCTCGTCCATTTCTGTGACCAAGATACTTTGTTTCCAGCAGCAATACTATTTAATTCACTCAGAGACTAAACGAACTTTCCTCGTTTCGGTGATTCGGTCTACTTGAATACAATTAAGGCATCGTTTACGTATCATTTCATTAAGCTCATACTTTATTGCCTATAGAGACAGAGAGGCCGCAAACTAAAATCATTTCAACCCATTACAATTAGACGAATGCAAAACGCAATTCTTTATCTACAAGCTAATTGTTGTGAAAACAAAGTATCAAAGTACATTACAATTGCCCCAAAAATACTTTGCAACACCTAGTTTAAAAAATATATTTTATATTTCTTTTCTTATTCATTAATTCCATATGACAATGATAATGAACATGATTCGTAATAATGATGATGGCGATGATTTGTAAATGACAGCTATAGCTACGTAAACGGAAACGAAAGCAGCAGCAGAGAGTAGAAGTTAGAAGACGCGCAGAGCGTAGAAGTTTGCTATTTGCAGTATTTGCTGAACGCTGGTGGCTGATGGACAAGAAAGTGATTACACACACAATTCAATTCGTAAGTTATGTTAATTATACCAGAATCGGTATTTTCAGTTTTGTAATGTATAGTATTGTATTGTATCAGTTTGCTTTGCTTTGCTTTATTATCATTATTTATTATAAGAAGCATCGGCCACGAAAACGCTACTCTCACCATTTCAATTATAGTAAAATATATTGATTTGGCGTCTTATATGTATATAGTAATATATTATCATTTATACATTTATATAAAAAATGAAAAACCTATTTTAAATCAGGCAGTGACGAGACTAATATAAAATAATTTACACTACATTAAAAAGAATTGAGATTTCGAATTATTAAATGCTAACCATGAAAATACTCGGACAGATATGGAAATGATTTGAATTTTATTAAATAAACCTCTATAAATTAGTAGTTTCCAGTGATAGATACTGATCTTGTACCTACTGCAATTTGTATATATTACAAGAGATTCACATATTATCAGTATTTTACTTCAGAGTTCCCAATAAAATAATACCTACTACTTTACATGTCAACAAAACACTTCATGTTCGGCTGGATTGGGTTAGGTATGTACAGAGACAATAATATCTCTTCCTTACTACAATACTAATGGTACGATACGATTATGAAAATAAACACAATAGAATGTCAAATTACATAAATTAAATAACATGATCTTCGTACAAAAATAAACAATATTAAATAAAATACGTTAAGTTCGAGCAAAATAAAAGAAAACTCTGTATACTTTTAAAACCAATACGTTTACAATACACACAGCCAGAATATATGTTTAGGTCAAATCATGTTGGCAAATTTCATTTCATTGCAAAGTTTCTCTATCACATTTTCGATAAAAGTATTCCAAATTTCGAGACTACGACAAACATGTCAGTTTAGATTCAGATTTCAGATCAAGCTGCCATGCAAACGAACACTGACACATCATGTGCTAAGAGATTCCAGTTCAGCGTTATCAAAGTTGGAAGGGAACCCTGAATATTAAGACTCAACCCAAATAAATATATAAAAACATCTTCGTATTTTAAGTAGAGAGAATGAATAATATCTACCATTTTGATATCCACTCAAGCGGCAAATCAAAATTCAAAATTCCGTCAGTGAAACGCAATTTCACAATGGAAAACCGAGGTAGTTAATAACAAAACATCGGAATCTTGAGTTTTAACTTGCCACTCGCAAAAAGTTAAAAATATATTATAATAACGAATCATCACATAAAACCTACAAGGTAAAATTGAAAATGCAATCATATTGCTTGTGTATGTAAATCAGTAAAAGGGAGACTGAGACTCTGTAGAACTTATCTTGACGGTTGTCGGTATCGGTATTAGTGTAGATGAGACGGAGACGGAGGCTAAACATAGGTGGCCATAGTGTTGGGTTGCGCCCCAGTCGTTGGTATAGGGCCAGTCGTCCCCAGCTGTCGGTTGCTGGGCACGTACTGCCCGATGAATGAACCGTCTTCAGTAAATCGTCCTAATGTACAAAAAAACAAAACAAAAATATATAAATCCTAGGAAAAACATTCCTCAAACCTTACAAATTTCATGGGTTAGTACAGTATCAATACCAAACAAGCTACATTGGTTAGAAATAAACACAATTTCAAACAAAATACCTTATTTCGGTTATACAAGAGTGGCATAGCCCTGAGATGTAGTCTCACCCCCTTTTCGTTGTCTGCCGTATTGGCCTATGAATGAACCGTCTTCATTCATACCTTCTATACACAGGAAATAAAGAAACCAAATAAAATGTGGAAAACAAACAAAACAAACTTGGCATACTGAGAATAAACTATTAACTGACCTGTGTCGCCTTCGCCGTACTCGGCCATGGAGTCCGTGTCGCTTTCGGGGCCCACCTTCGGCTCGCTACTCATCGATGCTCTGCCGTGAGATTTGTTGTCCAAACTGGAAATTTTACAATAATTCAGTTGGCTATCATTAAAATCTTGGTTGTCATCGACCAATGTTACATATGTATAATGAAAAATATCAAAGTAGTTCAAAGTCCGTAAAATAACTAAATTGGAATGAAATAAATAAATATACATAAAAATATAGGACTACATGTCAGAATTTAAAATTCTTCCAAATAAGCGAGATATTAAGGTCTGAATTTTAAATTACATTGATGACGTAGGTAATGTGGTATACCAGAAATAAACAAACGGTGGTTTACAGACTTTCGAAAAAAGAATGTTGAGAAAATTACAAAATAATGTAATAATAATATTAAGATTGTAATATTATATTTCATTATTAGAGAAATAAAATAAATTACTGCACTTTTGTTGAAACAGACGCGCACATGTCCTACGTTATCAAAAATAAAACATCCCGTATTTATTAAAGGGAGTAATTTATAATTAAAAATATGGAATTTTCCGCATCCTTTAACTCTTATCTTTTATGTTTCCAATAAACTTTTACTAGTTTTGATTATGGTGGAATATTCTATTATATATGTTATCTGTGAGCAAATTATAATTTTCTTTGATGAAACATATTTGTAGAGCAAGAGGTAGATACAAATGACATTTATTGTATTTATTATTATTATTATTATTATTATTATTATTAAGCGGTCTCAACTGCTGAGGTTATATGCCGCCTCGGAACCTAGTTTTCGGTGGTGTGACAACGGTACGCAGTATTCACTGGTATGGGTTTTCGCATAGAGGTCACCCATCCAACTACTAACCTCGGGTAGTATTGTTTAACTTGCGTTGTCGAGTGATCCGGCTATCCGCTATCTGTCAAGCCGTTGCCTGTCATTTATTGTAATTTTAGGTTTAGTATATTTAATACGTTGTGCCCCGCACTGTAAAATCATATTTCTCTCATACAGACCGGCATTTTTATATTACGTGGTAACGCGTCGGACTGTGGATCGTGAGATCCTCAGTTCGAATCCCACAGCTGACAGTTGCCAATTTAAATTTACCCCTGTGGTTCCTCCTCCACTAACATCTTTGGGGGCTATGATTTGACGGCTGGTAACCGCACTTCATACGTAAACATATATCACTTACCGAGATCTGCGTAAGCAGAGTACCACACCCATAATGGGTAAAAGGCGTGATGATATATTTATTATTTTTATTTAGTTTATAATTTTTTAATATATTTTTAGTTTAAAGTATTATGTCTAGAACATTTTAAAAGAACGCTATATCCAGTATCTCTTCATGGAACCGGTGAATCGAATACTGTACATAAAGTGTATTAAAATTGTTCCCATCGGTGCGCACACGGTCCCAAAGTAGAAAAGGCGGTGTGCCCACCGGTGAGCACGCGGGGTGGTGCTGTAAAACAGTGCCCACCGGTGAGCATGCTGGGATCAACGTATTAAAAACAAGTAAGTTAAAATGTTTTCCTATTATATAAATAATTTTTAATCCAGGAAACTATTGTTTTATTTGTATTTTTTGTATAACACTTTTACGTGTTTGTATTTGTAACATATATTTTATATTATTTTACATACGTTAGTTTGCCCCAATTTGACGTGATATCTAAAACATTTACTTATTTTATAATTTGTTTCTCCAAATTCGATTAAGATCACAGACCCCCTAAGATTAAAAAGAAAATTACTTTCAAATGTATCTCTGAGTTCAGTTTAAAAAACGGTCAAAATTTAATTATTTAATACTAATCCGTCCCTGTTAAATATCATTCAAGATGCAAACTTTCATTGAAAATGTTTGTTACTTAATATCTTGTTCTTTATGGAAATAAATAGACGTTACGAAACAAACTAGAAAAACAAGTTTCCTTGCTGAGATTGAAATCATGATTTTTGAGGTCATTCGTAATAGCATTTTAATGCAGCATTTTTTCTCGTAAACCGACAATTTTTATTACACATATTTAAAATTTTAGTGCCGTGCCGCAACTCATACGAAAAATCAATAAGACATAAAAATTCTTGAATTTGTAACAGCTTGCTGGATTATTACATTTTTTTGTAAGTATCATACAATCTAGAACTCAGTTACTAAAATCAATAATATGCGCAGGCGCTAAAATGTTCGTGAGGAAATTTATGAGCATTTCACACGATAAGTAAACATTAAAGTAAATGTTCCTTATTTCACGAATTTTATAAACATATAAAAAAGGTAATAGCTCCGTGGAATCGCATCGAACTGTAAATCATGACTATATAATTTTCGAAAAACCATTCTGAAAATTCATCTACGTAATCATCTTCCCTCTGGCTCCCCCTCATCTGATTTGACGGCTGGTAATTGCATTTCACGTTCAAACATATTTCACACATCGAGATCTGCGCTAAGCAAAGCGTCACGCCCAGGAATAAAGAAATGACGTAATATTTTTACTAACATGTTAATAACAAATTATGTTATATATTCGTACTCTAATATTAACAATGCCAATATAATTCAACAATTGCGGACAAAATGCAAATAAAATAATGTTTATTTTTATTTCATAATATAAATTGACTACTTTTTAAAAACAAAACTAAACCAAGTGGAAGAATAAAGTTCGTAATCAATAGAAATTAAAAGTTGCCATGAGATTTTATTTTGTGACTGACTGGTAGAAATTTTAACATTTTAGAATTCTTACTTTATATGTGAATTCTTTCTTTTGATTTTTTTTTTTATTATAATTTATAATCTTAGTCAAAAAACTCTATATTATTATCAAATATCGTTTTTACACTTGTAATTTCTTTTATTACAAATAAAAAAAAAATCTGACTTGGTCACCACACTACTTTCTTATATACACATAAAAATATAATAAATATAGAATAAATGTTTCATTTGCATGTTTAATTGAGAAAACTCAGGGAAACTCAAACAAAGGAAGTATATGCCTAAAAAAATATATCATATACTGTCTGAAACAGGTAAATGAGCTGATAATATAAATTTTCTCTTCAGAAAGCTTCAATTTGATACTGGAAAGAATTCTAATAACTAATAAAATTGACGATCGCTTAAAAGTAATTTTTGATATTTTCGTGCAGCTTTTTTCTGTGAGTCCTTTAATTTGAGGCCAAATTTAAACAGATTCAATTAATTATTATAAAAAACATTTTATTTCAATGTTAATTTCTTTATATTTTCTTATCAACTTTCTACGCGGACTGTACAACAAAGACAGATGACCCAACGACTGGCTGTCTCTCTCGGCTCGCATTTTCAACATAAGTTAACGTTCCAGTATTATATATTTCAGTGACTGAGACCTTTAATTTGATCCCAAATTACTATGTATAAGAAAGTAAAAAGCTATAGTGTGTTAATATACAACAAATCAACTCCACATATTTCTAAAAATAGTCGAGTAACACAATGGCCGGCCTAAGCTTGAAACAACACTACCGGATTGATAATTTTGGGCTTGACAGTCCAAATTGGATATTTTGAATAATGTGCGACCCAGTGGCGGCTCGTCTACTTCACCTACATTTTGAGAGGATACAGGATAAATATTTTTTCATAATTAGAATTTTTGAATCAATAAATTTTCATGTTATAAATACATATAAAGAAGTTTTAAAAATAAAAATTAAATTAACAATGATCTATGGCGATCCGCATCACGAGTAATATATTAAGCAACCTTAAACCGCAAGTGTTAAAATTATCACTGCACCATTGCGCGCGCATCCTACAGCTTGTATACTGGGTTGTCATGACAACCCTTGCTCTCCCACCATTCATTCACAAATGGTAGGTGAAGAGATTGCAGTGAACACTGCACCTTGTATTATTTTACGTTAAAGACAATTCATTAAATAATTATTGATATAGCTGTTCATCTGCTGATGTACATATTTTATTTAAGATATTTCTAATAAATTTAATTCGATACGAACGATAATAATTAATATTATTTGCATCTGTTCTAGCTATAATATTTCTTATAACACTTCACCTACTTTCCTTCGTACGAGCCGCCACTTCTGACCAATATAATAAATTATATAAACAGAGACACTTACGGTTGGGAATATTCGTGGAAGCCCCCTTCTTCAGGATAATCGTGTCTCCCATTCGCTTGCTCTCGTTCATGGACGGCGTATTTTCCTCCACGGTTACGTTTGATAATACAGACAATAATCAGCACAAGTAGCAAGAAAGCGATGGCCAGCATCATTCCAATGAACCAACCAGCTGTTGCTACATTTTCTCTCGGCTGGATTATAGGGCCCTCTGCACATAAAATTTACAATTACATTTGGACAATTCAAAAACGCATTATTGTAAAAACAAAACTATCATAATCATTTAATTTAAGGTAGAGCAGCTGAATTTTGCTTACAAAATCAGGAAAGTAGCAGAATAGTATTTTGCAATAAATACTGGTGTGTAGTGGTTTGTTATAATTATTATACAAACGCTTATTATTATTAAACCAGTAATCTGTAATGTTACTGTATAAAATGTGCAATATTATGAAAATAAACTATTATAAATCACAAAATTAGTGAAAGTTCTTACCAACTCCGTAGGTGCTGACCTCCTGGACGGCGCTCTCAGCAATGTTGTTACCATCAACAGCAACAATTTTGAACTCGTACTCTTCGTTGGGTTGCAGTCCGTAAATCTCCATGAAGTTTTCGTTGATTTCTTCTCCAGATCTTTGGAACATGGGCTCACCACGGAGTCGGTACTTTACATAAAAGTGAGATCCAGGTTTGCCGTTGGGATTGACGATCCAGTCGACGCGAATCGTCGCCAGGCCGTTTTCGGTGGGCAAACGTGACCAAAGGAATTGTGGGACGTCAGGTTGTGTGCTGCCTGCGATGCGAGTCTTCCTTTCGATGAAGTAACTGGAACGCAAAAAACATCATAGTTAATCAGTCACATACCATTTTGTCACTCATGGCACCAGCCACTGAAGCCACACATAGGAAACAGTAGCACAATGAAGAAGTACGGTGTGTTGCCCGTTTTGATAAAGTAGAAGTTCAAATTCATTTATAACTTCAAAACAATGAAATGTTTTGTTTGTAGCCTTAAAAATTGATTTCTTCTATCACTTGCGAATTGTTTTGTAATTATCGATAGTGATTTTTCTTTCGGTGTTATTGATTTGGCTTTTTTGTATATTCTTCTATTTGAATGTATAAAGAAAAATAGACGAGACAAAAACTAATCGCGAGTTTAAAAGTTTTGTGTCCACCAGGTCTCACCGTATTTCTTCATTGTATTATGTGCTTGTATGTGGCTCCAATGTGCCCATATCTTAACATGGCTTAACAAAATTGAAACGCTGTTTGTACAGATTTTAATTTGAGAAGATAGAATCATACAAGTATTATACCAGCTTAAAGGAAAATAATTCAAACTATAGGACTTACGTATCTCCCTCGCCCTCCTTTGTGGTGGCTCTGACATGTAACCGATATTTGGTATCGGGTTTCAGTCCTGAAAGCTTCGCACTAAACCGATCCGGGTCAGTGATCTGCGGTTCCCGTTGAATCAAACTCCAAACTTGGGTTCCATTCACTACCTGATAATAAATATTATACCCAGTCAAAACACCGTTCGGCTGCGCTGGCTTTTTCCAAAACAAATAGAAAGCAGAAGAACCCATAGGAACGGCTTCCAAGTACACGACTGGCCCTGGTACACCTTCAGGGGTGTCAAAGCTGAGGGTTTCGCTGGGAGGCCCATTGTATCTACCATTGAAGACAAAAACTCGTGCGTAGTTCTTCGTGTGAGGCACAAACTTAGTAACGAGGGCTCTGGTTGCGTCACCCTTCACGTGGATTTCTCTGCGGTTGGACTCGCTGCTGTATTCGGCGCCGCCCTGCCCGTATCGGTCGCTGTCTGTCCATATTTCGATCTTGTAGCCCTTGAAATGTCCACGGACTGATTCCAAAGGAACTGGATTCCAGCTCAGCAGTGCTCGAGTTGGTGCGTGAATATGGACTAGTGTAAAATTCGTTGGCGCTTGCAACGGCACTGAAAAAAAAAATATAGACATTTTCATATCACACTAGTCATGATTTAATCTGTATTATTATGGGTTTGCTATAAAATTGTAATTACAATATACCATGTATTTAATTTCTTTAGTCCGTTATGCAATTTGAAAAATCTTAAAACTAAATATTTAATATGCTTAAGAAATTAAATTTAAGTTGGAATTGTCATAGGAACGTATGGGATCAATAACTACTTAGCATAATTTATATTTATGCCAATACTTTGTTATACGGGCACCCACTTTAAAACCAATCAATATTTTATTATAAAATAATTTAATTTTAACTTACCATCTTCGCCAGAGTAGCCGATAACTTCTTTGGCAGCAACATTAGCTTCGCCAAGTTCATTCATAGCAACGACTTTGATACGATATTGTTGGAAAGTGGGCTGATCTTCAACAACATATCTATTTGTCTGCCAGTCTGGAATTTGTACAACAGTGTACTGTTCTCCAGGAATGTCACGTTTGAATGAAACACGATACTGGAATTTTGGTGCACCGTGTTCAATTTGAGGCATGATCTATAATCAAAATATATCAATGTAATACAAAGAACAATAAATATAAATATGAATAGCTTACATTCCAAGTTATAACTAAGTTGGTTGGCTCAGTTCCTTTGCCCTCGACATTTTCAGGATTTTTATGAGGTACTTCTGCCTGCGTGGTGCAAACTGCAGAGTGACCTGACGGTAAAGATCGTCCAATTTTGTTCCAAGCGACAACTCGGAAGGTGTAGTTGGCCCAGGGGTTCATCGGTACATTGTAAGTCATGTCAGTAGCGGGAACGGAATCATAAGCCACTTCCCACGTATCGGGGGTGAAACTAGTGTTAAACTGAATAGTGTAGCGCAAAATTGGGGCACGGTTGTCACCCATTGGCTGCCATTTAATGGTAGAATCCTTCTTATTGCAAACCACTCCTTGGAGTTGAGGAGCGTTTGGAACATCCTGAACAGTGAGAGTAGCTTGAGCAGTAGTTTCGTCTAATTCGGTTTTGGCAACGCAAGTGTAAGTTCCTGAATCTAATTCAGTCGTTCTGTAAATCGTTAAAGAGTAGTCAGATGAGCGCACAAATCGTGGGTCAGCATCGAAATCGATTAGTTGGCCGTTGTTCAACCAGTCGATCTTAAGTTGCAGCGTGTTGTCAGCGACAGCATTGCAGCGGAATGTGGCCTGAGTTCCTGCTGCCACTTCGTAATCCTCGGGAGCATCCGTGATCTTTGTGTGTTCTACATATCAAACATTATTTGCAACAGTTAAATAAGCCGAATTCTTATTCATTAGTTAATTAGTTTTCGGTTATTTCATTTCAATTTGTTTTAGATATATTACTATAAATGTTGAGAAAGTAAACAAACTGACTTTAATCTTATCTGTGGACGGATGTGACTAATTATTGAGCTTAACCTTGGTGTTTCAGTAATACGTCGGGAAGTAAAGAGAAATGTAAAAATAACTAATTCATCTTTTGCTTTTCTAATAAAACCCAAAAAATTGTGTCACGAAGTTGAAGGATTAATGATGTCATTCTCACCTTTCACTCGGAGACTGCCAGACTCCTCGACACTTCCAAACTTGTTTGATGCATAGCAAGTATATTCTCCATCATCGTTAGACTGCACATCTTGAATTTGAAGATCTCCGTTTTCCAGAACAGTATACCGTCCTCCCGTCAATTCTCTTCCGGCTCTCGCCCACTTCACTTCGGGTTCGGGAGCACCGAACACTCTGCACATCAGGGTGACGGTCCTGCTGTCAACTGTCTCCAAATCACGTGGTGGTTCAGTGATTTCTGGAGCTAGAGCCAAGACGTTCACGAACACATCCTTATAGACGTAGCCTAGGGAGTTGGTAGCGTTACAGCCGTAGTTTCCGGTGTCTTCTTTCTTCAACTTCTCGATGATGATGCTATTGGTAGAAACTTTACGTCTAGGATTTGGAGGAGCTTCGGATATTGGTTTTCCGTTGTAAATCCATTTGATTTGTGGTTCAGGAACACCGGAAGCTTCGCATCGGAACTCGACTGTCTGATCTTCAGCAGCGTTTTTGATTTGGGGTTCCACGGTGAAATACGGAACGGCTGCAATTATTTATTTTATTATAGTCGAACAATAAATAAATAGTTGCATGTCGTGGTCATAATAATAACATTTAACACAATTGCATAAATGAACCCCAATTTCTTATATATAATGTTAGTAACTTACCCTGTACTTTCAAACTGATAGAATAGGAATCTGCACTTCCAACTCCGTTGCTAGCTTCGCATGTGTAACTTCCAGCGTCATCGAACATTACATGTTTAATAATCAAAGACTTCCCGTAATTCCCTTGCGTTATTCGATCAGACGAATGTATGATTTTCCCGTCTTTAGACCAAACTATTTGTGGTAACGGCGTCCCACCATAAATACAATACATTTCGAATTTCTTTCCCAAATCAGCGACTTCATTCTTCCTAGTGACGTACTGTTGCGTAGGTGCATGGCGGTTCTGCGATGCTGAGATTCCATTGGTAACGACTTGTAGAACAACCCTGTTGCCCAATTTGTACTCGTTACGGAATACTGACGTCGCCGCGCACGAATAAAGGAAATTGTCAGATTGATCGTTTCTCGTCACGTTTGAGAACCACAGATTGCCTTCCGGATCCAGAGTCATTCGAGAGTTGTTGATGGATTTGATACCGCCGTCAGTGGTCTGAATCAACCAGTAGACATTTGGTTTTGGCCAACCATCTGGTGGTGCGCAAGTCAATTTGAAGGGTTCGCCTTCGTTCACAGTCTCAGTGATTGGTTGTGAATCCTTGAAGGAATTCAGTTCCGCTTTACGAACGAATACAGAATTGGAAGTGGCGATACCCCATTCGTTTTCCGCGAAACATTGATATTGACCTAAGTCCTCATCGCGGGGTACTGAAATCATAAGCGTACCACGGCCGGGTTGCTGGGCAATACGATCATCGTACGCCTGCCAGTCGAAATTTTTACCGTTCTTTATCCATCTGTACCTGTGTAAATACAATTACAATTTTAATTGCCGGCTGAATTCATCAATGCTGATTGACTTACTGAGGGCTTGGTTCGGCTTCAGCTTCGCATTCAATTATGAAAGGTTTATCGTTTTCATTATTTTGACCGGCAACTTGGAAAAGCAATTCATCTGTTGGGGGTTGTTTTACTATCCGAGGAGGTGATTGAACTGAATTTAGAAAGCAAACAATTCATTTCTAATACAATACAAACAAAGGATAAACGACTGACTTACCCAAAGCAAATGAGTGCCACACATATATCGTTAATATTAAATATACTAATCTACACTGTCCAATCATTGTAACTCAGGTATTTGAATTCTGTAAAATAATTCAGACTGTTAAGAGATAAATGAACTGTTAGTACTTTGGCAACAGTAACAAAAATGTATCAAATCTAAAAAAACTCGAATAGTATATGAGAAGTCATTGACTTGACAAGAATAGACGGTATACGCTTACGCTTCATACGATATTCGATACTGGGGTAATAGTAAAGGGCGAGTGTGGTTGAAAAACCCAGTGATGCACGTTTTAATTCCCTCCCTCAACTTCTAAGTGCGTCTGAAGCACCATCACGTCGAATTGGCATTTTAGGGGCAATTTCTCAATTTAGAAATCCAACACCATGTTTATCATGCAACTACTGTATAACTCTTTGTAACTATCTCAAGTTTTACTGGGTTTACTTAAGTCAATACTAAAGGCAGTAAATGAATGTATAAAATATTCGACTAATGAAATAAATATTAGTTAAGAATACAATAACAAAAGTATGTGACTATTATTTTGTTATGTAGGTGCGCCAGCCAATAAAGAAGACTAGTCCGCGAAACGTGACCCGACTTTAAAACACGACAATTGCTTTATTGTAACGGGTTATTATTAAATTACTTAAAAACCGAGGCAGGAAAACGCTAAAACAAATTTATCAAGCACTTTCACAGAAATTATATTGGAACTATGATGCCACAGATGAAAATTAAAATATTACAAAAAAAAAAAAATACCTTGAAAATCGTGACTCAACTTTAAAACACAACAAACATTTTAAAATAAGACGATGACAGCCAGTATAATTTTTTTTTTAATTCATATTATAGGTTGCCCTAAAATAATAGAGTATGTATGCAGCTGCACACTTATCACAAATTTTAAACACGTTACTAAACGAAGAATAATTGTAACAGTGACTATAGTAGGAAGGATATCTTAATATATAAATTTATATTGGTAAGTGATAACAAAGTATGATGTCAAATTAGTAATGTATTTTTACTGAAAAATGATGATTAACATTTAACTAACGCCAGAAATATGTATGATATCATTCTTCAGATACGAGTATATTCACTATGTTCTTGATCTTGCCGAATCTCGGGCCAATAAAGAGACAGTTGTCGCACAGGTTTACTCATTAATATAATGACATCATTGTTAAGGAAATAACTAATTGAGCTTTAAAGAGTTATGAATGTATTTAAAACTGGGTGGATGAGTACATCAGTACGGAACGTCTTTCTAAGAATTAAGACAAGAGTAAATGACATTTATAATGCATTACTATCTTGTCAGAGCCAAATATTACAGGATATAAAAAAAAAAGTTTAACAGCAATATTAATTTAAAAAGATTATTTTTATAAGAGTTTATCAAATTAGGCCACAGTAGTATTACGCTACTCAAGTTCAAATTAATCTGCAAATAATTAACATAAAAAGATGTGTACTTAATAAAAACATTTTTTAACTATGTAACTACTGCTAAATTCTTTCATTGTTTAGATTAATTATATCAAAACCTAATTACGAATATAAATAATGTTGTTAGTGACTTCATCGATGACCTAATCAATTTTATAAATAAAGAACTCAAATGATAGGAATTCTTCGACTTGTATAAATTATAAGAATTTCAAAACCTATTGCTATAACAAAACATAATTGTGCAATAAAGCCCCATTGCCGCATAAAATGAAGTTACATGAATTTGAGACAAGTAAACAACGTTATCAAACACAAACACTAGCTACAAATTAGTCGTTGATTGACCTATCCAAACATACGGTATGATAATCAACTGTGTTATCTAAATCCTCGTGATAATAACTGAGATAACTTACCTTAAAAATAAATAACACTGCTACTTGTTCATAATAACGATTGAACACTACACTACACACACATCACGGAGATAGGTGCGGTCGTTACAATTCGTGTCACTGGACACTAGTCACTACTAACGCTGAGCTGCACGTACTGAAGCGATCGATATTGTATCCAATGATAAAATTGTTTTGTTAAAATATGGAAACTGATATACAATGCATTGACTTGACTATTTTTTTACTTTAAAAGCTGCATTTATTGTAGACGTATAGTTCTCTATTGTTAATGTTTTATATGCGATGCGAAACCTCTACTGGAAGAACAAGAAGGCGTGGTTAGAAGTCGATAAGTTAGAATGGCGGCGCTAAATTTAAAATATACGTCATACATTGCCGTAGGACAAAGTATATGACGTCATTTATAAGTTTATGCCATCACATTTTGTATTTTTCATCTCCTAGTTTTATAATTACTTCTTAAGTCTATATACTATCTAATACAAAGTATATTACAAAAAAAAATAGAAAACACTTTTCTACATGCTTAAATTAGAAATATAAGTAGCGAGCTTAATAGACTTTTTGATATAAAGGGCACTTTTGAATATGCTTTACATTAAAATAATAATTTAAAGTTTTCGCCAATAGAAGGCACGCATGCGTTAACGCCCTAGTGTCAAAAGCAGTGATTTTTATTCGACCACATTCGAACTGAGTGAAGTTCTCATTCTAGCTTCACACTTCACAATTCCTTGTGTAACGAAGCTGCCATTAAAATAGGAATAAGTGAAGTGCTGTGTGTTTCAAAATGTTGCGAACAACTTGTTTGAGAGGCCTTTCTTTATTCCAAAAATCTCTTACCAATGCTAAACCAGCAGCTGCCGTAGGGGCCAGGTTTATGTCGAAACATTCAACAGAAACCGACGAAGAATTCGATAAAAGGTAAATTACGTAATTGTCACTTTTATTTGATTCATAAATTACTTTCCATGACAAATTCTGTTAATTGAAATTATATAGTTATCGTCAATATTGTTCAAGTATCTTTATAATCGAATAAATATGTCAAAACTATACTTTATGTAATACTAACAGCATATGTGCATAGAAGTAAATAAATACCTAGTACTTGAAGAACATTTAATAAATTTTCAGGTATGAGAACTTCTTCAACAGGCCCGATATTGATGGCTGGGAGCTCCGCAAAGGGATGAATGATATCTGCGGCATGGATCTTGTTCCCGAACCAAAAATCGTCAATGCTGCCTTGAAAGCATGTCGCCGCGTTAACGATTATGCCCTGGCTGTGAGATTTCTTGAAGCCGTGAAAGAGAAGTGTGGCTCCAAAGTGAACGAAATATACCCATATGTAATCCAGGAGGTGCGACCAACCCTCACTGAGCTTGGAATCGATACACCTGAAGAGCTTGGATATGACAAGCCTGAATTAGCTCTTCAATCAGTATATGACCTCCATTAAATTATAATGTTTAGTCGCTAGTTTTTATTATCTAGAAAACATCTATGTGTAAATACGAAACACAATAAATCATGTTAACAGATATCGAGTGTTTTATTTTAAAATTAAATTCTGTTAAGAATGAAGTGACAGCACAATTAAATGGAATACTTTTCCCTTAAAATTATTTATGTATTTCCTTTTTTTTATGGCATTTAAAAACAAAATCATTTTTTTCTCGAAGCACAAAATGAGATAGAGAAAATTAATTAAATTAAAATAAATTTACAATACTTTGCATCCTGCATGTACATACAGGTTGACAAACCAAAATGGGTCTCTGGGAGGTGTGTCTTAAAGTACAAAGTATATTATACTTACATCACATTTTATTTAAATTAGAATAACACGAGAAATAAAATCATATTTCAAAAAATTAACTAAATAGAATTATAAGTTTTATGTTCTTATTCATTTTGTTATTAATTACATTTACTTCAATACACTAAATTGATTTTGAATATAAATATTATTTGTAGTTTTCAAAAATCTTACATGCACTCTCTTCAAAAATATTTTTTTAAATCGACATCCGGATCTTAAATTATCCGGATACTCAAATGTACGGACAAAAGAAATCAAACAATATTTATAAAAATTTGAAATAAAAACACGTATACATTTGAAATAATAGTACGTCAGTTACATGTGTGGTATACTTTCGAGCATATCTAGATATATATTTTGGCGCGTGAAGTGCAATTATTCGAGGTCACAATCCCGAAAGATGGTACTGGAGCGGGAATCACAGGTAGAAATTTATCAATTTTGGGAACAGAGCTAAGAATCTCATGATCCACCTCATTAATAATGGAGAAGATAAGTTTAGGAAAATGATGTAGTGTAAATGTATAAAATTTGCAATTTATATTTATTCAATTCATGATCGCCAACTACAAATGTAACAGATACATTTGTAAAAAATACTTATAGATATAATCGTTTAAAAGAAATAACAAGACAAAATCATATTAAAAACATCATCATATGTAACTGCAACAAGTATAAAATTCTAATGAACAAACAAATATGGCAAATACTAAACAAAACGAGGTAGTACTAATGCAATTTACGAAGGCCAGATGCTGCAATTTCAAATCCTACGAAGCACGCCGCATTTGCGGGGAACGCACGAAGAATAACAGGAGTGAATCCCTTGTACAAAGCAGCGGGTCCTTCTTTCTTCATCAACTCGGCGAACACTTGCTTCAAACCGCCCGGGTAGGTTCCCTCAGGTGCTATTCATAATAAATACTTTTATTCCTGTTTACACCACCGAAATTTATTTTTATGTTTGAATTAAACAAATAAAAGCAAAATTAAAATATAGGAACAGTATAAATTCTATAAGCAGTAATCGCAGATTTTCTTGCGCATCTATGCTCCGCCTCCTGGTAGGCGAAGTTGTGAATTTAAATAAACGTCAAATTTAAACTGATAAAAATAAATAATTCAAACAAAATTTTTGATACAAGTTCTTTTTTTCTTTATCTATTATTATATCTTAACATACTAACAGAACAGGAGGCGGAGTTTAGTAGTGTGACTACTACTTATAGCATTTATACTGTGCTATATGTTGACAAAGCGATATCCCGCCCTGGGATATGTGGCTTCGGAGGCCGCTAGTGTTAAAAACATGCTTGAATAGAATACATTATATTCAAATTTAACGGAAATACGAACACTTCTACGAAATATTTGCAACGAAAATAATGTTTCTTGCGTGTTACATTAAGGATCTTTATACTCGGGATATGTAATTTAAATTTGTACATGTCGATGAAACAAAATTCGTTCATGTACTTTGGTAGGCGGGATCTTTCGATACATAATTGGGTTTCACAAAATATAAAAAGCACTTTACATTGATTTCAAACATTCAATCGATTTGATATTGTTAGTTTACATCAAAACTTTAAATTTAATTTCGTTGGTGCAAACGGATTTTAATGATATAAAATCAAATAATAATAAATATAAACACAAGTACAATTAAAAATAATTTGAGTTTGAATTATACCTGTTTGGAGTCGACTCTTCAAAACATCAGCAGGCATACCAACAAGCCAATTGGCAATACCAGACATACCACCAGCAAAAATGGTTACTGGCATGCTTGGTGATTCTCCAGGTTTCGAGAAAAGTTGAGTTAAATACGCATAAGTCAAGAAATATAGACCGCTAGCAGGAACATCTATAAAATACAATATTGTATATAGATTCCCGATTATAAATACTACTGATAATACCTACATACATAACTTCAGTATTAATCCTACTAAACGGGGGAGTATGAACCCTTCATTCGCTCAACAAATATTCCCTAAATTCAACCCACAATCAATCTTCGCCAAACATCCCTTAACCATAAGCGGTCACTGAAATTATTTCATTCATTTGGACATGTATAAAGTAAATTTTATTACATAATTTTGTTACTTAGAAGTAGTACGTAAAATATGTTAGAATATACTCATGTATTGCAGATTCTAGGTCTCTTTGGCAAAAATAAAATAATAGTAAATAACAATAATAAAAATATTGTAAGTAGGTTCGTAAGCAGAAAATTGTTTCATCGTATTTTCTTTTCCTATTTCTTATCACAAATAAAATACTGACAACACATATCCATCGAGCATGAGTAGAACAGAGAAAAGATAGATAAAGTTGGTCCATAGGAAATAGGGTGGGCGGACTTCCTTCACTTGTATCACTGAATTAAAATCTGAATCTGTTTTGTGCTGCTGGTTTCCATCAGTAGTCACTACTAGGTATAGTGAATGAGTACGATGATTTTACAAGTGTGTGTGTTTATTTTTCTGTGCTCCTCTGCTGTAAGATTTCTACATTTTACTAGCTTTATTTTCTATTTATCGATTTGTATTTTTCGTATTACATTTAAATATTAAGATCTTTAATAATAATTTGGACTCAAATTGAATTCATTAACAGGTAGAATGGGCTTTGTCTTTGAATATACTACAAGTTGGTTTTAGATTCGTTCAAATGTTCTATTTTATTTTAGTTAAAAATGCGTCAAATAAAAGTTGCAGATAATTTATTTCTCTCCTTATTTTACTTGAAATATATTTCTATAAAATGTTTTACAACATTGGACAGCACTAAAAAAAATTCTCTTGTATTCCTAAAAACAGAGTTCGTAGTACCAGTTTTTTTTTAAAGTATTCTTGATTAATAAATTATTAAATATCGCTGAATAGTTTGATAAATGTAGGTAAATTACATTGCAGTTGTCCACTCCTTGGAGCAGAGAACACGGTTGTCCATCGGCTTGTACATGCCGCGAAGAACATTTCTCAGATTTGGCGATTGCCCGATACACAAGACAACCAAATCATCATGTTGAATCGCTAGCTATGGATTACCACGTTTCTAATGACGCAAGTTACTTTTATTATTTTGTATTAACACTCATTAAAATTATGATTCTATAACATTTTCTTTGGCCCTAAAATAAAATTCACATTTCCATTTAAAGGTTTTGTACGATGACGACGAAAAGTTTGACGAAGACAATCCGCTCCTGAGGGTAGCGACATGTTTCATTCAAGCGGAAAGTAATATTGAAGATTTTATTTTGACTATACCAAAAAATATTCAAGCTCTCAGTTTTGTGCAAAGTTCAAATTCAGGAAATAAAACATTACGAACCGGATACCTAAATTATTTTGACGAACTAATAGCTCTAGAAGTACAGGGATCCGATGCAGTAACTGCAGACTCCGGAAGCAATGATTTTGTTGTGGAAATTGATGATGCTGTTTTATCGTTAAAATATTTAAACTTTGATGAAACGCGAATAAAAAATACAAAATTACGAGAAATAAAAGTACAAATTGAAGAAGAGAATGAAGATATCGAAATAAAATTTGATTCGGTAACAATGATACAGAAGAAGGATAGTGAAAATGAAATATTACCGTATTACAAATACAAAGAAATTCAGCGAAATTTGGAAAGCCCTGTTCTTACTGAATTTTCTAATTTGGTGCTTGTACGAATACATGGTTGTAACTTACAAAATATTCATTGGGAAATATTTGATGGGTTGCAGAATTTAAAATATTTACTTTTGGAGAATAATAACTTAAAATTCATACCTAATTTTGCATTTTACGGCACACCTAACCTGAAAACTCTATCCTTGGCTTGGAATAATCTTCTAAATATACAAATTACGGATCTTGCAGGATTATTGGAACTCCAATACTTGGATTTATCACACAATAATTTTTCCCAACTCTCAGAATTATCATTTCCACCATTTCCGAAACTAAAAGTGGCAGATTTTCGAGATAACCCCATAACTACTGTATTTCCAAACACATTTGACATAATGAACACAACTGATAGTATCATAATAGGATCAGAAGAAATCAAACTACAACTACTACCAAATTCGTTTTTGGGGTTAAATAAACTAATAAAACTAACCATGCATAATGTTGATGTGCCTGTTCTTAATCAAGAAATGTTGACAGGAATGCCTATTTTAAAAGAACTAATTTTGACGGGTAACATTAACAAAATTGAATTCGACGCATTTATAGAGGTGAGAAAACTAGAAAAATTAATTTTAAGTAACTGTAGTATTTACAATATATCAATGGATGCCTTTTATGGCTTGGATAATTTACTTGTACTGGATTTATCTAAGAATCTTTTAACATATTTACCGCCAAACATTTTTGATGAACAAACAAAACTCAAAGAGTTAATACTGAGTGAGAATAAATTCACTGAATTACCGAAAGGTATTTTTAATTATATACCTGCTAAATTAATCAGATTGAATGAAAATCCGTGGCACTGTTCTTGTGCAATGAGTGACTGGGATCCTATGGTTATTAATAAAATTAAACAAAAAATGTTTACTTCATGTGATTCTCAACATGATAAAGGCATTGGATGTGCTTATGGTAAGAAATATGCTTATGCATACGAAAACCGAATGGCACCTAAATGCAATACCCCGAAAAAGGTGAAAGATCTTAGTGTTTTCCAAGCTATTAGAAGACATTTACAATGTAAAAGCCATAAATTAAAACTAAAGTTACATAAATTAAATACTACTCCAATTCCTACAACTGCGGCAAAAAATAAAATTTCTAAAAATTATATTGAGCAACCTATGAAGAAATTTCAGAAGAATACAATACAAAATCAAGAAGTCAATGACCTAAAGAATATTAAAATTAAAAATAATATAGAATCTAATCATTTGTTCGGTAATTACGAGTTTGATAGCAACCCGCCAGATTATGGAAAGTTTAAGTTACACAGCAACCAGCAGCCAGACTTTGCTTTCTACTTTCATGATACCAAGGAGGAAGAAAAAATGAATAAACTAATACTTAAGAAAAAGAAGCACATTAAGAAATTGAAGAAAGATCGTAATTTCGATATTCAACATAAAGAGATGTAAGCCCAAATGAAGCATAAAAATTAATATTATATATTATTTTTAGCGTATAATTTTAATATTTTTGTAAATACCTATTTGATGATTTTATAATTAATTATATTGTTCTAAATAAAGTTCCACTTTCTAAAAAATATTTCTCTATCATCAGTGCTTAATGGTTACTTTGCTAGAAGTTATTCATTTGAGATAATTCTTTCAATAATTATTATAAATATTCAGCTTTTTTTATAAAAATAAATATATTTTATTGTACCTCTTAACATTGTAGCTACAGCTCCACGATAAATACTACGTATACCACCTTCTTTGTATAATTGTTTAACAACATCAACGGGTCCATTATATTTCTTTTCGGTAGACGCGGCTTGAATTTGCAAGAGGCATTTAATACGTTCACCAGGAGACATAATAGCAGTGGTAAAAATTCCAGAGAAGGCCCCCGCAGCAAAAGTTCTTAGTTGTCTCATATGCTCTTGTTCAGCATTAAATACTTTTTTTCCAACCCCGTAGCCAAAGAAAGAAATTGCAAATATTGGCGAAACTCCAGCAAGGGGTGCAGCCATCCCTTTGTAAAGTCCACGAAATCCTTCATGTTGTACTGTTTTAGTTAGACAATCCCAAGTGCCTGAATATAATGGCTTCTCTCCTGGTTTAACAGCCATAGTTTGCAAACGAACCTTTGGACCAGATTAATAATAACATTGAATAATCAGTGACAGCTGGTATATTATTGGTATTACCTTGACTGTATCTAGTGGATGACCCACTAGAACAGTGCAGATTCCTCCAAATCCACCACAGATGAAGTATTCTACAGGATTCATTGAAGCAGACATTATTAAGATGTAATTTAAGGCACTTTTGGGTTATCACAACACAAAATTATTCACACTAGTTCACAATCATACATATCACTCTACCACTTGAAATTCGGCTGCCCTCTCTACATGAACTAAATTTGAATTTACTCAATGTTACCAGCAGTTCTCAGGTATTGTACTCAACCAGGGATGTCCAATCTTACAAAGAGAATATTGCATATTTCAAAGTTAAGGAGTAGAAACATCTTGCAAAATTTGATTAAAATTATGTATCCAGAGCTGAGCAGTATTTCAAATACTTGTATTTGAAATACTTAATATTTTGCTTCCTAAATTATTAACAGAAGTTGCTCAAATCAATTAAAAAGTTAATAAGCTTTGAAAGCAAACGCAAATGAAATTAAAACTAAAACAAGTGACATTGGAAGTTCCTTTTTTTCATAACGTAAAAACGTTAAATAATTTCCCGATAATTAAAGACAATTTATAAAATATGATACGTCTTCAGCGGCCCTTGAAATAGTTTCTTTCGCCTCAATAATAAATTTATCTAGGCGATGTGCATTGTCGGAAAAAAATGTAGAAAATTTAGTTTTATTAAAAGAAAATAATATATAATCATAAGATACGATAACGAAACATTATGCTAATTATTTGTTTTATGTTATATAATTATCAAGTAAAATTAGTTGCACAAATACCATTATAAAATGTATATTTATATCTTTAAATGTATACATATATCAATAATTTTTCAAATAATCTTTTCTTAAATAAATTAACGGTATTTTATTAACTGTATTGAAATAATATTTATACCAAAATACTGGTATTTGAAATCCAAATTGTTGTATTTTGTATTTGATACCAATGAAATACATTCGGTATTTCAAATTTTTTTACAGATTGTACCTAAATTTTACAAATACATAAAAACCTACAGTATTTTGTTTTTCAAATACTTTCTTTGAGTATTTTGCTCAGTTCTGAATGTATACATCTAATTTTTAAAACTGGATCTCGTATATTGCGAATGGTCAATAGTATTAAATTTTAAGAATCGTACTTTAAAGGTACATTATTGAAGATGATATTTGTCATTGTAGAATTTTTCAAGAACATATAAAATATGTACTGGGTTTTTTAAATGTCACGCATCTACGCTCGTTATCTGCATTATGGTCACCCCTGTCCCTGTGCTATATAATTGTAATTTTGGAAAAACAATATTTATATGTATGGTAATTGAGAAATTGTGTTGAAATATTTAAAATATTTTTTCTGACAATACAATATTGAAATATTTTTAATTTATACTAAATTGAGAACACTGACTGTCAGAAATTGACCTTTGTGACATAACAACGGCGCATGATCAATAAAATAGTAAATTAGGTTATACATATGTCATCAAGATTCATTTTAATTACAACTTAGAATCATGACAGAATTATTATTAGATCCTAATATAAGAGGGTGGGTATTTTTACCAATTGTTGTTATAACATTTTTAGTTGGAATTGTACGACATTACATTTCAATATTGTTAACTTCACAGAAGAAGGTTGAAATACTTCAAGTACAAGATAGGTTTGTATATCGTTTATTTCGTTTTAGCTTAATGAAAATTAAAACAAACTTTAATTATTATTTTATGCAGCCAGGTAATTATACGAGCACGAGTACTCCGCGAAAATGCGAAGTACATTCCAAAGAGTTCTTTCACAATGCGTAGACAATTTTTCAACAATGAAGAGACCGGATACTTAACTCAGAAGCGAGCTCCTGTTTCTCAGAACTTGATGACAGATCCAACAATGATGACAGACATGTTAAAAGGCAACGTTACAAACGTTTTGCCTATGATTGTTATAGGTGGTTGGATTAATTGGATGTTTTCAGGATTCTTAACAAGTAATATATAAAAATTACTCACCCTGTTATGTGTGTATTTACTATTTTTCATCTTACAGCAAAAGTTCCTTTTCCATTGACCCTACGATTCAAACCAATGTTGCAAAGGGGTATCGAACTTGCCCACTTGGATGCGTCATGGGTTTCTTCGGCTTCGTGGTATTTCTTGAATGTGTTTGGCTTGAGAAGTATATATGCTCTCGTATTAGGAGAAAATAATGGTAAGCACTACACAAACTCAAAAATCATATATAACACTGCGCTATATCGCACTCTACACACTATTATAAATGTTTGTTTGTTATGTTACATTTAAAATCATAGCTAATTTGGTACGAGTATATAATTTCAGCGGCTGACCAAGGCAGACATATACAAGATCAAGTATCTGGAGCAGCAATGGCAATGCCCCCTGATCCAAAAGTTGCATTCAAAGCTGAATGGGAAGCTCTAGAAATTACGGATCATCAATGGATCCTTCAAGATGTAGAAAATGAAATCATTGACCAACATAAAGAAAAAACCCGTTACCAAAATCATGAAACTATAGTAGAATAAATTTATTATTTAACTTTAATCAATTTTAAACTAGTTTAATTATACACTAAATCAAATTTTACACCAGATTTTAATTGTTTTTACATCTATTTTGTTGAATTTTGGCTTTTGAAATAGGTTTTATTTTTACATATAATATATATATTGTGAAAAACTGATTATTAGATTTGTTCTGTATGATTTTATTGTTAAATAAATGGAATTATCACGAAAGGAAAATGCTTTTTTAATACCTGTTTTATTTATCACAATTTGTCATCAAATAATACAACTTAAATTGAAGTACATATACAGAATTATGAAATTATTTTTAAATAACAGAATATTGTTAAATTATTCCTCTTATTAAACTTAAGTAAGCTATTTTGCTCTAGGAGAATGTAAGTGAAATTAAATAATAATTAAAATAATGTAATATTATCAACGACAAATTATAGAAATATTTATTAACAACATAAACTATTAAATAAAAATCGCATCTCTGGTACAAATTTCTAACATATTTGTGCTTGGAACAAAACGGAGAGATGCGAAATTATTAATCAACATTAAACGCAACAATTAAAAGGAAATCGCATCGTGCAGATAATTATCAAAGATATAAAAGAATTAATGCTCCTACTTATTGTCAGATAACATATTTTTGAGCATAGATGCTTCTGCAATCATTTCTTCGTCTTCTCTACGCGCCGAAACTGTTTCAGGATTATCATGACGGGACAATATATCATATATATCATCGTTCCGTTTGAAATCTCCTTCTCTCCTGGGCAATACGTGCACATGAACATGCTAAAATTTAATCAAAATAATGTAAATGCTAATCATTTACCAAACAAACTATTTTCATTTTGTAATTGAAATTGCGGATTCGAACTATAAGGTGAGACTGAAAAGAGAAAAAAAAAACTTACTTTTACTGTCTGCCCCGCTTCTTTTCCATCCTGTACAACTATAGTTGAAGAAGTGCATTTGTATGCCTTCTCAATAACTTTCTGTACTTTAACCACTGTTTGAAACAGATCGGCAATTTCAACATCTTGTAAATCAACCATTCTTAACGCAATTCGCTTAGTAGCCACCAATACATCTTTAGCTTCAGTTAAGGAAACATTACTGAAATTTGAAAACAAAAAACAACACAGCGTAACCCCGAAATAACGGACTTAATCGAGCTAGAGGTGTCTGAAAATATACAGCAAAGTACTTTTGGAAAATATTAAGAAAAAAAATACCCAGACTAGACATTTAGTCCGTTAAATCGAGGGTTTACTACATTTTGAAAGGATACGACCAGGAACAACACACCGAATGTTGGTAAACGCAAAACTATGTGGACTTTCATAGAAAACGGTGGTTCGAGGAATGATATTATCAGAAAACATAAAATTATCCGTTTCTAAAGGGCTGGTATTTACACTTCCAGTTAAAGTATAAACATCAGAACGTCTATGTTCAAATACTGGTATCTCTTCTCGAGCAACACAAACGCGCGTATCAATCAAGTCAGCGTAAATAATTTCGGGGTTGTGAGGTTTTCCATCGTACTGCGTGCATCTGCCTAGAATTCTGCCCGATGGATCTACGATCTATAGAAGCTAATTAGTATTAAGTAGAAAATAAGCATTTTGAATTCTTACCATAGCGCATCCATAAGACGATCGCTGCGCATTGTGAGCTCCAATTTGGGCCGGGGCTACAACGTAGCATTGAGTTTCGATAGCTCTTGCTCGAAGTAAAGCTTCCCAGTGCAATTTACCCGTAGCGTGAGTAAAGGCGGACGGGTATGCTAATACAGATGCCCCGTGTTTTCTTAAGAGGGTACTCATTTCGGGGAAACGTAAATCATAACACTAAGATGTTAAGGATTTTATAAAATAAATAACACGTTCGCTGTTCACAATGTTTATAAACGTTGGATATATTTTGCCTCTATCGCTTTTAAACGTTTTAAATACGTTAGAAAATATTATCGGTATTACATTCGAGAAAATATTCATACAAGAGCACCTGACAAAAGATATCTGTGATGCAAAAATGGACATTCTGCCCGAAAGATCTATGATTTTATTTTTTTTATATCATATACAAAAATGCAGCGATAGCGGACCTTCGCAGACAAAAAGAAATTGTTTTTACAAATTTAAACCAGAATTTGTATTTTGCTATTGTAATTTCTATTTTTTAATTTACGTATTTTTTTTTATTAAAATTACTGTACGTAATTCATCATCAGGAAAACAAGTGAGTAGAAACAGTAAATATTTTGACTTATAAAATAGAAGAAACCGTGTCTTGTCTAACTCGTAGCCTTCATTCTGATCTCTGTACTCTTCAGAAGAGTTGATCAAGACATAGCCTCCTCTGTTTTATAACTCCTAGTTTGTTGTTGCTTAGTTACTGTTTCCATTTACTTGCTCATACATAAGAAAGCAAGCATTTATTTTTTGTAAAACAACAATTTGTGAAGTAATTTTTAATAATTTAATTACCAATGACCCGGCATGTCAGTAAGAATGTCAAAAACAAACAAGTATTAGAGATTGTCAAAATTTTATGAGCAGTGAACGTGTAAACAAAATTCGATCACTAGCACCCATGTCATTCACACCTCATTATTTCGATAATGATTTTGAAGTAGTGCTATTTCGTTATTTATTATTAAATGACAAAGTAGCTACTTAAATTCATACTCGAATAGGAAGTCATTTTTCAAATTAATAAAAAGGATACAATAGCTAGGCCAACCTTTCCGATGGGGGTAATTACAGGCTCAGCAATACATGAACCTGAGATAACGTCTTTGGACTCATTTAAATGCAGATTTTTGTCTGGGATATTTACATCAAATAGATGTAATTTTCTGTATTGTGCTCTGATTTCACCTGTATTATCAATTACAAAATGGGTATTATATATTTTATTTTCGTGCTCAACCGCTCGTTCGTGAAATCCTCCAATCGAAATCCAGATTTTATAGGTTTTAGCTAATTCGCAATAATTTTGCATCAAAGGTCCAGAGACCTCTTCAGCCAGCCGAAGGCTTTCCTCGCTGTTATTGGCTATGTAATCACAGCCTTCTGGGAAAAATACCATTTTGGCATTGTGATCCTTGGCTTTACGCACTAAGTCAACGACTGTTCTATAATTTTGTATTTTGTCGTTTGTCGATGACATTTGACAAACAGCTGTTATGCAGCTTACCTCCTCCATGGCTTCTAATAAGGCTTGCCGCAAAGCTTCTGAAATGACATAACCAAACAATTTTCATTAGAGCAATATTGTAACCTCAGGCACTTACGTCTTATCTGAAAATGGTATTTTGCTAGTAAAGTACGGAAAAGCATGACAGTTTACAAATAATATGATAATATTTATCTATCTGCATATTTCATGTTCACGCGCTAAGATAATCAAGAGTACCAACAAAACAAATGGGATAAGGAGAGTAGAAATGTAGGTCCATGTTCATAAATTCAAATTAAAGAAATTACATGGTTACGTGCTTAGTAAATTATGTAAATAAGTATAATTTTAAAATTTATTTGCGATGACATCATATAATTCGACCTTGAACTACATTAATTAACCAAGGACGATGGATGAGAAAACGATTATCCCCGATTATTCACCCCTTCTTCTTCAACGCATGCGTGATTAAAGGCGGATAGATAAAACTATTTAAAATATATTAAAAATATAGATAAATATTTACTATATATACAAAATAAATCTATATTTATAATGAGGAATTTCTATGTTATATAACAAACTCTTACAAATCAAGAATTTCTTGATCTGATCACTTCTATATTAAAAAATGAGTCATCTGTAAATTCGGTCTGTGTATTGACCATTAACATATGGGATGGGATGGGCGTAAACGTAGAAGTTCGGTCCGCAGGTTTAAATATTTGTAATTTTACTGAAGTATATGTCATGTTACACAATTTTTAATACAGAATATATTTAAACATAACAAAATGGGTTTACAAAATTGTCAAATATATTTCGATAATCCTATAGGTGCTTATTATGGTGGGCAAACTCTTTCAGGCAGAGTAGAAATTAATTTAGATTCTGTTAAAAAAGTAAGAGGTAAATACTCCACATTACTATCTCGTTTGTTTGCATTTATAAAACATAATTTTTGTAGGTATTTCAATTGTATTCAAAGGAGAAGCTGATACTTCTTGGAATGAATCAGAAACTTCAACTAATCATGAAGGAAAGGAAGAAACTAATACAGTTACATACAGTGGACACGAAGAATACTTCAACATTAATTATTATTTACTTGGAGGCTCCGGCAGTAAGTATTTTATATGAATTATATATCCACATACTAAACTTTTAAAATGTAGGTGATTCTGTTGATATTCCTGCTGGGCAACATATTTATCCATTTACTTGTGCTTTGCCACCAACTTTGCCATCATCCTTTGAAGGAGAGCATGGCCACGTACGATATACCGTCAAAGTTATACTAGATCGTCCATGGAAATTTGATCAAACTATTAAAGCTGCATTTACTATAATCGCACATTTAGATCTTAATGTGAATCCCCGAATTAGAGTAAGTAACTCTGCAGTGTATTATTTGTATATTATAACTGAATTTAGTCTGATTTAGGAACCAGCAACGCTAACTATGGAAAAGTACTTTTGTTGCTGGTTTTGCAAATCTGGGCCTTTAACTGGGATAGTTAAGATTCCGTGCACTGGGTTTGTTTGTGGTCAAGTTATTCCACTCACTGTTGAAATCGACAATGCGTCCAGCACTGACGTGGAAGGCATCATGCTCAAAATTGTGAAGGTATTTATTTTTAATTATTGACAGAAACGTTCAGAACTTATAATACAAATAATACAATATCTGGTCTTAGATTCTGTATAATTTTATTACACGACGTTTCGGCAGCATAGTGCTGCTATCTTCAGGTTAAACAAAAAAGTCGTTTAATACAAATTATACAGAACTAAATCCAGATATTGTATTATTTGATCATGTATTTATTTCCATTGCTATTACTAATTGGGTACTAATATACTTTATATTTAGACTGTAACGTATAACTCAACTACTCCGTCGAGAAGTACAAAGAAACAAGAGATAAAATTGTTAGAATTCAACATCGGAAGCCCTGTTGCAGCAAGAGGTTCAAATACCTTCAATCAAAACATCACGATACCTAGTGTACCACCATCTAATTTAGCAAACTGTGGGCTTATCGACATAGATTATGAAATTAAGGTAGGTAAAAGTAATTCCCTGAAGTTATGATTAACTTTATCAACATTTCAATGTAATTAGCTGGAAGTTCGAGTGGCCGGCTTCCACCGAAACATGCACGGGAACATTCCGATTATGATCGGGACGATTCCGCTCAACAACATGGTTCCGATAACGCAGCACAGCTCTACGATTGACATGAATGCTGGAGCAACGTCCGCGCAACCGTCTTTCGGGTGGGTTCCTGCCCTTCCGGGTGCGGGGGACAACCCGTATACTTTGCGTAAGTCATTTAAAATGACAATTTCAGTTTCATTAATCGCAAATTTTACAAAACAAAAAGACAAGTTATGAAAACCTCGTTTTGAATTAGTGAGGTGAAAAGTTGAATACAATGGATTTCAGTTAATTGGACTACTTGTTAAGTAGGGTAGCCTTTTATTTGGATTAAATATAAAAAAAAACAAAAAAAAACTCAAAATAGGAAAAAAAACAGCAATTTACATAGAATATTTGGCACACCGTTTAATGGAGACAGCAAATTTAAGATGCAATATTTATTAATATTCCATGGTAATACATTAATGCCAGATTAATAAATATTGCATCTTAGCTGAAACTCACGGTAAATATATTTTATTATACTTAAAATAATGTATATACGATGTGCATACTACTCTTTTGTAATTATATATTCATGAATTTTGTGTCGCTCAATTTAGCGAAAACGATTGTATTTATTTTGTTTCTATCACAAATTTGGCTGTTACTCATTGTAGAATAATTTGTTTACATTTTTCTGTTCTTAGCGCCGCCCACTTACGAAGAAACTCAGTTCGGCGCAAAAACAATCCTGGATAGCTCGGATTCCGAACATACTAAGATTAACAATAACTACTATTCGCCTATGTATCCGGTGTATAACTTTAGCTTGCCTCCAGGCGGGCCATACCCGTCTGCTACTGCACCACCGCCGTCTTAACCAAAATGAGAATATAATGTCGTTATAGAGGAATATTGTATAACACATACACGTATACATGTGTGATTATCAAGTGGCTTTGGGTTTGACTGCAAATAACTTTTTTTATAATAGTTTATTGTGTAGTTATTTTTTATTGTATGTACTTTTCTGAAATATATACTTCTGCTGTGAGATTTTAAATATTTCTTTCAATTTTATGTTCATTTATACCTTATATAAAACAATAAAGTACCTAATTCTTGAAAGTACTCACGATTTTATAAAGTTCTTAGATATTGTGCACATTTTAAAAATAAAGATAAGTATATTAAAATGTGACTCATTTGAAGTAAGATTTGTATACTGATAATGATAACGATAACGTTATTATATATTGAATAGATAGCCCTTATTGAAATACTAGTAAGTTACGTATTTGAAGTAAGTGTTGCAGTATAATAAGCCAATCAATGGGATTAACAAGATTTCAAATTTTCTTTGAAAGTCCTAAACCAGTTTACTTTTGTGGGGAAACTGTGAAAGGCAGAGTTGAAATTGAACTAAGTTCTATTAAAAAAGTTAATGGTAAGAATAATTACTTTCATAATTTCATGTACTAATTATTTGCAATAATAATAGGAATTTCCCTATCAGTCAAAGGCGAGGCAAAAACACATTGGAGTGAAACTACAACGACTACAAATCAAGGAAAGCAGGAACAAATCACAACATACTTCGATGGATATGAAAATTATTTCAACATAAAATATTGGTTGGTGGGTGGGAACAGTACGTATATCATTCATTTCAAATAAATAATAAATCAAATTGATTTTAAAATTTTTTTCATAGGTCAAATTAATATACCTGCAGGATATCATGTATACCCTTTCACAATCACTTTACCAAACAATATTCCTTCATCTTTTGAAGGGACAAATGGATACGTACGCTATACTATGAAAACTACATTGGATCGTCCGTGGAAATTCGACCAAACTAATAAAATTGCATTTACTGTTATAGCTCCATTAGATTTAAATCTTATTCCTAATCTAAGAGTAAGTATATCTTATTCAAAGAATTTTATTTTGATAAAGGAAACGAATTGCTGTTTTCGGACAGATGATAACACTAAAACGCTTAACTCATAATAAATGAAAAGATTTTGGGTTTTAAAGTTTGTAAAATTATATTAAAAATTCAACGTTTCAAAAAACTGCACGCAATTATTCGTCAGGAAAATAAGTAAACGTTGAATTTAAAATAAAAATCTTTTCATTTATTGCTATGAGTATTCTAAAATTTGGTAATTTTGCTAGGAGCCTGCGACATTAACAATGGACAAAGTATTTATGTGGTGTTGTACAAGTGGAGGAATCACAGCTGTTGTTAAAGCACCCTGTAGCGGATTTGTATGTGGTCAAATAATTCCACTAACAATTGAAATTGACAATACATCTAGTACAGATGTAGTAAGCACTACAATTAAATTGTCAAAGGTACATTCTGTTTTTGTACTCTTGGAAGTATAAACTAATTCTTGTTATTTTAGAGCGTTACGTTTTACACTACAAGTCGTCATCATTGCACAGGTTACAGAGTAACCCTACTAAAGAAAGATATTAATAAACCAGTTCGTTCTAAAGGATCTGATGTTTATTTTCTAAATGTACAAGTACCCATTGTACCTCCATCAAACATGATCAATTGTCGAATTATCGACATATCTTACTATTTCAAGGTATATTAGATTATAATATTCTTCAACATGAATTTATGTTGCTCTCTTTACAGTTTAATTTCACAATATCCGGAATGCATCGAAATTTAAAGGGTTATTTACCAATTACAATAGGGACGGTACCTCTCAGACATATGATACCAATTTCACAACCTAATATCGCCAGACCAACAGCTCCAGAAGCAAATGAGGCATGCCCAAGCGCACCTGTAGGAATTGAATCAAGACCAAGCGGTACTGCTCCACCAAGTTATGATTCAATTGAATATTCGTCCAAAGCTGTTGGATGGATGCCTGCTCCTCCTGGCAGCCCAGATGCATATGACATTCGTAAGTATTTAACATTTATTGCGATACGGAAATAATTTTTTATATAGCACCACGCCATTTCCTCCTTTTGGTTAAGGGAAATCATTCTTTTTTTAAACCCATATTGACATTATTGAATGTTGCACAACTACAATCAGTAGTGGATAGGTCACTAGACAAGAAACTGCATTGAAATGCAATAGTTTTTGTTAATAGATTTTGGTTATTCACACAATCTCAACGATGCTATTTATATGTAGATTGCTCGACTGGATAGATAAATGAAAGATGAAAAGTTCTTGGAGAAATCAGTTAGTTTAATAACATTCACACAAACGGTTCGACTTCAATTAACTTTCCGTCAGGGTGCCGACGAAAAAAGAAACTGAAAAGTGAAAAATAAAATTAACCTTTTTAGATTTAATAATTAAGCTCCTAAACTAATGAAAGTAACTAATTTTTAGTCGGCGTTAGGTTTGTTTTATTTTTCAATTTTCAGTTTTTTTTTAAGTTAGTTTAATTTTTTGTTAAAATTTTTTTTTTGTGGCTACCTATTTTTCTACCCTTGGGGTGGAATTTTTTTCCAAATTTAAATGGGACTAACTTCGAGGTATACCTTATCCAATAAAAAAAGAATAATAAAAATCGGACTACTCTGTAAAAAGTTATGCGTGGTCATACATAAAAAAATAGGTATTGACTAAAGAACCTCTGGGAAGTTGGAGCTAGGCTCGTGATGTACTATCCGTTTAAACTTAATCTTAAGGGCGCGTTTGAAAGCTGGTAAAACATGTTATTTTTTATTCCTCTATAACTTCATAATTTTAAGCAATTTGGGGCAATGTCATTATATGCATGACACAAAAATGAAATAATTAGGATTTCTAGATTGCTCTAAGCTAAAAAAATTTTTTTAAACATGATCTACTTTGCAAAATAAACAAAAATAGTAAGTAGAAAAATGCGAAATTCGTAAGTAGTTTTATGATACGTATTAAATATATACAGATAAAATTTTAGCTTACGACAATCAAGAGAAAATAATCTAAAATTCTGTGCAAGAATTATTACTGAAAATTGTGTAGTTTACTTATAAACGCAATGTTATTTGTGTACAGCGTTTTACCGCTGACAGCGCTAGTAGTTCAAGACTTTAGAAAAACTTTCTTCCGAAAGTACATTTTGGTGCACTATATGGTTTTGCTGGAAGAGATAAAATAAGTCATTTAAGTACTGCGGTTGTTACGACAAGTTAGGTTTTCAAAAGTGCCCTTAAGTGATTCAAGTCGCGGCTCAAGATGTTAGTAGCAGGAAACTACAAGGAAGACAGTTTTTATAAACAGCAGGAATTGAATAAGGGACTCATGATCCACGGAGCTTTTTGCTACTAAATCTGATCCAACTAAATGGAGGCTATGTTCGTACGCGCTAAACTCAAAAACTACTGCACCGATTTTGACAAAAATTTATATGTGTGTTCTATGGACCGTGAAAATTGTTTGTGTAAAAAAACCACGGCTTAGGAACTACTCTAATAGATTTATAGATAACTCATTCAATCATATTTCGAGTTTCCTCCACCTTTACACTGACATAGAAGCGAGGAACGAAGTGACGAGCTTGCTTCGCCAATGTACTGATATGGAAGCGAGGAGCGAAGTGACGAGCTTGCTTCGTCAATGTACTGACATGGAAGCGAGGACTACATACAGTTCCATCTACTTAAATCGAAAAGCAATACAACACAAAAAGCTTACTTAGGGCCAGCAAAGCGGCCCGGGCGTAGCTAGTATTTAAAAAACTGTATAGAAAAGGTGTTTATTTAAATGTGTAATTGTTATTTGCAGCACCCCCTACGTACGAAGAATCTCAGTTTGGAACTAACAATATTTTGGACAAAAGTGATTCGCAACATACAATGTTAAATAGTAGACATTATGCTCCTATGTACCCAGTATATTCTTTCAATATGCCTACTACAAGAGAAGCATCTACATCAATACAAAATATGTAAATACATGGATAAAAATAATAAGTATATTTATATTATGTAAAAAGTAAATATTAATACGACTGATATCATGGGCGTAGATTTATTCAAAACTTGTCGGGGGCATGGGTCAAAATTGAGCAATGAAAAATTTATAAATAATTTTGTACTATTTTATTACGCAACGAAAATTAATATAATTCTATATAAATAATATACGAGTCCAAACCTAAATGTATTCGTACCACCTGGACAATTTGTTATAATGAAATATCATTCATTATTTTAACACTGCTAGTGGCAATATATTCGTCTAAATCTAAATTATTACATAAGCTTTTGTCAGAGTATACTTAATCTAAATATATTATTATTACTAAGAAATTTCTCATTATAACAATATTTTATGCGCGGTACAGAAATAATTAACCTGCACCAAATAAACAAATATATATATTCGTATTTACATTAAAAGAGATTTAATTTATTAGCCCACGTAAAAAATCTAGTCACTAAATAATTGAATATTGTTTCTAAATATTTCACATCCAATATTATAAATAAAATTGTTGAAAAATATTTTCATTATGGTCCGTAGAAGAGTGTTAGGTGCGGATTTACGAAAAAAGTATTGTAATACCAATAAGAGGGTAAATCTTATAAATATCTTTCGAAGAATTATCGTTTACCTATGAAAATAGTGCAATACATAAATGACGTTTATGCTCATTGTGAATTGGGACTAATAGACTTGTACAGCGACAAGAGCAGCGTAGAAAAAATATTTATATTTGATTATAGTATATTTTTCAGTTGGTACTTATGAGGTTGGGCTCGTATATAATGTTAGAAATTTGTTGCTCCCAACCCCCAAACTTACTCCAAATAAATAAAAAAAATGTTCTCGCAAGTCCCACCCCTCACAGACCTGCCAGATTTCTCGTGCCTGTAGAAAGCTCAAAATTTACTTGTAGTTTAAATGAGAAAATCGCCTTTATATTTGGTATATAACTTCATGTGTTTATTTTAAAAATATTTCAAGATAACTTTCGTAGAGCTTATAAAAACACTTATACGCAGACCAAGAATCAAGTCAAATCAAATGTGAAATATGAAGATTTCACATTTTTTATGATTTTCATTCAAATATGAAGAATTTTGAATTAAATGAATGAATTAAATTGTGTATTCAAAACAGAACTAGATACCATATTAAATATTTTATATATAACAAGTTGTCTTTTTCGTTGTCGGGGGAATTTTTATATGTTTACCCTCTACAGAATTATTTATTAGGGGCACGTGCTCCCATGCCCGCTACAACTCTACGCCTATGACTGATAGAGCTAGTAGATAAGAGTTCTTAAAAAATATATTTTTCTAGGCAATCTTTTTATAAAATAATATTATATAACATTTAAATTCATTTCTTTTATTTGCGTTATCTAATGAATTAGATTTTGGTAAGTACTGTAATACAAATAAATAATTCTAGATTAAAAAAAATCATTATTAAATAAAATATAACCTATTAATTCTGTGTTGTGGTTCAGCTGATGACAAAAATAGGCAAACAGGTTTTTAATGAGACCTTGAATTAAAATTGAGAGTTTCAAACGTGGAATTTGAAGC
The DNA here is from genome assembly GCA_963942605.1 of Poecilus cupreus. Lineage (NCBI taxonomy): Eukaryota > Metazoa > Arthropoda > Insecta > Coleoptera > Carabidae > Poecilus > Poecilus cupreus. The sequence continues at coordinate 4,919,164 of OZ012715.1, read as the reverse complement.
TTGTTCGAAAAATTGTGATTCATCAAAAAAGTGTATGTGTGTTAAATATTAATTTCGGTGAATTATTTTAGTCTTGAATTATTTTTCTTTCAATAAACTTACTTGAAGGTGATAGCTTGCTGTATTAACATGTAAAAAACATGTGACAATTCTATTCGGTATTAACATAGGTATGTATGTATATCTCAATAACTTATTTATAAATATTGATATTGATTGGTTTACAATAAAAACATAACAGAATATTTATGCTATTGTGGGCGTGGCACTCTGTTAAGGCAATTCGTATGCTATTAAGTGTTATAATAAATAAAATATCATTATTTTAACATAGTATAAATGCTCTAAGAAATAATCATACTCTCTTTAAGCATAATGTTTTGTAATGTGTCGAATTTTCTTGTGTATCAAATGCTCCGCCTCCTGGTAGGCGAAGCGGTGGAATTTAAATAAACGTCAAATGTAAACTGATAAAAAAATGATTAAAACATAACATTGGATACAAGTTACGTGTTTTTAACAATTAGATATACAAATTATAACTCAATATATTTTATAGAATAAAAAATTATTGGCTATAATATATCAAGTGACCGGAATTGACTCTAACCGGCAAGAACCGGGAAATCAAACTTTAACAGCTTATTCCTGAGGTCATTTTGAGCCAAAAATGTCACATGAACATACGTTCTATTGTTTCTAGTTACCAAAATACAAGAGTTTGAAGTTTTTATAAATAACAAGGAATATTATAAGTTTTTAATCAAGATACTTTCGGAAAATAAGAGTTTCACAGAAAAGTCATACCTTATTTGTTCATTTTATTTAACGAATACGATTTGGATAAAAAAACATAAGATGATACAATTAGATAGACAAATAAATACATTCAAAACAAAGAACAACATAACAAAGCATGGAATAGGTTAACAAAATGAAATAAGAAATCATTTTTTTTTTAAATACAGTAAGTGCTCAAAATGCGAACCTTGAATTCGTATGCATGAATAAGGTATGACTACCATGAAGCTCTTGTTTTCCGAAAGTATCTGCTTAAAAATATAGAAAATTCCGTGTTATTTATAAAACTTAAACCTCTTGTATTGTGGTAGGGTTGGTAGGTAACTAGAAGGAAACGGACCTGTGTTCATATGACATTTTTGACTTAAAATGACCTTAGGAATAAGCTGTTAAAAGTTTGTTACACTAGTCCTAAATCACACTGTATAATAGCATTTATACAGTGATTATAATGCATTAAAATGCATTAAACTTATGTATTGCGTATGTTTTTGTAACCAAAGAGATGAAGTTTTATAATCATAAAGCTGTTTTATAATAAATATAACTGGAACTGGAGTAAACAATTAGAAATAAGTTTTGAGAAAATCATTCATATAGTTTTGAATCTTTAAAATTATTTATTCTAAATCTAAACCAATTATATTTTTCTGATAATGGATTTATGGTAATAAAACTCTAACTCTCTGATTATAAAATATGTGCAGTAATTTATAAGTTTAATTTATTATAATAAGTTTTGTTGCAAGGAAATTTATAGCCGTAGATGTCAAGTATAACTTATTAACGTAATTAATTAACACGTGTAGGCCGACAAACCGATACTCAGTCCTGAAAGATGTAGCTTAAAATTAGAATAATATGGGAAATAACAAAACCATACCTATTTTATAAAATTATTAAAACTGCTGCAACGTTAATAATGCATTCAAATATAATTTCTGCCGCATTACATTAATTAACTCATGACTCCTGTACAATTTAATCTTGTACAAGTGGACAAAAAAAAAAATGAAGAGAGAGTTGGAGAACACACTGTACAAGTGGACAAGAACACTATTCGTTATGTACTTGGCAGTTATGTATGAGCATTCATGTCAGGGTGAGTTTTTAAAAGAACCGATCAGTTTTGCTGGCTAACTAATAACTTTAGGTAAAAAATAAATACGCAGGATTATACAGCAAAGAGGGGGACATAATTGCATTGTTGGTATAATAAAATTATTAGGCGGTGTGTCGGAGAGGAATGAAAGTTATGTTTTCTAAAAGTATTCCCTTTTCAACGATGTAACATGTTGTAATACCTAAAAAGTTCAAAAAATATTAACATCATTAATATGGAAAATAAAACATCAGCTAGGCTGTAATTTTATTTTACCAATCATACAATTATGTCCCCCTTTTTACTGTATACGCGATTGTATTTATTTTTCCTGAAAAGTTTTTAGTTAGAAAGCAAAACTGATTGGTTGCTTAAAAAAACTTACCCTGTATATGTACAGAACTAAATATATTTTTTATATTTTGCGGTCAAAGTAAAATAATTACAAAACCTAATTCCGTATCGAAAGAACTTTCTTTTCGCTAGCTACTCTACTTGACATGAATTTTCAAATAATGGGAGCAAAGCTTATCGTAGATGGCAGCAACGGACTAATGTACTACGCCCGGGAATATTTGAACTGGTATCATCAAAGTTGTAACTTTATAACATGTGAACTATTCAATATATCGTATATTGTATATTTAGTTTATATATAATATTAATTTGAATAAATATATTATTGTTGAATATTATCTTTTGAGTTTGATTTGTTTGTAATAGTTCATTTTGCACCTTCTTTCGATTATGTACAAACTTTTGTTATGAGGTTATTTAAAATATTTGAGAATGTCGGATAAAGATAATTATAATTTGTGGAAATTAGAAACGCTGAAAGCTGCAATAAGATGTTGTGATGCGAGTGTAAGAGAAAAAAAGTGATAATTAAAAAGGCAGGCCATTTTTTTTTTTAGATTATGTAAGAAGAAATTTTATTGAATTTCTCTTTTTACATATTTAGTAGATTCACGAAAATTTTACCAGTATCATAACTTGCTGTGAGGAAATCTATTTTTTTACGACATGTCAGGAAACTTCACCTTTCTTCTCCTGACATAGCGACGAAAATGTTTTTCCTCTTTAGAGAGGGAAATCTAGAAGTGTTATCAATATTAATGTTATTTACAAAAAATATATTGTAAAAATTATAAATAAATTACAAATTTTATTGAAAATCCTTATTTTAGTGACATACATACTTTAAATTATCTTACAATTATGTCATATTTTTCTTTTTCTAGATTAAATAACAATTTTAACTTTAGTTTAAGATTGATTCATTGGCAACATTGATAAAACGTGAGGCGAATAGTGCATAAGAAAATTTTACAAAATTATGAATTTTAAAAGATGATTAAATTTCGACTGATTAACTTTATATAAATCGATTTTAATTCGTCTAACCATAACAGTTTTCTATTTTATCATTCGGAAAACAATGCAATTTTGTTTTGTTTTTACAGACACAACAAAAACGCATTCTTATTTATGATCAACCCTGTTAAGGTCAACCATACGCGCTGAAGAAAGCGCAACATGAACATGACTTTTTTGAAAAAATATATCATTGTTATAATGAAAGATACATATAATGTTTTATACCTACATTTGTAGACACAAGTCCAAAGTCTTGTAATAAATTTTAAAAAGCTAATTTTGTTTACAAATTACACATGATAATAATTTTTAAAGTAGTAAAATATATGCCACACATTCCCATGAACGACTACAGTAATGCAAATAATTTGTATATTTATAAATATCTCGTCTAAAACAGAGGTGGGCAACCTTTTGTATAACAGGGGCCAAAATAAGATTTACGTTTCGTACGCGGGCCGTAGTTGTTAATTGACACATTTTTGTTACGTATAATTTTTTTTCTAAAAATATAAAAAACAATAATAAAACAAAATTAACTAAGTACTACATTTATTTCTAAATTTAAACTAGACGAATTATATCGAAAATTAAACTTTAAATCTCCCCTTTTTCTTTATGTTGGCTACTAACCCAATTTAAAATTTTTGTTTTTGAAAATATTTATTTATTATTTCTTCTAAAGATCTCGCGGGCCGGATTTGAACTTTACGCGGGCCGGAGGTTGCCCACCCCTGGTCTATAACATACTAAGATTATTTTTCATTTGAATTTACAATTTTTATTTGTTTCCCAAAAATTGTAAATTCAAATTGAAAATAAACTTAGTATGTTATAGATGATCATATTTATAAATATATGAATTATTTTCATTACTGTAGTCGTTCATGGTAATGAGAAATACAGTATCAAAATTCTGAATTTTTGACCAACAAGACTTCAACGAATATTTTTTTATATTTTAATGTTTTAGCTATCGTTTTCATCCACATACATAAATACTAGAATGTTCAAAGACCTCACTGTAATAATTGATTTGTTTTTCGATAAAAATAATTGTAAGAAATAATTTATTCAAATTTGAATTTGCAAAACAAAATTCATGGGAGTGAACGAACCCAACGAAAATATGTACTTCATCAGACATTGCAATATACAAGTCACTGTAAAAAATCCATGAAATTATGACGGATGGAGGTTGTTGGACCATAAAGAACATGAAAATAAATGAAGAATACAGAAATTGCTGTTTTTTAAAAAAATAAAGGATTCGTTCTTCGACGCATATGTTTGACCTACTTGTTGACGCGAACTGTCAATTTGCGTAACAAATTCTGCAAATGTAGATACACTTTATGCTAGCGCGCTGTACTACGTGTACGTATTTTATTACATACTTCTAGAAAGTACATTAGTCCAGTTCTGCCACTAATTCGCACACTAACCACAAAACAATGTCAATCCAATGTTACCAACTACATTATTACAAATACAAATTTCCATAAATCACCTCGGTTATATATACAGGATGTTAATACTAAGTTGTAACACCCAAAAACGGCAGTTAGATCTCATTGAAACAAAGCAAATGCTGAAAGTTTTTGTATTTTTAAAATATTCCTTAAAATAAGGAAGTAAAGGAGATTTTTAGAAAAACAAAAGAACGCTAATAACTACGATGTGGGGCTCCAAATAAAAAATTTGAACTAAAAAATGTTGCTTGTTTCAATGAGTTCTAACTGCCGTTTTCGGATGTTACAACTTAGTATTAACACCTATATATATTTTAGTATATAAAAGACGCAAAATGTAAGAAAGGACTCATTTTATCACATTGTTTCGTATTTGTCATTTAGCTAGGGATTGTTTTCAAAATTTTGGCGTATGCGAAAAAACATGTTTTATAAAACTCGTTCTTTAATATACTATTATATTGCATTTGAAAAATTCTACCAAAATGATTATAATTAATATTTGGCGGTAAAAATTTTGCAATAAAAAACTCACATGGTATGCGGTATGTATAAACGAAAAATGAAATTAATGATTTTTAAATATTTTTTTGCAGATGTCAAGACAATTCTTAATATGACAAGATATTAATACAGAATTAACTGGTAAACAAATTTATGCAGTATTGAATTAAATCTGGTATAATATATATTTACCATGGGAATAAATAGTTATCTGATTTTATTTGGTAATAATCCAACTAAAACTTATTGTCCAGGGGATACAGTTTTTGGCCAAGTAGTACTAGATTTAAATTCCGCCAAGAGAATTAGGGGTACATATTTTTGTGTTAGTTCATAAATGAATTTCTAACTAAATGTATTTTAGCGATAAAAATAAGATTTAAAGGCAAATGCAAAACTCAATGGAAACAAGGATCTGGAAAAAATACTAGACATTATAACGGAAAAGAACTTTATTTTGAAGAAATAAGGTACCTTGTCCAGGTTGGTGGTAAGTAGGAAATAATTATTTTTATTTATTTAACGTGAACTATATGCTATGAAGAGAGATGCATGTCACCCTTCTAGCAAAACTTGTTTGAAAGAAATATCACTGTTCACTGTTATAACAAATGAAAACTTCCACATCATGTACACAATTTTTGTAGCAAAAAAATGAAAGTTTCGTAATAAGAAATTCATTTTCATAAAACTAACTGGTTTAGACTAAATAATTATCAAATATGTAAAACTTTAGGGATGATTGTCTAGAAGTTGAAACATTTGTTTGCATTAATAAATGCGTTATAACAGTAAAGGTGCTCTGTACATGGTTAAAAGCAAATTTAAACCATATACCTCCCGAAGATATTAATCTCTAAACGGTACGAAACATGGAAACATACACTTCTCGAAAAAACATTTCACGAAAATACATTTCTCAAATATACAATTGTCGAAAATTAAGGTCAACCATATAGGCTGAAGATACATACATACTTTAAATTATCTTACAATTATGTCATATTTTTCTTTTTCTAGATTAAATAACAATTTTAACTTTAGTTTAAGATTGATTCATTGGCAACATTGATAAAACGTGAGGCGAATAGTGAATAAGAAAATTTTACAAAATTATGAATTTTAAAAGATGATTAAATTTCGACTGATTTTATCATTCGGAAAACAATGCAATTTTGTTTTGTTTTTACAGACACAACAGAAACGCATTCTTATTTATGATCAACCTTGTTAAGGTCAACCATACGCGCTGAAGAAAGCGCAACATGAACATGACTTTTTTGAAACAATATATCATTATTATAATAAATGAAACATATAATGTTTTATACCTACGTTTGTAGATAAAAGTCCAAAGTTTTGTAATAAATTTTAAAAAGCTATTTTTGTTTACAAATTATACATGAACATAATTTTCAAAGTAGTCAAATATATGCCACACATTCCCATGAACGACTACAGTAATGCAAATAATTTGTATATTTATAAATAAGATCGTTTATAACATACTAAAATTCAAATTGAAAATAAACTTAGTATGTTATAGATGGTCATATTTACAAATATACGAATTATTTGCATTACTGTAGTCGTTCATGGGAATAAGAGACACAGTATCAAAGTTCTGAATTTTTGACCAACTAGACTTCAACGAATATTTTTTTATAGTTTAATGTTTCAGTTATCCTTTTCATCCACATATATAAATACTAGAATGTTCAAAGACATTACTGTAATAATTGTTTTGTTTTTCGATAAGAATAATTGTAAGAAATAATTTATTCAAATTTGAATTTGCAAAACAAAATTCATGGGAGTGAACGAACCCAACGAAAATATGTATTTCATCTGACATTGCAATGTACAAGTCACTGTAAAAAATCCATGAAATTTTGACGAATTGAGGATATTGGACCATAAAGAATATGAAAATAAATGAAGAATACAGAATTTGCTGTTTTTTAAAAAAATAAAGGATTCGTTCTTTCGACGCGTATGTTTGACCTTAGTTATGTACATATACAGCAAATTATATTCAATTTTCTATATATTTTTGATTTTAAAATTCACTGCGAACTTCCTAAGCGTATGTTCGACGTTAAATAATTCGTTTCTTTTGTAGATGAACCATTTGACCTGCCAGTTGGGAAACATACCTACGATTTTTATTTTGCTTTACCAGCGGCTTTACCATCCAGTATTACTACTGAACATGGAAAAATCAAATATACTATCAAAGTAACACTAGATCGGCCATGGAAATTCGATAATAATGTTAAAAATGAATTTTTCATCACTCAACCTTTAGATTTGAATCAAATTGACTTCGTTAAGGTAAGGAGTTCAACCTTGCGATGTGCAACGTGGAAGCGACCTTATCTTCAGATAAGTTCCATTATAAATGTGTACTGTGAATCGAGATTGTCGAGCGTGAGTTGTGTAGGCGTAGGGTTTGTTTGAGAAAAGTGCAAGCGAAGCGAGCTTATCTACAGGTAAATTCAATATAAACAAAATTCATTATTGGAAATAGAATTTTTTTCAGCTAAAACAATTTTATTTATGTAGAATTTCGCTGAAGGATAAACTCATTTCGCATGCACTTTTCACAAAAATACCTTAAGCCTATATAACTTAAGCTTGACAAACTCGAATTACAGTACCTATTAATTTTTAATGGAGCTACCTGAAGATAAACTCGCTTCCACCTCCACGTTAAACGAATAACGTGACCCATTAAACTGTGTTTTCAAGGTCATTTGAGTATGACTGCCACTTGTTAGTATTTTTTCTTTTAGTTTTACGTAAAATGTGATAAGTTCACGAAGTTTCATATAAATCGGAGAGTAGCATATCCCAAGATTGCCCTACACGTCTAAAAATCTTAGTCTCTTAGTTCATAGTTTTAATAACACTTGCATTAAAAGTAGATTTCTGTTTACAAGCTCTAAAACGTCGAGAAACAAAAGTTTATATGGCCAGGCTTGAAGTATCATCAATATGTGATTGTTAACCAGTTTATATAAGTAAAGGCAAGAAACTAGCTTAAACGTGCATTACACGATGAAGTTTTTCTTTTCATGTAACTTTAAAAGTGTCTTTATAAGTGACCTTATCAGTATATTTACACGACCAAGTTTTAAGTGAATTACAATTTCCAAGTGTCAAAACTCCGTTATACCAACAAATTGTATTCATTCAAATTACGATTATGGCAATCAGTCGATTTCACTGCGTACAAAAATGGATAATTGTATATATCCACTAAGATTTAAATTTTTTCTCTACTTCATTGTGTTATTTTAAGTGTAATGTGAATCAAACACTTGTACCCATCAAAGACATAAACACAAATGACATATGACAGCTACTTCGCATCTTTCAAAATATGCACTAAGTTGGCATTTGGTAATGCGGTAAAGTAGCAATGCGCACACGCACGTCCAAATTTTTAGGAATTTTAAAGAAAAGTACCGCATATTGAAGTTTATGATTGTAAGTTTCTCATTACAAGTCGATTTATTTATCTGTCTTACACTTACGTCATTGTACGAGAAAGAAAACTTTCAAAATCACCTGAAAAGAAAAACTTCATCGTGTAATGCACGCTTTTCGTCTGGTCTGTTGTTTTGTAAAAATACATTATGTTAAATTCCATGAATGATTTAGAATAGCTATAAATCATTAAATTAAAGGAAGGATATAATTTAACAATTTTTTCTGAATCTGTTTAATTTCATTACTATAATTATTGGGTAACGGATTTCAGATAATAAGACAATATTGAAGTCAAGTCCCAAAAATAGAAAAATTTAAACATCTGATTATAGATATATTATTAAAATGTTGGGAATATGCAATAGAACGAGTTTTAGTGACGTGGTCAGAGAATTTATTTATAAATTCCATATATGTATTTAATAAAATAAATAATTATAGGTACCTGCAACTTTAACAATGGAAAGAGAGTTTTGTTTCTGTTTTTCAAGGGGAAGTATTATCACCCACATAAAAGTTCCGTGTTCTGGATTTGTTTGTGGCCAAACAGTTCCTTTGATAATTGATATAATTAACAATTCCAACGTAAAAGTCGAAGACTTGGTCATCAGATTCAAAAAGGTAAGGAATGATATTAACATCCACTTGTACAAGTATAAATTAAATATCATTGACTTTGCCAATATTTTTATAGCATCTTTAAATAAATTTATAATTTTGGGTGTTTTTTGTGTTCTAATTTAAATAAAATAACATCGGACTGTGGATCATGAACTCCTCAGTTCGAATTCCACAGCCGATCCGTCTCCAATAACATGGGGAACAAGACATGACAGCTGGTAATCGCACTTTATGCGTAAAAAAATTCACTGAGATCTGCGAAAGCAAAGTGCCAAACCCAAAATGGGTAAATGGCAAGATGATATGTTTTATTTATTTAGTTTTTAATGATTCAAATAATATAAACTTATTTTCTTTTTTAGTATCTTGTCGTCTACACTACAAATCGTAACTCTAAAAAAAGTATGTCGGAAATTTTGTCACATGGGAACAATTTACATGTTCAAGTCGGCGCCAGGTCGTCAAATACTTTTTTTCATAATTTTACTGTACCTCCAACTGATATTTGCAATGTAAATTCGTGCAGCATTCTTGAAATTAATTACAAATTTAAGGTAAATTTGTCTCTACCTACAATATTTTAAATAATAACTTTTTTATCCCATTGCAGTTTAAAATAATACTATCTGGGTTGCACGTTGGAATACCAGGAGAACTACCAATCATGCTTGGAAATATTCCACTCAACTACATAACTCCTATAGAGGAAATTGGTTCTTAAGTGAAATTATTTTTTGTATGGATGGCTAAAGAAATGTTAAACCTACAAACGAAATGTGCCATTTAATAATAATTTTTAATGATACGCTTGGCAAAGGGATTCAACAGCCTTTATATAAATAATACGCATTTTTGTTTTAGTTTTAGAAGGATGGAACTACATGACATTTACCTAAATTTTTAAACGTTCATTAATTAATTTGGGATGAACTTTCAAAATGAATAAATGTCAATCCAACTACCTCATTACACATACAAATTTCCCTAAATCAACTCGTTTGATATAGCAGTTTATTATAAAAAAAAAATAGTATATAAAAGACGCCAAATATAAAAATAGTATAAAGAACTCGTTTTAGCAGATTTTTTAGTAGGGCTCGTTTGCAAAATTTTCCAGCAACTTGTTAGCTCGTATTCCTCAGCATTTTACATTTCATTCGAGATATAATGCTATATATTTTTGCAAAAAAGTTTTATTTTTGTATTCTTAAAGATGTTTATGTTATGTAGCTTTGCTTATAAATTATTAGAATATAGGCTTTATTTTTAATCAGTTACCTTTCGGCTTAAGAATCTCATCTTTTAATTTAGTTATGTAGATTTGCAATTACAGTTGAGCGTCGATTATTCTAACTAATTGATGCCGAGGACGGTTCGAAAAATCGAACATTTAGATAGTGGTAAGGTCGACAAATAAATTCATATATAATTTTATAAAAACGAAATATACCAATGTTTAAGTGTGATAAATATTACTTAATATTACTAATTGAGGATTCACTGTATTGCTGTTTCTATTTAACCAAATTTTGTGCCTAGTGTGTCGCGGGGAAAGTTTTTGTGAGAAACTTTCCTGAAGAAGAAGTCAGAAAGTATATTTCAAAATATCCTCCAATAAGCTTTAATATGAAATAAGATACCTCAACGTTTCTTAACTTTTTAGTATTTATGATTTAAGATTAAGATTTTGAGATGTATTCAAATCAATTTTTCTGTGCTTAATAACATATACGAATGGGTCAGAGATCCATTTCAAAATACTCCGGAGAGTCTCTCAATTGAAGAACAAGAACTATCCATAGACTCACGAAAAGAGCCAAAATAATCATGCAATTTGATATAATAAGCCACTGAACTGGAAGAAACAGCTATTTGTATGTTTTCCCATTTTCCTCGTCTTTGCTTTGAAGATAAAATATAGGTGTCAACTAAATATAGAAAGAAAATTCAGAGTGTAAATTTAAAATATGACACTTTAAGAAAAGCTTTCTGTGTAAGATAGGCTTAAGGAAGTCACTAATTTAATGTTATTTTTTTTAAATTAGTGAACTGATGAATACATTTTGCTGTACTTATTTATAGCTGCAAAATTGTATTTTCTGCTATCAGAAAGTACAGGATATATATAACGTACGTAGGAGATTCAAAGTAATTTTTTCCTTAATAAACTTTTGACGAAAGAACAACCAGAAAGTTACAGCAGTTTAAAATTCTATGAAATTAACGTCCACTTCTTGAACACCGCTGAAATGAAAGAATTAATAATATCATTATTCGCTGCTATTTAGTTGTAAAATATGCGCTTAATAAAGAATAATGGCACGAGCAATAGATATAAATCTTTTTAATTAGTAAAACTGATTTTATTAAACGCAATTGTATCATTAAATTAACTCTTAAATTTATGAAAATTAAATGACTCTCAGCAATGTGGACAGCAATTTTTGAGCCATAAAAAAGAATATGTAAAACTGTAAGACCATAACATTTGCCTTATTTTTATTACCTAAACATTGTTCAACTAACTCTCAAGAATCCCCAACTTCAATTTTAAACATAATTTCCTAGTACAGTTTGTAACCACTGCTTATTAATTGATTCATTTTTAATTCTCTGTAACTTTCTGGGTACTGAGATTTTTCAAAAATCTATATCTACATATATATTCAGTCCTTCTAGTACGTTATAATTCGCCTTGTATTGTAAGTTTTCCTTACTATATAATCAGCACAACAATAATCTTGCGAAACAATGGTGACAAATTTTAAAGGAAATAAAATGAAATATATAAAAAAACATTGATTGCGTAGTTGATAAGTAAATATATGATATAATTTATTTTATGTTCGACTGTATCATAACCATTTGTTTATGATATTGTTTAGTGTTCATAAAATGGACTAGTCCGATAAAGTAAAAACAATAAACAACTTGGTAAGCAAACACAAGAAAAAAAGCACATTTCGAAATTATAAAATTTTATCATGTTTATGTTATGTGTCAAATGCAATTGTCATTCTGAGCTAAGAAAAGTAATCTACAATGCAGTCGAACATAAAATACGTACATAATAGAGTTTTATTGACTCATTCTTTCATGTGCCTCGTTAATAAAACCCTACATTATGTACTTGTTATATAAGTTTCTAATATAATGTATTTAATAGTAAAAACATATATTTTGTTACTTAAAATGTTTGCATTTTTCAACACCGTATTGTGCTTTACTTAATTTACAATTCAAGATGTTAACTGACATCTTCTGGCGCCGTTACTTGACGGCTGGTAACCACACTTTAAGCGCAAAAAAAAACACTTATCGAAATTTATTATGAAATATACATTTATTATGAAATATATTATTTTATAAGAAATTATACATTATTTGATACTATTAATGCCTACAGTCTCTGTAAATTAGTATATAATAATTATTTTTATATAGAATAGAGCTAATATATTAATATAGATGATAGTTGCCATTTTTAACTTTTTCCCTGTGATTTTCCCTTCACTAGCAAATTTGACGGATGGTAACCGAACCACATTCAAAATGGGTACAAGGCGTTAGAATATATTTATTTATATTAATTTTAGTAGTACTCAAACAAATATTTATCTATTATGTAGATTGACAAACCAAATGCGCCCATCTAAGTATATACATTATGCCTATGGCACACGCGTTAATGAGCATCGATGAAACAATAGAACGCACCCATCATCGACGAAAAATAGAAGCTCCTCTATTTCTCATCGATGATACAAACGTGTCTCGTTTCAGACGTATTTTATGTGTCTCATTTCACGTTAACTTTCTTTTGTCGCAGAGAAGAAATTCCCTGTATTCATAATTGTTGAAATTAAAAATTTTGAAAGGCGGGTTCGTTCTGTTGTTTCTTCAAAGATGCCCATCGACCAGTGTGCCATAGGCATTACAAATTACTAACTTTCAGGGTCCCTAGAATACGATTTGAATAGTTTCGCGATGCTGTCTGCGAGTGTGTCTGTCTGTCTATCTGTGTGGATCTCTGGAGTTACGGTTTCTCAAAAATTACTAAACTGAAAATTTAAAATTTTCTATGTATCAATTGTATCCTCTAGGGTTGAGCTGATTAGTTTTTGGTGATAAGTCGATAACCGTAAGTGACAGTTTACTTGAAGCCCTATCAAGTTATTTTCAAATATTTCGGCTAATTATAGTTTAATGACAATTTTTGATATAAGAATAATGTTTCAAATATTATCTATAAGTGTTGTATAAAACATTTTATCCAACACCTCTCAATAAATGCTCAATAACTATGGCGATTTTAAACAAGCAAAGTAACAGATTACCCACTAGTGGGTATAATTTTGAGGAAAGCCACTAGTGGGTATTTTTTTATTTATAACAATAATAATAACACACAACACCTTGGTAAATACTTTGATTGACATTTTAATTTAAAAATTTAAAGCATATGTCACTGTCAAATAATATTTCTTTAATATATTTTTCATTTATTAAGAGGTGTTGGATAAAACGTTATACTTCACACGTGGGCAAAGTGGAATTACCCACTCGATAAAATTATCACACTCAGCCTTCGGCTTCGTGTACTAAAATTTCTCTCGTGGGTAATTCCTTACTTTGCCCACTTGTAAAGTAAATAACTATTTTTAATGTCACCGTTTACGAATTACACACGTTAAATAAAATTATATTTTGACATTTTAGTTTAAATCAGCTAACCTGGGTTTTTAGAAAATAACAAAAAAACATTTGAAAATTGTCATATTTTTGAAAGGATGTTGTGGTCCGTGTAATCAAAATATAATCAGGGCACATCAAAACATGTATTTCTATAAAAATCTCGCAATCGATTTTTTAGGATTGCTTTACTTTTTTATACTACGTATTAGAAAGTAAAAAGTATGCAAAACAACAACAAAATGTAAACAATTTTTTTTTTTACATTATCAGTTATGAAAGTTTTTTCAAGTTATTATTAGAGATGTATTTCTATCTTGATTTTTTTTTCTAATTTAAATCACGTGTAATTTTTCAGTTTATTGTCGGCCAACATATTCATTTCGATCAGCTTCTATTTTCTTACACGTAGTATGACTAGAACTAATTCGGTTATACGATGTGTAGTATTACAATATCAATGGTAAGAATTAATAGATGCTAATAATTCATAAAACAAAGAACGGGTCTTTAAAAAAATTAATAAGTTTGTGTTAATAAAATAAACATATGAAACGTGTTGTTCCCTGTAAAATATATTAGTATTATTTTTTATTTGTGCATACATACGGTTTTATCGATACGCATAATGACTTTTGATAACTGTAGCCGCAATATTGGTGTAATATTTATTTGAATGTTTTCCTTATTCTTATGCAGGAAAACATGATATAATGTGAGCGTGCATATAAAGCCGAAACTGCTTAGATTGAAACAGTCGCACTAACAAAAGAAGTTCACAATAAAATGGGTGTTAAAAATTTGAATGTGTGTTTTGATAATCCGAAACAGGAATATTATAATGGAGAAACTGTAAAAGTTCACATTCAAGTTATTGTTGATTCGCCCGTTAAATTAAATTGTAAGTTAATAACTTTTACCTATTATAATTTTTTTACCTCCCGTACATATACAGGATGGGTGACTTATTCAGCAGATCATAGGGGTTTTCCCTAACCACTTAAGAGAAAATTGTTTCAAATAAATGTTACAGAGATTTAATATCTGCATCTGAATCAGTGAACAAATTGCGTTTTACTTATTTAATAAATGATATAAAGACGTTCAAAAATATGAAAAATTTAGTTTTTAGTATTAGTAACCATGGAAATGGAATTGAAATAAACCAAATATTCAACGTTATTCAGAATTAAGTAAGTAGGTAAACAATTTATTTATCTAATTTTAGTGTCAACACTAAAAAAAATCTAGTCTAGATCATATGCTCAAACACATCTCCATTATGCGCTATGTAAAACCCAAGATTTTCGTGAAAATTTCTGCGCATATTTGATAGATATCACGTTGTAAATATTTCCATGGTTACTCATTACAACATAACAACTAAATTTTTGATAATTTGCAACGTCTTTTTAGCATTTATTAAGTAAAAGTAAAATGAAATTTGTTCACTGATTCATATGAAGATTAAAACATTTTTCTCTGAAGCTATTAAGGAAGTAGGAAATTGCATAAGTTTTATTTAACATGTAAAACGCCTATAATCACTACCCTGTATGTAAGGGTTATTGTGACAGGTCAAAATTTTCAATAGTGAATTTTCAACAGATAAGCACGTTTTGGGGTCCCTAGAACACGATTACAATATTTTCATGATGATGTCCGACTGTGTGTATGTATGACGCTTATTTCGTATATGATAACTCAAAATTTGATAAAGCTATCAATGTCATGTTTCAAATTTAGATTTTAGGTGTTCATATGAACACTTGTAATATTACAAGCTGATAAGGTATTTTGACCATATCTCAGTAAATAATTGAGCTGAGTAAATTTTATAATATTAAAAAGATGTACCTAGAATAATAGTACCTACAACTAGCAGTCGATTGCCCTACTCGTATCCTACTGCGATAAATAAAATAAATCTTTTTAGTCTCAGTAGGTAACTTAGCTCCTAAACTATTGTAACCAAAGAAACAATCAACGAACGCTGACTCAAAATTAGTTACTACATTAATTTATGAGCTTAGTTATTAACCCTCAGCTACTATCGTGGGGTCAAATCTGACCCCAATACTTAAAACGCTATGGATATCTGGTACACGGTTTGACTCACGAAGTTGCCGTCCTACATATTCTTCCATTTAAATACATAGTTTACCGAGCCGTTTAGTAATATTGATGGCGTTCGATTGATCGCACGTAATTTGGTTTTTTCTTATTTTAATTATTATATCAGAATGACTGATAATATTCTAAGAATTGGCGGTGTTACAGTGGCATCACACAATGTTTAATACATTCTAGAATTTTTAAGAGACCCACCTGAGAATTTTGATACTAATAGTAACTATAATAACAGTAGACATTAGGAACTGAAACTGAAATACAGGTCCTTTTATAAGGCGTAGATGCTACCAGTGACATTCCACTCTTTGCTCAGAATGTCATAGGACAATATGCAAAACACATTCTCTACTACTAGTCACCTGTATTCAGGCAAAGAATAGGTAAACATCAATTTCTATTGCTGCATTACATTTTAATAGTAGCCCAAAAAATGACTGTCCTTTTTTTGCAAGATATTTGAATATCTTTTTTTTTTGTTTAATGAATGCTGTAATATTATCAACCAGTTTCCATAGTATAAAACACTAGTTTTAACTTTAGTTGTTATGTTTGATTCGCAATAAACTGTTTTATTTTTGTTGACATAAAACCTGAAGTGATGATTTTATTTTCGTTGAATAATTTTTTTTTTTTTTACTAAAATGTGTCTGTTAAGTACTCATAAATTCATTAAAAATACAAAAGAAATCACAATTACATTTAAATTATTTCTACTATTTTGACACCACGATAGCAGTTATGTTAGTGTAAATGAACGATAGTAGTTCAGAAAACTAAAAATGATTATTTTATTTTTCGATTTTCAGTTTCTTTTTTCCTCTGTTTAATTTATTGTTAAAAAGTTTAAAATTTTGTGGTTACCTATTTTTCTACCTTTCGGGGTGGAAAAAAAGAATCATCGAAATCGAATAACCCAGTACAAAGTTATGTATGGTAGCATCGGTTAACAGGTATAAATTCAGTGGGCGAACAATTAATTATCCCCGATTTTCCAACCCTTAGGAGTGGAATTTTTATTTTTTCAAATCTAAATGAGACCAACTTCGAGGTATACCCTATTCAATAAAAAAAAAGAATAATCAGAATCGGACTACTCTGTAAAAAGTTATGCGTGGTCATACACAAAAATAATATACGTGTCGACTTGAGAACTTCCTCATTTTTTTCCGTCGGTTAAAAATATGGCTCAAACCATAAGCGAGAATAATGAAACGGAGACTGCTTTGCTCCTCGAGCCAAAGAAGACTTTACCTCACTTTATAAATTGACGGCTGGTAACTGCACTTCACGAAAAAAATTTGCAGTGGTGTGCGAAAGCAGAATGTAATAACACCCAAAATGGATAAATTGCGCCATTTATCTATTCATCTCAGTATACGAAATGTGAGTACGAGCACGAGCTATTAAGTTAAGCCCCTAAAATTATTTTTGGAGAGGAACCAATGGTTAAAAGTGGCAATATTATCGACTGTGGGATTCGAACTGAAGATTTTGTGATCCACAGTTATGCCATTTTAATGTAATAATTTTATTTGTTTTAGCTATAAAATTACAAGTAACTGGCATAGCGAAAACATATTGGACAAAACAAGGTTGGGGCAACACAACCAATATCTACTCCGGCGAAGAAACATTCTTTGATAACACCTTTATCGTACTTGAGAAATCCGGATGTAAGTATTGTAAATAAATCAAGGAAATCACTAAGAAATTGATAACCATGATTATAATTATTAATGCCGTTGATTAAAAAAAAAAATTAATCAAAAAATTCGAAATTCGAATCTGAATTATGAATTTTTATACATTTTATTTGTTCAAGATTAGATTTTCCATAAAATTCGAAATAAAGTTTTTTACGGGAAACAAGATTTTATTTTGGAATATACGTAAAAATAAAAAAAAAAATTGTTAATGTTCAGTACTTATATCATACTGACCAAACTAACAAACATTGCAGCTATAATATTAATATGTATCATATATTTTATACCGGGAGTTTTTTTTTTATAAGTATACATAAGGATGTATATCATTATTATAGCGTTTTTTTTTTTATGAGTGTACATAGAAATAACTCACAATAATAAAAAATAATAATTCCTACCAATCTAATGTAATTTATTGTGCACTAAAGTAATTAAAACAAATTTCTTATTTGTTTAAACTTGCATTGTTTGTTTCACTATGATTGACAATTATTAATAATCCATCTAAATTATCCCCATGTTTACTCATAAAATCATAAAAAATCGCTTTAATACATTACTTTCAATCATTTTTACTGTAACTATGGTAATGACACATCTCTATGTATACTGATAAAAAAAAAATATTAAGTGCTAAAATTATAAAATTTAATTAAAACTCAATTCGAGGGATGCACTATCTACAAATTTTTATTTTTTCTCAACTTTAATGAAATGATACAGTTTTCGAATTCTAAAATTGATTCAAAATTTAAAGAAGTTCGAATTAGTTCAAAGCTTATTTTTCGAATATGATTAATAGCACTAATAATTATTTACATATTTTCAAAAACATTCTAGCTAAAGATTTAGAATTAGGTGTCGGAGAATACAATTATGGAATTTGCTTTGAATTGCCTGATAATATACCGCCAACATATGTTGGCAAAAAAGGATATATAGAATATTGTGTAAAAGCAACAGTAGATCTGCCGTGGAGGATTAACAAGACCTTCAGAAATAAATTTGTCGTCAAGCAAGTTCTTGATCTCAACCAGGAAGCCCTTACGAATCCAAATATTAAGGTACGTTTTTTTTATAACCTAGAAACCACTTTTGAACGATTAGCCATTCCTAGCGTTTATATTATGACAATTTTTCACATCGAAACATTATAAGACTTATTTGTTTTTTATACTTCAATCACACTCGTAATCATATAGATTTTCAGTGCTTAATAGCAATCCCAGCAAACACAGTTGTAACATTGATGTACCTGGTATGTAATATCTGAAACCTAAGTAATATATCATTTATATACGTACTAATAACGTAATATACATATACCATGTCGGGCATCTCTTAAGAGAGCGTAAAATTATATTGTTGGTATGTCACATTGGTCTTGGACATGGTACATACCAACAACATGTATATGTTATGTTACCGTACTTATAACATATTCATAGTTAATTAAAAAGTTTTATTTATTTTATATAAAAATATTGAAAAGAAATATTAAATATTTTATAGCGTACACTGAACAACTTTGAAATATTATTTAATTTAATTTTGCTAAGTGGTTATATATTTCCCTATTGTAATTTATGTGAAGGAAATTGTTAATTTATAAATAAACATTTTCAAAGAGATCTTACTCATAAATGTACAAAAACAACTATTCCATTGGTATATTCAAAGTTGTTTATACCAATAGTTTTGTTATGTACCATTAACGTTACGATGTCTACATACATGGGATGTCAAATCTCATAGACCGTTTTGCGGACATAGGTCTATCCATGTTATGTATATATAACGTACTCGCGACATAACTGTGTATGGTGGGATGTTGGCAACAGAATAAATAGATAGAGGGATTATTTTGTGTGACTTGATTTAAGTCAATTTTTTATACTAAATTGTTGGATAACATTGATTTTGAGTCCATGACTTAGATCATAGAGCAGAGAACTAGAAGTAATATACAGTGTTCAATTTATCTGAAGACACTTAAATATCTCGAAAACTACATATCGAATAAAAAAAAATTAAAATTAGTTCGTCTCTTGCATCCATTGACCCCATCCCCATATCCTAGGGGGTGGGCGGTGACAGATAAAAATCTTAAATAGTAACACCCATTTTTTAGTGCAAAGATTTTTATTCTCCTGAAAAAATAAGGATATTTTAGATGGTAAATCATCGATTAATTCTTTAAATTAAGGGAAAAACTCTCCTTATATTTTTTTTTCATGCCTTGTGAACCCGTTTCCTTTTTTGTTTAATTTTTGTTTTGTAGCGTATGAATATTTTCCTGGAGAATCAAATCTGCACAAAAAATGGGAATTCCTATTTAAGTTTTTCATCCCCCACCCTCCACCTCCCAGGAGATAAGCTGTGGGGGGTCGAGTTTGGTATCATTGAATGTCCTCCCCGCGACGAACTAATTTCAATTATAATTTTTTTTATCCCATGTATAGTTTCCAGGTTTTCACCCACTTATGGTAAATTAGCGAATATTTACCCTTGGTATTTACTATGAAAAATAAATAGCTATATATTTTACATCACTATCATACCCTATGTATACTGATAAAAAAAAAACTCCCGGTATACTTTTAATATTTTGTACCCTTTTTTAAATATGATGTACATTTTATATCTGCGAAAGCAAATTATCCCTTTCCAAATACGATAAATGGCTTGATAAATTTATTTTATTTATTTTTGTTATATTCGTATTTAAATATTTCTGAAATCAGGAACCAGGAATATTGCAACTGGAAGAAGACTTTTCTTGCTGTTTTTCTGGGAAAGGAAATGTATCAGCTTTGGTGAAAATTCCATACAGAGGATTTGTCCGTGGACAACGTGTACCTATCCTTATAGAAATTGAAAATACGTCCAATGTTGCAGTACTTGGCTTTGGCTACTCAATTATTCAAGTAAATATATATTTTTATAAGTAAACATAAGAAATGAGCATAATTTAAGAAAGTACTAAATAAAGAATAATACACAGGATTTTTAATAACGGTACGCGGATATTGAAAGTGTGACTAGACGGGCCCAAAATAATGTATTGTAATAAACATTTGGCAAAAACTCAATATCAAAAAAGCAAATGAAAATTGAATCAGCAATTGTTACAAACAGTGAATTATGTTTTATAACAGAAATCAGCAATACTGTAAAGTTAGTTGAACAATGTTTGGTTAAAAAAATAATAGTAATGTTTTATCATAAAAGTTACGGATTTAAATTTTTCTTTTATTGTTCAAAAATTGCTGTTCACATGGTTGTGAGCCACTTAAAAACAAAAACACAACTGGGAAAACAAGTTCGCGTTGAAATTCATTTAAATGTTAAATCATTAAACGCCAAAGTATAATAAAATATAGTTAAATGCAAAATTGTTAATACTTTCAGTAACGAGGATTATGTAGACATGATTATGGTTTATGGAATAAGTTTCATTAATAAAAAAAATTTCTACAATTTACTGCTTTTGTCATCATTTTTTGTTGGGTGCATAATTTAAAATTAATATAAGTGCAAATTGTCAGTTTTGAAAGAAACATATTTCTATGGAAACTAAAAAATAATGATTTTTTTTTCAATTAATACTGGGCGTTAATTTAAAAGAAATTTAATTTGCTGTAACTTTTTGGTTATTGAAAATTTATGAAGGAAAAAGTATTATTTTGTGACCATGTTTTATACATACTTTGTATAATTATTGATTGTCATGTAGATCGATATTATCAACAAAAATTTTTAAAAAAGTAAGTGGACCGTTTCTATTGCACCTGAGTGTACATGCTTTTATGATTGCCCTTTTTTGAACACATGCACTTTAGAACATCGTTCTTTTTGGTGCGCTCTTATAAGATAATAATTAAAAGGGTTAGCTGGATAAGTATTTCATAAAAAATATGGGGTATTTAAAAAAAATTGTTGTATATCAAAGATTTCAAGGTACCTTTTTATATGTTTTCAGAGGGACACATTTTTTACGTCTTTAAGAGGACATAAGAAGATAAAAGAAGAAACGCTAATAAAGGGAAATATAAGCACCCCTGTACAACCTCGAACTGATCAAGTATTTACTGTTGATCTTCAAATGCCTAATATGCCATTTATCAACTTACGTCACTGCCAAGTGATTGATGTTGATTATATACTTAAGGTAAGCTAATTTATGTATATTGCTGTTTTATTTTATCGCATTGTTCAGATTCCAGATCATTATTGGTAGCTTCTAAATCATAAGATGTACCAGTAATGACCCATCGAAATCTGAATACACAATAAACAATTTCTGTTGTTTTTAACCAATCATGATGCAAAACACTTGAAAATTCAACCAACGGGAACAGAATTATACTGATAAAATCCCGTTACCCCGATAAAACCCCGTTACCCTGATAAAATCCCGTTATCCCGATAAAATCCCGCTACCAAGTAAACAAACATCAGTTGTTACTGTCAATAACTGTCAGTGTGACAGTAAATTAATATTTCGAGTTTTATTTTGCGTTGTCTTTGGAATTTAATTCTTCAAATACCACACGACCTCTCTGATTTTCTCAGATAAATTTTTATTTTTATGCACTCATTGTTTTTTTGCTTTTAGGTAAAATTTCTCAAGCAAACTGGTATTAGGTAAAACCCTTCTTCCTTCGGAGTCGTGATTTACCATGCAGCTTGCTTTCGTGTTTGTTGCTAAGCAAAAAATTTCGTGCAAAATAAAAATTTGTCGATAAAATCAGGTCTTGTGGCATTACCCCCGATAATAGCCCTATGTATTTGTCTTTTAAATATATTCAATTGGGGATCGTGTACTATATTTAATATCCATATTTGAAAGCCACTGGTTTAATTATTGTTTTATAAATTTCAATTTTGTTCTTTCTTGAACGTTCCCAAAAATTAAGTAGAGACTTCACTGAGTAAAATAATTTTATGCCACTTGTAACTCTGGATTTAATTTCTTGTTCTAAGTATCAAGAACGCTAAGGACAGTTTACAGCTCAGTATCTAATTTTGTCAGACAGAAGAAGACACAAGTGGTGTCGAAACGTCGGCGTTGTAGAAAATAAAGATCTTTTGACTGTATTCCCGAACATTATTTTTCCACTTCACTTCTCCAGTCGAACAATCATCTCTTCATTCTTTATTATTTACTCTATAGAATAGACTATTGGTCCTTGTCTTGTCCTCCTCAAAATACTCCCCACCCCCATTCACACATTTTACCTAGCGCTTTTTTCTTTTCGCGAAGTAGTCCTGGATAGCTTAATTTCAAATGGCCTTTAAGATTTGTGACGCACTTGGTTTGATGTCACCATTATTATAACAACGAAATAATCGCAAAAAGCTAGGTTTAGCGAGTAAGGAGGCTGAGAGAGTAGAGTCATCTAATTTTTGGCATAAAAATAACGAATTGCCAAAGCTGAGTGTGCGGGCGCATTGTCGTGGTGCAAGAACCATGAGTTGTCTCGTTACAACACTGTTCTCTTTTTGCGTTGTTTCCCAGAGTCCAGAAAATAGCACATTTAAAAATCGCAACTAACACTGAAACACGTTGCACTCAAATAATAATATCACAAAAACTAAATGAGATATCAACAATCCAACAACATGTGGCTGCAGAGGAAGTTATGTACAACGCAATGTTGCCAACTGCATATCACTAAATATTTCCATTATCGCGTAATTTTCTGAACAGACATCGTATATACAGGATGTTTCTATATCTCTGCACGAAACTTTAATGACATATATAATTTGATACACTGATTATACAACAAATTTTTTTTTTGAAATTCGCAAAAATTAGGGTATTTCATTCCTAGGAAACATTTTTAGTGACACTGGTTTAATAGTACATTTAATTATTAATAATTATGTTACTAATGAAATAAAAGTATAAACACTGCCTAAAAATAATAATTTATTAATTAATTGTTATGTAGTTACCTGATGTAATGCCGTATTTAAAATTAAATGTACTATTAAACCAATGGCACTAAAAATATTTGATAGGAATAAAATACCCTAATCTATTTGTTCTATAATCAGCATATCAAATTTTGTCATTAAATTTTCGTGCAGAGGTGTAGAAACATCCTGTATAATAATAATAAGATTCATTCATAATAATAAATATTTTGTTTCGAAGAAATTGGTCACAGGTTGAACTGTTGCTATCTTTATTTTCATTAACTTGAAGACTTAATATCTCCGAACATAGTTTTTATATTTTATTACAATTTATTAATTTTATGACTTCTTTGCAGTTCGAATTAAAATTAGAGGCATCAGCATGGGAATTGCCGAAAGAATTACCGATTACTTTTGGAACAATCCAGTTGGACAACTTTGAACCAATTCCATTGATTGATCCACCGCCATATGAATTATAATTAAAAAATTTTAATTCTATGAACATACGATTCATAATTCTCATTTTGTATTAATATTATAAGTACCATAATCATTGTACGAACTGAATTAAAACAGAATGCTATATGTTAGGATTATTTATAAACCAATCAAATATTATTTTTGATTTATAATAATTTTATTAGTAATTGACATCTAATCATACGATATGGTATGATTAATGATTAAATATCTTCAATCTGATTCGCAATTAACGTAAGTAGAATCTACAACCATTGATTAAATATATAGATAGAATTGTAGATAGAGCTAACACATAAAGATACCGGTATATTCATATATTTATATAAATAATGTCTTATTCAAAGTAGTACACGACATATAAACAAATATTTCTATTTCACAAAATTACTAAATGCTAATTAAGATGTACCACCACAGACAAATGCTGAGGTATTTATAAAATACTTCCTCTGTCCCATAATAATAGCAAATGCATATTAAAACGGGAATTATTGGCGAATGCAGCTATAAGTTATGTTGTAGTGCAAAATTGTGAAGCTTTCAATCAAAATCAATGTTCCATGACATCTTTCATTTATTTTGACTTTAATGTGTTGGACTTGGGTTTCTTTAACTCCATACAGTCACTACAGCATGAAGACTCGGCCAATAATACGGATGAATTGAGAGAAACAGTAAACATAGTCCTTGATAATATTGCTCCTAAAATACTGGATAATACGTTTCTGTTACTTCATCTATGCATATAGGGAAAGAAAAGATTCGCAGCCAAGGGATCCTACCTAAGTTTAAAATGTAGTAATGAAATTACTGAAAAATCCAGAAACTATCTGGACAGTCAAAATAATAATTAGGAGTAGTATTTATAATTTAATGTTTAATTATATCTAATTTTTTGATAATAAATATTGTGTTCCATATTTATTCTCTATTACTGCTAGTATTATGGGACAAATTAAATTCATCCACTGCTACTATTATTATGGGACGGAGGGAGTAGTAAAATTACAAAGACTGCGATGGAGAGTTCACACTAGAAAAATGGACGACATCCCCAAAAGAATCCTACGAAATAGCTAGATCGATGGCGGGTGATATAACCTATATTTTGCAAGTATAGTTATGTACTTACTAAAATTTCCAGCATTAAAAATTATTTGTATCATAAATATACAATATATAAAATTATCTGTATCCCTTTCTCTTCAAATATGTACATATTTCTCCTACAAAAATTTCGTCACATATCAATTCTCCTATTTTTTTTTATAACTAATTTCTCGTAAACTAAATAATTAAACGATAGAAAAAATACTAGTATTTTATTTTCTTGTTTAGAATTATATTACAGGGTGTAGAATTGAAATGTGACGTATAGGACTTTCAAGGTAATTTTTTTAACCGACGAAAAACGGAGGAGGTTCTTTTGAAGACGCGTATATTTATTTTTTATGTATGTAGCCCGATTTTGATAATTCTTTTTTATTGGATAGGGTATACCTCGAAGTTGTATTCCCCTAAATTCCACCCCTAAAGGTAAGAAAATAGTGGATGATTGATTGTTCACCCACATAATTTTTACCTTTTAATCGATTCTACCACGTATAACTTTGTACTGGGTTATCCAATTAAAATAAATCCACCCCTAAGGGTAGAAAGATATGTAGCCACAAAAAATTAAAAAAATAAAATTTTTTAACAAAAAATTGAATTGACGAAAAATAAATAAATATGTCATCACGCCTTTTACCCATTATGGGTGTGACACTCCGCTTACGCAGATCTCGGTAAATGATATATTTCATACGCCCCCAAAGATGTTAGTGGAGGGGTAAATTTAAAATGGCAACTGTCAGTTGTGTGGATCTCAATATCCACACTTCACACCCCTGGACGAAAAACTGAAAAACGAAAAATAAAATAAACTAATTTTGAGTCGGCGCCAAACAAATAATCAACGAACACCGAATCAAAATTAGTTTATTTTATTTTTCGCTTTTCAGTTTTTCGTCGGTTCAATTTTATGTTAAAAATATTTTTATATATTTCTCTGAAAATTTTACCTATTCACATTACAGCCAAAGCATAAATACAAAAACTGTTCAGAATGGAGGGATATGATTTTGACGTCACAGGCAAGAAAGATAAAGATGATGTAAAAATTGAGATGGAAGATCATAATAGAAAAATTGTAATACGGTCATCGAAAAATATTTGACATTACAGAAAACAGATTATAATAGTATAATGGCGAGATGGAATAATGAAATTTAGTAAATTTAATATCTCAACCTCGACCGGGTTCGAACCCCACCCATCAAGAGGTGTCTTCATTACTTTCCAAATCATTCTGTTATCTGTGATATTTATAAGTAAATTAAAAACAGTTTTATAAAATTTCAAATATTTTTTATTTTTGTATTGTAAATTAATTAAATAATAGTATTTAGGTAACCAAATGGTCATTATTGAGTGCATTTTTAAATTATAAACAATGGGGTCTTTCACCAGTTTTTAAAATTTTTTTTATGAAACTTTATTTAAATTGAAGACTATCTACACTTTTGTAAATTCTTAATTGTTATTTATTAAGCTACAATGATTTTTTTTTAATGTTGTGACGTCATTGTAGATGTGTTGCTGGATCTATAACAGTACAGAATGTAAATAATTGTAGTCATATATTTTTTACTTATTTTATTTTTTACCAACACCTCTATAATTACGTCACAACATTTTAAAAAAATCATTGTGGCTTAATGAATAACAATTACGACTTTTTAAAAGTGTAGATAGTCTTCAATTTAGATCAAGTTTCATAAAAAAAAAATAATAAAAAAAAGGTGAACGTCCCCATTCTCGTATTTACACTTTTACTATAAAGTGAATAGATAAAAATAGCAATTTGAGAAAATTGCAATGAAAAAGAAATCCCTATACGCCACATTTTAATTTTACACCCAGTATATAAAATTATCCATTTTTTATAACAGTTACCATTCACTAATCAAGAACAATAAACTCATGTTATTCGTTATGTATCTCATATTAGTTTGTCGATTACAATTCTTTAATATAAACTATTTTTTATACACCAGCAAAATAGTATTCATTTTTAATTTATCATTACTAATAAATTACTTTACCATTAATTATACTTGAATAGAAGGAGTTACCGAGTATTTCTGCAAGGACGAATATCGGTTTATCGACCTACATCGCCAATAAGGTTGCCAATCTTCCAACATACTATTTAATCAATGATATTACTGATAATTATCCCATGTAGTTATATCTAATGATAAGCCAAAATATATAGAGCACGTCCTCAAATATAAATAAACATTATCAGTATTATATCGTCGCGTATTATTACACAACAAATTAATATAAATAATGGAAAGCTATATCCATTTTGACAACCCTACCCTTATATTCAGTGGCGGGCAAATCATCAGTGGGAAAATTGAAATCAATCTACGCAAGACTAAAACAGTGAGGAGTAAGACACCTTCATATCTATTGTATTTTGACATTTGTTAATTTGACAATTTGTTAAAGGTGTAACAGTTGTATTTAAAGGAAAAGCAAGAGTTAAGTGGGGTGAAACTCGCAGTGGAGGCAAGAAAGGTTCAAGTACTAATACTTACTCTGCTAAAGAAATATATTTTAAAGACATAATCACATTAGCCGAAGGAACAAATGGTAAAGTAAATTATTCATTATCATTCATATTATTTTTAAAATATTGAAACTCGCTGGCATATGAGACTTTTTAATTTAAGATAAATAATTGTTAAGAAATAATTCATTTTGAAATACTTTTTAAAATAAGAAACAATACAGAATCTATACTTATATTACAATATTATAAAATCAGAACTTTTTGAGTTAAAATTATAAGTTGTAGACGAAGACACTTATATAAAAATGAGAACGAAACAAAAGTGATATTGCAGGATAGAAATATTTGGAGGAAATTGATTCCTGGATGACTATTCTTATACTTTGATGCTACCATACTTGTGGAATATACACAAATAACATATCCCTAATTCTCTTTAATAAATATATAAATTATAATTCTAGATCAATTCAAACTTTAAAAAAAATATTTTATTTTGACTCAAGCAATTACGTGGTTATACTTTGATGTACAGAACAGAATCTGAATCTTTCTTTTATATGCAGAATTTACCTTACTAAGCTTTTAGTCTCACCTTACAGCGTGAGAAGTTGTCTGATATAACATACGTAAAATATTGTGCAATACAGGGCACTCCTATCTTACTTATATCTAATTTGCAAATTCGCTGAAGATTTATAACCAAATAAACATTCATAAAGTAAAGCAGTTTTGGCTGAACGAATTAACAAATAATTAATGTGAATGTAGGAGAAACGATGGAACTTTATGCAGGGCAAAATATTTACCCTTTCAAATATTTGTTACCATCACATTTACCCCCATCGTATGAGAGCTCGAATGGCAATATTCGCTACTCTGTCAAAGGCATTTTAGACCGTCCATGGAAATTTAACCACAAAGTTAAATCTGCATTCCTTATAGAGACACCTCCAGACTTTATCGAAAATCCACGAATTAGAGTAAGTATTATTCAATTAGTTCAGCTCAAAACAAAAATAACTAATCCATTAATTTATGCAAGCACAATCAAACACAAAATTCGTAATTGCGACAAAGTTATAACTGCAAAAAAAGAAGTATTACATTTTAAATGTACCACAGGACATTGATTTGTTACACACGGAAACACTAAAATATTACGTGAGATCCTCAGTTCGAATCCCACAGGTGACAGTTGCCAATTTAAATTTACCCCTGTGGTTCCCCCTCTCCTAACATCCTTGGGGGCTATGATTTGACGGCTGGTAACCGCACTTCATATGCAAAAATATATCACTTACCAAGATCTGCGTAAGCAGAGTGCCACACCCATAATGGACAAAAGGCGTGATGATATAATTATTTATACACAAAATTTGTGTGATGCATGCGCATTTCATATTTTATTTATAAAAAATAGAAATTATAAAGTTGTCATGGAATGATTGTTTCTGTCATAGTAAATTGTGAACACGAAAAAAGATAAAAAATAGATGAAAATGTGGAAATCCCTCTAATGTCTGAATTTAATTCCGAAGATGTCCAGAGACATTTATAACAAAGAATTTTTGTGAATTTAATCAGTAATTATTTTCTCCGTGGCGTCTCTATTAATCTTTCACTGCGTGAGTAATATTTCAAATAACCATAGTTACTGCTTAATTATGAGTAGGTGTTGGATAAACAATTTTAATGTTTGTTTCACTCGGTTGCTCGGATTCTGCTCTATTAAAAATTAAAGCATTTATTTTTTTGTCTTATATTTTCTAATATTATTTTTTATATATTATGCCAAAAATAAATATATTGTCTATTTAATATTATTTCCATGATCCATCTAAGTTAGTGACATATAAAGGTAAATTATAAAAACCTTCTAAGTGATTATAACAAGGACGGGGGGAGGTAGAGGGGCCGGATTGAAAAGTTTGCGGGGGGTGGGGGGGCAAAATTAAAGTTCCGCCACTGAGTTTGTGAATCCCTGGCTTAAGATTTTATAATTTATTTTAATCTATTATTATTTAGGAACCAGTGACATTAACGATGGAAAAATCGTTCGGAGTTTTAATGTTCAAATCTCATCAGCATCTTACAGGAACATTACACATTTCACATTCTGGATTCTTAAGTGATCATCCCATTCCTTTAACACTTGAAATTAACAATCCATCGAAGGTTTCGGTTAGAGGAATAACATTTGAGCTACATAGAGTACTAAAATATAATATTAATAGTTTCATTTCATTTTTAATAACTGAAAATTTCAATTTGTTTTAGATTAAAAAGTTTAAAGCAACTAATCCGTATCCTAAGGAAAGAGTCCGCCCAAAAATACTTTGGAAATCTCATATTGATTGTTGTATTGATGCAGGAAGTTCTAAGATTATTAAGCATCAAGTCGATGTACCACATTTTGACGTTATGAATCTTACACATTGCAATATTATTGATATTGACTATGAAATTCAGGTATGTACAACATTTTTTTGAGGTGTTAGAAAATGAATTTGAGCCCAAGTATTCAGTTCCTCCTACATTTTGTAAGATGAGTAATTAAACGTTTCGCCATTTAAATAAAACAGCTACTAAATCATTGAGACATACAATGTTTTTGTTGGCAGAGAAAAAATATCAGGCTCAATACGTGGTTAGCAAACAATAGTTATTTGTCAAACTAGAGAGAAAAGCGCTTCTTTTTCCCCTCGAGTTTGCCTCATGAGCGCAACGAGTGAGGCATTTCGAACGAGAGTGGAAGAAGAGCTTTCCTCTCGTGTTAGACACAACATTTTTTTCACGACATGTTTCTAAAAACGATTTGCTCGCACCTAAAATACACTTTGAGAACACAACTGACAGACTGACACGTTAAAAGTTATGTTATCAGACACAAGGCGGTGTAGCAGTGTTGCCAATGAACCAATCTTAAATATCTTTAATAGGTTGTCAAATTGTGATTTACCAAGAAAAAGAAAAATATAAGACATAATTGTAAGATAATTTAAAGTATGTATATCACTAAAATAAGGGTTTTCAATAAAATTAGGAATTTATTTATAATTTTTATAATATATTTTTTGTAAATAACATTCATATTGGTAACACTTCTATATTTTCCTCTCTAGAGAGGAACAACACATTTTCCTCACTATTTCGGGAGAAGAACGATAAGGTTTCTTACCATGTCGTGAAAAAACTAAAGTGCATCAGCAAATAAACACATTTAGGTAAGCTTAATATTTATGCATATTCAAAATTAAATAGTTATAAAACAAAATGATTACTTGGTCAGCAGGATTATAAAATTGATCAGCAACAAAATAATACCCATAAGCTATAATATTTATGCGTTTCCATATTAAAATCATGAACAACTGACAAATTAAAATGAGCTATATTCAATTTATTGAAGTGTGATTTTATTAAAGTACCTGTGTTTTAATGAGGTATGAATGAGCTGTACGTATGAGAAACCTAGTAGTTAGCGCAGCGGCTCTGGGCCCGAAAAGATAGGGTTGTTAGAATAAAGCGCATCTTCGGCACAAATATTAATTTTACAGCTTATCAAAATTTTATTAAAACTGTCTTACGATTTGCCTCTTTAGTTATATTGCAGCAAATGTATTTAATTAGCTATAGAAATAATTTTAGAGCTGCCGAATATGACACCATTTGCTGATCAATATTGTTCTACTTGCTGACCACAAGTAAACTGAATATATTTGCTGCCAGTTAACATTTTAGAACTGAACTAAACCTCAATATTAAGCTGACCGTTTAAATGATAGCTATTTTGTAAAGGCCCAATAAATCATCAGCACGTGGTACATAAGCAAAGGAACCTGTATCTCAGTGCTTTCAATGTTTCAATGCAATGCATGGATTAAGTTCGTTTATATTTGGGACTATTTGTATATTGAATGATATCCATCAATTTAAAATATTAATTATACTCAGAACCTACCACTTAATGATATTATTAAAGTCGGTCTCTGGTAATAGTAGATTTATTATTCGTTTCGAATTTTTTAACCTTCTTGAAAAATCAAATCACGAAAGTACATTTCTCGAATGTACAAATGTCGAAAATTACGATTAGAGATTGTACATTTACCGAAAATACAAATGTTGAATGTTACAATTCTTGAAAATACATTTGTTGAATAGCTTGGATGTTACATATCTCGAAAATACCTTTCTCGAATATACAAACTACTCCCCTCATAAATTAAATAGAAATTATTGCATAATCATAATAGTAAACTATGAAAGACCTTTTCTTTTCCTTCATACATTTTTTAAAGTAGAGAGTAGAGATAGGGGCCCCATCCCTTCCTCGTGCTTGGGGGCCCCGCAAGCTGTAAATCCAGCCCTGGGTGTTGGGTGCTCTGGGTACATTTGCTCGAAACGAGAATGTATCTAGAGATGCTCGATTGAGTGTTTATAATGGCGTGTTAGTGCCTACATTGATGTATGCTTCTGAAGTGTAGATGGAGAAGCATGAACAACGTATAACTGCTGTAGGAATGAGATATTTGAGAGGAGTGTATGTATATACGAGACGTGATCGTATACGGAATACATTGGTGTATGGTAAGTGTGAGATTGAGAAGAATGTTGTTAAGAAAGTGGGGGTGAGTCGTTTGAGGTGGTTTGGACATACATGAAAATACCTTTCTCGAATATACAAATGTCGAAAAATAAGTTCAGAGTTTGTATCTTTATCGAAAATATAAATATCGAATGTTGGAAATGTTACAAATATCTAAGGTTAATTGCTTCGCTCGCACTTTTAGGCCTACAGAACTTACACTAGACAAACACGAATCATAATACTCATTTTTAATGGAAATTATCTGTAAGTATTATTCAACATATGTATATTCGAGATATGTACTTTCGAAATTTGTAATATGCCAGAGTTTCGACAAAAGTATTTTCGAGATTTATAGCAGTCGATATTTGTAGGTAACATATTCAACATTCGACATTTGTATTTTCAGTAGATGTAAAATCTCTGAAAATAATTAACGACATTTGTACATTCCAGAAATATATTTTCATGGTTTGTACTTTCGTGAAATGTAATTTCGAGAAGTGTATGCGTTCCCGTGTAAACTATATCATTTATATGTAAATATTATTAAGAAAAAAAAATCCGCTCTATATTCTTTTGATAAAAGTACCAGCAGATTATACTACTATTATAAACATTATACTTTGACGTCATAATTGCTCAAATATTTTAATACTGTATTTTAAACTTCTATTATATCAAATCTAATACGATGTTTTTGGGTCTAGTTATAATATAAATGATTTATTTTTATTTGCCATTTTGTAACTCTAGTGAACGACCCCATTCTAATTGCTAATCGTAATGGGGTATGCCTGTCTAACTGAATTAGCATAAAATAATAATAGAGTATATTAGTTTATGTTAAAATATGCCTGGAAAATATAATAAATAATTCGAAAACATTACTTTTCATTTATAATTTTATATTTTAAATCTACATTTTTTTCGCGGCTTTAAAATGCTTGATGTAAACTTGCCTACTGCTGCTCATTTCAGACAGATTGAAGAGATAACAAATAAACACTGGTATGAAACTTTAAGGTTATGATATATGTGCAAATGACATAGGCAAGATAACATCACACGTTCCATATTTGAATCTTAATAATTTCTTATAAATTTAATATCTCACTTAATACTCCGAATTTTTCACTAAAATTTGGATGGTTGTGAATCTAATAACATTTACTAATGAAAAAAAAAAAAATTGTCCCGAAAATGCAGGAATACCCCATTGACCATTGCGAACATTTTTATGACAGTAGAATTGAATGTGTATTAATTAAAATAATCTGGAATATGTAAACGTATTTTGAACTCAGAATTTAGCAGATAATCAAATTTTTTTAAATTATACAGTGATTAACTATTTGTTCATTATTTATATTATAAAGGTTTTGCTTGAAGCATGACTCAAAAATAAATTAGGAAAAATTAAATTTGAAAAATAGTTAAATTCTAATTAAACATTCGCTAATCACCCTTAGTTACGAATACATACTACCAGCCATTGTTTGTAATGTATTTATACATTTTTTTTTTATAGATAGAAGTACGAACAGTTGGATTGCATTTAAATATGCATGGAAAAATACCAATTTTCCCAATGAATAGTATTTCTCAAGGTATTTTCTACCCATCAAACAATGTACCAAATGCTGGAACAACAAACTTTTACCCAATTGATAACGCTACCAGTATATCAGAAGAGAACAATACATCTTTTAGTATAGGTTGGACTACTCCGAAGAACTAGCAAAAATATTTTGTAATCAAATAAATTATTAAATATATTTTATTATTATCACTACACTTTTACTCGAGTACTCAAAATCATATGATGATATCATTTTCATATTTAGAACTCAAACTCTAATAAAGATATCTCATGTAAATTTTATGAATTTGTATACTTTGGTAGTATGTTTTCGAGAGATGGACGTATTGACCCGGGAGATTGAAAGGCGGGTGTCTGCAGGATGCAAGGTGTTGGGTGCTCTGGGTACATTTGCTCGAAATGAGAATGTATCTAGAGATGCTCGATTGAGTGTTTATAATGGTGTGTTAGTGCCTACATTAATGTATGCTTCTGAAGTGTAGATGGAGAAGCATGAACAACTGCTGTAGAAATGAGATATTTGAGAGGAGTGTATGTGTATACGAGACGTGATCGTATACGGAATACATTGGTGTATGGTAAGTGTGAGATTGAGAAGAATGTTGTTAAGAAAGTGGGGGTGAGTCGTTTGAGGTGGTTTGGACATGTCGAATGAAAGGTTGGGTGAGATTGAAGGTGAACGACTGCTTGGGCGTCCGAGGAATAACTGATTGGGTATGATTGATGGTTTGTTGCGTGAACGAATGATTCCGAGTGTGAAGAATAAACGAGCATGTGTGAATCGCATTATGAATGCAGACGAGGCGAAAGTGGTGTGTCAGGATAGGAATGTTTGGAGGAGATTGATTGTTGGTTGACTGTGTTTCTGGGTTCGTGCTACCCCACTAAGTGGGATATAGTATGATGTTACGTATGTATGAGTTCATGTCTCCTATGTGATACTTTTAATTTAATAAAAAACGAACAAGGGTTAAAATTAAATTTATTAGAAAACACATGACGATCGTCCAAAATAAATTTTTGACACTTGAGTTCAAGTCTCCTCCTCAAGCTAGGATTAAAATTTCATTTATAAAAAAACAATTGACGGCCGTTCAAAACCACTTTTTACACTACTACCAATCTCCTCCATGAGGCCTTTAATTTGATACCAATCTCGGCAGAATTTAAATAAATTTTTTTTTTTAATGACGATCTTTCAAAATATCTATTTGACACTTGAAGTCAAGTCTCCTCCGCGAGACCTTTAATTTGGTACCAAACTTGATATAATTTTAGTTACTTTTATGAAAACATAAAAAAGTAAAAATTAATATTCTAGGAATTCAAATTATTGAGATTATGTAAACAGTAAAATAACAATTTTGTCAGACGATTCAGCCTGTTACAATGTTGCTTTGTTTCTGCACGGCGCCTCTTTAGTGTGTCGCATTCAATCAAATTTATATTACAGTATTAGTTATTAATTACATCGCAGTTTTCCTATGCTTGTGAGCCCCCTAAAACGTGCTCATCCACTGAAAACAGGATGTAGCGGGAGGTAAAAATTCACATTTTTTTGAAAACACTAACCAAAAATCATATAATTAAGCAATCTCAGTAAATAATTGACTAGTGTCAAATTTTGTTATAATAAAAAGATATTGGCTACAATTTTTGTTTGAAACATTTTTTATATGCTGTACCGCTTAAAAATTGTTTCTATTAATTAAAGAAAATAGTTTGATTGTTTTTCTGTCCAAATTCCGACAAATTTTCTAACAATTCAACTTCTAGATTTAACCCAAATTCTTATTATTAATGAAGTTGATTATGTGGAAGTAGAGTGCTGTCCACATCAGATATTTTCAATAATAGAACGTAGTTTCTGTTGATTTCTTTTTCTCAACACAGAGATATATTGGATACTCACAGGTAGAGATACAGAGAGCAGCGCCGTGCTCTCTGTTTAGTGATTACAACAATACAAAGTTTGATTTCAACAGAGTGAACTTCTATGTACTAAACAACAATATTTGTTGGTAATATCAGAATTTTGGTGATTACAACAAAGGCATAGTATTTGTATTTAAGCAACAATGAAAATATTATGTTCATTTTTTTATATTTAGAAACCCATGTACGAAATCAGTGGACTGATTACTACAATAAAACTTGTAGATCAAAATTATATTTTGTTTGAATGCATAAAAAAAACAAAATTATTACTTTAATATAATCTAATAGCAATTGAAGTGACAATAATTGTATTATTTAATTACAACATAGAATTTTACGAAATATTAGTAACCGAATGCTGAAATATATGTCCCAATGAAAACAATATGCCGGAAAACGTCAAAGTTCTAGAATATTTAGTAAAGTTGTGACCGGAATCTATTATACAGTTTGTAATTCACAGATTATCAAACATGATTTCAATATTTACTCCCTTTATTGCAACTTTGTATAGAATACAAAAATATTTACTATAAAATTAAAACTGTTCATAAGAGTAAGGAAAACTCACCTTCGTCAACCGTTTTGAGCATTCTTTTCCTCGAGTACATAATATTTAAAAGAGAATTTACTGTTTTATATTATTAGCACACAAAACTTTAAAATTTCTATCAAAAAACTAATACTTTGAGAGCTCGAACAGAGATCAACGGCTTCACTTGCAACTTAGTTTACCGCACTTTTGTTTCGGAGATCGAATATAGCCGACCCATCCCGACGATATTGCTACGCATGCGCATATTCAACACAGAGATATATTGGATACTCACAGGTATACAGAAAGCAGCGCCGTGCTCTCTGTTTAGTGATTACAACAATACAAAGTTTGATTTCAACAGAGTGAACTTCTATGTACTAAACAACAATATTTGTTAGTTATCACAGAATTTTGGTGATTACAACAAAGGCATAGTATTTGTATTTAAGCAACAATGAAAATATTATGTTAATTTTTATGATATTTAGAAACCCATGTACGGAATTGGTGGACTGATTACTACAATAAAACTTGTAGATCAGAAATAAATTTTACTGAATGCATAAAATAACAAAATTACTACTGTAATATAATCCAATAGCAATTGAAGTGACAATAATTGTATTATTTAAATAAAACATATAATTTTACGAAAAATTAGTAACCGAATGCTAAAATATATGTCCCAATGGAAACAATATGCCGGAAAACGTCAAAGTTCTAGAATATTTAGTAAAGTTGAGACCGGGATCTATTATATAGCTTGTAATTCACAGATTATCAAACATGATTTCAATATTTACTCCCTTTATTGCAACTTTGTATACAATACAAAAATATTTATTTTAAAATTAAAACTGTTCATAAGAGTAAGGAAAACTCACCTTCTTCAGACGTTTCGAGTTTATCTATAGCCATTGTCTTTCTTTTCCTCAAGTACATAATATTTAAAAGAGAATTTACTTTGTAATATTATTAGCACACAAAACTTTCAAATTTCTATCAAAAAACTAATACTTTGAGAGCACGAACAGAGATCAACGGCTTCACTTGCAACTTAGTTTACCGCACTTTTGTTTCGGAGATCGAATATAGCCGACCCCTCCCGACGATATTGCTACGCATGCGCATATTCGCAACTGAAATCGCCGCTGGAGGCAGCACTGTACCTACAAAATGGCTACTAAGGAGTAATCGGATTTGGAGGATAACATGTGCAATATAGAAAGTGAATCAAAAAATTAAATTAATTTTGAATACACGGAGTTTTGAAGTTTAATAATCTGTATAGGGGAGTATGGTCGCATATTTATTGCTTCGAGTTTAGTTATAACACCTTTTTTGTTAATATTTTTAAGTATTGACAAGATTAGCGGTGGGAACTCATTCATCACTTTTGGAAAACATTTTTTATATAAAATGTTTGTATATATTGCATAGTATATTACAAATTAACTTCAAACGAGTCACTTTATTATTAAAATGGTTTATTTATTACTTTATCCTTTAGGTATGGGTAAGAGTTAAAAATATAAAACAGATATAAATAGTGGTATCGATAATGGTTTGTATTGATATATTTAACTAGAACAATGCATTAAAATATACAATTTTGTATTAAAAATATTCAATTTCACTACTTAAATAACTTATTCCAAAAAATTATACTAAATTAAAATTGGTGACGAAAGGTTAGGCATCGCTCAAGCTATTATAAAAAACTTAGTAATATAATATTCTCATTTGTTCAGTCAATTCAAGTTCTTCATATTTGTTTAATATTTACACTTTACTTGCACCATTTCTTGGAAATAATTTGAAACTAAATCCAATATTCTTGCCAACACGAAAATGACAGCCATGTATGTACACAGCAGTTTCTGTTGTGATTTTTTTCTTGATTGTGGAACTCATTGTAATACAAATCAAATTTAATATGATAGGGGAAGAACAAATAAATGAGAAAATAAATGGAATAATATTGCACTAAACTACACAAAGATCACTTTTATTAACATTGCGTCAAACGCGTCATATACACCATTACTCCTCATAGCAGTTTATATTTTTACCACCAGATGGATACGGGTTCATTTCACTTGCGAATAGGTTGGACTACCTTGAAGAACTAGCAAATAGTATATTGAACAACTAATGTTACAATGACCTTTTTTGTAATACGAGTATTACAATTAGGCATTCTAACACGAGTTGTTCATACTACTTTTCCTATTTCACGTTTAATATACCACTGGTCACCAAGGGGCTTTGCCCGCGGGGCCTATGGGGTTCCAAGCCGCAACCCCGACGCTGGGGCTCCGATTCAATAATTTTACGTACGCAATGACAGCCCCAAGTTTGACAGACTGTTAATTTCTCAAATAATAAATTCCCCAAAAATAGTTGCACAAAATTCAATTTTGTATTGTTTTTGAGAAAAACAGTATCACAAAATTGACTTTTGTATTGTTTTTGAGAAAAACAGTATCACAAAATTGACTTTTTGAATGTGAAATAGGAAAAATATTTTGTAATCAAATAAATTATAAAAATATATTTTATTATTGTTACTACACATTTACTCGGGTACTCAAAATCATATGATGATATCATTTTCATATTTAGAATTTGGATGTTCAAGTTACGAAGTGTTAGCTCCTGTGGAAAGTCTATAAGGATTTAAATATCTCTGTAAATAATTGACTTGTGTATAATTTTGTTACAATAAAAAAGGTGTAAAATAATATTGGCTAAAATTTTTGTTTGAAACATTTTTCTCTATTTTGCACTGTTTAAAAGTTGTATGTGACAATGCTTTCAACCACTAAAAAAAAAAAAACAATTGAAGATCGTTCAGAACAACTTTCTGACACTTGATTTCAAGTCTCCTATGTGAGACTTTTAATTTGATTCAAAACAAGTTATGATTAAAATTACATTTATTAGAAAACACTTGACAATCGTCCAAAATAACTTTTTCACATTTGAGAGAAAGGTTTAAATCTGCTATTGAATGTCGATATATGTAATGTATTGGTGTTTGAGAAGAATGATTTGGTGACTGATTCTAATGTTTCAGTGAATGGTGTGAGACTGGGACAAGTGAATGAATTGGTATATTTGGGTAGTATGTTTTCGAGAGATAATAGTATTGACCGGGAGATTGAAAGGCGAGTGTCTGCAGAGTGCAAGGTATTGGGTGCTCTGGGTACATTTGATCGATACGTGAATGTATCTAGAGATGCTCGATTGAGTGTTTATAATGGTGTGTTAGTGCCTACATTGACGCATTGTTCTAAATGTTGGGTGTAAAGAAGAATGAACGACGTATAACTACTGTAGGAATAAGATATTTGAAAAAGTGTTTAGGTATACGAGACGTGATCGTATACGGAATAAATTCGTGTATGGTGAGTGTGAGATTGAGAAGAATGTTGTTACGAAAGTGGGAGTGAGTCAGTTGAAGTGGTTTGGACATGTTGAGCGAATGTCGAATGAAAGGTTGGTGAAATAATATATGTGGGTGAGATTGAAGGTGAACGACTGCGTGGGCGTCCGGGGATTAACTGGTTGGGTATGATTGATGGTTTGTTGCGTGAACGAATGATTCCGAGTGTGAAGAATAAACGAGCACGAGTGAATCGCACTATGAATGTAGACGAGGCGAAAGTGGTGTGTCAGGATAGGAATGATTGGAGGAGATTGATTGTTGGTTGACTGTGTTTCTGGGTTTGTGCTACCCCACTAAGTGGGATATAGTGTGATGTTATGTATGTATGTATGTATGTATGAGTTCATGTCTCCTATGCGAGACTTTTAATTTAATAAAAAAAAACAAGGATTAAAATTAAATTTATTGGAAAACAATTGACAATCGTCCAAAATACTTTTTGACACTTGAGTTCAAGTCTTTCAAAATAACTATTTGACACTTATGTCAAGTCTCCTCCGCGAGACTTTTAATTTGGTACCAAACTCGATAGAATTTTAGTTACTTTTATAAACATATAAAAAAGTAAAAATTAATATTCTAGGAATTCAAATTATTGAGTGTAACAGATTATGTAAACAGTAAAATAACAATTTTGTCAGACGATTCAGCATGTTACAATGTTGCTTTGTTTCTGCACGGCGCCTCTGTAGTGTCTCGCACTCAATCAAATTTATATTACAGTATCAGTTATTAATTACATCCACTGAAAACAGGATGTAGCGGAAGCTAAAAATTCACATTTTTTTGAAAACACTAACCAAAAATCATATAATTAAGCAATCTCAGTAAATAACTGACTTGTGTCAAATTTTAAAATATATTTTATATGCTGTACCGTTTAAAAATTGTTTTTATTAATGAAAGAAAATTTGTCGGAATTTGGATATCAAACATCAAACTCTCGTGATAATTTGCCGACGTTTCGGAAAATTTATTTCCATTATCAAGACAAAAAAATTATCACAAAAGTTTAATTGTTTTCTGTCCACATTCCGACAAATTTTCTATCATTTCAACTTCTAGATATAACCCAAATTCATATTATTAATGAAGTGGTTTATGCGGAAAGTAGTGTCCTGCCCACATCAAATATTTTCAATAATAGAACGTAGTTTCTGTTGATTTCTTTTTCTCAACACAGAGATACATTGGATACTCACAGGTAGAGAGACAGAGAGCAGCGTCGTGCTCTCTGTTTAGTGATTACAACAATATAAAGTTTGATTTCAACAGAGTGAACTTCTATGTACTAAACAACAATATTTGTTGGTAATATCAGAATTTTGGTGATTACAACAAAGGCATAGTATTTGTATTTAAGCAACAATGAAAATAATATGTTCATTTTTTTATATGTAGAAACCCATGTACGAAATCAGTGGACTGATTACTACAATAAAACTTTTAGATCAAAATTATATTTTGTTTGAATGCATATAATAACAAAATTATTACATTAATATAATCTAATAGCAATTGAACTGTCTATAATTGTATTTATTTAAATACAACATATAATTTCACGAAATATTAGTAGCCGAATGCTGAAATATATGTTCCAATGGAAACAATATGTCGGAAAACGTCAAAGTTCTAGAATATTTAGTAAAGTTGTGAGACCGGGATCTATTATACAGCTTGTAATTTACAGATTATCAAACATGATTTCAATATTTACTCCTTTTATTGCAACTTTGTATACAATACAAAAATATTTACTTTAAAATTAAAAGATATATTGGATACTCACAGGTAGAGAGACAGAGAGCAGCGCCGTGCTCTCTGTTTAGTGATTACAACAATACAAAGTTTGATTTCAACAGAGTGAACTTCTATGTACTAAACAACAATATTTGTTAGTTATCACAGAATTTTGGTGATTACAACAAAGGCATAGTATTTGTATTTAAGCAACAATGAAAATATTATGTTAATTTTTTTGATATTTAGAAACCCATGTACGGAATTGGTGGACTGATTACTACAATAAAACTTGTAGATCAAAAATAAATTTTACTGAATGCATAAAATAACAATATTACTACTGTAATATAATCCAATAGCAATTGAAGTGACAATAATTGTATTATTTAAATACAACATATAATTTTACGAAAAATTAGTAACCGAATGCTAAAATATATGTCCCAATGGAAACAATATGCCGGAAAACGTCAAAATTCTAGAATATTTAGTAAAGTTGAGACCGGGATCTATTATATAGCTTGTAATTCACAGATTATCAAACATGATTTCAATATTTACTCCCTTTATTGCAACTTTGTATACAATACAAAAATATTTACTTTAAAATTAAAACTGTTCATAAAAGTAAGGAAAACTCACCTTCTTCAGACGTTTGGAGCTTATCCATAGCCATTGTCTTTCTTTTCCTCAAGTACATAATATTTAAAACAGAATTTACTTTGTAATATTATTAGCACACAAAACTTTAAAATTTCTATCAAAAAACTAATACTCTGAGAGCACGAACAGAGATCAACGGCTTCACTTGCAACTTAGTTTACCGCACTTTTGTTTCGGAGATCGAATATAGCCGACCCATCCCGACGATATTGCTACGCATGCGCATATTTGCAACTGAAATCGCCGCTCAGTTTTGAAGTTTAATATTCTGTATAGGGGAATATGGTCGCATATTTATTGTGTCGAGTACTGTTATAACACGCTCAAGCTATTATATAAAACTTAGTAATATGAAATTCTCATTTGTTCAGTCAATTCAAGTTCTCCATATTTGTTTAATATTTACACTTTACTTGCACCATTTCTTGGAAATAATATGAAACTAAATCCAGTATTCTTGCCAGCATGAAAATGACAGCCATGTATGTACACAGCAGTTTCTGTTGTGATTTTTTTCTTGATTGTGGAACTCATTATAATACAAATCAAATTTAATATGATAGGGGAAGAACAATTAAATGAGAAAATAAATGGAATAATATTGCACTAAACTACACAAAGATCACTTTTATTAATATTGCGTCAAACGCGTCATATACAATACACCATTACTCCTCATAGCAGTTTATATTTTTACCACCAGATGGATACGGATTCATTTCAGTTACTTTTATGAACACGTATAAAAAAGTAAAACCTAATATTCCAGGAAATCAAATTATTGGGTGTTACAGATTATGTAAACAGTAAAATAACAATTTTGTCATACGATTCAGCCTGTTACAATGTTGCTTTGTTTCTGCACGGCGCCTCTTTAGTGTGTCGCATTCAATCAAATTTATATTACAGTATTAGTTATTAATTACATCGCAGTTTTCCTATGCTTGTGAGCCCCCTAAAACGTGCTCATCCACTGAAAACAGGATGTAGCGGGAGGTAAATATTCACATTTTTTTGAAAACACTAACGAAAAAACATTTAATTAAGTCATCTCAGTAAATAATGGACTAGTGTCAAATTTGGTTATAATAAAAATTTATTGGCTACAATTTTTGTTTGAAACATTTTTTATATGC
Organism: Poecilus cupreus; assembly: GCA_963942605.1. NCBI lineage: Eukaryota > Metazoa > Arthropoda > Insecta > Coleoptera > Carabidae > Poecilus > Poecilus cupreus. The sequence goes on along the minus strand of OZ012715.1, from coordinate 4,875,550 downwards.
TGTACCGCTTAAAAATTGTTTTATTAATTAAAGAAAATAGTTTGATTGTTTTTCTGTCCAAATTCCGTCAAATTTTCTATCAATTCAACTTCTAGATTTAACCCAAATTCATATTATTAATGAAGTTGATTATGTGGAAGTAGTGTGCTGTCTACATCAGATATTTTCAATAAAAGAACGTAGTTTCTGTTGATTTCTTTTTCTCAACACAGAGATACATTGGATACTCACAGGTAGAGAGACAGAGAGCAGCGTCGTGCTCTCTGTTTAGTGATTACAACAATATAAAGTTTGATTTCAACAGAGTAGACTTCTATGTACTAAACAACAATATTTGTTGGTAATATCAGAATTTTGGTGATTACAACAAAGGCATAGTATTTGTATTTAAGCAACAATGAAAATATTATGTTCATTTTTTATATTTAGAAACCCATGTACGAAATCAGTGGACTGATTACTACAATAAAACTTGTAGATCAAAATTATATTTTGTTTGAATGCATATAATAACAAAATTATTATATTAATATAATCTAATAGCAATTGAACTGACTATAATTGTATTATTTAAATACAACATATAATTTCACGAAATATTAGTAGCCGAATGCTGAAATATATGTTCCAATGGAAACAATATGTCGGAAAACGTCAAAGTTCTAGAATATTTAGTAAAGTTGTGAGACCGGGATCTATTATACAGCTTGTAATTTACAGATTATCAAACATGATTTCAATATTTTCTCCTTTTATTGCAATTTTGTATACAATACAAAAATATTTACTATAAAATTAAAACTGTTCATAAGAGTTAGGAAAACTCACCTTCGTTAGACGTTCTCAGCATATCCATAGTCTTTTTCTTCCTCAAGTACATAATATTTAATAGAGAATTTACTTTTTTATATTATTAGCACACAAAACTTTAAAATTTCTATCAAAAAACTAATACCTTGAGAGCACGAACAGAGATCAACGGCTTCACTTGCAACTTACTTTACCGCATTTTTGTTTCGGAGATCGAATATAGCCGACCCATCCCGACGATATTGCTACGCATGCGCAACACACCATCCTGAAAAAATTAAATATATGAAGTAATTCCATATACTTTAAAACTTTATAAATGAAATAATTTATTTCTTATACTCTTGTAATATTTAAATGAATTTAGTGTATTATACGTTTGAATATCGTTTCTTAAGCATTTTTATTTAACTTAATCAAATTGCAAATTAATGCCTTTCTATAGAAAGATGTTTATTATTTGTTTTAAAATAACATTTTTGTGGGGTAAATAGCTCCGTGGTAACGCATCGGACTGTGGATCATGAGATCCTCAGTTCGAATCCCACTACCGATAGTTGCCAATTTAAATTTACCCCTGTGGTTCCCCCTCCACTAACAACCTTGGGGGTTATGACTTGACGGCTGGTAACCGCATTTCATACGCAAAAATATATCACCTACCGAGATCTGCGTTAGCAGAGTGCCACACCCTTAATAGGTAAAAGGCGTGATGATATATTTATTTATATATTTATAAAGAATCCAGCAGAATAGTGTCAACACTGATTATTTTTCATAATTTGAATATAAATAATTAAAAGATTGTAATATGACTGCCTATATCTATTTATTAAGAAATTAAATTGTGCTAGTATATATGTTTTTAAATATTAATTCTATAACTTTAAAGTAGTTTCTAATATAATGCAAAATGTTTCCTATCCTAACATTGGCAACACTGATGCAATTCATTTTTGAATACTCAGTACCTGTCAAAGAGAGACGTTTGTTCTACATTTACATTTTATGTAACTTAATCCAACATAATGGCAGATGTAAAATATGATCTCTTACATCAAATACACCCTTCTATAAGAAAATATATTATGTACATATGGAAGCATGGAAAAACTGGTAATATTGTTTAGGTAGTAGCAGTAGTAGGTATTTTCTTTAATATTTAATTATAGGTGTATGTGCTGGCGTTATACAAATCCTAAAAATTGCAAGTAGTGTAAATAAACAGGAAGGTATTGTTGCAAAATATGCCAATAAAATTACGTTGTCAATTCCATACGCCGGACATTACCTGGAATGGGAAGTAAAATTTTGCAATGACAACATGCAATTTGCACCAGATTTTGATTTAAAAGACGATGAATTTCTAGGTGAATTAAGTGTTCCAATAATTAGTAAAAAGTTACCAAGTTGGTCTAATTGGGACCCAACGAATCCAAGTGCATTACACAGTGTTCTAATGGAACTGTTAGCACTCTATAAGAAACATCAGGTAGAATAACGATTAACTATCTATATTAAATACTAAATCAGGTAGCGCGAACTCATAAACACATTCAACTAACAATCTTTCTCTTCCAAACATTCCTACCATGACATACCACTTTTGCCGAATCCACATACTTAGATACATTTGAGCTATCGATCACCACTAATCTCACCCTTCTATGTCTGTTTTATCAATCTTTCATTCGGCATCCTCACAACATGGCCAAACCATCTCAACTAACTCACTTTCACTCTTAACAATATTTCATCAATCATACATCAACGTATTCCGTACACGATCAAGTCTTAAACTTACACACTTTTCTCAAATATCTCACCTCCACTGCAGTTATGCCATGCTTTATCATCTATACCCCACATTCACTGTCATAAAGAGATTTTTGTCGAGAATTATCGTCTAGAGAAATGCTGAATAACTCGCTGTTTTTTAGACATAACCTTAGAAATTGTTTATAGACTAATAACAAATCGTTCGGTATGTTACAGTGTTGCAACATTACTTAAAATAATAGCGGTACAATTAGAAATTATTGCATTGCTTATCTAAAAACATGGTTGTTTAGAATTAAAATAAAATCACACTCCTACGTCTCAAAGTATATAAGAACTGATTTTTCATCGTCAGTAGAACTTAGAGGTATTAAATAAGTTGTGTAATCTTGTTTGAAAATAATAATAATACGAATAAAGATATTTTATTTATATTTTAAGGCGTATGGGTTTCATTTTCTTTATTTGGCTCTACAGACTTCCTTGGTCCTTGTTGATAATTCAACTGTCGCTTCAATTCTATTCGTTATGCCTCCATCTATTTTTTGGGCATCCTTTGGGTCTGCTAATTAACGGATTATGTTTATTAAGATACATTTAAATTTTTTATTAATTTATTTTAGTTTTGTCGTTTTGCTGTGTTATTGGAACATTGTAACATATTTTACTTGGTATCACCAACAAATTTTATTTGTTAGGATCATATCTTAGCTAATAATTAATCAAAGTAGAAAGAAATTTGTTTCTAGAAACATTTTTTTTTATTTATGTACGCTGTATTAATAAATGCAAATAGTGGTAGATAGCACTGATTTTAATATACATGATTTTCGAACACTTTTAATATTACCCTTGTAGTTCCTCCTCCATGAATATGGAGGCTGGTAACGCGTAAAATACACCACTTACCGAAATCTGCGAAAGCATACAAAATATTCAGATGTTTTTCATAAAAGAACTATATTATCAGATAAATCAGTAGCTATAAATAGTTTTTGTATTAATTTTAAAATAACAATTCAAATTATATAATTCTCGAAATTTTTTTACGAGAAATGATAATTCTAGGGAATCAAAAAGTCAAGAATTCACAATCTCTACTACCATACATCATTGTAGACACTAGCATCTTTATATACAATTAATTGAATTCGAAATATGTATGATTAATTATTGTATAATTGTATTTCAGATAAGCTTGTTAGAAGTGGAGAGGTTTTCTCGATTACATTTTGAGTTCACATCTTTGTCTGAAAGTGCTGGTATAGCGAAAGATGATATTGAGGTATTAGTAGAACCTTCAAATGTAGTACATTTCCTCATAGCACTTGCAATTGATTTTTCATGTTTGCCTTCAGACATATTTAGGTAATATAAATGTCACAGCCCTTTTTATAATTAGTTCAATCAATTCTCATCCAAAACATTAAAAATCCAAATAATTTACTCCCTGAAAATTTAGTTAGCGTAATTAATGGATTGATTTAAAATAAAAAATAATTTCTCAAATTTATCTAGAATATATAACTAGTATCAGGCAGGTGATAGGAACTAGGTGTAAATTTTATGTTTGTAACTTAGGTATACAACGTAATATCTGTTTCAAAGGGAGATCATAATTCACCGGATTTGTTAACTTCAGGTTCATATCAAAGTAAAAATTGAGAATCAGATGTAGCTCGAGCTAAAACATCATGCAAAAGAGATGTAGGATTATCTGCACTCAATCTACTATATTGTCAGCTGTTTATTTACCGAAAAAAAAATAGTTCTTTACATTTACAATCTGTCTTACATACACAATAACTTAATAGATCGTCTAACCGTTAATTAAATCGATAGATTATTGCTTGATAGTCTGTACCAAATGCTGACAGAACTATTACTTTGTACAAATAAATGTTAGCAACATTTGTTATGTACTTGAATGGATGAAGTTAACGGTTTATTAGCCTGCATTATTAAATAATGCAGTCAGATTTCAGATTGAACTAATGGTGCAAAGGGTTAATGTTTTGATGAACTTTAACGAAATTGTTTTAGTAGGAATCATAACACAGATGGGAAGAATGTAGGCACTCCATCAGCTGTGCTCATGGTGACCTTTTCTCGGATAGAACGCTGTAATGTGCAACCACATCTGTTCATATCCCCGGCCATCGAGCAGACTTTGCTAGGCGTGGGCTATAAACATATTCCTGCTTTTCCAAACGATGGATGCCTTATGGATTATGTGCCAGCAATTACACATCTTCTTGAAGATAAGATTCAGTTCGTTGTTGACAGTTACATGTTAAAACAAAAATATATTGCTCATTTACTTGCCGAATTTCCACTTAACATCCTAGAATTTGACACCATTAATTTTTCAAAGGCAGCTTTTCTTTTTAAAACGGAATCTATGCATTGGATACTGTTAGTCACGATATGTAAGTGTTGTTTTAAAAGTAGTGTGAACATATTTAATCAGTACATTTTTAGGTCCAATTTTTCCAAAAGAAAAGCCGAAATGGGTTTTACGATCCATCTATCATAGATATTTGCACGGTCCCGTCATGGAAATATTGCATGATTACCCATATAGCCCCAGATGGAAGCCAGAAGAAATGATTCCAAGAGCAATGAAATATACCCTCGACAAGGTTCCACAATTTCTGCTTAAAAGGAGTAAAGTTTTACATGTGTAATAATTTTTAGAAATGCTAACGCTTTATATTATAATTTCTTAAATATTCAATTATGTATGTAAATTATCGAAATTGGATTTTATCTTAAATAAATTGTTTAATATTTTTTAACCTACAAAGTATATTAATTTTTGTAAAAATAAATAGGTATATCAATATAAGAAGTGTATGTACTTACATTTTCCGACGATCTGCTACACTTATTACAAAAAAATGTACTTTAAATAATATAAAATGTTTAATTCTAAAATGCAACATGATTGTCATTATAAAAATTATTTATATGGCTTACGATACAAATGAAATGTTACTAATACATGTACGGAATGCACTGACAACTTACAGACTAACAAACTGGATCTTACTTGCTATATTGCCGTTCTGGTTTGATATAAAATAAGTACATATTCTTCTACAACTACATCTAATCACTGGATGAATACCCATTTTACTTGATTTACTTATAAATAATAGACAACGTAACTGGAGATCTTAATCATGACCATTTTATGCAGGTGCTCAATAGTCGAATAATTCATTATAATGAGAAGATTGCACTATTGAAATTTGTACTAAATTTTTATTTTTCTGGTATTATGAAGAACAGCCTGCATATGCGCAAAAGGAACATTTTTAAAAATTTATAATAAAAACAAATGATTTTGTTCTTACATATCACAAAAAGTTACATTGCTACATAAATAATTACCTATCTCAAGTTCTAGAGAGTATATTAAATCTTTTAATGTAAAAAATTAAAAAAAGTTCTACGTTTAGTAATATCATTAAGACACAAAGTATAAAATCATTTGTTATTCATAAAGTCAGTCCCATTTTACGCTCTGGACGAGTTCTACAACTTTGTGCCACGGAAATACTGGCATTTCTGCTTCTAGGAGAGATTTTTCAACACGAAGAGGTCGACTTCTGCGTCTTCCGTTCACACACATCATGCCATACACTCGTATGCCGGGTACACTGGCGTATGTTGGTTGATCATGGCTCATTGGTCCTTCTGTAACATTTATTTACACTATATTAATGTTTTTTATAGTAAATTAAACTAATAATTCATTATAGTTAGTTGAACATATGTTAAATAAGTTGCGTTTTTACTTTTAAATGAAAATGAAAATAACTGATCTGGAATTGGTTCGCGGTATTTGTAGCATAACGAATGATAAATGACACGAAGACAAAAAATATTTCGTTATTTCATGGCAATGATTTGTTGAACTGAAGGAGACAGAGCGTAAATAAATTGTCTCCAATTTACAATTGTATGTAAGTATGACATTTCTTTGTAACCAATCAGAATTATGACATTCAAAATGCGAAACATACTTTATAACAATACTAAACCGTGAGAAAATATGTTAAATACAATTTCCCAAGCAACAAATCACGTTTTTACTGAAACCGCGAAGACTTAAAAAACAACAATAATATTATTCACCTACCTTTTACCTGAATTACAAAAAAATACAATACATACCTAAAATATTGGATTCTGGACAATGACAAATTACTAAATAATGAGATTTTCCTGTACGAATATTTTGCAAAGCTAAGAGAGACCAATCTCTTGGTGTTCGACATAATCTCATATCAGCAGTCGGTTCACAAGTTTTCACCAGTGTCAAAGCACGCTAGAAATATTACAATTTATTTTCAAAAAAAAATTAAGAGTATGCAACCATAACCTCATTTGTGTTTAAATGTAAGCTGTGAAACAGAGAAAATGTTAGTTACTATTCAGTATGCAAAAAATAAAAACATCTATTCCCACAAGTTTGTAAAAAAGCATGCGAAAATAAGCAGAATTATAATAAAGTCAGAGACAAACAGTTGTAAATGTATGAAAAACGTTAACACGTACCTCTGGAGTATTTCCAGTAATGAGTTTAGTTGTATGGAGATCATCAGAATTCAGGCTAGCTGAACATGGATCACGATATCTCGACGGGCATGCACATAACGGCTGCGTCCAATTTAATCGAACGTATACAGCATTGCAGACCTTAAATATGAAAATAAATATACCTTTCATTTCTATTTATGTTTAGGTGCATTATTTACTAACATACGTGTGATTGTTAGCTATTAACATATATAACAAATACGTTAGAGAAAGATTATTAGAGATGCACGATTCTAAATGCATTATTGATGCCATATGCTTTCACGTCAGCAGTTTTCATTGCAAAAATGCTTCAAATAAATAATCATCATTACATTCTATTATTGTACTTGTACTTGAACGTATAAGGAATGTTAATGAAGAAAAACGAAGAAAGTAAAGACATTGTTAACAAGATTTAATGTTTCTAACACATATTATTTTCTGTTTCATTCTACTTTAGCTGTTAATCTCATATTTTCTCATTATGGACATGTTTGACAGTTTTTTTTGGAACAATAATATAAAAAGAATACATGTCGCTCGGAAATTACATTTAGATGAATCAAAAAAGTTCTAATATTTTAAAAGTATATCGGACAGTTTTCTAGCTTCTATTCGAGCGATTCATATTTGGGTCGCAAGTAGTTCTTGTACTATTTGCTGTACTTTATTTTATTCACTAAATAAAATATATTATCTATAATGTTGTGATCTCAGAGTTACATTTCTACATACAGCATCTAAAGATTTAAAAAGTCAAAAAATATGTTCTGCCTGAGATCACGACAAGCTCCGTAGTTCCATCAAAATTTTATGTTATATTACTTCCAAATATTTGCAAATAACATTTTTCTATACAATAATTTTAAGGAATGTATATATATATATATATATATATATATATATATATATATATATATATATATCACCGAGATCTGCGGAAGCAGAATGCCACACCCATAATGGGTAGAAGGCGTGATGATATATTTATTTATTTATTTTATTTATAATTTTAAAACGTTGGACATCACAGCAATGATTAAGGTACCGGGTTCGATCTCAGCTCATGTTAAAAACTATTCATCACAATAAGAATAAAATAAAATGCCAAGCAATTGACACCACAACTGTCAATTGACATTTATATCACACAATGATTACCTCTGCAACTTTCGAATGTTATAATAAGAGAAGCCAACTGCATGTATCTGCAATTGCAACTTCCACGTCCAGGACAAAATATTAACAGTACAATGATACAGTTATTTATTTATCAAAAGTTTTTCAATTCCAAAATAAAATGATGTTCCAATTATAAATATTGTACGTCGTAGAGCATCGGTTTGTGGATTATTATCGATCTTCAATTATAGTCCCCAGCCGACAATATAAAAAAAAAACATCTTTGGAGGTTGTTATTTGACGGCACTGTACACACAAAAATATATTAGTACTGAGGTCTGCTCTAAGCAAAGTGTCGCACTGAGAAATAAATATTTCTTGGGTATATTGGGTATATAGCTCAGTGGTACGGAATCGAACGGAATGAAAAAAGTGCGATTACAACTAGTCACAATAAGTGTCGTCACTTTTAACTTTACTCTTGGAGCCACATTTTGACGACAGGAAACCGCACGTAATGCGAGAAATATATAATTTACTGAGATCTGCGAAAGCAAAGTTCCACGCCCAAAGTTCATATATTTATCTATGAGTATATTAATCCTAATTATAATTTTCATAATATCTCGCCTATTTTTATTGTACCCCTGTAGTTATTCCTCCGCTAACGTCTTTGGGGGCGTAATTTGACAGCTGTTAACTGTACTACGTGTGAAAAAATATATCGTGTTACATAGATAAATTTTGAGTGTAGCAGTCTGCTTTCGCAGCCGTTACATTAACTCGCAATATATACATACTAGAGATGGGCGAATATTAACTGGATCCTGGATCCCGAATATTCGAGTATCTCGAATAGTCAAATACCTCGAATACTTTAATTAAATAAAATATAATTAATAAGCTATTATACTTACTTCATACCAAGCCTTTATATCTTACCAGGGGCAAATTATAAAAGAATAAAACACATGTAATTAATTTTTTACTGTCCGCTGAACGCTCGCTAACTACAAATATCGCGCAGTATTCGAATTTGTTGTTTTGATGTTAATGCTAGAAATCTCGAATCTAGAATACTTTCATTATTCGAGGTATTCGCCCATCTCTAATACATACATAATATCACGCTATATCCCACTCAGTGGGGTAGCACGAACCCAGAAACACAGTCAACCATCAGTCTCCTGCAAACACTTTCGCATCGTCCACATTCATAATGCGATTCTTACTTGCTCGTCTATTCTTCATACTCGGAATCATTCGTTCACGTAGCAAACCATGTTTCATACGTAACCACTTATTCCTCGAGCGTCTACGCAATCGTTCACCCTCAATCTCACTCGCATATGTTAGTTTCACAAACCTTTCGAGATGGCCAAACCACCTTACATGACTCACTTCCACTTTTTTAACAACATTCTTCTCAATCCCACTCACCGTACACCAAAGTATTCCGGACACGATCACGTCTCGTATAACGCACACAATCTTCTCAAGTACCTCATTTCTACAGCAGTTATACGTCGTTCATGCTTCTTTATCCTCTAACAACATTTAGAATCAAACATAAATATAGGCACTAATACACCCTTTTAAACATTCAATCGTTGACTCGGATCGCACAATTGAATTGAAGAGTGGAAATGCCAAAGGATCTAAGTGCCAATAAAACCAAATTTAACTTTTTGCTATTTTTGGGTCATAAGTGCCAATGACAATCTTCCAGTAACGATTACAAGTACCACGTTAATATTGTGTATGCTATGTACTTTTGAAAGTCGCTGATGTTACAAGTACATGGGCGGTTTCCTTGCAGAAGTATCTAAGTGCCATAGCTCTCAATATGTATTTTTCGTGTTTTTGTATAACAATATGGATTTATTCTTCATGACATGAATGTGTTCTGACCTCAAATTTGGAAAAGCAACAGGAAATAAAAAACAAAAGAAGAAGAAATAGAGGAGAAGCGAATGTAATGGCCGAAAATAAAAGGAAGAGTGTTTCAGGAGAAGCCTACGAAATAAGAAAATAAATTTCTAAACCGGCCAGAAATCAGCCGAATAATTTTGTTAAATTTGTTTATTACAGAATGAGAAGTTTTTTGTCTTTCTTGAAAAACTTACTTTTTGGTACTTAGATCCTTTGGCATTTCCACTCTTCAATTACAAATTGAAGCAATACAAGAAATAATAAAGTATAAATTCACAAATAAAATAATGAATTCCTGTAGGCCCTGCTCTACTAACATCTTTGTGAGTCGTAATTTGACGGCTGGTGACCGCATTTTGCGTGCGTTAAATATCGTATTTCATTCAAGTAGAATGCTACACCTAGAAATGAGTCAATCGCGTGATATATATTTTTATCGAATATTATTTGTTCTGTGGTACATTAATGAAGTTTTGACACGGAATGTACAATTTACTTGTGGAAGTGTAGAAATAGTTGTTGCAGTGTATTCCTGTCGGGCTCATATCGGTGTGTTAACCTATATCAGTGGTCTCAAATTGAAGCAATTTTATACGGCCCGCGAATACATTTCGTGAATAACTCACCAGAACATCTCGAAATGGGGTTACAGATACACATTTGAATAACATTTATTGGTACTTGTCAAAAATACCCTCAGTTAAAAAAGTAATAAGAATAATCGCTTTGTTTGGGAGTACGTTTGTATGTAAAGAGTTTTTATTATATACAAGAGGATTCATCGGTCTGTTCTTTTTTTAATCTTTTGTTTTAAGTTATAGAGTAAAGCTCTTCAAATAAAATCTATTTGATATATCATCTATCTGTTTACCATACACATTTGTTTGCTCCATTTGAGCGCAACAATAAGCAACATGTGGTTTAAATTATTATATTTTTACTATAAAGTAGACTTCATCACATTATACTTTTTTTTTAAAGGAAGCTCATGATAAGGCTATAACTATGAATATTTGAAATAATTAATGTCCAACATTCCTCACTCAGTGAGAGAATAATAGAGAAGTCACGGAGAAATTAATTACTAATTAAATTCACTAAATTCTTTGTTATACATATATCTCTTAACTTCTTCGGAATTAAATTCAGACATATTTCTTGTGCTTCTAATCAGATATTTAGAGGTACTTCCACATTTTCATCTATTTTTTGTAATTTCTATATTTTACAAATAGCAAATAGCATATCAAAGGTCTTGTCAGTGTCTAACAAAAAACGAAAATATACAAACGATTTAAGACGTTTTAAGAGTGGTTTTGATTAAAGCGTAGTATTGCACTTGTGTGAAATGCAGTCACTCAAGAAAAGTAGCCACGAACCCATTTTCTTTCGTGACTCATATGTCACATTTCACACTAATACAATAAATTACTATTTTAGGATGTTACGTACCATTTAAAATATAAAATTGAGTATTGTTGCGCTCAAATAGAGCAGGCTGTATGCAAATGTTTATGGTGAGTAGATAGACAATAATATAACTATCAAATTATTTGATCTGAAGACTTTACAAAGGTTTTAACCTATGACTTAAAAAGAGTTTGCACTTGGTACAGTTTCCAGACTCACCACGATCCTAGAACTTTGATCTACGACTAATACTATAAAATTAGACAAAAGTTGTCACATTAATAGCTGACTAATTTGATGATGTTATTGTTTTCCCGAAAAAAATGTATATATACTTAACTAGATATTTTCCTTGTTTTTAATTTTATTTTTTATTTTTTACACATCGCATAAACAGGAATGTTCAATTTAAGTGGAGCACTATTGCTATCTCGAGAACTATAAGAAATACAAGTCGGTTAAATTAGCAAACAATATCTATATCATAAATCTATCAAAAGCGAAACAATTTTTTAACCAATGTTCTCAAATTACAGGGTACAACATTCGTAACAGGGGCCTACCTTCTTTATTCGGCTATACGATTTAGTATTTTTGTCTGAATACTATGATATTATACACTTACAATCTTACATAATAAAAATATTAAGAAAATGCATATAAAAGATTATTATTTTTCGGTTAAATCTGATATAAATAAGAGTGTTATAACAGAAACAATTTAATTTAGTGTTAAGTCCGAAAAATGGAAAAGATGGCATATTTATAAATATTGTTCAAGATTATTGCCTTCTAATTAAATACGATCTGATTGAACAAATCCGATTGCATAACGTCATAAGTGATTGAAATAGAGATTCAAAAGGAATTTGAAAAATTTGTCTACCTTAACTTCACAAAACATAAAAGTAATTGATCTACCAAAATGAATTAAAATAATTTCAGAGTTTATCTGTTATGTTAATGAGTTTATTAATATAAATTTTACATAAAAGAAACGCACAATTGTATTTTGAAGAAAACAAACTGACAATTTGACACTTACTAATCCTAGCAATTCAGTGGATGTGATCGCAATTTTGAAGCGATTCGAAAATTCAGATTGCAATCTAGAATTTTGTGGTGCGATAAATGATCGAAAACTGAAAGAACGTAACGAATACGAGAAAGAAGCAACTAATTACATAACTCGATTCTTTTCAGCAAATTATTTCTTACTGTTAAATTTGAGTTTGAGACCACTGATCCATATTGTTAAATCTTATCAGAGATCTGTGAAAGCAGTGTCACACCCAAAATGGGTAATTGGCGTAATGATATATTCATTCATTTTCTAATTACAATATTCATAAAACGTAGAAAGTGAAGAATCTTCACAATGGTTAAATTAAAACAAAAGAATTTAGGAACATTATCTGCGGAACAAAGTGGGCATGTGACTTGTGACACTGAAATCACATCCCGGCATCACGCAGATGTCGCTGCAGCCACAGCAGCAGCAGTGACAGAGGCGGAATACCGCTCACTCTTATTGTCTCGCATAAAGTAATACACCGCATGTATTAAACGCATATAATGAGGTTAGCTGAGATCGAGCCATCTTAATTACCTTAATTATTAACTCACTTATCTATTTATTTACGTTTTATTCTAAGCGTTTGATTACTGCAAAAGAGATTAAATCCGAATATAACAGGAAGATATTTATCAAAGTTATTTATTTTTGTTAGTTGGGAGTTTGCCAAGAATTTAATGAATTCACGTTTTTGCGAATAAGTAATTTTATGTTTATTGCTTGTGTTAGAATGGGGACAATTGCAACTGGAAGTAAATAATATTACTCGCATGGTCGCATGCCGGACAGCGGGATGGCCGCAGGCCGCAGGCTCCGTCGCCTTGTGCTCGCTGTTTACAATATTTTTATCAAAGTGTTTATGACGCATTTCACTTACCTGTTGAATTGCACACTCGGGCAATAAATATATATGCTGATTATGGGGGTAATAATGATACTTTGTTGGCTTTACTAGCACAGCTCCCGCCCCCGGCGGCAATGGCAGCAGATTCTGAAACACAAAGAACAAACATTCAACATAAAATTGTTACACGCTATAAATACGAATATAGGTGCATTTCACACTTCGACCATATTTTCATTCAATTTAAATATCAAACCTGCTACGTACTGTGAATATTTTTATAGCTGAGAATGATACTTTTGAATTCAAGTTTCATAATTATAAATTTCTTATTATAAAAATAGGTCTGGTCGATGACAATTTAAAAGTGCAGTGTACACTAGATACTAGTTCCATCTTTTCAAAGAACACGAAAGTGCAACAACGAACATTCAATTAAATTCGATTAAAACAACATTCAAAACTGACATATACGTTACCCAAACTCCAGATTGCACTAACTGCACCATCTCGAGAGTCGAGAGTCAGTTCAGAAAAGTATACATCAGTTCTGAAATTCTCATTGAGCAACTTTTGTCATCGAAAGCTTCAGTGTTAAAAAGTTAGCACTATAAATATCTAGTGCAAGTCTTCGAACAGACCTATATAACGTCTTTGCAAATAATAATAGTCAAAACTTAAAACTGGATTCATTATTTTCTCAAAATCGAGCTATTTCCTAATAAAACAATATGTATTTACATTTTAAATAAATAGAGAAAATAGTTCTGTGGTAATGCATCGGACTGTGAATCAGGTGGTCCTCAGTTCGAATCCCACAGCCGACATCTGCCATTTTCACTTTACTCCAGTGATTCCCTCTCCTCATACATCTTTGGGAGACGCGAGTCGACGGCTTGTAACCGCACTTCCCGCACAAAAATATCACTTACCTAGATCTGTGAAAACAGCGTGCCACACCCATAATGGATAATTGCCGTAACGGTATATTTATTTATATTCAAAAAATTGCGCTCTTGCTTATTTGAATTTAACACTTTGTAGGAACAAATATTAAAATATAGGGAATAAGGCATGTTCCAATAAGTTTAAAAAGCTTTTAGAACTCATAGTAATAAATTACAAGATTTTACATTTCGAATTACTGTAAGTAATTCTACGTCAGACAAGACGCATAAACAACTATATAGAAACAGTAGCTAGTAAGTAATACAAAATAATGATTTATAAAACAAAATTTATATTTAGCACAAAATAAATGTTTCTAATACCGCAAAATGTTTCATTTTTTAGAAAACCTGTTACAAAATATTAATTATTAAAGTATAGTTTATTGGAAACCAATTATACTTTAATAATAATGCATATATGATTATAAACCTATAACTCCTTGGTTAAAAAATTATACACAATATTTAACAAATAACATTTAATTAGACATATGTGTAATATTTTTCATGAGAAAACACATGTTTTTATTTGGTAATAACTATAATGATGAACTAAAACATCGTTTTTATTGCAAAATATACAGAAAAAATGTTTGGTCCTGTTCTACTTTACATCTATGCAAACATTTCAAATTACATGTTAATGTGAATTCCACTAATATTTTAGTTACTTATTTTAAATAAAGTGAACCATACACTATGAAGATACATGCATTTTATTCCATAATTTGTTATTTTAAATGAAGGAAAGTATGTATTAGGATGCTCGTTATTTTGACAAAGTCGGAAATTTGATGCTCCCACCCTCTAAAACTACTCTTAATAAATAAAAAATAATATGAGCCGACATCTCAGGTCAGGTCCGTCAAATGACGTTAAAATGTGCCGCAAGAGGGGCATGTAGTTTAAACGGGGAAATTGCCTTTTTCGATACTTTTATTTATATATAGCTTTTTATATTTTCGAACTAAAAATATTTCAAGATCTTAAGCTTTTTAAATTTTTTATGAAACTTTATTTAAATTGAAGACTATCTACACTTTAAAAAATTCTTAATTGTTATTCATTAAGCCACAATGATTTTTTGAAAATGTTGTGACGTCATTGTAGAGGTGTTGCTGGATCTAAAACAGTACAGATTGTAAATAATTGTAGTCATATATTTTTTTACTTATTTTATTATTACAATAAAATAGAACATTTATGTGACAAAAATTATTTTAATTTCTACTATTTGAGATCCACCAACACCTCTATAATGATGTCACAACTTTTTTTTAAAAAATCATTGTGGCTTAATGAATAACAATTAAGACTTTTTAAAAGTGTAGATAGTCTTCAATTTAAATAAAGTTTCATAAATTTTTTTTTAATGGTGAAAGACCCCTACTAAAATCGTTTAACGCACAACCATGAAAAAACAACAGATTTTACTAGATATCAGTGAGTATTTTGTATTTATAACAAAAAATATAACGATACGAGAAAAATCACATTGGTTGAACCCATGTTTACAGTTTAAAATAAAATATTAAAAGTAATTTAAAAAGCCTTTTTTAGCCATTGAACATATTACTTTGCTTAAATTTTCCTTTTTATCAGTTCACTATATGTGTACGGTTATTACAACTACTTAAAAATAATAAACTTGAATATCAGAATGTCGTTTTCAAATTATTGTTAGCGTTCCATCAATTTTTGGGGAGCTGAAATATTAATCGACATATTGCCGTTTTTATCGTTTGTATGCTTCAACCTTGGTATTACTCAAATTGACGCTACGCCGTTGATTTGAATCCAAATAACTTGAATTTTGGATTGCCTGAAAGCTTATTTCATAAGTTTTCAGGTAGTTATATTGAAATATTTTTAGCTCGAAAATAGAAAAAGTTATACATAAAAGTATAGAAAAAGACACTTTCCCCATTTAAACTACGTGCAAATATTGAACCCTCTTGCGTTTTTTATTTATTATGAGTAGTTTTAGAGGGTGAGAGCATCAATTTTCCGATTTTGCCAAAATAACGGACACCTGGTCCTAGTATTTATTGTATATATTTTTGTAGTCAAAGAATTATTATTATCATTATTATTCGATTGACACGAAAGTGTATAGAATTTGTCACATATAAAAAAAATAAATATAACATAACACAGTATCAGTAAACTTCATAATAACATATCATTAAAAAACTCATTAATCGTGTATGACTTTTTGTAATTCAAAGTTATTTTTATTACAGAAAATGTACCAAGTCATTTCCATATAAATAATTTGCAAATATACAAAACTGCAGCCCTAATTAAAAAAAATACGAGTATTCAAGTAAAGAAGCTATATGCATAATTAAATTTTCAGTTAATTTAATTTAAACTTTTCAATAAAAAAAAAGAAAAATGTGCGAAAAAGTGCACTAGTTATAGTTTTATGAAATTGGATTTATTATGAAACCTTTATTCTTTGGTTATAAAAAATGAACTTATAGAGTGCCCATTTAGTTGTTTATGTCACTAGTTCAGAAACTGAACTTTTGCGAGTGCAAGGATATTTTGATATACCAAGCCGAAGGCAAAGCTTGCAAATTACGATCACTCGCAAAACAGTTTCTGGACGTGTGATGCACATTATTTCTTGTGTCGATTTTGTTAGATATTTTTTAAATGAAATTACTGATTTATTTGTCAAATATGAAATAATAGTAATTAGTAAACAAGAACAAGGATATGAGGTATTTATAAATGTAAACAATTCATTAGTTTTCTTTGAAAAAATCGGCGACATTATTTAGTTGATATTTGTTGGTTCTGTAGCGCAACTAAAAATTTAATTATAATTACTTACACTTGAGCTTACAATTAAAATTAATAGAAATCTCCAACCTCCAAAAAAACACTCAAACACTGAACAAAACCAACGCCCAAAATTGACAACCAGATGATGCCAACCCTAATCTTACAACAGTCCCTAGTTTTTCCAGGCCTAGGACGTAAAACAGTTTCTGGACGATTTTGAGATGTGTAAAATTAGTGTTTTCGAACTCAGGCATGAAAAATAAATTAAAAATAAGTAGTCTATCTTCAAACTCTATGAGCGTAAAGATATATAGTAATTTGCATTCACTAAAAGATTCAAAAACTGACATGATCTAAATCATTAATCACAATGTAATTTAATTTTATTAATATATGTATCTGTATGTAATACTATTTTGACGCTTCCTGTAAAATGTAATACATTATTACATTTTCAAAAATAAATACTTTATTATTATACATCCATTTTCATAAAACTATGTATAACATAATTTTGTTACAATGAAAGTAAAAACAAACCCGTAACGGTTGTTGAAATTGTATAGCATAAAAATAAATAATTACTTTCAATTATGTATAAAATAAATCGATAAATGAACGTACTGAATTGTGAAGTATGTGAATTGTATTTATTTTCTCGTAACTATATATCTTTCAAACAAAACGGAATTGAGTTATTTTTGGCAGAAGTAAGGAAAAATAAATAGTAATTGAACAATTAGGAATAAAATAAATGTTGCTCCATTGGTTAGTACCGCGAGCTCTGTTTTTGGGTGTTTTAAGAGAAGTGTTTTAGACTCGGTTTTAGCGCAGTGCAAAGTATTTCTCTGTAACTTCTATTCGAAGCTTTTTTTTCTATAAAATAATTTGTACAGCGCTAACACTTCTCTTAAAACAACCAAAAACTGAGCTCGTGCATGGAAAATAACAAATTATGGAATGAAAAAATAAAATACATCTATCTTCATAGTGTATGGTTCACTTTAATAAAAACAAATAACTAAAATATTTGTGGAATTCACATGAACATGTAACTTTAATTAAAATGTTTACACATATGTATGTAAGTAGTTCAGGACCAAAAAACGTCTCTGTGTTTATTTCAATAAAAACGATGTTTTGGTTTCATCAGTATAGTCATTAGTGTTATTACCAACTACAAAAATGTAGTATCATGCATGAAATACTTACAGTAGCCGAACTAATTTTATAGTTGAACATTGAAAATTTGTTATTAATATCTAATTCATGCAAAACAAAATATTCACTCTATAATTCTTTCAAATCTATGTTTATATGTCGGGTTCTCATTTCTCACAACCAACAAAACTATTTTAACTTAACCCATGTTGTTTCCTCTTCACTACCATTTTGAGGGTAGTGACTTGACGACTGGTAACCGCACTTCATGTGCAAAAATATATCGCATACAGTAAGCAGAAGGCGTATCCAGCAATAGATAATAGCGTGGTAATATATATTTTTTATTTTACAATTTATATTATTTTAGTTTGTGCTTCAGTTAAGACAAAACATATAGTATTAAGTTATTAAGTAATAATCAAAAAACACAGAAACGCACCAAAATACGACGGCGAGAATTATATAGCGAGTTTTTCAAACAAAAATATTGTGCCAAATCAAATGTTATTTGTAAAATATTGTGTATACCATTATAACCAAAGAATCCGAGTTTTATAATCATATATCCATTATCATAAAAGTATAATTGGTTTCGAGCAAATAACACTGTTCAACACGATTTTTGTCTCTGGGTTCTCTTTATGTTTAACGGGTTTATTTCGGTTTATTTTGTCCTGAAACGAAACAAAATCAACGTCGTAATGATACGCGGATATTATACACTTTATGAAGTTTAAGGCTTTAATTTTATACTATACCCTATGGTTGCTTCGGGTGACCAAAAATAGTTGCAAAAATCTTTCCTACGATTAGTAAAGATACGATAGATGCATAAATGAAATAAAATGGTGCCATTTCTCCATAAAAATAACTTTTTTTCACGACATGCCAGGAAACTCACCTCATTTCTCCTGAAATAGTGAGGAAAATGTGTTTTCCTATTTCACGTACACAAAGTCAATTTTGTGACACTGTTTTTCTCAAAAATAATGCTACAAAATTGAATTTTGTGCAACTATTTTTGGGAAATTTATTATTTGTAAAATTAACAGTCTGTCAAACTTCGGGCTGTCATTGCTCATGTAAAATTATTGAATCGGAGCCCCTGCGTCGGGCTTGCGGCCTGGAACCGATAGGCCCCACGGGCGAAGCCCCTTGGTGACCAGTGGTATATTAAACATGCCGTACAATGTTATTTTATTTTTATTGAATTTATGAACGTGAAATAGGAAAAGTAGTATGAACAACTAGTGTTTCAATTCCTAATTGTAATACTCGTATTTTGCGTAACTCGCCTGCGGGTCGTTTACGCAAACTATACTTGTATTACAAAAAAGGTCATTGTAATATTAGTTGTTCAATATAATATTTGCTAGTTCTTCGAGGTAGTCCAATCTATTCGCAACTGAAATGAACCCGTATCCATCTGGTGGTAAAAATATAAACTGCTATGAGGAGTAATGGTGTATATGACGCGTTTGACGCAATGTTAATAAAAGTGATCTTTGTGTAGTTTAGTGCAATATTATTCCATTTATTTTCTCATTTAATTGTTCTTCCCCTATCATATTAAATTTGATTTGTATTATAATGAGTTCCACAATCAAGAAAAAAATCACAACAGAAACTGCTGTGTACATACATGGCTGTCATTTTCATGCTGGCAAGAATATTGGATTTAGTTTCAAATTATTTCCAAGAAATGGTGCAAGTAAAGTGTAAATATTAAACAAATATGGAGAACTTGAATTGACTGAACAAATGAGAATTTCATATTACTAAGTTTTATATAATAGCTTGAGCGTGTTATAACTGTACTCGACTCAATAAATATGCGACCATACTCCCCTATACAGAATATTAAACTTCAAAACTCAGCGGCGATTTCAGTTGCGAATATGCGCATGCGTAGCAATATCGTCGGGATGGGTCGGCTATATTCGATCTCCGAAACAAAAGTGCGGTAAACTAAGTTGCAAGTGAAGCCGTTGATCTCTGTTCGTGCACTCAAAGTATTAGTTTTTGATAGAAATTTTAAAGTTTTGTGTGCTAATAATATAAAACAGTAAATTCTCTATTAAATATTATGTACTCGAGGAAAAGAATGCTCAAAACGTTTGACTAAGGTGAGTTTTCCTTACTCTTATGAACAGTTTTAATTTTATAGTAAATATTTTTGTATTGTATACAAACTACAAAGATGCAATAAAGGGAGTAAATATTGAAATCATGTTTGATAATCTGTGAATTACAAGCTGTATAATAGATTCCGGTCACAACTTTACTAAATATTCTAGAACATTGACGTTTTCCGGCATATTGTTTTCATTGGGACATATATTTCAGCTTTCGGTTACTAATATTTCGTAACATTCTATGTTGTATTTAAATAATACAATTATTGTCACTTCAATTGCTATTAGATTATATTAAAGTAATAATTTTGTTATTTTATGCATTCAAATAAAATATAATTTTGATCTACAAGTTTTATTGTAGTAATCAGTCCACTGATTTCGTACATGGGTTTCTAAATATCAAAAAGAAACATAATATTTTCATTGTTGCTTAAATACAATTAATTAAATGAAATAAAATGGTGCCATTCCTCCATAAAAATAGCTTTTTTTCACGACATGCCAGGAAACTCCACCTCATTTCTCCTGAAATAGTGAGGAAAATGTGTTTTCCTATTTCACGTACACAAAGTCAATTTTGTGACACTGTTTTTCTCAAAAATAATGCTACAAAATTGAATTTTGTGCAACTATTTTTGGGAAATTTATTTAATAAATTAACAGTCTGTCAAATTTCGGGCTGTCATTGCTCACGTAAAATTATTGAATCGGAGCCCCTGCGTCGGGGTTGCGGCCTGGAACCGATAGGCCCCGCGGGCAAAGCCTCTTGGTGACTAGTGGTATAGTAAACATGCCGTACAATTTTATTTTATTTTTATTGCATTTATGAAAGTAAAATAGGAAAAGTAGTATGAACAACTCGTGTTACAATGCCTAATTGTAATACTCGTATTACAAAAAAGGTCATTGTAACACAAGTTGTTCAATATACTATTTTCCTCTCTAGAGAGGAAAATATAGAAGTATTACCAATATGAATGTTATTACAAAAAATATATTGTAAAAATTATAAATAAAATTCTAATTTTATTGAAAATCCTGTTTTTAGTCTTATACATACTTTAAATTATCTTATAATTAGTCTTAAATTTTTCGTTTTCTAGATTAAATCACAATTTGACAACTTTAATTTAGATTTAAGATTCATTGGTAACATTGTTACACCGTTTTGCGTCTGATAACAGTGATAACCTTTTTGACGTATTAGTTGTGTTGTTAAAGTGAATTTAAGGTCCGTTTTTAGAAACGTCGTGAAAAAAATTTGTGTCTAACACGTGAAGAAATCTCTTCTGCCACTCTTGCTCGAATTGCCTCATTCGCTGCGCTCATGAGGCAAACTTCGAACTCAAGTGGGAAAATGAAGCGCTTTTTTTCTCTAGTTTGACAAATAACTATTTTACAAATTTTATCTGGAACGTTCTATGTGAAAATGAACGGTAAAAACGTTAGAATAATTTGTGTAAATCCTGACCGCGTAATCAAATCGGTATCATTATGATGTTGTTTTAGGACAAAATAAACCCGTTAATCATAAAGAGAACCCAGAGACAAAAAAGTCTATTTTTGTCAAACAATGCAATACTTAAATAATTTAATATTGGGCAAAAAAATTTTTTAAAGAAACAAAAATTACAGCAATATCGAAATGTACCAAGGTCAGACTTAAAAGAGAACCTATAGAAATCTGTTAGTAGAAGATTGTGAATCAAACTGATAAATGACTGCGAATTAAACAAGACATGGCTTCCTTGTTTTATAAATATAGTTTGAAATTACTTAGTTACTGTTTCTATTTAATTATTTATGTTGTTTCCTTGTTTTCCTGATGAAGATTTACATATAGTAATTCGAATCGTAAATTCTTTTAATTTTTACTATGAGTAGTTAAAACTTTTCCCCTACATTTTAATTTGTTACTACAAAATGTAAAATTTAAATCAACAAGAGCACATTTATTTAATATAAATAAACATACCATCACGTCATATATTCATTTTTGGTGTGGCACTTTGTTTTAACAGATCTCGGTACGATCAAGTGATATATTTTGTGCACGAAGTGCGATTCCCATCCGTCGAGTCACGACCCCAAAGATGTTAATAGAGAGGAAATCACAGGGGTAAAGTAGTTGTGCAAATGTGGAATTCGAACTGAAGACCTCCTGTTTCACAATCCGACGCGTTATCATGGAACTATTTACCACATTTATTTAAAATATAAATATTGTTTATTAGGAAAAATAGCTCACTTTCGTCACCTCCTGTAAGGAATGTATAGGAATCATGCTAAAAATTTGGTAGTGAGTTTCCAGTGGATGAGCACGTTTTACGGTACCTAGAATACGATTTTAACCCTCTATTGCATACTGTTCCCGATCGGGAACATAAAATTTAAAATTCTTCTTTTCTTTTCTAATGCAGTTTACTTTCTTGGCAATCATGTTGTAACCATTTGGGAACATTATATAAACTTTGTCAATTGCCAATTAGGTCATTCTTCCTAATTTGACAAACATAAAAAAAAAATTTTGAAGTGGAAAAGCATAATTGCAGAAACTGAGATAGAAAATGTATAACTGGAAGGAAGCAGCTTATTACCTGCTGATATATTACAGCTAAATACACATTTACAAAATTTACAAAATTTTTTTTTATCTGAAGTTTTCCTAGAAGAGGTTGATTATTAAACAATTTTGTCTAGTACGCAAATACGACCCAATAGACCAAAGTTCTATTGTAAGTTGAATTTGTTCATAATGTTCCTAATAGTAAACAAAACTTAAAAATTTTTTTTTTTATTTTAAGAAAAAAATTTATATAACACACTTATTTTAAATATATGAATAGTTCTTTTGTAAAAAATATTTTTTTGAGCCTTTATTAAAAAAAAAATCATGCAATAGAGGGTTAATAGTTTCGCGATGAAGTCTGTGTGGATCTCTAGAGTTACGGTGTCTCAAAAACTACTAAACTGAAAATTTTGATATTTTGTATTATCAATTATATCCTCTTTGGAAGAGCTGATTATTTTTTGGTGATAATCCAATAACCGGAAGTGGTAGTTTACTTGAAGCCCTATCAAGTTACTTTGAAATATCTCAGTAAATTATAATATAATTACAATTTATTATTACTGATTAGAATAATGTTTTAAATATTATTATCTACAACTGTTGCTTGAAATATTTTTCTCTTATTGTCTCCATTTACGAATTACAACACGTTAAAGAAAAATTATATTTTGTCATTTTTGTTTAAATCTGCTAACCTGTGCTTTTTGAAGAAAACAAAACAACGATTGAAAAATGTAATTTTTGACATGTTTCATAATTGAAAACTAAATTATTTGAAGGGAAGAGCATTTCTTGATAATGGTGGTCCGTATTCCTGCATTATTTGATGAGAAATCTATGGCGGGAGGTATTGTGGAAACTCCCATTTTAGTTTTAATTTTATGTTTTAGTTGAATAAATAAGTTAGTATATGCTATATGCCTCTGTGTATGTGTAATCATTCCTTGTACTGAATTTTAATTTTTATCCTAGTTCTGTTTTAGTAGCAAGAGTTTACAAACTCCAAACCTTCTAGAACTAAAAATTAAAACTTGACATACAGTTCGTTGTTAATTCGCCAATAATATATTGCGATTACAAATGGATATCGTAAAAAAAAAGATGATTGGTGCTATAGTTTTAATATATTACCTACTTGTCATATTATATTCATTTCTAATATCTTCCAACGTCTTTAAAATATTCATTCTTTTTGCTGCAAAAAATTATTTTGGGATACATGTTTCTCCGTATTTATTTTACTAATAAAAATGTCAACTCAACTGTCAGAGACCACACACATACGCACTCTGTGCAGTCTTTAAAAATAAAACAAAAACTATTTAGCAAGAAACGATAAATCTGTTCTGGGATTAAAACATAAACTTATAATTAATACATAAAATTAAAACAAAACTGTAGGTAGGAATGTCGCTTTAGGCTGCAAAAGTATATGCAGTACAAAATAAGTTATATTCATTAAAATACCGAAGTTTTATTTCGTATAAATAATGCTCTTCTCGACTCAATAGCCCATAAATCATCTCAATTTTATATATAAGTCCTGAAATATTAGTATTTTAATATGATTATTTCACTCACTACAAATTTGACCAATCAGAATGTCTCATTTTCCATTGTTGTGTATTTTAGATAAGTGATAAAGCAGTACCATGCTGTTTATTCGAGAATAAATTGAAGCTAGCTTTTATACTCGTATGTAAATTTTGAACATTTTGAAGGCATATTTAGCCAGATAATTAGTTGCAAAAGCAAGATACTTAATGTTTCTTACCTTTACTGGTATTCTATATTTTCAATCATGCTGAATTATTCAATTGAAGCTATTTTTATTTACAAATTTTAGATATTTATTTGACAAGTAAAAAGAAAAACAAACAATTTGCTATAGTTACAATATAACAACAAAATTTTATGGTGCTTTTTGTTTATGTGTGTACCGATTTATTTATGTAAAAATGTGTCAAAATCAACATTTTAGTACAATTTCTTCGGCAAGTATTAAAGTTTATGCTATGAATTCATGAAATAATCTTGACATATACCCCTCGTGCTAAAGAATTGAATCGAATAAATTTGATGTGTAACTTATTTATCAAATTTTGCTTTTAAAAAAGTGTTATCGTACATAATAATTTAAGATTATTTTGTGCTCAAACACTTTTTAAGCAAATTTTTTTGCATAAGCTAGAAATGTCAAATTTAATGGATTAAATTCTTAGCACTCGTGATATAACTCTTGAATAGAGCAAAAAATAAATAAATTCATGTAAAATATAAGTTCGATCTTGCTGTGCATTGCTAAGAAATCAATTTAACGCACAAAAAAACCTTCTATTCTTGTAACAAGTACATCTTAATTTCTAATGGTACGAAATAAAACAAAGAGTGAAATAATACAAATATTCGTCTTTTGCAATCATTTCTATACAGCATGGCTCATTTCACTTGATGTATCAGTTTTTGCCTTGTGCTGAGATTTGGATGCACTGCAGACGTAGCACAGGACGACCGACAAACGGTTTCACGCCTCAACGCACCACTCCACTAACACTACCATATCCGGTCAAAATACACCTAATGACACTTGTTTTTTATCTTAATGTACTCAAGAACCGTACGTGCAGATACTTATTGCCTGGAATGTACACCAAACACATGCTTTAAATGTTGCTAATTTCAATTAACAATTAAGGAAGTGATCTACTTAATTCTGGTGTAAATACCATATTATGGTTCACCATTCTTGATAAGTTCGTAAGTAAAAAAACGCACCAAAATACCATGGGGAAATTTTCGAAACGATAAATAAATAAAAATAAAAATAAATATATCATCACGCCTTTTACCAACTACGGATGTGGCACTCTGCTTACGCAGATCTTGGTAAGCGATATATTTTTGCATATGAAATGCGGTTACCAGCCGTCAAGTCATGGCCCTCAAAGTTGTTAGTGGAGGGGGGAACCACAGGGTTAAATTAAAATTCGTAACTGTCGGAAGTGGGATTCGAACTGAGGATATCATGATCCACAGTCCGATGCGTTACCAGGGAGCTATTTACGATAAATATGTAAAAATTGTTAGTGGACACTTTTTCCATTCCATAATTACCACTCCATTATTTCCACTAATCATTTTTCCACTTACTATTTTCTGGACAAATTTTTTTATTACAAGGTAAATAGCAACACGGAAAAAATGGATTGCTACAATCGCAATATTTATTTTACGTATATAGTAACAGCAATTTAGATATTTACAAGAACAATATTTTTATTTATTTTAGTTATGTGATATTATTTTCGATTGCTACTTCAACAATCTATATATTTATATTTTTTTAATAAACCAGTATTGTTGCAGTATAAATCTAGATCATATTTTGACTTAAATATGCTATATTGTAAAGAATATAATATTAATTCAAATCAACAACTATATTGCTATTTCATGCAAGATATTTAATTATGATAAATATATATTATTGCTGAGAAATAAATATATATATATATATATATATATATATATATATATATATATATATATATATATATATATATATATATATATAGGAATTATTACATTAAAAATATATAAATTGCTGTCACAATACGATAAATATTATATTGCAGCAATCCATTTTTTCCGAGTGCTTAGTAAAGCATCGATCTCTGGATCAGGAGATACTCAGTTCGATTCCCACTGTCGCCACTTATAACTTTACCCCTTCTACTAACATCTATGGAAGGTGGGACTTGACAACTGGTAATACCGAGATTTGTCAACAAAATACTATAATTATAATTCATTATTATTTTAATAAAAAATTTCGAACCTTCATGTGCACTGAGAAAAAGATTTGTTTGTCACTATGCAGGTTTATTGAATGTTAATAAATGATTTTTTGAAATATGGCGAAACAAATATATATTTATCAGTAATAAATAATATATTTAAGCAAAAATGATAATAATAAATAAGTTTTATTTAATATTAGTAAATATATTAATAGTTAAGAAATCATTGTTTTAAATGTTACTTAAGTCAATTTATATTTAATCAGTATTTATTAACATAAATATCGCAATATTTTTCCTGAACTAGTTGTTTATTTATAGTAAAAAAGAAGCTTTATTATTAATGTACAAATTTTAAATATAAAACTAAAAAAATGTAAATAATACCATACTAATTTTGTTGTAAATTAATGGAATATTTAAAGATAATATAATAACATTTAATATTGAATTTACTTATTTAACTGTACTATAGCACATTTATGAACCAAATATTAACAATTATTGAAGCTGGGTAAATAATGAAATTTATATAAATAAATACAATCGTGTATCGTTTAATATAATTATTACAAAATTTACCCTTATTTACATAAATACCTACTTAACCATGAACCTGCTAATATAAATAATTGAGTCGGGAAAAACTAACTTTATAGAAAACATTTTTTGAAGAACTACTTACATGAATATATAGATATGTGTATATAGATAATAATAATATGGGGTAAATAGCTCCGTGGTAACGTATCGGACTGTGGATCGTAAGATCCTCAGTTCGAATCCCACTACCGACAGTTGCCAATTTAAATTTACCCCTGTGGGCCCCCCTCCACTAACAACTTTGGGAGCTATGACTTGACGGCTGGTAACCGCATTTCATACGCAAAAATATATCACCTACCGAGATCTGCGTAAGCAGAGTGCCACACCCTTAATGGGTAAAAGGCGTGATGATATATTTATTTATTTATTTATATAATATCAATAATATAGCTTACAATATTTAAATTTTGATAGATTATTTTGACATTTATGGATTCATTATCTCTGATGATGTAGGAACTTTCGAGGAACAAGACTTTGTTAATGTTGGATTCGGATGGAGAATTTAAAAATTGTTCATGTCTAACTTATAACAAAATAAATGTCGTCTAAATTATGAAAACTTAAAGCCATACATCCACAAACACGTTCTTGTAAACCAAATTATTATAATTATTATACAACACAAAATGGCGAACACTAGTTGGAACATAACATACAGTTTATAGAAAGAAAAGCATACCTTCAAATATTGGGATTAAAAAAGCAAATCCCCAGTTTTTTACATTATTTTTATGCTATTTTAATATAAACGAAAATATTTTTATCACACCAATCACAGGACAGATAGTGTATCGCGAGGTTGCAGTTAGCAATAACAAACAATAATGAACCAACTACGCAATATGCATCATCTGTGAGTGAAACTGGGTTCATATAATATAAAGTTTGTTAACTGTTAATAAATGTATTTATAGTCAACAAAATCTAGTTACTGTTAACAAATATATCATTGCAGAAAAT
This sequence comes from Poecilus cupreus, assembly GCA_963942605.1. Taxonomy (NCBI): domain Eukaryota; kingdom Metazoa; phylum Arthropoda; class Insecta; order Coleoptera; family Carabidae; genus Poecilus; species Poecilus cupreus. Next base: position 4,847,002 of record OZ012715.1, on the reverse strand, counting down.
ATATCGTTCAATTCATAAATAAAGAAAGAAATTAACTATTAATAAATTTACAATTGCCTAGAAACGTGATATTCTAAATATAAATATACATTCTTTATATGTAAAAAAATGCAGATTTAATAAAAATAGTATATTTGTTATCAATTATATCAGCATATTTTAATTAATTATAAAGTATTTTATTTTATATTAAACAAAGAATATTAATGCTAATAAATCTAACGTCAATAAATTATTCGTTTCAGAGGAAACGTTGGTATTTATGTGTTTGTTATTAAAGAACAAATATTTATTTGATTTAATATTATGTAGTTTTATGTCAACGAATCCTACGTTAATAAAGGATTAGTTTACTATTAGTAGGTCTTTTTTCTCAGTGTGGCAATAAAAAATGTACACTTTATTATAAGTAAAAATGGAGTGATGAATATATTTAATTATTTATTTTATAAAGTGTATTAAAGCAATTTTCAATAAAGTACGATAAAAACTCGAATAAATATAATATATTATTATTATTATTGTATAGAAACACAGGTACAAATTCCTTGTATGTACAAGATAATATAATTGCATATTAGAAACAGAAATGATAGCAAAGTAGATTTTGTTAAAGATTTCCCTTCCTATAATTATTGCTATTAAATAATTACATATATGGTACAACAGGAATCAATGTTCTACGCAGAAAAAATGCAACGGTTATTATTTCTTTATCTAAATTACTATTTTAATTATTAATAAATTGACTTAAATTGTAAGATAAAAGCAATTTAAACTTGTACTTTTTGAAATCAAGTTCAACGGCTTGAGTTCGTTGAAGTGAATCATACGCTATGTAGTTAGTATTACTTTACCCTTCTACGATCAAAGTATTTAGAAACAAAATATCGTTATTATAATAATTGAATCTTATTAAAATATTTTTTGTAGCCGGAAAGGTAAAATTCCATAATCATCAATGCATTATTATTAAAATTGAAGCTAAAATTTTGAAAAAGGTAAACTATACGAGTGGTTTTAATAAAAATTGATCCATTTTTCATCGTTAAAGGTGCTTTATGCATATGTCGTAAAAATATGAGTTTATTTTAAATTAAATGTCATGCGCGCTGCACTAAAAGTGCGGGTACGTCATTAGCACTGACCATGTTAAAGACCTTTTTCTCTTCAGTACAGAAACTATTAAAGTTTTTATTAATAAACAATCACACACAGAAAGTATGCCTTGAAATTAAGAACAATAAATAAATTTATGAAAGATGTTCCAATGTTTGGCCTTCAACATCAATACAACAAACTAAATAAAATATATCAATGAAAACTTAATAAAGTGAAAAATGCAAATAATAATTATTTATTATAGATATGATAGCAACTAATCAAATTGTTTAAAATATTCACACACAATTCATGGCATGCTTCTCCTGTGTGATTATTTATTAATAAAAACATTAATCGTATCTGTACTGATCATTTCAGGACTATAATAAATAAGAACTGTTTTTAAAATAAACAAAAGATCTTTAAAATTTTGCAAAAATAAATAGTTTAATATGTGGTCGTTTTAACATAAAATGAATTATGCTTGAAAAAATTATCGGAAATATTTAAAATAATTGAAAAAAAAAATACAGAACAATGGACTAAATAAAATAATACGTAAATATAAAATAAAGGTTGTCTGTCTGCTAAATATTATTTGAAAAACCATTGCATTCTTGACTATTTTGTGGAAAATAAATCAAATAACAATTGCCATCAAGTTAAATCAATTAACGAATTACATTCTACTTTTTTGTAATATGTTTGTTAATTGGCCCAAAGATCTTTGGAGCCCTAATAATATTTATGGGATTCGGCCCCTCCGAATTTTATAGAAATAAATGTATCATCATGCCACCCATTTTAGGTGTGGCACTCTACTTTCGCAGATCTCATAAGTGATATATTTTACATGGCTGGTAACCGCACTTCACGTGGAAAAAATTATCACTTACCGAAATCTGCAGAAGCATACTACCGCATAAAATAGCTAAATGGCGTGACGATACATTTATCAACATTTTTTATTATATCTTTTCTGTTAGTTTACGAGTCTAGCGTTAAGCATTTTCGCTGCGTTAACTGAAAATAGCTCCGTTTGAATCACTTCGATTCCCAAAGTTGTCAAATATTCGAAAACTGAAAATTGTAACCATATAAAATAACAGTGTGATTCATAACGAACGGAAGAAACAAATTTTTTTTGTTTGACAATTTTCTTTTACTTTAATTTTAAATTATACACTCAACAAAAAATAATGCCAAAAGCAGTACATAGATACCTTTTAATTAATGAAACCAAGATTTGCGAAAGTGCCACACTCAAAATGACGAAGACCCACCTTATAAAATAGAAGGTTGACTTCTGATATTGTAGGATAAATAATAATGCTCGTATATTATATGAAAAATATATTTGAATATTATATTTTTCACTTATCGATTATCCGTTTACAAAACGATAAATTTTCGCGATTTTGCACATAATTTTTTATTCTAAACGATGTTCATTCAAATAATATTATTTCTATATACATATATATATATATATATATATATATATATATATATATATATATATATATATATTCTTCCTGTATACCTTATGAGTATGTATAGTAAATAAAAATATTATTTGTAACTTACCGAGTGTTGTTTCTTTAAAAACAATTGTATCATTAAATATACTCTAAATTCACAAAAATAAAATTCAAACTAGGTTATTATTAACTTTAACGTTAAAATGAATTGATAAATAAATAACTGCAAAAGCAACTTATTTTGTAGCTTTGTTTTGCTATTAAGTAAGTGACTCAACAATATGAACATCAATTTTTGAGCAATAAAAAAGAAAATTATAAAATTTAAATTATATAAAATATAAAACTCATTCTATAATAGTCGATTATTTTGAACGAAAGGTTGGTTCATTCCACTGCACGTCGTAATCCAATCTCCCTTATCACAAAATAAAATGACAATAATGAAACTCATTCTTCAGGGCCGTAGCCAGCTTGAACTTCTAGGGGGGGTCAGAAAATATTTAGCGGGTAAATAAAAAAGCAATTGAATTGACTTTTTTATGATATAATTAATTAATAAAGCAGATAAAAGAACAATTGTAATTTTCTATTTTTCATCTATTAAATTTTTGCAAAAAAATCCAAAGCTTATTTCCAATTTGAAAGACATAATAGACGTACACTTATTTTCTTTTGTACCCGTAGTATTGATTTGGCGACACGCATAATAAAATGGTGCGTCCAAAATTTTCGATTATTCTAGCCAAATTAATTTATCATACCACTCTCTGAAATGATCAGACATCTTTATTTTTTGGATGATTATTTAGTTTAACTTGAAAAATTTCTTGTGCTTTCTTGGAAATGCCATTTAGGAGCATTTTGGCATTGTTTGTACACCTTGTATCACTCACGTTTACAGTATTGTTTTCATTCCTACTGCAGGTAGTATTTGCACTAGTTGAATTTGCAACGTATTTTTTAATAAATTTATTCATTTTACCTTATTAGTACAACTTCTCAGAACTATGTATTGGTTTTCTATATTACGAACACGGTCTGAAAGCTAATTTATATTATGTTTCACTCTTTCCTTAACATGTATTATGAGAAAATTGCAAATTGTCAACAATTAAAAATTAAAATTTAATTTATATTTATGTACTGTTACTATTAGGGGTGGCTCTAAAGATTCCAGGGGGGGGGGGGGGGGTGTGATACACATTATTTTTCGTGTCGACTTTGTCATACATTTATTCAATGAAATCCTGAGTTATTTGTCAAATATGAAATACTATCAATTATTTATGTTGGTAACATCAGATCATTCATAAACAAGGATACGAGAGATTTATAATTATAAACAATTCATTCGTATTTTTTTTTTTTTAATCGGTGATATTTATCTAGTTGTGCACTGCAACTAAAAATTTAATTATATTTACTTACATTTGAGCTTAAAATTAACAATTATTAACCCTAACCTTATAAAAGTCCGTAGTTTTTGCCGACCTAGCCCAGAAACAAGCAGTGATTTTAAGATATGTAAAACTAGTGTTTTTGGACGAAGACACGAAAAATAATTATAATTCGTAGCTCTAATAAACAGCCACAGATAGGTCTGTTTCTGAGCACTATAAGCCGGCGGTCACTACAGTTGTCTGTTTACTCAGTTTACTGACCATCCGCAACATTCCCAATACATGTGAACCATTTGGCCAATGAAATCGGTGCAACTCCGGTTCTATGCTCCACGAAAGGAAAAATGGGAACAAATTGTTATTATGAGTACGAATATAGAAAATTTGATATTTAGACAGGCACGAAGTTTGAACATGCTTTGAAACTGCGGCATATTTTTATATAGCATTTTATTACTATGCCTTCAATTTGATAATATATTTCGCAGCGATTATCATGTCGTTACATCGTTAGCTAAACTACTGTTTTAATGATTTGAAAATGTAAATATGTATGTTTTAAATTTGAGAAGAATATACGGTTAAAATTTATTGTATGTTAATATTTACTGTCTCGTGCTTCACAAGTTAACGTACTTTTCATCACGAAATGACGAGAAAACCGATGTGAAAAAGTTTATATATGTAAAAATAAAGTAAGGTGTCCCATTTAAAACCGTCATATTTGATAAGACTAGACATGAATCATGAATGAAACGATTTCATCTTGATTAAAAAGGAAAAATGCGTCATTCTTCTTCATTCTGCTTTCGCACGTCAATGTAAATTTAATTATTTTACTTTTCTCACGCATAACGCAAATGACTGAAGCCCTACTTTTATAATAGCTGCACTTAGTCGCACTGAAAAGTAAACGGTCTGTTCAGTACTTATATGTAAAATGATAATTTGTTCAAGAATCACGATTTTGGGTAATGTGAGTGATGTGCGTAGAGAAATGTACAATATCTAATTCGATACGAACGTTGAAAAGGAAATAATAGCCTATTCATTCAGTCACACCATTTTATATTTATGTTTACATTTTTTACACCTGATGGCCAGAAAATATTTCATCAAGTCATGCTCGGTTAGGCTAATGGCAGTTAAACAATTCAAGAGAAATAGTGACATATTCTACTCCAAAGATGAACCATACGCTATGACGACAGATGCACTTCACTCTTCCAACATAATTTATTTGAAAGAAATATCATTGTTAGAATGAATAAAACTTACCATGTATTATACATATTTTTGCAGTTAAGAACCGAAGACTCAGAATAATACAAAAATGGGGCACTTGATCCTTGATTTTTTATTAAAATTGAATCATTTTTGTGTATTATAAAATATGCCATATTTCGTATGTTTTAAAAAATTTATCATAATGTTTTGTATCTTTGAAAATATATGTATTGTTATAAAACTTTAATTCTTTGGCTGTAATAATATGCACGTTACACAGTTCAATTCATTATAATAATAAAACTTCAATTAATTATAGATCCGAGTGTCAAACTCAAGTTGATATTTAATTTGAAGTTGGTTGAATTTTGTTTTATTTCTTTTAAAAAAGTAGACATGCCGAAATATGCCTGTTTGATACCAAATATAAAATTTGCTTTTGGGTTGCATACATCTTCAGTTCGATTCCTACAGACGACGAGAACTGTCATAACTTAATAATTATATTTCATATTTATTATACATAACATGTGTTTATAGTACAAGCGAAAGATGTAAAATAAATCACATTAAAAATAAATTACTTTACTTTACTTTATATATTAGAATTAGAGACTAGAGAGTTGAAAAAAGTAAAAGAGTATATTATTCCTCGTCAAAATATCGAAAAACTAAAGTTTAAATATTCTTCAGTAGAATAAAAACAAGTTTGTAGAAGGAAATCTTTGATTTGCACTTTAATTTTTTTTAAATTTGTTATAATAATATACCCTGTGGTTCTCCCTTCACTAATATCTGCGGAGCCTGCGATCTGACGGTTGATAACGCACTTTATGCGTAATAATAAATACATGGAAAAAAGAATTTATCGAACTATTCAGAATGCTCAAGATATAAGATGCATTTTCTAAAAATGTTCTAACAATTAACTGAAGCAATTCGATATATTTACAAAAAAGTTGAGTAAATTTTCAAAAAATGCATTTTATATCTTGTTCAGTGAATTCGATACATTTTAAGAAACTTTTTTTCTGTGTACCAAGATCTGCGAAAGTGCCACACTCAAAATGACGAAGAACCACTTTATAAAATAGGAGGTTGACTTTTGATATTGTACGATAAATAATAATGCTCATATATTATATGATAAATATATTTGAATATTATAGTTTAAACTTATCGATTATACGTTCACAAAACGATAAATTTTTGCGATTTTGCATATAATTTTTGATTAAATACGATATTCATCCGCATTCAAAATAATCTTATTATATACCTACTAAAACAGTTACGATAAATTCATGGGTGCGCCTATACAAATATCGCGTATTTTTATAATTTTCTTAAATTATAAATTCAACTATAACTGCTACTTATCTTTAATTAAACACTTTAAAGAAACATTATAATTCTCTAGAGGTACGTAACTAACTTGCATCATGTAGGAAATTAAATAAAAAGCATTAGAACAAAAACAGACATTCAAGAATGTAGAAAACGATCGTTATATAGATGTTGGAAGTAGTAAATTTTATAAAATGATTTTTTCACGTCCGTCTGATAAGCGCAAATTAAAGTTGCGAACAAAAACAAGTTGTGCATCTTGCATCTAATTATAAACTACTCTCTATGCTCTATAATACTTGCAATACACGCTCGTAACCAAAAAACTAACATCTGTTTATGGTATAGTACATACAGTATCATGCAGATTGAAAATATTCAACTATAAAACAAATAAATAATTATTTAATTATACTACACGCATAAATATATTCATAATAATCCTGACATGATTTATAGTGAAGCAACTAAACAAGTTATTATTAGACAAGATGTTTATTGTCTTCGGTCAATTATAAGTTCATTTTCTTTAAAAGAATTCGCCGCTCTCTGTTATTAGTAAATTCACTTATTTAATGTGTTGAGCGAATCATGATTGCCGAGAAAATAAGAGAAAAGTTTTCACAATTAGCAAGACTCATCTTCGGTGCGTGCGGTGCTTACGAGAAAAATTGTCTAGCTACTCATCCTTGACCACTATTTTTAAATACATAAAAACATAATTACAAAAACAAAATATCGGTAAATTGATGCACAATGAGTTCAAAGAACGACAAAGCAAAAAAAGACAATAACATTCTAGTTGTAGTCACAAATGACAACAAACTGTAAAAGAGTTCATTTTTATAAATATTTATAAATGCTAATTCTGGAGTAATGAATGTTAATGACTATAGTTTTGTCAAACGAAATGGCGAAAAGAATGTCATTAATTTTCATTACTGGACAACAGGAAATTGTTTACCTATTAATTCAACAGTTTTCTTCATAATTTTTGCATAAATAATATTCTAAAATATAAATTAAAGCATATAGAAATACAGCAGCAGCGAAATCGTAATAATGACTAGACGTCCTGTTTGCGTAATTTTTGTAAACCTGAATAAAAGAACGATGTAAATGAAGCGTCGACGAGAACGTAAAATGTTTGCGAAAATTATCAACAGAGTTTAAATGGCACCGAGTCGCAGTTGTTCAGGTTGTTATAAAAATAAAGTAACATATGTGCTTGTTCTAAATCGACATACTTCTGAATATTTTTGCGAAATAAATGTTAAAACATGAAACTCAAGTTGAAGTGTAACGGTAATTTCATAAAATAAGTACAGTGCAAGCTTGAGTGGCAATGACCAAGAAAGTATCTGCATACGACCTTCAGCGTAATAATAACCTGCACGACATTTTTACTGCTACAAACCCTCTTACACGATCCAAAAAAATCCGCGTACGGTGTACGCGTACCTGACTTAGACTTTGATGTTACCAAATACACATTGCAACAAGAAATTGTACGTACTTCTAGTTCATCTTTGTAAAGAATGAGTGGCAATGACCAAGAAAGTATTTGCTTCTGACCTTGAGTGTAATAATAGCATGCAACAAATTTTCGCTTTGAACATTTCTCGTAATTATTCTCGTTTTACGAGCATTTACTGAACATTTACGCAATTATTATGAAGCAGCATATGTGAGAATGACTGGAGTTACACGATCTGTCAAAAATGCCCTGACCTTTTCATCTTACGATTTTTATAAATATTAACCGTACTAAAATGAAATTATAGTTCCTATTTACATATTTTTAGACAATTAAGTGCAGATCTTAATAGTTTTACTAAAATATTACATAGCATTTCAATTGTTGCAAGAACTGATTGGACTTACCGTGTTCACGGGAGTAGTAGCCATAGTGGTAAGTCCTGCTAATTTTGAAAAACCTTTGATTGTAGATTTTTTAATCGTGGGTGTAGAAGTATAATCTGTCTCCGTCACTGTGGGATTTTTAGTTTTATTAATTGTAACAACAGTATACTGATTCGTAGTCGTAATTTCAACCCCATCATTCGTTTGTTTATTATTATAAATAATGGTCGTTGGAGAAATAGTTGCTATAGTCGAAACTAATTTAGCTTGCCGAAAAGACCCAAAATTTGTCAATAAATCTTGTTTTGTTATCGGCAATTGACATAACACTTGATGAACGAAAATTGCAACCACCAAAAAAATGAAACGCATCTTGCGAATTAACTGTCACAGACACTGTTCTTGTTTCTTGCTTCTTGCGCTGCTGGTAGCGTCAGAGTGGAGTTGGAGACTGAACTTGGACTTGGATGGTATACCGTATACCGTACGACACTTCACTAACGAATTAATATAATTTTAACTGAAGTTCTTTGTTGTTACTTCTTCAGCAACAGTGGGACTTCTGTGCGAAGTTTATGTTCTTGCACGGTCAAAGTACAACATTGATACCATCATAGAGCGATTAACCCACTTGCTAGCCAATGGCAACGGTACTACGATTTGCCTGGCCAATCATGAGATCCTATTCTGGTGGACGCTTGTACAGAAAATGACAAAAATTATAATAATATTGGTAACAATATTTCTTCAGGTATTTCGCATACTTGGTCTATCAGTTCAACTAGATGTCAAAACAAACTTTCGAGTACTATCAAAATTCTGGCATTTTCATTATTATATATTTTACGTTCATTATTTTACTTCTTTTCCAAAAATCATTATCAAAAAGAAAGATTCCTGGGAATAAAACTGAACTGAATTAACTTGAAAGAAGAAATCAAATACTTCTTTGTTTCCATACCTATTTATAAAAACGTAATAAATAAATTTACAATAATCAATAAGCAAACAGTAAAAAAATTATAGATGTTAATTATTATTACTTTTTATTCCTTTCTATAAATATTTATTTGACATTATTCTCCAAGCAGTAAAAAATATTTTTTATGTTCAAGTTTTTCTTAATAGATTTTTGAACGCCAATGACTCGAGAATATTTCAATTCAACTGTCATTTGAATAGTAGCATTTCAATAAATGAAGTTCCGTTAATAAAGAAATATTCTAATCATAAGGAACAAGATACATTTTTAATTCTATTATTATAACGTGGAAAAGAAGCAATTTAACTGTTCCGTGTTAAGAACACAGCTAACAGGAACAATTTGAAATATTTTCTGCAATTTCAGAATTACTGTCATCTTACATAAAACCAGTTATTTGACGTAAATTAGAATACTGCTCATTAATTTCAAACTGTTGAACAAGTAGTTTATTTTTCATGAATTTATTTCTTTAGTTCATAAACCTGTTCATTTCCTTTGTATTAACTATAAAATAAAAAATAAGATTCATTCTGGAAACTACATAAAATTCTAAAATAAAACGTTATAGCTTAAAATAAGGGAATTATTGCGAAATATACTTGAAAACCTTGAGCAAGTAAAAATGCACGGCAGTCAAAATGACTACTTAATCTACATATATATTATATGTGATACAGCATTAAATAATTATCAGTGTTTATTACCGTTTATAATAAACTACTCTCTCGTTTTTGTAATTATTATATCACGTCGAGTGCGCGTAAAATTGTAGAAGGCTTTAAAAAAGCAAAAAAGGAATAAAACGTAAATGGTCAATTCCACGAAAGAAGATTACCCTTTCCTGTCAATAATTAATATTTGTACAGAATGTTTAATGTGCTAGTAAAAATTACTTTCACATGTGCTCTAACATCCATATGCCACAAACCAAGTATGATACAACTGCAAATAAGCTAATAAATTAATCATTCAATGTCAATATGCACTGCAATTCCACTGAATCTGTCAGCTAGTGTATATCATGATGATTGAATTTTATTTTTATTGTTTCTCGTACTGAAATAAATGTATTACCTACGTCAAGCATGGTTGCGCTGTGTCTTGTATTTTTTGGTAACACTGTTGGTTCTAGTTCAGTTATTTCTTATTTTGTATTGTTAGTATAAATGTTTTTATAATTACTAAAAACAAATAAACATTGTCTTCAGTTAATCTGCTGTTTTTAAAATAGCTTTCAGTAAGCTAAAATAAATATTACACTATGATATCTACTAATAAAAAGGACAATGCGATGTTCCATTCATGCACCAATGCTACAATGGTCGTCGGTATTACAGGGGCTACTATTTCTTGTATCTTTCACGAAATTTCTTATTTTGTAATGCAGACAATAATTTTTGTTTGCATAAATAGGAAAAAAAAATGAATGTATAACTATTATATAAGAAACAATTATTTTTGCAATGACTGTAGGCATTTTCGGAACATAACTTGTTATTCTGTAATAAGTATCTCAACAGTCAAAATAATTAGGTATTTAAAGTGGCTAAATTTGGAAGCATGTAGTTGGGTCGTGACCAAAGAGAGTTAAAAAATAATAACTGTTTTACTTTTGTTACACTCTTATAGATATGTAGAACCGCACTTTCAAACCCGCTGTGACTGCCTCAACAGTTTTTAATTGTTTACAAGACGACATGGACATAATGCTCGCAGCACGTATATAATTAACGCTGGCGGGGAAACATAACGCTATCTTGTTGTTGTCAGTGTGAGCGCAGAAGCAATTTGCTTGAATGATACTGTAGTGGTATTGGTACTGGCATAGTAAAGAGGGGGAGATCTGTCAATACGCGAGCCAAGGAATGGGGATACGACACCCAAGTATGACTGATGCTGCATTTTGAATTTGAAATTTGAGTTCGATAAATCTGTGAATTGAACATTGTACATGCACATTAGCTAAACTAAAAATTCAAAACATATGACATAATCCCTTTAAACATAATCCCCAGAAATAACGATTTTTGGTCATCAAAAACAATTTTTACAACTAAATGTATTTATTTTATAATTACGTAAATAATTTATAGAGAATTAACACAAATTACAAATGAAAACAACATATTTTCGTAGTATAAAATGAGATTTACATAATTTATTGTTACGAAAATGAAAGTTTTGTATGTTGATAAATGTATCAGAGAATGACGAATTTACATTTACAATCCCTAAAGAAAATTTGATACTCTGGCAATGTATGACATATAAAAATGGTTGAACACGTTTTGATTGTATACTATAGCACTGCATTAACACATGATCGGTCCTACTCTGTAAACTGCAAGCTGAAAGAAAAAGAAATACAAGCGATCTGCAACTGCAATTCTTAATGCATGAAAGACGAGAGAGAGAACGAAACAAGTAGAAATAGATGTTGAAATTACCGTGAATATCAGACATGATGACTATGAAGAATTAATTGGTAACAAGCACATATATTACGTAATAATTAGACTTCCGTTATCCCCTGATATTTTATTGATATCTTAATTTACCTGCAATAATAAAAGTTATAATACGACTTCCACATAATATTGACATCTATGTATGTATGTTATCATGCAATGTGTAATATTTTGAGTAGTAACTAGATTAAAGATTCTGAATTCATTATAAATATATTTAAACAGGTACATGGAGATAATATTCAATTTCACGTTTAACTGTCTGAACATACGAATTCCGATGTATATATTCATATTGGTAAAATTGGTATCGTACAAAAAAAAGTACAGACGTATTTTTCAATCGCGTCACGGTTTTTCTAACTTTATATACAAGCTTCTTGTATTTCATCTTTTAATGAATTATGTCACAGTTTCTATGTTATAAATTACATTATCTCGTAACAGAAATATTTATATCTAAAAATGTAACGAACCAAAGTATGTAGGTAAATACTATTTATAATAATGAATACCTATTTCGGAAAGTATAACTAAACAGTGGCGGATTTACGATTTTGCCGCCGGTAGGCTGAAATATTTTGCCGCCTATTTCCAGGGGAGCATTTAAACTCTTTTGGGCCATAGGCAAAATCTTTATTTCGAGCCCATACGTTAAAACATAAAATATATTTAAATACATGTATATAAATAGTTCGTATCAATTGTCTCTTTAACCTACACAACAAAAAATTTCATTTTGCGGTTAAGTATTTTTAGTAAATGTTGACAAATATATTGTGTTAAATTAACAATATGAACAAATATGACAATTTGTTAAATTGAAATTTAGTTAATTCTGAATTTTTAACAGGAAAAATTTTTATTTTTATTTATTTGCTGGATTTTTAAAATTGAACAAATAGACTCGTCAATAATAACAAGCAAATTTAGCTAACTTGAAATTGTTAAAGAATAGTATAATATTGTACAACGAGCATGAAATGGCACTCATATCCTACGAGTATGAAAGTTTGTAGCGTGAGCCGAAGGCGAATGCTGCAAATCATACGAGTATGAAATGGACTTTCCATCTTATTTGTACACTATACTTTTTTACGACAACGATATTTCCTAATTCATTTAATTTGTCCCGCTTTCATCATTTCAATATTTTTCAATTCTAATTAAGTATCCTAGCAATGGCTCCTGTGTTGAAATACTCACAAAACAAATTCATTTCGCATGATGCTTGCAATGTACCTCATATCTCTATCAACAACAAACATACAATGAGCAGATTTCTAAGTGATCGTAGAAAAAGTTTGTATCCTTTATAACAACTTATTTTGTTATAATAACTGTTTTATTGTTCTGCTTCAATATAATTACTAAAACATTTAGTCAAAAGCACATAAAAATAAATGTTAATAATTACTATTTTCACAATTATATTTATTTACGAAATACACAAAAATAATTAGTTACTTGCTAACAAATTTGAAACTTGTTAAATTAACAAAAATTAACGGTTAATCATCCGGGACTAAAAATTTTTCAATTTTGACTACTATAAATTTTTTACTGTGTAGGTCAAAATCCGCCCCTGCCTATTCTTTTCAGAAGGGTAAGATTTTAGTACATTTTTGAGCCTCTTTAGAAGCCGTGTACTTTGTAATTCTCATGTTATCTACGAATATTTACTGAGATAAAGCATCTGAAATAAATTTAAAATTTTATGCAAAACACAGAAAATAGAATGTAAAAAAATTAAACTTCATTAGAATAATAAATCCGAAAATTTGCCGCCGTTAAAAATTTTCCGCTGTAGGCTTCAGCCTATTTAGTTTAATAGGAAATCCGCCACTGTAACTAAAACAATACGCAATTCGTACCATTTCAAATAAATCGGCATATCACGATTCTACTATCATATATACAAATTCATACAGAATCAGAATCCAAAGAAACAATACGTCACCGTAACATTAAATTAAATATCTACGATTTTATACCACACGTACAAGTCTGTAACAAACAACAAAATACTGCACTTTTATCATTACGTGTTCCTTCATTTCGTAAGAATTAGAACACACTATCAAGATCATATAATTCATCTTCATCTTCCACAAAACACAAAATAAAAATAAATAAATAAATAGCGAGTAAATGGAAATATGGAAATAATGAACTGGTTGTTGTTCGCTTTGAGTAACTAAAAACTATAAAAACCGCGGGGTTCCACTATGATACGAACTGGAATCCGAGTGTCGATGTACGGAGTAGGAAGGAGGACCGGGACCTGGTCCCGCCAAGTAGCGGTGGTAGCCGCCGTGAGGCATGGGCTGCAAGTGCAGAGCTGGTTGTGCTAACACGGCTTGCACGTGGCTGTGCGCATGGTGTCCATGCCCCCCGTGACCGCCGTGCCCGTGCGCGCCGTCCCCCAGGTCCAGCTCCATCTCCTGCTCGTGCAACTGCAGCTGGCCGATGCTGGCCGTCGCCATCGCTACGTCCGGCATGATGTCCGACAGATGGCCGTCACTGCACGAACTGCTCTCCGGCTCCACACTAAAGCGAAACGAGTCCCCTTCGGGGATAATCGCGGGAAGTTCATACCGTTGCGAGTGTGAGTGCGAATGCGAATGCGAATGTGAGTGTGAATACGTTGTGACGCCGCTGGCCTGACCCTGGCCCTGGCGTGGGAACGTTAAGTTACGGCCGTAGCACATGGGTAAGCCCGGCGCGGACGATGCCTTGCTGGGCGACGGATGCACTACAGGGTCGTCGTCGCGCGACACGGATACGGGCTCGTCGCCGCCGTCAGTCGCCGGCTCCTCCAAGCAGTAACACGCACTGTTCTCCAGCATGTCCGCCACGGGGTCCGGCAGGTTGAATTCACGCACGACCCGCAGCCGAATCTGTCGGTTGATCTCATGGCGCGACGACAACTGCAGAGCGATTGCGCGTTGACATGCGGGTGCCTGGCGCAACTTCTGTTCGCGCTTCAACATGGCAGCCATGGTGGCGGCGTCCGGCACTGGCAACACTGCAGCCAGGACGTCGACACCGGCGGGACCGTGTGCGCGCGGCGCGTCCTCTACCATATACAACGTATCTGGAATGTCTTGCATGTAGCGCGCACGACGTAAACGCAGCATCTCCACTTCTTGCACTAGTTGGTCCTCGAGGAGCACCTTAACCTCCTCGTAGTAAGGCATGAAGAGGCGTGGACGTACGAACAGTCCGTTGTTCTTGCCGCCTCGGATCCACGCGTTTACCCGCAGATTCTCACGCTCGTCGCCGATCATGTGGCTAGGCGGCGTACTCACCAAGCCGCGTCGGATCGCCTGGTTCAGCACGTCGTTGTTCGGCGGTAGCACGTGATCCATGCGCACCAGCGGAAGTAGGTCGGATAGGATTTCCCTGAGTTCCACGTCGCTGAGGTCTCGCTTCTTCACACCCTTGCGGGAAACTGAGTGCGCCGTATGATTTAACAGGTTCGGTTCTACATGAACATAGTCAAACACATGAAAACCATTGTAAATCGAATGTCAAATGCTTATAATAATATATTATACTAACCTCTATCCTCCATTCTGCGCACAAGTTCATGTTCACCCCATTTTAACACAGCAGTAAGTACTTCTAATTCGCTGGCCTAAAAGTAAACCGATAATTGATAGCAAATATATTACTACTTGTTATATCACAACCCACATACTTGCAAAAAATTACTCTGCAGTACTTCAATTAGATGTGCCTTGTCGAGCTGGTGCAGCACGGGTGACTGGCTCACGGGTTGGAACTCTTCGCGTAAGAAATGCAGCGCCTGTCGGTGCACCCAGGCTGAACCATGCGGTTGGCACGCCCAGTGAAGTACCGTAGCCAGTGAGTCCAACGTGAGCCACTCGAGGATTAGATCCTCGCAACCTTGCGCCAGGATATCCAGCTCAAGGAAGCGCCCAATCTGGTACAGCTCCATGGCTTCCTCCAGCGGGCTGGGCCGTACCCGACCTGTATGCGTTAGCTGCTGCACCTCGCCCAGGCTGCCCAGACTCGCTCCGCAGCCCGTGCCGCGCAGGATCAGCGACAAGTCCACGGTATCCAGGTATACCGCATGCAACAGCACGCGGGCGTAGCGCTTCGGGATCACACATTCATCCAACACGATCCGCGTTGGTATGTGCAACGCTCGTTCCGTGTGCTCTTCGCCTGCTTACAAATCAAATTGCATATTGTTGGGCTCTCCTGTCAAACTAACTCATTATAACTTACCCGTCCGTGTTCTTCTCTGTATGAGATTCCTGAAGAAAGGAGATCTGGCACTGAGTATGGCTTTGTGACACGGTAATTCAACCTTGGGACGAAACCCATATTCGGAACTACTGGAGTCAGGTCGATGGCAATCGCCACCATCTGAAGTGAACACAAGTGCGGCGTCGGCGTAATCACCAGTCTCAAGTAAATAACGTAGATCTGTTTCCAGTGGATTCGGCGTGCCAAACTCTTCACGCAGTCGACACAACAAATTCAGATCTATGTTGGCGTCATGCGTACAAATGTCCCCGGTGTACAAGTAGCGCAGAAGCGCCGAGAACATCTGTACGTCGACAGCAGAGGTCCGCAGCTCCAGGCAGATGCGGGCTCCGTAGCCGGGGCAACCGGCCAGCAGGTCGCGGAAGTATGGACAGCGGGCAGACAACAACGCTCGGTGGATGGGGAAACACGCGCCTCGGTACACTAGATCCGCGTCCGTACAGTACTTGAAGTCGTACAAGGCTGACAAGTCTTGCTTGAATGTGGCAGCTGGTGGTCGAGCCAACTCCGCTTGCACCGAGAGATCTTTCAGTGCAGCTAAAGCCTCGTACTCTTCCAGGAGCGCGGCCACCTCCAACGAACTCCAGTCTGACACTAGTTCACGGAGCATTCGTCCATGGTCACACGCTTTGGACGAACGTCGTCTACGGATGAACTTCTTACGAAGTGTGGCAAAGCCAGTGGTCTTCTTCTTTCGGTCTCTCACTATCACTCCCATCTGTTCAACTGGTGGCCGACAACCAGATGGAGAGATTGATTCTACCATACCCATGTTCATAGGAACATTTCCGGAATCGGGAGGAATATTGGATGCACTCACTCCCATCCTACCTACGTACTCTCTCGTCATGCACTGATCATTTCCAACCGACCACCAACTGTTCTGCAGAGCACACGGAAACAGACACCCAAACAAATTCATTGCGTCCCCAGACGCGAGCCTGTAAACGCAAGAATATTTTACAACGAAACGTTTACACGTATACACTATACATTCTACATCATTAACGTTATATTACATTTGAAGCAAGTTCAACACATTGAAATTACACGGAAGAACCATCTCACTTTTCATGATTAAAAACACAAAAAGCTCAACTTCCACAAATTATACGAAACAAAATCCTTTACAGCAATACATGTACATAGTAATCTATATGACATTTATACCTGGGTTGAATAAATCCATGATGAAAATTTGTTGTATATTTAAATAATAACCCATCACAAAAAATGTATAAGCAGCCATGTTTACATATCTATTCTCAAATTATACATTTGCCTTGCTTGACGCCACTGGCGATAAATACACATTCAATCAACCACATTTTCAGAATGCGTATCCGTAAAAACACTATCAAGAATTAACATTAATTGCCAATGATTGAAATGGCATTAAATACAAAGATACAGTACACATACTTCTCTTGTTTGCATTAACATTATTCAAACTAATTTTGACACTGCCATTCACCATTTACACATCATCACAGCACGGGCAAGATATATGGAATGAAGTTTTCCTTTCAAAATTTCGATGTTCTTCCCTTTTTAAACACAAATTTGTGCTTATTATTTGCAATACATAAAATAACCAGAATATTATAATTAAAAATATTCTTGCATACAATAAAAATAATATTTTAATTATTTGTTCATACATAAACACTTCAAATATATGTTTATTATTACTTCGTACTAATTAATAATTGTTGTAATTTGAAAACAAATGTATATTATTAATTTTAATATATCAAGAGACAATTTCGTGATGTTAAATATTAGTTTTAGTTGGTTTACTGCCAGATACAACAAAATTGAAATTTAATAGATTTATAAATATCAGTGCAAATAAATAGGAAATACAAAATAAATATAATTCGAACATATTTATTTGTTAGTGTCCACAACTTAAAAAAATTATAATACAAATTAACTTATTTAAAATACAATAAACTCCAGTTTTATTATTTATATTTACAAATACTGTTATATGCTAAATGAAATTGCAACTATTGGAGAAAAATCTTATTGATAATTACATTCTAAGTGCATGTCCTTTCAATTAGAGTTATACAAATATAAAATTCGATATCCCCAGAGGTTCTAAGACACATTGAAGATTTTAAAAGGACAAAACACATAGTTTTTCAAACAATAGTAATAAAAACCAAAGAAGATTCACTTATCATAAGTAATAAAATCACAATGAATATTACATAATTAAATAAGCATTTTTAGGGTTCCCAGTAATATCTTTTTAAAAGATAACATGTTCTTTTATTATTTGTGAAGATCGAATCCGTATTCTAGCAGCCGTAAATATAAACGGATCGGAATAAAACTGAACAAAAAAACTTGTCTATCTGATTTAGAAACTAACCAAACATTTTCCTGCTGCATAAATCTATGTTCTCTTTTTTATCCTTGTCATCTGGAAACCCTAAATATCATGAATATCAGTTTGATCAGTTTTTCAATCTTCCCGTGCATATAATTCAACATAATCTCTAACTTTTTTCTTAAATTTTTCTATTTGAGTTCTATACATTTCAGCCGCCTCTATATTCAGGGGATCGTCGAAATTAAGCAAATCCTAAAAAGAGAATAGTTTGTAAGATTGCCAGGGATGAAATAACCGATTACGACTTGATGTAACTCACAGTAAATAAAGAATTAAGACCCCACATAACATCTTTAAGGCGTCTAGTCGGAGACCAGCCCAAACCATCTACGCTGTGTTGTCGAAGCAAAGACAAGCAAACTTCACCCGATTCGCTAATGTTTGGATGCCACAGTCTAGTGATACATTTTACTTGAGGAGGCTATAGAATAAATTATTATATTACATCGCCACTCAATGCCCAAGAATAATATAACATACCACCATATTATATTCTTCTGTAACTTGAATAGTGAATTTAAAACATCCATCTTGCCAAAAGCCTTCAATGGGCCTTACAGATAATACGAAAGTACTTAAGTCATTTATGTTATTGTAACAAACAGAACAGTTACTTGGAAGCAGTTGAGACATTTCCTGAACTTCCCGAGTAAGTAATTTATCTCTTACTGAGATACGATTATTCGGTTTTGTATTTTCTTGCTGTCGCTTTAGTCTTTGTGATAGAGTAATCATGGTGTCTTGAGATACACTAAAAATATAATATGTCAAAATAACACTATAATTATTTTGATTCAACTTACCCAAACAGACACACTAATTTTTTGGGTACTATTTAAATATTCTGATACAATACCATCAAGATGTCAATATCATTATGATTTTTAATAAAAACTACTACATATTATTGCGACATTAACAGTGTGTGTTTGTTATTATAGCTAGGTACTACAAATTTTTAGAAATAAAGCAGGTTATGTTAGTATTGCTAACTCAAGGATGTTTAATAACTTATAATTCAGATCTATAGAATTAACTACTGTGCGTTGTAAATGTATTTTGATAATGATTTCAACCATTAATATATTATTTTAAAATTTCTATTAGTTTTATTTCCAAATTTACTATATTAAACAGTAACATATTACTGACAATGTTGCCAACATTCTTAGGAAATATTACAAAAATATCATTTTAATAAATACATTTTCGGTTACAATACATATTAATACAATGTAATTTGTATTACAATGTATTAAATTGAAATTGGGAAATGAATTATGTTTGTTTGAAACAATAAATATCATTACAGCGATAATTTTACTGTTACTAAACAATTACACATGCTTTGAAAATTTTTGGTATAATTAAAATAGTATTAATCATATTTATACTATCAATAAACTTAATTTATTAAATATATATTTATATATTTTTTTTACTTGTTATCATTTTAGTTTTTGAATCATAGAGGGAATTAGCGGGAACGAGAAATTTTGTCAACGCTAGTCGCTCACGATTCACGATTGTTTAGTAGCCATATTTAATTTTTATGAGCTAAGAAATTGTATATAGTGACAGAAGTGTGTCAGTGTAATTAAAAGGGATAAATCTATGTAGTTTGTGATTAACATAAATATATAAGTTTAATTTTAATACAAATATACGTAATTAAACTTATTGGTTGAATAAATTCGGCAGATTTTAAAATTGCCGGTAAGTTTCTGTATGTAACCTACTGTATGTTTCTGTTTTGTAACCTTAAATTTGGTGGCAAAGTTATATTAATGATAAACAATACATAAGTGAAAAGTAGTAAAACAAATTTACTTTACTCTATTGTTTAATTGTATATAATATAAGCAAAACATTCGTTGTCATCAATAAAGGCTTAGTGATATGAAAGTGAAGAGTAAGTTGTTTTGAATGCAATGAAATAACAATATGTGTAACAGAAAGTTGTAATGTTTGTTAAAATCTTAAATTTATATTAGTTTAAGTTATTAAAATGTTGCTTTTGCACAAAAAATTGCGTTGAATATTTAGTAAATTAATAATTATTTACCTTAAAAACAGAACCCGCGTCATTGCAAGCAATTCAAATTTCATTCACATTAAATATAGAAACACGCAATAAGTGTGATATATAATTAATGTAATATTTATTCTATTGTACCTTTAAGATGATGAATAATACCAGCGAAGAAAATTGTAGTTCGGACGAACGAACTACCACAGAAAAATCTGAGCCAGATAAGAGTTCGGAGCAACTAATGTCAGGTAATTACTTTTTGTATTAGCAGTAACGTAAATAAAAGATGGGAGGCGCTAAGTTTTTCGTTAATTAAGCTATTGTTTATGATTCATATTTATAATTTATAGCGCCAGCAATAGACGATACCCCAGAAGACGACAGTACTATTTCATGTACTAGCTCATTGAAATGTCTAACAAGAGATTCCTTGAGGTAAAACTAATGCTTCCAAAATAAACTATATTTTAAACTTTAATCGTTCTGTTTTAGTATCTCTCCGGTACACCGAGAAAGCGTATCTTCCAATAAGTCCAATAAAGATGATAGGTGAGCTATAAATTTTTAACATTATATAAATCTTATTCTACAATTTGTAATTTGATTCTAGTAGCGCTGTGACCTCAGATTCCTTGATAACGATAAATGAAGACTTGCCTCAAGACTCTAAAAGGTTCACTATAATTATTACAGATTCAGAAAGCTCACTTATATTACTTACTACTATATTCATTTTTAGTTCGCCGAACTTAGCAGATACAGTTGATTTGGTTAGCGGCAAATGTGGACTTAACTCATCCGATGTTGTGTTGGTGGAAGGAAATGAAAAATCGTAAGTGTTGTTACACGAGAGCTATATTTCTTTATTAACACAACTGTTTTTATTTTCAGTACGGATAACGTCAAAACATCTGATGATACATGCAGCCAAAAAGTATTAGAGTAAGTTATTTACATTTATGTAATAGTAAAAGTATTTATAATTTTTATTTCTTTCAGAGTTTCTGCTAACAGCGTGGTGCATATCGATGAAAGTCTTGAGAAAAGTAATATCTGCTCAAAATCCCTTAACGACTCAGTACAAATAATTTCTCCAGAACCTAATGCAGTTTTAGTCCTAAGTGACAGCGATCTTCTAAAGCCTGTCGCAAGCAATGATTCCTTCAAAAATATTGTTCCGGAGGTCCCAGAGAAATTTATCTCGCCTGTGTACTGCGACTCGAAGAATTCTGATCGTATTCATTACGATACCCAACCGGCGTATTCCACTCCAAATGAAAACAAACTTCCAAAGACCCAAAATGAAGGGAACAGTCCTCGAATGGGAGATTCAACAGAGTCTTTGATCCATCTTCCACCGATTTTTAAGAAGATTGGATTTTTTGTGGAAGTATCTGCCGCAATTTACATGAATAAAGATGTGTGGACGGGTGAAATGACAAATATGTCATTTGACATGATAGCTGCTGCTACTGATGTGTCCGGAAGTTTAGGTGATGTAAGTAAAAGCATTTCTCCTACTTCTAGCTCGAGCTTGGTTCAGTTTCCGTTGAAGCCTACTCGAATTTCCATGGCTTCTTCAAGTAGCTCAAGCTCCGGGTTAAGCTCAGCTAGTACTCTAGCTCGTAAACTACACGACAGCAAACTCCTAAACCGGAATAAAAAGGACGATGTCAAATTAACAGACGAATACACGCAAGGATTGCATGCAAAATGGATCAATTCTTTTGAAATCTGCAATAGATTCCTTGCATTCGTTGATCGGAATATACTTAATGCAGATAGTATTGCGAACGACGATAGTTTGAAGACTAAACCGTCGACCGAAGACCTTAAGGATACCAAAGAACCTTTAGAGAAAATAGAAGAGGTAGCCACACCTGTCAGCACGAACAAAGTTCGACAAACTAGAGGAAAACGACAAGCGAAGGTAAAATTTACTGGCGACTCTGAATCCGATGTCCCGAAAAAACGAAGACGAGCTGAAACCACTCCAGTTATTGCTACCGTTATTCGCACGAAATTTAATAAAGGAGATAGCGTTTTTGCAAAATGGGGTGATCGGAAATTCTACGCTGCAAATTTGGGTGAAATGACCACTGAGGGAAAGTGGCAAGTAAATTTCTTCGATGGAGATAAGAAAACCCTCCTTGAAGAATTCCTCATTAAGGCGGAAGACTACGAAACCATGGTGGGATCCAACGTGTATGCTTCCCAAGGAGACGATAATTTCACCCCAGGAATAATAACTGGGTTTGATATGAAGGACGGAGTATTGCAATACTGCGTTGTGAGAGACAAAGGCGACATCTCAGTCCCCTGCCAATTTATCTATATAACCGAAACACAGGCACGTCAAATTCGTGCCAAAAAAGCTACAATTACACGGACGCCCCCAAAACCAAGTGATAATGTCTTTTTATCACCTGGAAATAAAAGATCTACGAGATCAAAAACTAAACAATTACTAGAAAGTCCTAAACCAAGCGGTTCTGGAATTCAACAAGCCCCTGTAACATTGTCAGATTCAGATGACGATGAAAACGATAACAGCAGCGAAATTAACCTGGAATATGTAGCAGGAGTCGAACCTGAATCCCAAGGTGTTTACGAGAACGGAATTAAACTAAAAGGTAAAACTCTTGCGGGTAAAATGAGGTTTGCTAAAACAAGCAAAGTTAGTGATAGCGATGCAGATGTGCTAGGACCGATTCCGGAAGAAGGTAGTAAATACTTTAAAAATTTTCACGTTTTGTTAACGTGCACAAGGCCTCAAAGCCCAAAAATTCAAGTCAGAGATGGCGGCACTTCTGGCAACGCAACCTCCTCTAGCGAAAGCGAGAGCTATAATTTTTCTACTATTCCTTTCGTCAAAGACAGATTAAAGCTACAACTTCAAATGGGCGGAGCTAGTGTATATAACAGTTTCGAAGACATTCCGCAAAAATTCTGGAAAACCACTTATTTAATATCTAATCGACCAAATAATTCTGCAAGATACGTTCAATGTTTAGCTGCGGGAATCAAAGTATTGTGTCATGAGTGGGTTATCAGATGTTGCACCGAAAGGAAGAAAGTTCCTTTGCAAGAACTACCGCTAGGGTGGTCGCTTGAACGCGAAAGATATTTTAACTTGTATGAAAGAAAATCTACAAGCGCGCTTAAGAAAATGAACTTGCTTATCGCTGATACAGGCGACAAGAGTTTTGTTAAATTCTGGATGAAGATTTGTAAGTTAGCCGACATTAACGTAGGTAAACTGACTCGGGATTCCAACTTGGAACAAGTGAAAGCTATCATCTCTGAATCTGGCTTCAGAGATGAAAACGTAGAACGTGCTATGTCACATACGATACCCATAGTCACAACTACTTGGCTAATTCAGTCCTTGTTACATGGCGAAGCAAGGCAATTTGAAGCTCATAAAAGCTATTTGACTGAGTATGTTGAATCGGATTAGAACCAAAGTGTACTAAAACTTCAGTTTCATATTTTTTAAAAGGCTGTGATAATGTAAATGTTTTTATGTACTAAGGGACCATGTGTGTATAAATTTCATGTGTAAAATAATGTTAGTGATTTTCAGAAATCTATCATAAGTAATTTAAAATTACTTTTTGTATGATAAGAGAGTCAAAAATGATACTATATTAGAGATGAAACTGAACTAACATTTTGGAGTAATATACAAATTCGTACGTTTTATATGAAGCAGAAAAATAACAAAAATATAAATTTTTTATTCTGAAAATCACTTTGTTTACGTGTATGATGTCTTAAAATTTTCGTATTATTATTAATTTCTTCATTCTCACACCAAAATAATTATATTTTAATCAAATTTTAAAATTTTTAGTTAACGTACTAAGTTTTAAAATACATTTTTTTAAAATTCAATTTTATTTTAATAATAATACAACTTTTAAATATTTTTAATTTGAAAAAGCTAAATACTAAGAGTGAAACATAGCTACAGATCAAACTAGTTATTTTAAAAATTAGTATTTAAGTTTATATATAAGTTTTAGTTCCTGAGAAATTGGCACAAATTTCCAATAACTATGGAATGGCGTGAATAGTCAAATATATATGTGGAAGAAATATGATTAATTTGCAATATACTGTGTTCTTCGTAATAATGTTTTTAAAAACTTTACCGAACCGTCAAAACATAATTATAAATTGTGTTATTAAAATTTTAAAATGCAATCTTTTTATCCTTATTGTAGATATGTTGTAGAATTTTCGAATTCGTAATTTCAAACTTCTTAAATATCATTACTGTTTTAAATTTAAAAGTATATAATAATATTAAAAACAGCAATTATAAATTGCGGCAATTATATTTTTATAAGAAAATATAATATTCCTGATATGCCAATTTATGTACCTATGGTTAAAAATGTTAGTATTAATTTAATTTATTATGTTCAGTGTCAAAAGTGTTCTGTTAGTGATAGATATTATTTGTACCTACACTAGAAACGAGTTCAAAACTATAATCAGTTATGTATATGCATGGCAGTGTTTCATTGTACAAGTATCTACAGACTAAAAAGTAGTAAAATCATTAAAGCAGTTTCCATTTAACTATGCTACTCTGTCAAATTTGTGGTGTATGTTACTATGTTATAATTTGAGGTTCACAATTTTATCAATCTTAAAGTCTGTTTATTTATAAAAAATAACTGTAAATATTCAAAAATATTATCAAAGTTTGTTAAACAATCTTCTGTAGAAATAGTTTTTATCAATACATACTTTCTTCCAAACCGATATTTAATTATCGTTGAAATTCATGTTTGTATTGTAATTATTGTTTGTATAATTTCTGTAAATGTGAAGTAAATAAATATGTTCATAGAAAATTTAATGTAATTCATTTAAAAAAGAAATACATATTGACAATATAATAAACATTGTATTATTTCCATGATTACATTCTAATTTCGAAAATTATTTGTATACTTAATTATTAGATAGAGTAAGCAAAAGCTTTCTTTTTAATTAATCATGAGCGCATTTATATTTTAATAATTTTCATTATGACGCTTTCTAAAATTATCATACAATTAAAATTCAATAAGAAAAATTACAGTATTTAATTACTAATTGCATAAATTGCTAAAATTAATAATTGGTCAGGGAATTTTTGTATTTTAAAATATATTTTTGTTCGTATATTAAATTCTTAAATAGTATAATTTATTATGAATATGTAATGAAAATTTAAATTTCCCGCTAATTTTGAAGTAGGTGTCGCCAGAGTATATCCTGCGAAGGTAAGATTGTAAATAAATGTCAGTTTGGATTTCTGTTTTGTATCTCGTAACTCTGTGTTGTAAAATTTCATAACACTGTTATTCATACCAGTTGAGGTTTATATTGCAAATTTAATGTTTATAAATATTATCACATCCTGTTGATAGTATAAACATTGATTCAATCAATCAGTAAGTATTTTCCGGTAAACTAGTTCAGTACATGTTTTTTTCCATGATAATATGTTTAGAATATCTGCATTAAAGTAACATACATATTTAGTCAAATGAAGTAGAGGTCGAATTAACATTACCGTATTTTGTTAGATTAACTGTCAAAATGACTGAGCAAATTGGAGAAGAAACCGTAAACTCTGAGGTAAGTCAAACGAAAATTTTAAGCATTGTGTATAGCAGATTCTTTTTAGATGTCTTCTCACGATGTTGAGAAACTGGAAGAAGCAAAGTTAAAAGCCAAGTATCCTGGTGGCATAGTCGGAGGTCCAGGGCGTTCTATTAGTGGACATTCAGCATTCCTGCAGAAACGTCTAGCTAAAGGAGTAAGTACAGTTACAGTATCAGACTTGTAAGATTATGCTGCGTAGCAGAAATTTTCCCTTCCTGGAATGTAATTTAAGTATGCAACAAACGCTCAAAATTATGTAACAACTTTCATAGTAAAATTTATTAAAAATCGCTACAGACTACTTGACTTCCAATAAAATAAAAGATTTGTATTAAAATTTGACTTTCTTACAGCAGAAATATTTCGACTCCGGCGATTATCAGATGGCTAAACAAAAAATGGGTGGTGTAGCCAAGCAACCACTAAAAATGCCAGCTCCTGTAAATCCTTACGTTACCGGAGACGCAATTCCCACGCCTGACACTGTACCTGCCAGGAAGACTTCTATAATCCAGTCGTCGAAATTTCCTCCCAATGCCAGCTAAATAGATAACTCGACATTATTAACCAGTTGTACTAAATCTAAGATTGTTTTTAATTTGAAATATTTTGTGATATATATGATTTAGAATTCATTTTTTTTATTTCAATTTCATTATCATTTTTCAAATTTAATCAGGGAAATCGTTTTGTTTTTGCATGAAATTATTTTTTAATGATTATTGAGACTGCATGCATATTTCGATTGTTTTATAAATGTTCTGCTTTCATTCCTGCAAGTGGAAGGTTTAAAACTTCTTCGAAATTAACTTTTTTTCTTTGTAGAACAAATATATACACTTTAAATTTGTAGTAGATTAAATATTTTGTAAATGTTCATAATTTTGCATAAAATAACTATGATGTAGTTAGTTTATGCTTATACAAAAACTTTTCCATATATGGAAAAAATAGTTTGTGATTTTGATGCCAGTTTGGAGAAACACTTGAAAAATTTAAATATATAGTTTTTGAAAGTTACGTCTTCGGTTTGCAATTTTGAATTTCATTATAAAATTTTCTGCAGTCGTTTTCACAAATTATTAGAAAAAAATGTATAGACAAAACTTGCTTATTTAGTACAGAATGTATTTGTATATATACCATACTTAGTATGATGTTTAAATAAACAATTTATAATTATTTTCAATGCAGAAAGTATTATAAACCACAAAATTACATTTTCAGTTTAATTTATAAATTTATAATTAGGTAAGTATACGTTTAATTACAATGTGAAAAACAGTACTAATGTAGTTATTTTAAAATTAATAGTTGTTTACAAACAGTTTGAAAATTGTTCAAATAAAGTAGAAGCAGCTGATTGGTGCATAGTTACGCATGCGCAATTAACAAAATTGTTCCGTTGGTCTCCAGCGAGTGAGAAGTGTGCGTTGGTGTTGTGTTTGTGTATGCTTTCAAGCAATTTTCAACCTTATAAAATTACATAGCTGTACTATAACAGGATAATTACCAGTAAGTACTTTCTCTTCTGTGTTTTACATTCATTTTAAGACACTACAAGTATTGTTCTTTTGTATCAATATTTGTATGTGATTATATGACAATACCATAAAATTACATAGTTCATTGGTAGTAGGTGATCATGTGACTCAATTAATAAGTGCTGTGAAAATAAATAATCTAAAAACAAGAGAATGACAGTAGAGTAAAAATTTATTTTTGACTTATTGAAAACACAGAACACCAGGTCACGTTATAAACATAAAATTTTCTTTGTTATTATTTAATGTTAGGTTAAAGTGTATTGTCATTTTTTTAAATAATCAGGTAGAATGTGGAAATTTGAAAAATTTGTTTATGAAGAGCGTCTTAATAGCTGGGATGAAGAATTTGCAATTCTTGTTTATAAAGATATTGATGGATTTCTTAATGAAAAGTCTAATCATTGCTGGTATGAAATTGTTCACAAATATTTACACGCACACTGTACTTTTGCTGAGACTACCTTGCATGACAGCAAAAGAGAAAGTGAATTCTCTAGTTATGTAAAGTTATATACATTGTTCAAAGAAGATTTACTTTCATTTCACTTTCAGTGTGCTGATCTTTCCGCCTTTAAATAACCGTAGAAGATATTTGATCCATAAACTTGGGGAGTTATTTAATGTTCACACGTTCTCAGTTGGTGAAGGTGTTCGGAGAGTAACAGTTGTATGTCCTTTCGAAAAAATTGAAAAGTGAGTGAATTT
The DNA here is from genome assembly GCA_963942605.1 of Poecilus cupreus. Classification (NCBI taxonomy): domain Eukaryota; kingdom Metazoa; phylum Arthropoda; class Insecta; order Coleoptera; family Carabidae; genus Poecilus; species Poecilus cupreus. The sequence continues at coordinate 4,818,470 of OZ012715.1, read as the reverse complement.
AAAAACTGTAGTTTGTGTTCTTTACTAAGGATTACGCGCAACATATCTTTGTATGTAAGTTAAATAGCATTAATAGCTTATAAGGTGTTTTTTAAATAACAAACGTTGGTATTGTTTACAGTAAATGTTTAAATAACAAGTTAGGTAATAACATGACCTTAAGAACATATTGCAGATATTGAAAGGTTTTGAGTTCACATTTAATTGAATTGTATTATATTTGATCTTCGCAGTTGTGTTGTGTTAATCTTTGCGAAATATTACAAAATTTTTATTTAACTTGTAGACAAGTAGATGAAGAAAAAAAGGTGATGGATAAAATTGGTTCCAAAAAGGGTGCAATTTCGAAAGCCAAACGCGCGAGGCCAGATGCACCTATTTACATTCCGCCAGCTATTCGCAAACTTCAAAAAACTCCACAGCTTGAGAAGTAAGTGACAATATATTGTAATAATAAATATATATTCGTATAAAATGCTTGCAACTGTTTTAAGTTAAAACATTTGTTGTCGCTATTTAAAATTAAAAACTAAAACAATTTGAAAATTTTCGGCCCAGTATTAATTTTTGTCGATTTAGAAATTGTATAAATGTTTAAGAATACATCTGTAAAATGTCAACTACCTTTGCTAATTTTAGTTGAAAACGAAAGTGCGCATGAACTTAAAATAGTATCTTGTTAGTGAAATCACTCAGACCAGTTCACAAACTGCTTACAGTTATATTTTAAACGTAATACATCCGTGTAATATTTTAATTTAGTTAACGGTTAACTAATATAAAGAATTAAGTAACTAGTAATATAGGTCTATATTTCGAAATAATTATACTTGAATACACATATTAAGGATTGCTAATTAGTTATCTTATTGATTTAATATATTTTAGAAATGAAACCACACATAAATCGTCGAAAAATGACACTAGACAAAAGAATATTGAAAAACCGATATCTAGTTTAACGGAATTGTGCAATACTACAACTTTTGAAACACCACAAAAATCAGAAGCTGAAGATTATATTAATATAAAAGTAGATACTAGTGACCTTTGTACAAGGCAATTGGGCGCTGAACAACAAATTAAATGCGAAAGCACCGTTTCTGTACAAAAAGAAAATGAAAATAATGTACCTGATAAAAATGTGATAAAAATTACCAGTGCAAGCGAAATATCGACTGCTCTTCAAAGCGTTGAAACGCATCTCGACACGTGTGGTCATATAGTTCCTAATTATAGCGAAAATATTACAGAAGACCTAAAAAATAATAGTCAAATTGTTGAAAACGGGGAAAATAATGTGAAAATTAATAGCGAAAGTATTTCAAAAGATAATCAAAACGTGGAAATTAATATAAAGTGTCCATCACCAAATCCGAACACAAAATCAAACGAGGAAAATGAAGCACACAATAACGGAAATGGTGAAAAAGAAATTGGGGAAAATGAAAATAATTTATCACCAAATCCGAACACAAAATCAAACGAGGAAAATGAAGCATTAAATAACGGAAATGAAAAAGAAATTGGAGAAAATGAAAATAATTTATCACCAAATCCGAACACAAAATCAAAGGAGGAAAATGAAGCGCTCAATAACGGAAATGATAAAAAAGAGATTTGGGAAAACGAAAATAATTTATGTAAAGACAATGATCAAGAGCAAGAAGAGTTGCTTCGCGCCAGTGAAGAAATTAATCGAAAAAATAAACGGATTATCAAACAATCATTTAACAATTCGAATATTTTAATAATATCAAATGATAATAACAAAAATTCTAATACTGTTCAGTCCACTGAGAAAGATGCGCCTGTGGACTGCTGGGAAGATTTGCTAGAGGGTGGAGAGCTTGATTCCGAACTAATGCTAGAAGTAAGTTTAACTCAAATGGAGTATGACTCCTAAATTTAAAGAAAGTTTAGAGTTAATTATATATCATATTATTAATACTTCTATTAATTTATTATGCTTTCAAAATATTTCACACTTTTTAATTATATAAATTAATAAATTCGGTACAATTATTTAATTTAGTAGAACTCAATTAGAACGTACTTTAATCAGATACATTTTTCGCAAATTTTCTCTTCCTTAATTACATGTATGATCAATTTTATTTAAGCTCGTTCTACGGGGGTTGAATTATTGTTTTATTTATTTATTTATAGATAATTGACCAAGTCGGAAAAGTAAATATAAGCAAAGCTAAAGAAGATTACTCGGAGTACAAACAAAAGACATCACTTGAAGGCGATCATGCTCACGTTTTAGAAATTTACGATTTTCCCAAAGAGTTCACAACTCGCGACTTAGTATCCATATTAGATTCACACAAGGCTGGAATTTATCATATTAAATGGGTTGATGATAATCACGCGTTAGGAGTTTTTACTTCTGGATTCGTAGGTAAGTTCTTATATTATATGTAAAATTATTTGCATTGCAAATAATGAAGAAAAACTAGCAGAGAGACTATATGACGCGTTACAAGAATTTGTAATAACATTCTAGATTATTTTTTCTTCAATAAATTAATTTTTGTGTTGATTCAATTGATTAATAACCATCAATATTCCTCGGACACCCACGCAATCACACTTCAATTTTTTCCTTGTATGTATTTTTCACTATTCTTTCATTTGACATCTTAATTGTCTCACTCCCACTGATTTAACATCATCTTTCTTACATCGCCGTATAAACAAATATCTCATTTCCACAGCAGCTTATACGCCGTTCATGCTTCTTCAGCTGTACCCATATCTGTGTTCGTCAAAATAATTATTGAATTTAGTAAATAATCCTAATTTTCTATAACAGGTGTCGCATTTTAATCTTAACAGAAATATCTCTAAAATTAGACATCGAATAACAAAATGTTTTGGACAAAATTTCTCCACATTCCAGGCCTGGAGAAGAAGAGAGGTAACTTTAAAATCTTAAACAAAAACCCCAATTTTACATTGCATATTAGAATAGAGCGTAAAAAAATACGTAGCATTTACCTACGAAGTTTATTTTTATTGCTGGCAGATGACGCTGCAATCGAGAAAGTTAGTTTATTTAAAATACAAAAAATTCGGATTGGATAAGAATGAGAGACTAAATGATTTGTTATCCAAAACAGAAAATCCAACACCCGCGAATTTTGTGGGCTACAGGGGCCTTCCGAAACATTATTGGTTAACCTTGCGATGTGCTACTTCACATAAACAAAATTTGTACATCATTGTTTTAGTAGCGCTGAAAAAATATGTCCTATTACCAATAATGATGTACAAATTTTGTTTATGTGGAATTTACCAGTAGATAAGCTCGTTTCACTCCTAGGCCTATGCAACTATATATTTTTAATGTAACTTATTTGAAGATAAGGTCGCTTCCACGTTCTACCTTGAATGGTCATCTGTGTCCGACCGCCACTTAATAATATTTTTTCTTTAATTGGGAATAGTACATCCCAAGGTTGACGGAAATTTGATCCTCAAACATTTGTTTTAAACATTCGATGTCTATTTCCAGATATTCCTCTGTGAATATTAAAATGGGACATTCTCTGTATGTAGTATTAAAATATTCTATCATTTAACAGCGACAGAAATGCTGAAAATTGAACATCCATTGATAAAGTTACGTCCAATGACCGAGGCCTCAAAACAGTCAATTAGTAAAGCCATACGCTACCCTAACGCCATGTTGCCAACTGCGGTTCGACCGCAAACTTGCGCCCAAGCTGCTCGCCGGATGGTGTCAGGGGCTCTGGGATTAAAACTGATTAACGCGAAAGAAGAAAGAGCAAAAGAAATCAAAATATTGAAAGAAGCTCGGGGTAAGGATAATTAAACTAGTATAAGTACTTGAATTGTTTCAACAATTGTTATTTTAATTTCAGAGAAAAAGAAATTATCAGCAAAACAACAAGATGATGCTTGGGAAGGAAAACCGTCGTCTAATTAAATTATATTTTAGTGTGTTATTTTTTCTCACAAAGAGATTTTAATTTGTTTCTCAGAATGAGATTTTATTTTATAATACAATGTTATGTATTTTCATATAAGTTTATTAAAAAACATTAATAATAATAAGCAGTTTTTAATTTTCATTATACAGGTTCAGCTTTAATTTTAATATAAACTGATATTTCTAAAGCAACGGATACTTAAGGTAAGTAAAAACAAGTATAAATTTTAAAGCAAATGTAACTTCAATAAAATAAAAGATAAATAAAATAAATCAGCACACTATTTTTTAGGTGTGCCATTCTGCTTTCATAAACCTTGTTGATACATTTTGCGCGTAAAGAGCAGATACCAGCCGTCAAATTACGTCCCCCAAATATGTTAATGGAGAGGGAATCATGGAGGTAAAATTAAAAATGGCAACTTTAGGTTGTGGGAATCGAACTGAGAATCGCATAATCTACAATTCGATGCGTTAACTATTTACTAAGTAATACGTAAATATATTATCACGCCATTTACACATTTTAGGAGTGGCGCTCTGCTTGCGCAGATCTCGGTAGATGATGTATTTTCGCACGTGAAATGCGGTTACCAGCCTTGTAGTCATCATCCACAGTTCGATGCATCACCACGAATCTATTTGATAAATAAATAGATCATCACGCCATTTACCAATTTAGGGAGAAGCATTAAGAGCTTTTAACTTAGTTACCGACCGTCTAGTCACGACCCCAAAGATGTTAGGGCCAGGGGAATCATAGGAGTAAAATAAAAAATTGCAAGAGTGGGAACCGAATTGACGACCTCAATCTGATGTATTACCACGGAGCTATTTACCCCATAAATAATAATAAATATGTCATAATACCTATTACCCAATTTGGGCGTGGTACTCTGTCCTTGTAGATCTCTGTGATATATTTTGCGCGAAAAGTGCGGTTAAGTCATAGCTCCAACCCAAAGGTGTTAGTGGAGGGGGAATCAAAGAGGTAAAGATAAAAATGTAGGAATTTAATTGAGGGTCTCAAGATCCACAGTTTGATGCGTTACCACGGAACTATTTGTTCCATAAATAATAATTTCTCCGAATAATTTGATAGATAAACGAGTAAAAAAAATAAATTTAATACAATATTACTCATGTAAAAATCATTAACCAAGTATTTTATCAGTAACCAATATTATAAAAACTGTAGATTTTTAATCATATTTATTAAGTTATGTGTTTGTTAAACGACCTTAGAGATTTTAGGCAAGCTATCTTAAATAAATTCCAGTTAAACGAGTACAACGGCTAAAATGAAGTAAAATTAAACAAAAATATCTAACCTTAAAGCCTCCAGTTCCCCAAAAACTGAGACTATTAAAAACTAAATTAGATTCATTTTGTAATAAAAATTATGTCATCAGAAACTATAAACGGTAGAACAAAATATAATACATACCTTTTTAGGCATCTTTAGGCAACTGGTTCACGTGTGAAGCGTCCAATACACTGTTATAAACGATTATTACACACTAAATTAGTATACCACACTCAAAATCTTTATTTACATATACGCGGAAAAGTGTAAAACCCGAAATACAAACAATTTTGTATACCAGTAGGTATTTCATACTTGACACTACACTGAAAAAACAACAAATGCATAATTTTCAACACATACTAACAAACTAGAGAACGGTCACAAACACAATGAAACTTGAGTAGTTAGATAGCATTCCTTTTATTACAAACAAAATAAACGAAAAAAGTGACAAAGACAAAACATCTAACAAATTAATTTATATTAGAACATTGTTTCACATAAACATTGATAAATAATTAAAATATATTAAAGAATATATAAACCATTGATTGTAATATTACTATTATAAAGTACAAAATGATTATATCATCATATAAAAAATAACACGGTAATAAGTACAATTACTTTACTAGCGAGCTATGGAAATTTATGATTTTCATTGTGCTAATTTTAATTTTCTCTATAAATTTTAATGTTATTTAAAAAAATAAAAAGAAAAATTAAATTGCCATTGTGAATGTTTTCAAATTAAACGTAATATAAATCTTAGTTTATTGCTGTATATTTTAAGAGCACCCTAAAATACTCTGCTTAAGTCTCACTTAAATAATTGAATGCTGGTACTCTTATAAGTACCTACGTAGAAAATTTGATAAAAATTAACTTGGTAATTTTAAATTCACTGACTAAAAAAGTTACAGTGATTGTCAAAATCTAGTTTTCGATACATCTGTCAATATACAACCAAGAAAGCTATGTCTACAATCCATGACTGATTACCAAAACCACAGAAAGAATTTTTGCATCTATACAGAACGAAAAAAATTGTACTATATAATTTTAGGCTTCCAGGCAAAATTAGCAAAAAGCACCATTACTCTAAAATTCTGTATTAAATGCAAAAATATCGCTCTTAAATATTTTGAATTTTAATCACGTATATTATTTTAACAAGTAAATATTTCAGTCTTCCAAAATGATGAAGAAATATGTAGCGTTTATTTACTAGGTAAATTATTTAGATGAAATATAATATCGAAGACAGAAATATTTGCTGATCAATCGAATTCTATTTTGAATCTAGTCTATGAACTGCAATACAAACATTAATAGCTACTAGTAAATTGTTATGTAAATTTATAAGTTTTTACATAATTTTTAATGTAAAAAAGCTTTATATGTACATTTCATGCATGCTTAAGATAAAACTGTCAGTTAAGGTACAAGGTATTTATTTTAAAAACTAAACTAAGAAATACAAGACGTATTTCTCAATACTAAATTAAAGTACTGGTACATCAGGTCCATCTTAGGTTAGGATTTAAGATAAATTAACATTAAAATTAAAAATTAACAAATTATATTTTGATTCATGAGATTCGAGTAAAAAATTTTATATAAAGTGAGATTCATACAGGTTTCATTTTTTATTTACATATGGTACTTAGTTCTTTTGCACTGAGGTTGTAGAGAGACATGACTTTTATGATTCTGTTTGTAAACATAATTATAATTAAATAATAATAAATAACCTACATATACTCGACTATATGTAAAAATTAATCTATATATTTTTGTACTAAATTTGAAATCAACGTAATTGGAATCAGAAACCGTACATACTGCAAGAAAAAGCAGAAGATTTAAGGACTAGTAGAATATTTCTATTAATTCAATATGTTAACAACTTTTTTGCATTAACTATAGAATATATTCTATATTGGAATAAAATGCGCTTTTGTCTATATTCAGTAGAAATTTATATTCTATTAATTTCAATTTACGCTTAGTTTTATTTTTAAATATATAGAATTATCATTTTTTGTAATTAAAGTAATGACAATTGACAAGTATTATATTCTATTTGACTCAATCTTTTATTTGACTTATCTTAAGAATTATTTAGCAAACTTCAATCACATGACGAATTCAACTGTTTGATTAATATTAAATTAAATATAAAACTTGTTCTATATATTAATAACCTGTATTTAAAAAAAAATTATAGCTCTACTAAATAGTAACACTAAAAGCATATAGAAGTGTAATTGTTTCTTCATACATTAATTCGAATTTTCAATATTTTATTTGCAACACATATACGAAGAATAAGTTCATAAAATAAGAAATCTAATTAAGGTATGTTGAGAATGCAAAAGGAATGTTTTTGTTTTAGTTTGAAAGGGTTTACATTATTTCATGAATTCATTCTTTAATTGTTACGTCATTAGTAATCACAGATAGATAAAAATTAAGTCAATTATGTTGTATGGAATGTATTAAATTAATATCAAAGGTTATATTATGAGTACATGCTTTTGGCGTTTTCAAGATAATCTCGGTAAAAGCAATTTGAAATGAGTTAAGGTTAAGCTAGGAAACTGTGTAATGATTATTTATTTTGGCGTATTATTAACTGAAAGAACCGTAGAAAATCAATCAATTATCAAAATATGCTCGGAATCTTTTTCCGAAAATACTGTTTCCATGGTTCATAATATTGATATCTCAACGATATCATCTCAGGAATACTTCTAAGGCTACCGAAAAGCTCGCAATCGGTTTCTAACATGACTATTGTGAGGAATGCGACAAATAAAAGTACAAATACTAAGGAAGGTACGAACACTTTGACGATGCTGAACTTGCGTGACTGCATTTGTTGCTTGGCGGCGGACGAATAGAATGGTCCATGGTGGACCGGTACACACAGACGACTGTCCGCTCCCTGAAGAGGTGTCTGACTGCGGCTCGACCGGTGAGACTGCGCTTCATAGCCCTTGTAACTATTATCCACTAGTTGCGATTCGGAGGACGAGTGCTCGAACGAATCCCGGAAATAGTAGTCGTTGAAATGGTCGACTAGATCGTCTTTCACGCCTACAAAATACAAAGTAATACGCGACACTAAGTAAGAATTTGTTTTCCCATTAACTCTCCTACCTGTCATTCTCGACTTTCCGCTTCCCGCCTCTTGGTCTTCCGAAACAGTCTCTAGTAACGCAATGTTATCTGTAAAATTAACCCCATCTATATTGGACAACACGCCAGCACTGTTGCTGGTTTCCATTCTCGAACCTCCGGCATCAGAGTGACTCGACCTGGGTAGACTGCTGTAGCCCAGGTGCGGCTGCAGTGGTGTTGATGGCGTCGCCGGTACGCTGGAAGCTTTCCTTCGCAAACTAGAAGTCCTTTGGATCGCCGGTTCCTCTCTCGTTGGAGCGCCCATGTCTTCTAGAATCTCGCGTTCTGTTCGGCCCGTATACTTAAATTTGGTTCCCCATGAAAAGAAGCCACCGCCTGTTACGACTGAAGGGGCGTCAGAACTCGTTGGTAAACTACAAGATTCCAAATAAATCATTTATCATCTTGGCTTATTTAACAACACACTTACGTAAAAAATAACATTTGTTCAATAGCACAGCGCCAGACGTGTCTACATGCGGCTCCTGTTGCACATTTGAAACCAACTGTGTGCTTCTTCTTAAAATCACGCAAAAATTAATAAACCGCTGGGATTAGGTTAAATGTTACTTACATCGTTATAATTTAAGTGTATTATGAACATTTTCCCTTCGTAATTAATTTTTTGAATGTCAGGCCAACGAAAATGGTGCGTTTTTCGACTGCCTTGGAAAGTTAAAATACCGCTATAATTTATTCCTAAATACAACTGGTTCCCTCTATGATCCTTAACGGGATGTGGGTCTATTCCATATGTGTCCAACTGGCAAGCTACTCTTAAAAAAACATTTTCGGCTTGTGATGGCGATTGTCCTTTCAGTTGTTTCTGATGAATTTCCATTATTTTTTCCTCTATTGATTCAGTTTGCTTTAATAATAATTTATATTCGGCTGCATAATTTCCTAAATGAATTTCTGGATCATAATCCCCAATTTCACCTTAAAAGAAAAAAATTAGATAATTTATTAATTTGAAATAATATTAAACTAACTCACTCTGTACTATAAGGGCACCTAACTGTGCAGATTCATTCGCCGTGCAATATAACCTGCCATGCAGTAAATCTCTTTTTAATTGTAGAAAAATTTGATATCTGGTAATTTCTTCTTTAAGGCGAAAGGGATCTGGTGGATAAAATTTAACTCGAAAACTAAATAACACAGGATCAATATCTACAAATTGAATATATTAAATATATATTTATAAGTTTATTATTTTCTACATACCTTTAATTTGTTTAACGATAGATTTGGCCATATCTAGCCAATGCTGAAAAAAGAATAAAATAAGTAAATAAATAACAAGGTATAGGTATTATTTATACCCTCTGATCCATTGAATCCACATATCGTAGACCCAAATAATCTTGTTCAATAAGATTCAGCTGTTTGCATACAATTTCCAGTAAATATTTACCTTTATGGTGGGCCTTCAAAATGGTATTAATAAAAAAGTAAAGGAGTGTTCATGATTTATTTATTACCTTGTATTCGCATTCTAATATTTCTGTATCTTCTAATAATCTGACGGTACATTTATACACAACACTGTTATCACCTCTTGAACCAAACTTCAACATTATTATGATATGGCATGTGTTTTTCTGTCTAATATTTTGTTTATAATCTGTTAGTAGAAAAACAGTTGTGTATATACATAAACTATAACTTGTATAAATTTTTCATTATTTATACTGATGTAAACAAATGTTTCATAGCTGTCCAAAAATATCTTCTTATATTACTGTATTTTGTATAACTTACAGAGAGCATTAGCAATTCGTAATTTTACAAATTTGTTGTATATAAACATTGACACATATTACACCTTCATTTGGTGGTACAGGTACAAAATTTAAAATTAACTTTTCGCCAATAATCCATGCAAAATTTACTAGACACTGACAAAACTTGGTTTGTTTCATGCATGGATCAAAGAAATGTACATTATAGAAGGGGTATATCATGTCAAAATATACTTTTAGATAAATGTCACTAGATAGCGCACGACCCAGAAAAACTAGAGTAAATCAGGGAGACACAATCGGTGGAACCCCATATCTTATAATTTTCCAAATGTGTGATTTTTTAAATATATACTTTTATAAGAAAACAGTATCCTTTCAATTTTTTTCATAATATAAAAACTTGACAATCAAAAACAAATGATAGTAATATAAAAACTGCTTGGCCATAGTAAGAAAACAATTGCACACCACTGTAGTAGTGGCGCTATTGAGAGAAAATTCGGAACTAGATGATTAAATTTTAAATTTTCTTCACATTTTCATAAATATTATCATACAAATTCTTCAAATATACTGAATTCGTTTCAATAAGATTATTTAGTGATTTGGTATTATAATTCATCTTGTCCTAATTTTCATAAATAAGATATATTCCATTCTATGTAGATGTTGACATAGGGAAAAGAAGTGAATAGTTTGACAGGTGCACAGGCTCACTTTCTCACTATTGGCAGCACTGCCGTACTAGAGTGCAGCTGTGAATAGTGCTTTGTGCTGTGTGTTCATCTTCCTTAACAATTCTGCGAATTTTTCTTATATTTCTATTTTATAAATTTGTACTTAATATTTAGTAAAGAATGCCTGTTCGACGTGCTACACATTCAGGAAGTTGGTATTCGGATTCAGGTACAGTGTTTACATGAAATCAGCTGTTGACTTTTTGTTCCTTGTTCAAAATAACTTGATTGAATCCTAGTATTGTGTCAATGACCTATGAGAAAAGTGCCTTTATGGAAGACACCAACTGTCTAGTGTTTTTTTTTTATAAATAACCTCTTCGTGCTTCGTCCTTTTACTACTTTTACTTTTATTGTTACTTCCATTGTATATAGTCTAAGGAAAAAGAAAGTCATTTACTCAAATTAAATTTTCTATGTTGATAATCTTAGGTTATATATGGTATTTTAATCTATCGCCAAGAAAGTTAAAACGATAAAAATTAAGATATAATTGATGTTGTCATCCGACCTAAAAATAGTAATTTATTTCGCTAATTAGTCTACATTAATGGGGACAAATATTTTCTTTGTTTGAGCAACCTATCTAGATTTAGGAAGTGTCTATTGCAATATTTACAGTAAATTATTGTTAAAAATGTAAAAAATATTACAAGGTTGTTTATTTTGAGATGTAAATGAACTCATAAGTTCTTTGTTTCAATACTATATGGTAATCCAATGATTGATCAAAGTTGTGCTTCAATAATTTATGTAAATACGTAGGAGAGTACGTCAGATAATTTGTCATATATTTTTCAGGGCCAGAACTGACAAGACAGCTAGATTACTGGCTTGGCCAGGCCGACCTTACCCACGGCCCGGCTCGGGCAATAATTGCACCGTGAGTAAAGTCATTTGTGCCAGATCTGCCACAATGAGCAATAATAACAATTGCAGTATTTTCAGTTTCAGTATTTCATTTGTTCTCATATGAAGCAATATTTTGTTGCAGTCATGCTGGATATCAATATTGTGGGGCATGTGGTGGCCATGCATATCGACAAGTTAGTCCAGCTGTTGTGTAAGTCTGTTGATTGATCATTTATTATTTATAAAATTGTCATTTATTCATTGTTTTCAAGGAATTTATTAAGTAATGTGTGTGGTGTTCTGATTAATGCGTTTATCTAACAAGTTTAAAATAGCTCAAACCAATTGGGTCATTTTATTTTTAAATTATTTTACTCTACCTCTATTTTTTATATTTTCCTACATACTTCTTTTTAAATCCGGCCCTGTCCTTTGTTGGCTACAGTACAGACCATCTTGACCTTTCTAAAACAAAGAATTATTTAAATACAAGAAAGTTGTATACTATGCATGCATAGTATAGTTTGACAAAGCGGTGTTCGGTTCTGCGAGGTGTTGCTTTGATAGCCGCTAGTTCATTTGCTTACATAATTTTTTTTTTAAAGCAAATTATATGAGAAATTATGACTAACAGTTAAACACGGTGTAAAAATTTTTATATTAAAAGAGATATGATTTTTCTTTCAGTAATGCTTAAATTGTTTAATGCAATGTAAGCCAATAATAGAAAAATTATTTATTAAAAAAAATCCTTGCAAGTCTAAAAAAATAATAATAAAAGTTTTTTTAATTAATAAACATTTCTCTCACGTTTTATGTCATATTACTTGACCATAAAATAAATAATAAAATACTAAATGCATACCTAATTATTTATTTTGTCTAAAAATTTAAAATGTTCGTATTCGGGATTCAGCCCAATATTTTGGGTGCATACCCGGTTACGTCCCTAAAATTTTCTTAAGATTGTACAGTCGAAGTCACGTATTAAAACAAACAGAATACAAACAATAACCACCATTACAAGAGCAATATTTGTTATTTTTTATTATTTTTCATCGGCGTTTGTCATTTTTTTCGTATTTGTGATTGAAAGCTTACTGTTAGTAACTTTCAGCATGATGTCATCATAATAGCTTTACCTCGACAATTCGAATTGAGTCCTCGGCTGGAGTACGAGTTAACTCCGCCCACCCAAGTATATAACAAATGACGAGACCTTATCATACTTCCACAATGAAATGTAAGTTTAGAGTAGACGTATTAGTTTTAGTTTGACAGTATGGTGAGGATGTTAAATTAAAAAATTAAGTAATTACATATTATATAAGGGAACATGACATTAAATTATTCTTCTTAGCCTAAGTGCTGAGTATGATTAATGCCATAATCACTTCATATATAAACTCCGTGAGAATGTTCTATTAGTTATTGTCATATGTGGTAGTCGCACTTTTTTTTACAAAACATAAACTTTCTTAAAACGTTATTTTCGTCTTCAAACTTCAACTGGCGCAATCGGTAGGATTTCGAAAAGCTTCACAGTACAAAAAACTGCAAAATTGTTTATTTCAATTGTTAGTTTGTAAATTCTACGAAAAAAATGCAAATTGTTACTGAGAAGATCCGAAACGTCACAAAGTTAGAGCCAGGAAAAAGCAACTGAACAGACTTATAACTCCTGGTGGTCAGCTTTCGCACTCACCCTAGTCAGAGCCTGCATTCGACGCCAGCTAAGTAAGGAACCACCAGAACTTCAGAATATTAGCCCGTTCCCATCTTCAAGACCTACAGTAAGTGCTAAGTGATTTTATATCTTCTACGAATGAAATAGCCATCAAATTAATCTTATCCATCCGAAATTTCAAAAAAAATACATTATTTTCTTTTAAGAAGATTACCGGTCCTGTTGAAGAAGTAATATACAAACGGTTAGAATTAAATTATTTCTTGCTTTAAAAAAATTAAGCTACTAAAAATGTTCAGAATTGTTCCTGATTTATAAATGTAATGAACTTAAGAGATTAATTTTGACCAAACCATTTAACACAGTACTTTATTCCAGTTAAGTGCTCCAAAATAAAAAAATACTAAAAACAATTACCATACCAAGTCTCTCTTAAGGTATTTAGAACTCCTTATCCAACCTTACACAACAATTTAATTTTTTTAGACAATTCATTCAAACTAAATGCTTTTATAAACACCGACTTCAATGTTCATCATTACCTGTACATTCTGACTTAATAGCAATAAAAAAATTACACCTTGACCCCAATTAAGACCCACATTTATTATCGAAGAATTATACAATCTCTAACACAATTCTGAAACACGCTACCTTAAGTTCTAGTTCTAAACTATTATGAAGATTGTGAAAATATTTAACTCACTGAACATATAAACGATAATGGCAATGAAAATTTTATCAATTTGATTTAGAATCTTAATAATTAATATGGTTAGTAGCAAATTTTATAAATTTTAGAGATTAATATATCCAGGATCTTCTCAAAATTTTATCATTAAAAATTATCGTCAATATTTTCAAATTTTAGTCATAGCCGTTTTACATGTTATGCAATTTCCTGCTTCCCTAATCATTAGAAAAAAAGTTGAAGTTATTTAATATTTTTCTTATGCTAGAAAGATATTAAAAAGTATTTTAAAAATCAATTTTTTATGAGTAACCGTGAAAATGTAAACAAACAATTTATTTATTCAAGTTTAGTATCAAAATAAAAATTTCTAATAACAAAATTCAATTATAAGGAACATAAACATTAAACTTAGTATATATTATAAAATACATCTCCATTGTTTGCCAAGCAAAACCCAAGGTCTTTCGTAAAAATTTCTCCATATATGTGATAGATGTCGGACTGTAAATATTTCCATGATTTATTCATTATAAAAACGGCAGTTTTTGATATTTTTGTAACATCTTTTTATTCTTTGTTAAATAAGTGACATGAAATTTGTTCACTCTGATTCAGATATTAAATCTCTTCAATTTTTATTTGAAACATTTTTTTCTAAAATGATTAAGGAAACAGAAAATTGCGTAAGTATTATTTAACATGTAAAACATCTATGACTGGCTAGTCAGTTACCATAAAAAATAGTACTACTTGAAATTTTGCTCGAAATGGCGAGTATACATATGTCTATAAAAGTAAAGAAAATTCAATTTCTTAAGGAAAATTAATGAATACAAATACAATGATGCTTATCAAAAGTTTAAGCATACACGTTTATCTAATATAAATAATTAAAGTGCTACTTAACTTGTACATTTTTTCACTCTAGTTTTCATATTTTACTTGGTTTCAACGGTCAAAAAGAACAGAACACGCAAATACATTTACAAAAAGTATATAATTTGAATATATACATAAAGTTTAGTAGTTTGATCAAAATTCTAAAAACTCGGTTTTTATATTAGAAACAATAAGACATGAATATTAATGTTGAAAATCTCGTAAAAAAGGAAATGGAATAATCAACTAAATTAATAAATTTTAAAGAGATATCCGTAAAGAAAACGAAATATTAAGATTTACAATTAAAACATATCAGAACTACTGAAGAATTTCTTATTAATTTGCGCAAGTATAAATATCCCGAAATTAATTAATTAGAAAGTTGAGAATGTTTTTTTATTGTAATACTTTTATTTACAATCTGTTATCAATAACATTAAGTAAATTATCTATAGAATTTGACATTTGAGAGGGAGTATCAAGCGATACTTCCTACTTTGTACTTAACTTAATTTCGAATTATTTATTGTTGATGGGTTCTTGGTTTAATTGAATCTATTAGGAACATCGAGGGGGCTGTGTCATTTCAATAGAAGGCAGTATGAAAATTTGCTTCTGCATAACCCTCCACTAGCTGGTATGAAGTAAGTTCTTCAGCTGGTTTATCAGTCTTCTGAATAGGGATTATTTGGCAATTTTCCATTGCGATGGGTAGTAATAGGTTCTAAACATTGCATTGAAGATGTATGTGTTAATTTTTATTTATTTTTCCGGAAATTCTTTTAGTATTCTACCAGTGATAAGATCAACCTGGTGCTTTCTTCTGTTTCATTGTCCTAATAGTATTTTTTTATTTCATCTATGTTTATCTTTTTGATCGGTAGTGTCATTTTGTCCGGGGTTTCTAGGTATTGTTTTATTTCTTCTTCTTCTTCTTCGGTGGTATTGTTATTTATTGGGAACGGTGTGAATACTTCGGCAAGGTGTTCAGCTAGAATTTTACATTTTTCTTGATCGCCTCGCGCCCAGGTTTTGTCAGGCTTTCGTATAGGTGGTATTCTTTGTGTTGGTCTTTTTAGGTATTTTGTTGTTTTCCATAATGAGTAGTCTGTAGCCTTTGTGTTGGGTGCTCAAGTATTCTTAAATGTTGTTCTTTTTCCATTCGTGCAGGATTTGTTTCAGTTCTCTTTCTTTTCTGTTTAGTCTTGTTTTGTTTATTGGGTTTCGACGTTGTTGCCACGTTTTGCGAATGCGACGTTTTTGTCTTATAATTTCTTTAATTGAATTTGGGATTGGACATTCATTTTTCTTTTAGGGTATAATAGGGGTTGCTTGCCATTCTGCTTCTTGTATTTCGGTTTAGGTGTTCTATTGCATCATCTATGTTTTTGTTTAGTTTTAAAGGGATATTTAGATATTTTTTTATTAAGCTGTCTCAACTGCTAAGGTTATATGCCGACTCGGAAAATCGTTTTCGGTGGTCTGACAACGGCACGCACCGTTCACTAGAATGGGTTTTCACAAAGCAGTGACCCATCCAACTACTAATCGCGGGCATCATTGCTTAACTTGCGTTATCGAGTGATCCGGATTTAACGCTACCTGCCGATCCGGATTTAACGCTACCTGTCGATCCGGATTTAACGCTACCTGCCGATCCGGATTTAACGCTACCTGCCAATCCGGATTTGACGCTACCTGCCGATCCGGATTTGACGCTACCTGCCGATCCGCATTTGACGCTACCTGTCGATCCGGATTTAACGCTACCTGCCGATCCGGATTTAACGCTACCTGCCTATCCGGATTTAACGCTACCTGCCGATCCGGATTTAACGCTACCTGCCGATCCGGATTTAACGCTACCTGCCGATCCGAATTTAACGCTACCTGCCGATCCGGATTTAACGCTACCTGCCAATGCGTTGCTTATTTACATTTATCTTTTGGATTATTAATTCTGTGAAATATTCCCAATCTGTGTGCCTGTTATGTAATGTTGGAGGTTTTGATAAATGTTTTATGTTTGAATTAAGTTCTACTAAGATAACTGGTGTGGGGTCTGATGATAGTTCTAGGCTATGTTTTATTACTTGACTTGCAACGAATAGTGTATTCGGCTTTAAGCCGAAAACCGAATATTCGGGGAAGTCCTTGGCCGAATAGCCGAATATTCGGCGATAAGTATTCGGCTGGTTTGGCGTCAATTATTCATGCGATCTGTAATAGCACCCCTCCTTAGCTCTCTACCTAGCCGCTACTATAATGCTATATTATACATAATTTTATTTTAGGCAAAAATTACCGAATGATATACCCAAAAATTCCTCTTTTCTCAATATTCTAAACTATTCGGTATTTGGCCGAATAATGCTTTACTATTCGGTATTCGGTCGAATAGTAAAAATGTAGCCGAATAGGCCGAATACCGAATAATTGCCGAATATTCGTTGCAAGCCTATTTATTACTATTGAGTTGGCAGAAATATTTTTAGTTAGATAGAAGTCTAGCTGGTGTTTTGTTTATATCCGTGGGCCAGTGTGTTGGTTTGCCTGTTGAGTAGTGTGTGAGATTGTTACTATGGATTGCTTGGAGTAATTCTCCTCCGTGTTGTTATCAGGCGAGCTCCCCACGTTGTATGCATCGCGTTGTAATCTCCACCAATTATGTATCTATTGCCGAGTGTTCTTATGAATTCTTCGAAGTGTTCTTTATTATGTTAAATTTTGGTGGGCAGTATATTGCTGAAAGGGTGATTGGGCCAGCTAGTTCTTCTATAAGTACTGTTGTTGCTTGCAGATAATCCATCATATATTCGGGTAATACGTGGTGTTTTAATGAGCTTTTGATTATTATTGCTGGTCCTCCATGAGCAGTGCCGTCAGGGTGTTTTATGTCATATATTGTGTACTGAGGTATTTTTAGATATGTTTGATTTGTGAAATGAGTTTCTGCAATTAACATGATATCTATCTTGTGTTCAATGAGGTATATTTTTAACTCTTGGCTATGATTAGCCAAGCCGTTAAGTTGAGAAATAAGTTTCTAAATTATTAGACGATAACATATAACATCCTGGTCATCCCTTATATAGGTAGTACCAAATAGACGACTCGGGAAAGCAAAAATATTGTTCCGTTTGTAACTGACGGGTTCAGTGAAGTTTAATAATCAATAATTAAAACAACTATTAAAAGTTACAAAAAGGTTAAATTACTAACACTTATATTTATTTAAACTACTTATTTATTTTTACCCGACGCTTCTGTGGTCCATTACTGGATGCGCAAACCACACATTTCTTGCACCACTCTTTCACGTCTTCTCTGCAATTTACCCAGTAGAATCGTTCTCGCAGTTTCTGAACGGTTCTTGTTACTCCCAAGTGTCCTCCAGCAGTACCATCATGAATCTCCTTTAGTACTTCCGGTACTCTCTTCTGGGAATTATGATCTGCTTCCTAACCTCCGTAACTTCAGGAGTTTCCAGGACACGCTTGAGTAGCCCATCTTCCATAACAATGGAATCCCACTGCGCCCAGTTCGATTTTACACTCTCCGAGTGTCGTGCAACTTCTCCCCAAGTTGGTTTGCGGCCTTTCTTCTTCCAGTCGAGAAGATGTTTTAAAATTAGGTCGTCCTCTTGGTCTTTCTGTAATTCTCCGATTTCATATTAACATCTTCTAATTTTGCGCCTAATGTATCTTCTAAACATTTTGAGTTTTCATCTAATTTTGCTTGAAATTCTTCTGCTAGGCTTCTAGAATGTTCGAGTAATTCATTTTTCAGGCTTCTAGAATTTTCTTCCATATTTCTGGAACTTTCTTTTAACTTGCTTTCCATAGTTCTAGAACTTTCTTCTACAGTGCAGCTTACTTGTGGTGCGGTTCACGTCAATATCTTCTTTCTCACTTTCTCCCACTATTGCTTATTTGATTCATACGGGAGAAAGAAGATGGAAAGCTGTACTGTAACTTGCTTTTCATACTTCTGGAACTTTCTTCTAATTTGATTTTCAAATCTTCCATAGTTCTTGAACTTTCTTTTAATTTGCTTTCTATTTTTTGCATGATAGCGCCAAAATCACCAGAAATTTCAAATTGAAATTCATCGGGATTCTCACCAATTTCTCCCAACGACTGATGAAGACGATCTTGCAACACACTTTTCTTCCCTGCAGTGTCTAAATCTCGTTCTTCCAGTTCTTTCTTGAGATCCGAAACTTTTAATTCATTTAAAGAAACTTTTCTTGAAGCCATTTTGATTTATTTTAGCTTCACTTTTTATTAATTAACACAACCCGTACACCTGACACCAATTGTTACGTTTGTAACTGACGGGTTCGGTGAAGTTTAATAATCAATAATTAAAACAACTATGAAAAGTCACAAAAAGTTTATTTACTAACACTTATATTTATTTAAACTACTTATTTATTTTTACACACTTATTAATAAACACTAAATAACGATTAATCAATACTAAACTAAGAATATTACACAAGAAATATTTATTTACACTATTTATATTCACTACGCAAACGCTTTATTTATTTCCACTTAATTCGATACTTTTTAACAGCGTGTCTGAGTCGAATTGATTCGCTGGGTAGGCTAGCGCATTTATATATCTGTAAAGCTGGCGGTCTGGAATTCTCTAGCATCTTCGACCATAGAACCATTCGAGAACGATGATTCATCGTTGCGTACTGTTTGTGCAGGGCCGTACTGGCCCGTTACAATATAGAATGGCTATTGATGTCGTCGGAGAAAAAAAATGTTTTCAACAAATAACCTCGGCTTAAACAATTTTTAAACGAAACCAAATAAAAAAAATCATATAAAAATTATAGATAATATTTATATTACAACAAAATTTACTCTACCTCAATTATTTACTGAGATATGCTCAAAATTCCAGATAGACTTTCGAGTAAACTAGCACTTTCTGTTGATGGATTGTTCCCAAAATCTAATCACCTCATAACATGAACATATAAAATCTAAATATGAAGTTTGAAATTAATAGCTTTATTAAATTTTTAGTTATCGTAAACGAAAAATCGTCACATCATAATATCTCCCTTACATATGTAGAACAATTTCAAATACTGGACACTACCAAAATTTTACACAAACTTATTTACTTTCAGAGAATTTCATCAAATAGACATGAAAATGAAAGATATCGAATAAAACAAATCATTAGTTAGTAAGTAAAATGAAATAGGTCAAATACCGAACATAAATATAAAATTCTTGTACTTATGTTAAATTCGAATTTGAATATGAAATATTACAAAGGTAACTTCTGTAACACCAAAATTATTAGAGTATTAATTCTTTAGAACAAATACTAATTAATTTTATACAGTCTTATTCACATTCGAATGTTCATAATATTATTAAATTTAATTATAATTATAGTATTAGTCAAATTATTTAAAATGTCTAAAAGTAATATTGACAAAAAAATTATCAATTTGTTTCGAAAATAGGAATGTAGCAATTTCATAATGAGACGTGATATATCATCATATTTCATGACAGGTAGCGTTGAAGCTGGTTCACTCGATAACTCAAGTTAAGCATCACTGTCCGCGGTCGGTAGTTGGATGGGTGACGAAAACCTATACCAGCGAACTCTTAATTAATTGCACTATTTGCATTATGGTAGATTTGCTACTGACATCCAAACATCTCAGGGACTTAATCGGCGACAAGAAATCTGTATCTATGAATACGGATGAGACGAAAGATAGGAATGTTTAGAGGAGATTGATTGTGTTTCAGGGTTCTAGCTACCCCACTGTGCGGGATATGATATAACGTGATGTTATGTATGTAAGAAATCTGCATTTATGAATATTGTTGTGGACATACGATATCTGTTCAGTCGGGGTTCGAATATACAGGTTGCGAAGTGTGTATGTCATTAAAATATCGCAATACCAGATATTTAATTACTCAGGTGCTACAGGCTGACTACTTGTTCACCTTAAATGTTGTTCTGGCCGCACAAGAACCTTTCTGTTGCCGCTTTTGTTATTTTAGTAACCAAAGACAGTCGCACAGATTGAAATTCTAATGCACCAGGAAGAATTAGTTGCGATTCAAATACCACGTTACTTGAGGTCCAGATTCGCTTAGGACTGTCGTGCCGTAGAGCGTAGATGATGATCTACACAAATACTCTACTTACATTTTTCGTTTGGCGTCATGTTTTTCTCACCATCGTGTCAAACTAAAACAAATACTTTTCTAAACTGTACATTTCACTAATGGAGCACAACAAAGTAACTTCATTCGTTATGTATTTCAATGGTCGAAGTTAACTCGCATTGCTGCCGAGGACTCATATCGGTTTGTTGAGGTCTCCATTGGATCCATTTTGCTAATAAATAATTTTGTATACCGGGTGGTGATTTTTGTATGTTACATACGAAATACAATGCTATTTTCGCATTGTAGCGACTGTTTGTTCCCTATGGATTATAGATTAAAATTGCAAATACAATAAAAATGTTTAAAATGAAAAACTGCATTAAATAATTAAAATTGTGAATTAAATCGATCTCTTTTACTAAATAAATCCAAAAGAAAATTCATAATTTGAGCCTAATTACAGATTGCCATGAGAAATTAAATAACTTGAACATTTTTAATATTTTAAAATTGTTCTAGTTATTGTTGATGGATTATTGATATTTGATATTAAAAATGGTTAAATGGTATTAAAAATATTTTGATAGAACTGTCAACAAAACTTATTTGTTTTCTCATGGCAACTTGTAATAGGCTCAAAATGTGAATTTTCTTTTGCTTCTATTTCGTGAAAGAGACCGATTTGATTTATATAATTTAGGCTTAATATATGCATTTTTAGTTAAATATCCATAGGGAACAAACTGTCGCTACAATATGAACCTAGCATTGTATTTCTATTTCTTATGTAACATGAAAAAAGTAACCATCCGGTATTTGTAAATAAGGTATACCTAAAACTGAGTGTGATTTTGTTGCAGGAGAAGAGTGTTTATACTGGGTCCATCTCACCATGTGCGGTTATCCAGCTGTGCGCTCTCGCAAGCACGTAAATACCATACCCCGCTATACGATTTGCACATAGACACACAAGGTATGGTAACAATAGCAATGGTAAACAATCCAAATCCAATGATCATTCAAATGAATTCCGTGCACAGTGTACGCTGATCTAGATGCCACTGGACTGTTTGAATGGATGGACTTGCGAACGGATGAGAATGAACATAGTATAGAAATGCATTTGCCGTACATCGCTCGAGTTATGGAAGAGTAAGTACTGTATCTGCGTAAGTGTGACGTCATCTACTCGGAAATTCTTACCTTAAAACACAAGTGAGTACCTACCTACCAGTACCTAAGGTTTTGAATTTCTGCCCGTAGTGACGTAAGCACTTCGCAGTTTAAGATCGTATGTTTTAAAAACATAAATATATGAAACATCTGTATTTTTAGCTATAGAGATCAGTTCACTATTGTTCCGATTTTAGTTGGTTCCCTTAGTCCTGAACGGGAAGCCATTTATGGCAAATTATTATCTTGCTACTTAGCTGATTCACAGAATCTTTTCATTATTTCTTCCGATTTTTGTCATTGGGGACAAAGATTTCGGTATACGTATTATGATCGTTCTTATGGTAGCATATATCAATCCATTGAGGGATTGGATCGTGCTGTACGTAATATTTTTGCCAGTCAAATTCTATTTTATTGATTATTTTTTTCGTTTCAGGGGATGAGCATTATAGAAAGCTTGAATCCTTTAGAATTTACTGAATATCTAAAAAAATATGGGAATACAATTTGCGGTAGACATCCTATAGGCATTTTACTACAGGTATTTATTATCTATCTTCCAATCTGAGTTTTATTGCGTTGTAATTACTTTTTTTTTTCCTATTTACCTATGAGTATATAATAAAAAGTATCCTGTAGTGTAAAGTTTTATAAAATGAAGGTTTTTTGTATTATAATATTTCTATAAAGCATGTCTGTTATGTTTCAGGCGATACAAGCCCTTCTTAAGTCCGGTTGCAGTAAGAACGCTAGTTTAAAATTTTTGAAATACGCTCAGTCGAGCCAGTGCCGGAATTTGAACGATTCGTCCGTGAGTTACGCGTCTGCCGCTCTCGTTTTCGAATAATTTGTGGCCTTACGCCAATACTATGTATTCAGCTCAGGTTACAAGTAATAAACTGCGTTAAATTTTTAACGATACGTCAGTGATACATGAGTAAACATTAAGTTATTTTTAATGTGTGTGGGTATACTAAGTGGACTGTATTATTTAAGTGACTCATCCGTTCTATTTTTTACAAATGTTTTCTTTTTATTTTGGTTGAAACAACAATGTAGAAGATAGAACTGATTTGTCACTAAAATGAGACACTCTGTATTACAGGGTACATTACGAGGTAAATTTTGGTGGACACTCATGTAATTCTTTTACATTTCTTATTATGTTATTTGTAAAAGAAGATGTATATGCTAATTTAATTCAAGTTACACATATTTTTTAACATACTTATAAATAATAGTTCAATATTTGTACATATTGATTGGTTGTTTCATTGATGGTACCTACATAATTTTTAATAGAATTATTTTAATATTTATAATAGCTAATTATACACCAAGTGAATTAAACGTGTTTAATTCACTTGGTTTACTCAATATTTCGTTCAATTTTGACGATATAAATCCAATTAGAATTTTAAAATTATATAATAACAAATTATAGTAACCTTAGTTTTATTCTAATTTATTACCGACATACGTAAGATTTACATCAATTTTTCTTCAAATCTCTAGTAGTGAATAAAACATATTGTTATTAATTTTGTTGAGCAAATTGAGGCTTGCTCGTGGATACGCCAGGCCTATCCAGAGCCACTAACAACCGGTCCTGTTCAGGACACGGTGCGAAATAAGAGTCGCATATTATTAATGTTCTTATGATTATAATAGTCAAGCGTCAAAATTGAATAAATATAATTGTTTTTAACGAACTTTGATTACTAATTATAAAATGAGCTTAATAATTTAATTACTAAATATATGTATATTTATATTAATGAATTTTAGAAAATGTATACACACACACACACAGAAATTGTTTCACTATGGTAAGAATTTAAAATGACGTTTTTAACTTCAAAATTGTTATTGTATGTTATAAATTTGAATACTTGATACAATTGATTGGTACTATTTGATTCTTTGGTTTTTCTTACCGTAGCGCAACGATAATTATGTACATTTTGTTCAATATCATTTTTATACTAATAAAATATTTCGTAATAATTTTTTATATTGAAAAATGTATGATCTCGAAATTGTGATGAATGCAGTTTGTTTCTGGGTTGAAAATATGAAATATCTCGATGTTGATCATTTGAATGTAATCGATGGTTCTCAATAATTTTGCAGTTGTTTTATTTAAGATAATTGCATTTTATTTTATATAAATATGCACCGAGTGTATAGATATAGAATGTGTTGATTAAGGTAACGGGATGGGTAATTTAATTAACTTACAATCTGTTTTAGATTACCTTTAGTTTATGAATTGTTAGAAAATTTCTTAGTTATTTTATTTGAATAAAATAAAAAAGAACTTACAGAAATATCTAAGTGCTTTCGAAATGAATGTTGAATTTGTAACGATAAAATATCTAAGAGGGAACATAAAATAAAACGCCACTAGTCCGAAATTCGAACAGAATTAAATGAATTAATGTATCAGCATCAGTTGACGACGTTCACAGTTACAGTTCCTTAGGTCTTTCGAATCCTCCTGAAAAAGAACTGATCACTTAACGTAATTCAAGATTTCAACTGCCTATAATATTAATACTTTCTAATATTCCGTATGAATGAATCTGTGCAGTACTGAATCAACAGAGAAAGAGCACATAGGCAACAAACAAACTATAGATACAGACTGTTACTGTTAGTCACTCACAGCAGCGAATGTTTCTTATTCGTACTCTTATAAATATGCATACAGAGAGTGCTTATTATCTTTTATTGTATTTTGTTCGAATAATAGTAAGATAGTGAACATGTATGTTTCACATTCACCCACATGTTGTAATTATTTTTTTTACGAATGTACGTAGATTTTTACATGTGTAGATGATTCAAATTACAACGTGTGGCCATTTTTGAACCGTTCGTGGAGAAACCCCGTAATCACTAGTAGAGAACAGATTTTTTAATTAACACAGAGCTTTAGCAGATAAGGCTAATCAGTATACACCATGGCACAATAATTGGCGCACGTCATTTGTTCTAAGTCGAGATTCGATTTCAGAACCGTTTTTACGTGAAGACCCCCGCCTTAGCACTCGGCCATGTCAACGGACTGAAGAATATTCACAATATGAACAACAATTTTTGTATGTTGTAATTGTATGACTCGTATATGATCACATTCTAATCAGATATTGTGGATCATTATTAATCAAAGTGCATTAATATTTATGTATTTTGTAATAGTATTAAAGATATGAATAATATTGAAAAAGTTTTATAAAATTTATACCCTTCACTGCCCAATTCTATCAAATAAGAAATTTACATCTAAATAAAATAACAAAGAAACAGTAAAAAATAAATGATTTACTTAAAAATAATAAAACTTAATTATATTTGATTCCTTCTTACATTTATCAACTTTGATTAATAACTACTGAACTTTGTTAAACAATATATTATAAATGATGGTAGACTGCAAATAAATTTCGTTTAAAGGTGAGTTATTAAATAAATATTTATTAATACTACTATGTAGTTTTTGGCTTATAGCTCGAAGAATTAGTTCAATGGTATCCAATTAATTTTTTTTACTATGTGTGAAAAATTAGAGCATGCAAAATTGCATTAAGTTCAAATACAAGTAAAAAATCATGTGCATTATGAAAATCAAACATTATATACGTGTACAATTCCAAATAAATTGCAAAATAGTTGCTTAAGTTGCAAGAAAAAACAAATTTCGGTTAATACAAGATACGTGAGTGAATGTTTGAACATAGCTAATATAGCACATGCTGTGTCAATAACAAAAAGTTCATATAAAGAAAAAATATTTCCCGATCATTATTCGCGGTTCTATTACGCTAGTAAAACACGTACTTCCTTTATATTTCATAAAAATAAAACCTAAAGAATTTGTCACAGTTTTCTCTTAATCAATCGGAGGCGGATTTCGCTGGAGCTTAGACACGAACTGGTCCCACCAAAAGAGTAAAAGACTTGGTAAAATTGAAAAAAATTCGCTCATATATAAACGCTGGTCATTTTGGCTGCCAAGCCAGTATAGTTCGTGTGGTCGTGTAGATATTGTGATTTAGAGTCTGTTGGTGCGTATTTTGTTCATAAAAACAATTCAAAGAAGTGTTTATTCAACCATTTAGGAAGAGAAATTACTTCAGTGATTTATATTGTTCATTGATGCGATTACTGTTTTTCAAAATTTGATTTACCTTAACTGTGAGAGTGCTTTCAAATCGGATGTCTTCTAAAATTTATAGTTCACACTTTGTTCGCTGTTTTGGATTTCAACCATAGTTCTTTAGTGCATGCAGAACATTTTAATGAATCAGTTGGAAACATTATTAGTTGTTATGTCTGCCAAATATTTATGTAGATATATGCATCAGATATATTAAAAAATAATATTGTACTCACAGGTATAGGTTTCACAAGATGCGGCTTGCAGTATGTCTATTTCTCTTCTCCCTGTTGATATGTAAGTGTAAATATTGTGTGAACGATTTAATATACATAGTGGACGTATCACACTACAAATTCGGACACTTTTTTTATTAATAGCGAACCTTCGTTTATACTACAGTTCAAGTCTTATTAACATCGCATAATTATATGAAAGAATTCGTATCAGATAATCAAATTGTGGAATCACTTAAAATATGTAAAATTATTGTTTAGTGTACAATACAAGCTAAAAATTATAGGATCATTGCTGTCATCTGTGAAATTACTAATCAATAAATAAAAAGGTTTCTCTAACGGAACTTTATGCTGATTATCAATAAATAATCGGAGAGAGTTTACAAAAATAAATTGTAGTGTGATATGACTTTAGTAACGCATCAGACTATGAAAAGTGATTCTCTACAGCCGATAAAAACTGTCACCTCTTTTTACTTTCGTGGTTTCCTATCTATTAACATGATTACTTACTTATCTGCGAAATATTTATTTGTAATATGAACTTTTTATAGCCGCGGAAAGTGGCAGAGTGCCCCGTCGCAAACAAGAATACAGAACTGACTTCTTTGATGAACAAAGCGCACCTAGCAACACATACGAAAAACGCAGTACAGCAGCTGGCGAAAGTGACGGCAATGGAGGTGCAGGTGCCAAACCAAGCAAAGGAACAAGAAATGATGTCGGTGATCCCGGCAAGCAGGGTTTCAGTCAGGGAGCAGCGCTTCGCCAGATTGCTCAAGGTTCCGCAGACCAAGCCAACACAGCTGTTATGAACCAATACGCAGCGGCGAAACAAGCAGCCTTCGTGGCCAAGAACACTTTAGCTCAAGCTGCTGCACAAGCATCTGCGACTGCTCAAGCGGCTCTTGCGGGCAAACAGATCATTCTGCAAGGAATTGAACAGCAGTTTAGGGATTCCAAAGTGGCGCTTGATGGTGAGAAACAGCAGTTGATGCAAGCGCAAAGAGCTGCTGATGCCTCCCAACAAGCTTCACAGCAAGCGCAGCACCAGGTTCGTATATTTACCAAAGACTGCTCTTGGAATTAAAGAGTTTACAAGACAATTTCTATCAAACTTTTATTTAATTTTTAATTATTATTAAATGTAAAGGAGTAAATGTTCAAACCACGATAAATTATTTTAAAATAATTAATTAAAATATAGAAATATCTTATATAACTAGAAGAACAACATGAATTAAATAATTTTTTTGCGAAGATGGGAAACAGACTAACTGCTTTGGTAATATACCGCCTCATGAATGGATGATTATGAATTTATGTGAACATCACTAACGACTATGCTCTTAAATGAGATTCGCACCCACAACCTTTTTTATATTATTATTTATTTATTTATTGCATGTGATAATAGCTCCATGGTAATGGATCAGGAGATCCTCAATTCGAATCTAACAGTCAACAGTTGCCTTTCTAACTTTATCCCTGTGGTTCCCCCTTCATAAACACCTTCGGGGGGAATGACTTGAAGGCTGGTAATCGCATTTCATGCACGAAAATAAATCACTTATCGATTTGCGAAAGCAGTGAGCCAGACCTATAGGTGAAAGGCGTAATACATTTATTTTTGTCATTACACAAAAGGTTTTTCTTTTTTTGGCATTTTAAGTATCAATAAATACAATTATTGGTTTTCAATTTCAAGTATAGAATTGTTAAACATAAAATAAAATTAGGAAATAATATATAAAGAAATCACACACAGCCCTGCATGCCGTTCTCTCACACCACCGAAAACGAGGAACCGAGCCGGTATATAACCTTAGCAGTTGAGTGTTGTGACCGGTTAAACAAAATGAAAAATCACCCATTCAAAAAGAGTGACTAAAATTAGTTAAAGTTAGTATAATCTTCTTCAATTATTTGCTTCTGGTTGTCCAAACTTTGATGAGGCAACTACCTACGCTTGTCTTCCCCAAATTTATATGTTTTACTAGTTTATTTTTTCACTTTACTTGTTATTTCGTAAGAATACCTTTATTGGCAATCATTATATTTTACAGTTTTTGAATTATGGCTGATATCAAACAGTTAAAAATATAGATGTAAAAATATTGCTCTGTCTGAAATATGTTTGACGTTTTTGTAAGCATTTCATGAGACGTTCGTAGATTTATTAATAACTGGTAAATACTGTATTTAATGCTTTAAATTGAGAGTACTATTCCTGGCGGTTTTCCTTAGTATGTGGTCTTTTAAGAAATGTGAAACTTCGGCCACTAAAATTATATTATTTATATTACTATAGGTGAACGTAATCCAAGCAGCTCTAAACGCAGCCCAAGTCACCTCCGACCACGCGAGCCAGGCAGCGTCGGAAGCAGCTGGTGAACTTGCAGCTCAACGAGCAATGGTAGGATCAGCGCAGCAAAGACTCAGTCAGCTGGCTGAGACACTCAAGGGTGTTCGCATCGACTTCGAAGCCACCCAACAGGCGGCGCAACAAGCACAAGCAGCAGCTCAACAAGCACAGGCTTCTGCAGCTGAAGCTGCAGCAGCTGCAGCTGCAGCGGCACCACCACCACCTCCACCAGTGCCTGCTACCTCGGCGCCCCCCGCCAAACCCGCTTCTGGTGGCAAAGGAGAATACGTAGCTGCTGATACGTTAAATAATGATTATTATTATTATTAATGATGATTTATTAATGATTTGTTACATTTTTAATAAAGATATTTCTAAAATTCCGTGAATATTTTAAAGTTCTGTTATTTAATAAGCATTAATATTTACCTGGTGTTTTCGCAGGAAAAAAATTCTGGGAGAGAAGTTATAAATACTGTTGGAATATCAAAATTTAATATAATAATAATTCAAAACACTATAATAATATAAACTTAAATACACTGATTTCTGTTGTACAATTGTATCGCTGCTTTGTTAACACTAACATATGTCATGAACATGATTTATGAATACAAAAATATAAAGAAAATTAATCTACTTATTTTAACTATACATGAAGAATAAAAATAATATTATAATCACCGAAATTTTTTAAAAACGTAAATATAATTACACATTAAGAAGGGAACTGAATAATTATTCTAACAATGCTTTTTACATAATATCAAATTAGTTAGTAAATTTATTATCAAAGTGTCGTCTCAAATATGAATATTTCAAAATCTAGAACGTGAATTGTCACAAATAATAATTATTGATGTAGTCTCTTAGAAGAGAAGAGTTTTGTCTTAAATAATGAGCTTTTTTTTAAATAGATACCAATTTAGGTAAGTACATGAATTGTTTAAAAAGGCTAAAATAAATTCGTATCCGGGAAATAAGTTACAAAATATTTAATTATTTGTAATTAAAATATTGTAAAATATATATTAAAGCAATATGAACCACATTTCCATATAATTTTTTGTGTCAAATAATCAATTTTAATATTGACTTAAATATCACTTTGCACTTAATATATTTATCATTTAAATAAAATAAATAAATATATATCTAAAGGGCATTCTTTACTGAATATTTAAGGTCTATAAAAATGCAGAATATTTAACAAAAATTATAGAAAACACAGTTCATACTTATAAATTAATTACAAGTACTTTAGAAACAAAAGTACGTGAAAATTAATTATCATTATCATAATTATTTCATGCCTGCATTGAAATAAGAACGATTAAAAATTAATAAAATAACTTTCGTCACGTTTAAAATAATCAAAGCTGGTAAATATTTACAATATTTAGATTGTTATCCATTCTTTACTCAAATGAAAATGATCTTTTAGTCCCCACAGTAAGATAGCAGTTTCGTTTCTGAAACTACGATCACCAGTTGTCATCCATTCAAAAAAATGTGCAAGATTCATCACCGAGATCAAATTCTGCCCTAAAATAAATATCATTGAATTGTAAAATATTTTTGAGAGTCACTTGAAATAGTTTCTTACTGTCCTCTTGCGACATAATGAAATCGTTGAATTTTCTTAGTGTTGGATAACATCGCTTAGGTATACAGTTCAGCAAGGGAATTGTAAATAATGTTGCTTTAATATTTCGACTTTTCAATTCGGTTATTAGCAAATCCATGTCACAGATCATTTCTTTTGCCGTTTTTTCCTAAGTAAAAAAGCAAGTTATTTGTAGAAATGTCTTGCAAGACAAACATTACACTACGAACTAGTAGGAATAAGAAGGATAAGACGACTAATAGTGTCATAGAAACGAATAGTTACGAAAGACCATCAGAAGCAAGCGTTGTCATGGCAAGAAACAAAAGTAGATGCAAAAGACAGAAAAAAATTGTAAAAAATCTTATATGATAATCACATTACTTTCTTGTACATATAAATAAAGAATAGGTGTTTCATTTATATGTATAATTGAGAAAGTTCAAGCGTCCTCAAAAATACATCATATACCGTGAAGTCCAAAATAGATATCTGCTCTGATAATTCCATCTGCAGAAAGCTTTAATTTGATACCAAACTAGAAAGAATTCTAATAACTATTATAAAAACAATTGACGATCGCACAAAGATAATTTTTAATATTTGACTGCAGTTCTCTTCTACGAGGCCCTAAATTTGACACCAAACTATAGAAAATTCAATTAACTACTGAAAAAAAAAAAACAACTCATGCTCGTTCAAAATTAATTTTGACATTTTGATTTGATACTACTCTCTGAGACCTTTATTTTGTATCAACTCGATAGGATTCAATAAACATACGGACACACATCGTATAAGAAAGAAATACAACAGATACACCAAGTAAAAAAAAAGTGCACAGAATTGGCATTAAATTATGCCAAATTGCAACGTACATAAGAACACATGAAATGGTACAATACGTTTTACTTACGTTTAATAAATCTACTAAACCAATGAGAATTGCAATACGGTACGGTAATACGCTTTGCAAATAAATATTGTCTAATAGATCCATAATAGTCTGTCCAGCAATACATAGTCCACAACGTTTTGGTGCTGCAAGTAATTTAATAATTAATTAAATATTTTCTTTAAAGCCAGTTTCCTACGGTGCTAAGCTCAGTGAGGTGTCGTATTGGTTTAGAGAGCCCAAGTTATAGAGTCAAAGGAAATATGCCACTTGAATGCTCACGGTTCAGGAATAAAATTTAAAGATTAGATTGACTAGTCACGAGCTCAGATCACAAGCTCGCCGAGTTGGAAGCCAGTTGACGGAACTCAAAATTTACCTGTTTTACAAACGTTCACCATTAAGTGGTTCTCAGCGACTCTTAATAAAACATCGTCGCCCATTAGTTGGTAACCGTACATAACAGGTGTTAAAATATCCTAAAATTATAATGAATTAATCATATGGTAACAGTGTTAAACAGATTAATACTACCATTATATCCCTGTTTAGTATTGCAGCTTTTATTTTCTTTGAGGGATTAAGATAATAATATTGTAAAGAAGACGCGTGAGAACTACTTGAATAATTCAATTCTGATGAGTGATCCAGCAGATCTCGTTTTCTCTTGGATGGTTTCTGTTTTTCTACTAGTTTCTTCATGTGACGAGATTTTACACTATCTGCTATTAGTACGTCGTTATTATCTTCATCTTTAACGAAGTATACTTCTTTCAAACTTGAAATATACGACAGTAATGTTGAATACCCTAATGACAAATACGGAATAGAGTATCCAACTACGCTCTTAAAATCTTCGTTTATTTCGTGAAGCGGTACTCCGCCTTTTCTTGAAACGATACACGCGATTAACAAATCTTTTATTTCTCTTTCCATGGTCTGAAGTATTTTAGTAATTAAAACGTAAAAATTATATTAACTGAAACACAAAAAGAACCACGTTTTCGAATTAAAATTGAAAAAACTAACCATGTGCTTGGCAACGACTATGCGAGCTGCAACAAGATATTTAGTACCAACATCATATTAAATATTGTTAATTATATGGAGCTAATATAAAATTAATATACAGCAAAAGAGAGACAACGGCGGGAATTCCTAAAATGAAACTACACAAAAACTATTGGAATTATCAAAAAGTGAACAATTTATTTTCATTGTTTAAATGAACAAAGTGAACGCAATTTTTCCATTCCACTTGCTGGAAAAAGTGTATAAAACTGTATTTAATTATATTGCCCAACAAAAATATTTTTAAAATGTTTCCTACACTTCATGAGTCAAATTTTACTAATTTTGGGTCGAGAAAAACGAATATGACAAAGAAAAATTTTTATTAGATCTAGTTTCTGTGATGTACAATCCGTGGTACTATTTTATTTTAACAGATTAAGAGTACATGACACATTTTAATTACATATGTCAAAACGTTTAGATGGAAGTGGAGAAAATGAATTTTATGGGACATATTGCAATCGAGTTGATAGTATTTTTGCAGAAGTACTGTCTCTATCTGAATGTAGTTATTATCTCTTTTCTTGCCTAAAAAATCCATGAATTTCCCCCAAACTGAACATGTATGCTTTAAAAATGACATGTCACTATATCTCCAAAGTAAGTGCAAAATCTTTCATTATATGGTGAGTTTTTAATTCAGCAGGTGGAAATACATAGGGATAAACTATTTTTGGTTGGGCAGTGTTATTTATTATAATTAAAATGTAATAGCTATTTGTGTTTTGATGGATGGTTTTAGTCCATTTCCAGTCTTGCTCTAAGATTTACACTTTCTTCAAAAATTCGAAAAGTAGCTATGTACTATGGACCTGAAGGCCCATTGTACTACCCCATATTCTCACTTCGGATTTCATGAGACTCTAAATGTCTAAATGTTGACTTCTTGGTAGCAGTCAGGGAGTATGTGTACCGGCGCCTTTTCGTTGAGGTCGGATCTTCTGCACCAATCGTTACCTTACATCTTAAAATGTCTATTGAAAAAGGGCCTTGTAAGCAATTCCACAATTATTCTAAATTTCCTTCTACTGATTTTCATGAGATTCTTAGCCTTCCATGGAGTAGGTCCAGTTTTGAAAAGCTTTCATTGTCTCAAGCCTAGAGTGCTTAACAGTAGTCTACTGATCACAAAGGGGGGAGTAAGTAGAAACATCATAATATGTAATGTAAATACACTGATTTACTAATTTTCAAATACATAAACCCAAGAAATAGAAGGCTGCGAAGAAATGCGCAACATAAAAAATCTGTAATGCTTTTCATCAAAATAAAAAATTGAAAATCAATCAAATGAAATGTCACAAATAATTTTGTTGCTAAAGGTTTCCTTTATGTGATCTATAATATTATTTCATTTTCAAGGTGCGATAAAATAAAATAAATATCATCACGCCATTTATCCATTTCTAGGTGTGGTTCTCTGCTCAATACAGATCTCTGTTTTATGATATATTTTTGCGAGTGAATTGCGGTAAACAGCCGTCAAATCCAAGAATGGTAGTGGTGGAGAAGCCACAGGGGTAATTTTATTTATTTTTGAAAATTTGTTGGGTGTAAGGATCGAACTGAGGATCTTATATGATCCACAGTCCGATGCGTTACCACAGGTTACCACGGATCTAAGGTGAATATATTTGACAGATAATTAACAATCATATATACTTACGAGTTGACTTTGCACTTTATATTTATCATTTTAAATAAAAACATTACATATATATTTAAAGCATATTCTTTCTTAGATGCGTAACCCTTGAAAAAAAAAAATTAATAACACAGAAAACATGGGCCATGCTTTCGTTGCAAATACATTAGAAACAGAAAGGACGATAAAATTTAAAATCCGAATTTTTCACACCTGCATTGAAATAAAAATAACTAATAAAATATTTAAATTTTTTGATATTAAAATATTTCATATAGTAAAGTTGTGAGTTCCTAATACAAATTATAGGATTTTTAGTTAGATAACATAATCTTAATCAGAAAAATTTAAAATAATCAGTATGTTAAGTTTATAACATTATTACCACTTCGTTTCACAGTTCTTGATTTTACCTTTTTATAATGCTTAATTATATTTTTTTAATATAAAACATTTTAAGATATATAAAAAAATGAAAAGCAAGAATTTCTTAAAAATGCCTTTCGCAGCAACTAATCAATTATTTGAAACCAAGTTTTGTATAATACAAGTTGAAATAAAATATTTAATTCCAACAGTTCATATTTATTATTTATATTGGTGGCAATTTGAGTGGATCCGCTTTGACAAAAAGGAAAAAGTAAAATAGATACAAATTAAACAGAGGTAAAAGTGAAAATATAAATTCAAATTTACACTAAAAATATTAAATTTATATTTATAGTGCATACTGTACTAGACTTAATATTTAAAGTCAATGTTAATATATTACTTTGACTTTTAAAATGGAAAAGCATGGAAAAATTTGTATTTAACAATGGAGCGGAATAGGCTATCCAAATCTAGTATTAAATGAAAGGTATAAGAACATGAATACGTATATAAATATAATAAATGCAGTTATACAACGTTTATTGAATAATTATTGGCAGTTACAGTGACAATCTACTCTTTTAACATCAATTGTACAGCTACCTGAAATAAAATTTATTTAAATATTCACAAGATTGAAAACTCCTGAGTAGTAATATTTAAGAGAATCTGTAATAATAGTTCATTCTACCCAAGAACTCTCAAAACAGAATTATTAACGACTGTCGACCGATACTTTAATTATTAACGATTATACAAGTAATCTTTGATTGTAACCATATGACATATGGTATGCTACACGATATTTCAGATTACTATGCACCATTCAGGAAATCATTACTTACTTAAGAATATTACTTGAAATAATCAGTTTTATTCCTAATAATATTACCTAACTACATTAATTTACACTTAATATTCATGGTCTCTTGATTATTTCTGAATAGTGCATCAATCGATGTTGGTAAAATAATGGGAATTTCGTCACATAATGTTCATTCACAAAATCAATATAATGTTAAGATAGTATTTATTTATCTACTATAAGCTGTCAGAGCCACAGTGTAGTACTCAATTATTATACATACGCTGTAACATGAACACAGTCTGCTCAGTTTTCTATTTAATAACTGAAATTCAATTTATAATACTATTCTCATTGCAATAAAATGCTATATGAACAAATAACAAAATGTTTGCAAAAAGTCAAATGTTCAGTTATTAAATTCAAGGCAGTGTTAGGGTGAACCTGTATCTGTACCTGTAACACACTTGCTTCGATAATTTATTATAAATATAATATAAAAAACAACACATCATGCAAATAATCATACAAAAAAATATACACGGCTCTACTGTCAAATTACCCAGCTCGCAAAATAAAAATTACTAAACAAAACGTCCCCTTTTGGTAAGTGATATACTGATGATCTAAAAGTAGCTTTACTACTTCATATGAATGTACATTTCTATATTTATAGGCGATTCGTGCAACTGTATCTAAGCAAAATATATTCAATTCTATTTACTTTTTTACTGTACTATTAAGTTAAAAACCAAACCGCAAAGAAAGGTAAGTTTGTAGAAATAAAATCTGTAAGGTACCTACAAAGTTTTTGTAAACAATTTGGTAATACCGTTAATGTTTGAGTGACATAATATTTTTATTTAATTCATGTCTTACACATCATATTAAAAAATCCCTCCGGTCGTGTTATAAAAATAACACTGAATTGTAAAATGTAATGCGTTTTGATCTATAATCTGTTTTAAAACCGTAAAAACTCTATAAACAATAATATATCCATGCAAAGTCGTAAAGCTATTTTGAAACACAATATTTTATACATGATGTGCTGTTACACATCACAATATCCACAGCTTTGTGGAAAAACCTTGGCAGCGAAATGTTTGCCCCAAGCACATGTACATTTTCTAGTAACATTAATAAATTGCTGCAACAATTCACATGAACATAATTTATACGAAAATAAAAAATATAATAAATGATATTAGTAAATAATATATCTGGCAGTGAACTGCATTGTTGCACATTAACTATATTAGTACTCGTAGTTATTAATTTCGAATAACTATAAGAAGTGTACGTGGTGTTCAACTGGCAGGTGCTTTATCTTTAACGTTTCATACAATCAGAAACCACCATCAAAATCTACAATCTCAGTTATACGAAAACGTTACATATATAATACCTCAAAGTCAAATTCAAGCCATATAAGTAGTTCAAATCGATTTGCAATTTAAACAATTTCACAAAATGGCATGCAAGTGGAAATCAGAGACACATTTTAAAAATAATCGAATTTACTAAAAAAGATTTAAAAATTTAGCGGTAGGTACAATAAATAAAACACAATTGTGAAATTACAAATTTTGACATAATTGTGTGTACCTACATTAAATCTACATTTGTAACATATTGTACAGCAAACAAATTAGGAATAAGAGATGAAAAATTATGCATTGAACATAGGAATCATTTCACTGGCTACCAAATATTTCGGAACCCACCTGCATCTTCAATCTCTTGAAAATTTTGGAATAATCAATAGCTGATATTTGATTTGAGTATCACAGGAAGCATCAGATATACACTATTCATTAATTTTATCATTTAAATATTTTTGTAATTCACCCTTCAAATACAGGTACAATTCCTCTGTTCAATATATAGTTTTCTTTTTAAAACAAACCTAACGAAAAATAAGTTGGTGTTTTATAAAATATTTTAAAATACCTAACAGAAAACTTAAATGATGAATAAATATAAACAAAATATTAAAAATTAAAATTTAAAACATCATATTCATTTGACAAACCATTTTTTGGGCTATGGCTACTATATCGTTACTAAAATGATTTAAATTAACACAATTTTTTAAAAATTAATAAAAATGTAAGAAATTTGTTGCATCATTGACTATAGTAACCACTAGCAAAATATTCGATGCAGGCAGTGATAGAATACAGTTATTTATTTTCTCGGACAGCACTATTATAATAAATTGACAAATCATTATACTTAATATGTGAATAATAAAATGGCTGGTACTATGAGCTGTGGGATATAATAAGAGAATTGTTTTAGCGCTGCCCAATGTTCTAAAGTGATTTCATAGAAAAATGCTTCATATAAAAGATGCAGAGAAAAATATTGTCTGTAACTTTTAATGGAGTTATTTTTATCAAAAACAATACAGAAAATTTTGACAGAGCTAAAACAATTCTATTACTATACTATAGCCAGCTTGTAGTCTCAGTTAATGTCATTAATAAAACGAATTATTTTAGAAATTTGTTTAA
This sequence comes from Poecilus cupreus, assembly GCA_963942605.1. Lineage (NCBI taxonomy): Eukaryota > Metazoa > Arthropoda > Insecta > Coleoptera > Carabidae > Poecilus > Poecilus cupreus. The sequence goes on along the minus strand of OZ012715.1, from coordinate 4,780,392 downwards.
TTCCTATGATGCCCAAGAAATTAACATACAGTTTTATGGGTACAAACAAAATTTGAGACAATATTTATTCACTAACTATGAAATTTTCAAAACCTAAACTTATAAATATTTCTGTGTAGAAGCGCAAAAACCTTTACAGCCAATATTGATAATTAGGTAATGTAAACAATTTTTTCTGAATTATTCCAGGTAATGTTTTATTTTTGCGAATAAATATTGTCAAAAGGTGGGAAACGCACTTTGCCATTTCAAACTAGCTAACAATACCTTTAAACATAATCTGAACACAATGACAACAGTCAGCAGTTTTATTACGAGTAAATTCGCTATATCCATGTAAACACAAGAAATTAGCTTACGAATTTACTATCATAGGATTCGTGCACGTGATCAAGACTGAAACGTTTAAAAACGATTTCTGATAAATAATACTAACATTGTACACTAAAATTGGTTTGATAGAAAAACAAAATCACAAACTTAATATGTAAACTACAAGCTCATATTAATAAAAAATATAAACAACAAAACAAAACCATGCATAAATTATTTTTGATCAAATTGAACACAAATTATTTAAACGCGAATGTGATATACACAGCAACGAAATGTAGTCACATAAAAATGAATATTATGGAATAATCCTATAATGGCAGTATTACCCTATAAAATAGATGAACAAATACAAGCAAAATATAAACGAATCGCATCAACTGTTTAAAAATTAAATACTTTAAATTTGAATTGTACCTGAAAATAAACAAAAGACTTGTTGATATCACTGTATAAGAAATATTTTTTTACTACTTATACGTATTTTTAAAAAAAGATAAAAGTACTGTATACTGCTGTCAAATAATTATATTATTCTCTAAAAATAATAAACTAATATGAAACCTTAAACAGTGTATTTTGTATAAAAATAATGTGCAGCGGAATTTGTAATTAATGTCCCAATTCATAATGAGCATAAGCATAAGAACTACATAACATAAAACGTAATAAATGTTACGTACACAATGAACATAAACATAAATAATGAAATTTAGTAATGTTAGAATAATACGTTGATAATGTATAGGGTTTAATCTTGTTTTCTTGTTGGATGTACTAGCTGTCATTTCTAAATATTTGTTTTAAAATGTCAGAGTCAGAAAACAATTTTGCCGTCTTGACTTTATTATTAAAACTTAAGTAACTCATGATACTAATTGTAATTTTTATAGAAGACAACGATATTGCCATTGTATTATTATTGTTAAAACTGAGTAACTTTATAAAATGTATGTTTTTGTCATAATCATATGACCGAAACAAATGAATAAACAATACATTAAATATTAAACATTAAATGGTTGACGCTTGTTAACGAAATGAAACGCATGCACAATGTTCCTCAACATAAGTAATTTTTACGTTAAGTTGAACCGATTCCAACTTTACGTTTTTCTTATGCCTATGGCACACTGGTCGATTAGCATCAATGAGCTCATTGCTGAAACATCAGAACGAACCCACCTTTCAAATTTTTTAATGTCTTCAATGACGAATACAGGGAATTTCTATGTGACAAAAAATGTTAACATGAAATGAGACACAAAGATACGTCTGAAATGAGACCCGTTTGTTTCCTCGATGCTCATCGATGAAAAATAGAGGAGCCTCAATTTTTCGTCGATGACGGGTTCGTTCTGTTGTTTCATCAATGAGCATCGATGCTCATCGACCAGTGTGCCATAGGCATTACGGATGGTCTTATGTACCTACATAAAGAAGAAGAAATACATAACGGCATTGTGAACACGGCCACTGAAAACCATTAGCTCAACACGTTTATGTATTTTCTTATGTAGTTCTTATGCTTAAGCTCATTGTGAATTGGGACTAAGCAGAAGTACTTTTTTAACCCTATTTATTATATGCGTCTATTATATACTAAAATATTTCTAAAAACGGTTATATTCTATCGAGTGGATAAAAATTTGTATGTGTACTGTAGTTGGTAACATTGGATTGACATTTATTCAATTATTTGAAAGTTCATCACAATTTAGATTTATGAACAAAATTTTAAGAGAAAAATTTAAGTAAATATCATCTAGTATCAATTTTCTAAAACAAAAATTTGTATATTCAGATAAGGCTCTTTCTATTAGTGCTGCCAATTGCATTGATTTGATATGTATCCGGATAACCGGATTACGGATATCCGAATCTCTACGGATCTCGGGTATCCGAGTATCCGGATCCGGATCCGAATCTGTATTTAACAAACATTCTTGTACCAAATCGTTAATTAATTGACTAAGTAGAATTATAAGTATTAGGTATATTATACAGGGTGGTCCATCAGTCTGTATTTTTTGTTTTATGCGATTATTATAAATATTACCGAAATTTAATTCAGACAAAGTTTATTTTACATTAAAATGCCCATGTATCTGCAGTATAAGTTTTTCTACCAGGTGTTCCATTTTCTCGCAAAAATATACAACTTTATATTTTTAAATGGAACACGAACAATCTATATATTTTTGCAGAATTTGAAAGAATTTTTGTTTCTCTTTAAAATAGTTCTCATTCATTATAGTCCTAAAGTGATCAGTACAGTAACTATTCACGTTTTTATTAATATAGAATCACACACAGATAGTATGCCATGAAATTAAAAAACAATAAATAAATCTATAAAAAATGTTCGAATTGAACATTAGTTCAACTACAATTGGGTACATTTGCTCGAAATGTGAATGTATCTAGAGATGCTCGATTGAGTGTTTATAATGGTGTGTTAGTGCCTACATTGATGTATGGTTCTGAATGTTGGGTGTGGATGAAGAAGCATGAACGACGTATAACTGCTGTAGAAATGCGATATTAGAGAGGAGTATGTGGGTATACGAGACGTGATCGTATACGGAATACATTGGTGTATGTGTGTGAGATTGAGAAGAATGTTGTTAAGAAAGTGGGAGTGAGTCAGTTGAGGTGGTTTGGACATGTTGAGCGAATGTCGAATGAAAGGTTGGTGAAACTAATATATGTGGGTGAGATTGAAGGTGAACGATTGCGTGGGCGTCTGAGGAATAACTGGTTGGATATGATTGATGGTTTGTTGCGTGAACGAATGATTCCGAGTATGAAGAATAAACGAGCATGTATGAATCGCACTATGAATGTGGACGAGGCGAAACTGGTGTGTTAGGATAGGAATGTTTGGAGGAGATTGATTGTTGGTTGACTGTGTTTCTGGGTTCGTGCTACCCCACTAAGTGGGACATAGCGTGACGTTATGTATGTATGTATTCAACTACTAAACAAAATATAACAATAAAAGTTGTTAAACTAAGTGAAAATAGTAAATAATTATTATTAAAGATCTGACAGCAACTAATCTGATTGTTTAAACATTCACACACAATTTTATGGCAAATTTTCTAAGTAATTATGGAATCATAAAAACGTAAATAGTTTCTATACTGATCATTTTAGGACTATAGTGAATAAGAACTTATTTAAAGAGAAACATAAGATCTTCTATTTAAAAATACCAAGTTGCATATCATTGTATGAAAATGGAGCACCCGGTAGAAAAACTTAAACTGCAGATACATGGACATTTTAATGTGAAATAAACTTTGTCTAAAATTTTTTTGGTAATATTTATAATAATTGCATAAAATAAAACATATAGACCGATGGACCACCCTGTATATATTTATCAAAAATGTAATTTCGTTTTCTTATTAGTTATGTTGTTAAACATTTGTTATTAATTATATTTACTTCAAAACAGTAAATTGATCTTGAATATAAATATGTATGTACACTAATAAAATAAGGTCGATTTTCAAAGGAATATTATTATTTGTATAAAAAAAAGTTTTCGAAAATCTTACATGCGCTCCCTTCAAAAATATTAAAAATTCGAGATCCGAATCTTACTGAAATGTACGGATCTGAGATAATATAAGTATATAAGAAAATATACTCGGATAATTGGCAGCCCTACTTTCTATACGCAATTGGGTTTCGAAATGACTTCGAATATTTGCAATATTTAATCAGTTTACATTTTAGACAAGGAAATAGAAATAATCTTTTTTAAATCAATGATTTTTTTTAGTTTCCCGGAAAAAACATACTAACAGTAGTCCATTCACGTTATCAAGAGGATTTGGAACTAACTCATAAGAAGTCGATATTATACACAACATTTTAGGCGTGTTTCTTTGAGTTGTGATTCGTAATTAAAGAAGAATCATGTTTCTTTGTTCATTATTTTTTATCTCCACTTACATATTCTGAATCAGTCTTTTTTGTTTTATAATTTGTTGTATTAAATCACAGGACAAAAACTGCAAATGAACAAATATTTCATATACGGTATGATGTACAAGGAAATTTAAAGTTTTTGATAAAATATCAGAAACTTTTCATGTGTATGACAATAATGAAAATATTGTTTTTTCACGACATGGTAGGAAACCCCACCGTTCTTCTCCCGAAATAGTGAGGAAAATGTGTTGCTCCTCGCTAGAGAGGAACATATAGAAGTGTTACCAATATGAATGTTATTTGCAAAAAATATAAAAATTTGATTGAAAATCCTTATTTTAGTGATATATATATATATAATTTAAATTATCTTACAATTATGTCTTATATTTTTCTTTTTCTTATTAAATCACAATTTGACAACTTGAAGAAATTTAAGATTGGTTCATTGGCAACACTGCTACACCGCCTTGTGTCTGATAACCTAACTTTTAACGTGTCAGTTTGTCAGTTGTGTTCTCAAAGTGTATTTTAGGTCCGAGCAAATCGTTTTTAGAAACATATCGTGAAAAAAATGTTGTGTCTAACACGAGAGGAAAGCTCCTCTTCCACTCTCGTTCGAAATACCTCACTCGCTGCGCTCATGAGGCAAAAATTCGAACTCGAGGGGGAAAAAGAAGCGCTTTCCTCTCTAGTTTGACAAATAACTATTTTTCACGACATGCCAGGAAACCCCATCGTTCTTCTCTCGAAATAGAGAGGAAAATGTGTTATTCCTCTCTAGAGAGGAAAATATAGAAGTGTTACCAATATGAATGTTATTTACAAAAAATATATTGTAAAAATTATAAATAAATGCCAAATTTTATTCCAAATATTTATTTTAGTGATATACATACTTTAAATTGTCTTACAATTATGTCTTGTATCTTTATTTTTCTAGATTAAATCACATTTTGACAACTTTAATATGTATTAAGATTGGTTCATTGGCAACACTGCTACAATGCCTTGCGTCTGATAAGCTAACTTTTAATGTGTCAGTTGTGTTTTCAAAGTGTGTTTTAGGTCCGAGCAAATCGTTTTTAGACACATGTCGTAAAAAAAATGTTGTGTCTAACACGAGAGGAAAGCCCTTCTTCCATTCTCGCTCGAAACTTCGAGCTCGGATGGGAAAAAGAAGCGCTTTCCTCTCTAGTTTGACAAATAACTATTGTTTATATCATATAGCGCATAAATTTAAATTGTTTTATTGTAACAGGTTAAAGTAAATACAAATGTGTCTTTGGTTTAGATAATGGCTGATACCACGAGCTTTGTTTTCGGGTATTTTAAGAGAAGTGTTTTAGCGTTTTCTAATGTTCTAAAATTATTTTATAAAATTTTACACATTGTACACTTCTCTTAAAACATAAAAAACAGAGCTCGTGGTACCAGCCATTGTGTTTGAAGAACTTGCGTTGCCTTCCATATTTTATCTTCTTTTAAAACTTACTATTGAACTATCTAACGCACCGAATGATCAAGCCGATCAACTGACAATCGCTGTTGGATTTTATAGAATAAAGCTCTGTTTGCGAGTTAGTTCCAAATTCTCTGGCTCACGTGAATGGACTACAGTATAAGATACGAATGAAGAATAAGACATATTGAAAAAAGACAGATTAAAGGCCCCATGACCAGAAATGATGAAACAGTAAATTAATTGTATGTGTATATCGATAATATTGCTTTTTGCACTAAATTTTGAACTGGAAAGAAGTAGAAGTAAATAAAGCAACAAGTTGAAAATTAGTTAAAGTTTTGTCGTATATAACTGCAACCATGTATTTTTTTTTTGTTGTTGTTTTACTTCATTATAAATTCCAATTAAGAAATATGCAGATGTGGAAATGAAGCTGTATTTTTTCTTATTTACATTTAAATTTTTTTTTTAGTTTAGAATTATTTCTTTACACTGCACGAGATTTTTAAAAAATGTATGACCATCGATGGAAAGTTAGTTTAGAGAATAATATATTATTTTACAATTTTTTACGTACATAAATTTAGCAATAACTGTAATAAGTAATGCGAATGTAATTTAAGCTATTTTATAACGGATCAATTATGAGATCAATTACTTGCACATGATCTAATAGAGTATAATATACATAAATCAATCACGTATTGCACAAATCCTACTTCATACAAATAAAGGTCAATCTATATAACACATAACATAATAATGAATTTATTATGTCATTGTATCAGTTTGTTGGCCCTCCATTAAAATGAATTTTTTCTGGTTTCAATTAAAACCTTAATAGACCTTATAAATTACTGATTACATATTAGCACGGATAAAATAGCACAACTATCATTAACATGGAAATTTAAAAGAAATATTATAATAAATAAAGGTCGTTTAAAATATACATCGCAGAAATTGTAAAAAAATATGCACAACTTTTCAATATTTGTCGACATGCATGTTAACTATAGCTGTGCAATAAATAAAATAAATAATAAAAATTATAATTACCTTTACCTGGGGTATTGATCAAATAAATGTGCAATATATCGGTACATGTGTCAATTTTTCCAGTTTGCAACAGCGTACCTATCCCGCATGCCATTCTGATTCCAGTGGTGATTGTCACTTGAATTGATATTGTAATTCGAAGGGGTTATTGTTGTGGATGTTCCTGTTACGGAAGGGGTAGTTGGGGCTGTGGCTGATCCTTCCTTGTTCCAGTCCCAATCTCGCTCCTCCGGATTGGTTGCCGAGCTCATAGCTAGGGCCACGGCAACAGATCCAGGTTTATATGACTGAGAATCCGTGTGGTCGTTTTGATTCCCATTGTGTCTATCCCAATGACTGTCGGAATCATTTCCACGCCATTGCTCTCTATAATAAAACTTCTTCTTAAAATGATGGTCAGGTCTCGTTGTTTTCTTTTCAACTTCCTGTCGCTGGTATTTGAACAACGCGGGGTTTATACGGTTCACATTCTTATCCACCGGTTCAAAGTGATCAACAACGGAAGGTACATATGCAACTGGAAAATTTGGGGAGGAGGAAGGAGAAGGAGTTCTTGGGGGACCAGCTTCTTCCAAGTGTTGATCGGTGACAGGAGAGGATGATTTCATAATCGGAGCTTTAAACATGCTTGGTTTCTGCGTAGGATTAAGTTTGTACATATCGGTGCGTTTGACTAACGGTAGCGAGATTGGGACCGGAATTGGGTCGGAGCCATGGCCGATGCCAGAGTCAGGTGATGTGTTGCAACTGTCTCCACCTTCGGTGGAGCGGCGCCGTTTGTCGAGCTCCGTGGATGCGAACTCGACAAGGCGATCGAAGCCAGAGCTGATGCGGTCTTGCCATTTTGATTCTTCACCCTCTTCTTCTACTTCGCCATCTAATGAAAAACAGATACCCGAGCATTCAATTTTCATTCTATTCTTAATAGAATTTCAACCAAAAACAAATAACCGTTCATTATTGTTTTACTGCAGCATATAAATATGTTTAAATTTTAATAAATTAAGGTCAATTAGTAACTACTTAGTGTTTGAAAAATGGTATGGTTATTTGTTATACATCTTTGAAGATATCATTCCAGTACATAATAAAGTGATTCTGGACACATATTTATTATTCTATTACATACTTAAAAAAATTACGTTTCATTTGTAAATGTTAGTACTACTGCGCAAAATAAAATAAAAAATAAAGAGATGAAAGTATGGAAAAAGAAGAGGAAAGAGTGAGGTGTGTTATAATTACTGCATGATATCTACTATTTCAACCTACATTACATTGTTATTAATGTAACTAAATTCGAAATCATTCATTATGTTTATCCTTATGTTTAGTTTACACTCAGGTCTAAGAAGGATTTTGATCTGTTCTCGTCAACTGTACCCGGTAGGTGTACTCCACAATTCCACTTCAATATAAATTATACTTTTTGGTAATTTTTCAAACACTTAGTAGAAGGCATAAAATTATCGTATAATCATTCAAACAGATTACTTACCGGGTACATTTAAAATCTGCCAGTTTCTATAAACGACTAACTAGTACGGTAGCATCACTGAACATGCGCCTGAGTGTGGGCATGCCAAATAGAGTGAACAGTGCTCCTACCTACGTCATACGCAAAAAACTAAGTGTAAATATTACGCACCAATACTTGCTACTGAAACGATTAACCAATATCACCAGTATTCACTCATACCCATTTCAACACACGCATTACGCACTGATAAGCGCTATTCTGTAAAACTGATTTGCAATATATACTTATTCATTTATTCTCCAAAACACTACGTACTGCTAAAATCATTTTACAGAACAGAACCGGTTTATAAATAAATGTATTTTTAAGTATTATTTAAAAGATTTTTTCATTTGTTTTTAAATAATTAATAAATAATTATTTTCGAGCACCGTTACTCAAATTGTACTACTATTCATGCGAAGCGCAATTTTTTTCGAAAGAAGAAAATCTCTGCTTCTAAATATAATACTGTAGAAAATATCAACATTATTTTCTTAATCATATGTCGTGCATTTGAGATGATCGAAGAAAAAAACTTAAAATAATAAAAGAAGATAAATGAAAAAAGCTGAAAGTAAAATAAATTAAAATAAAGTAAAACTGCCATGCTCAAAAAAGCTTGTCTACAAAGAAAATAACTAAGCTTCTTATAACTTACCTTTTTAAAATAATATATATATTTAATATTAATTGATTAACCAAAGACTACAAAATATATTTATATGCTGAAGTTATACTACTTTATTTTTTATATAATATTTCAACTGAATTAAAAAAATATTTTCGTTTTATATATCATCTAACTACACAAATTAAATAAACAATAAAAAAATATATAAAATCGACGTTATTTCATTATGTATTTAGTTATCACAGCCGTTCACTAAAAAGCGCAGCCATATTTGAACTTAAAAGCAACTTTTGCTGTCCATTTTCATAACGAATCATAATTTGTTATGTAAAACCGTTATTCAGTTATTTTTCACGCAAGTGAAAATAAATATGGTCTTAGTAAATAATATAATTGAACAACTTCGAATAATCAAAAGAGACTTACCTTCTTCAGGTCGGGGTCGCCTTTCTCTCTCGGGAACTTCATCTACAAGTGGCGTGGACGTATTTGAATGTGGTTCAGGGCTTCCTGGATGTCTTCTGCCCGGAGTGCTGAGTCCTGGATCTACGCGAGACTGATCAGTGCTGCTCCCAGAACCGTCCATCAATTTGCGCTGTGTTCGAATTGGGCCTTGAATCACCGGCGAAACTCTCTTCTGAGACATACTCGCATACGGAAAAGATGCCGGCGATTTCACAGTTTCACACACTTCCGTTTTGATATTGTGCACTATTGATTCGTTGGAATAAGGCATTGAGCTTGAACTGTTCGCCGGGAGGATATGCTTATTTTCTGAGTAACTTCTGGTGCGTTCTCGCTCCCTTTCATAAACATTACAATCTCGATTTAATTTCGAGTCATCCAATTCTTCTTTAATAATCGGCCCGTTGTTAAGTACTCTTGCGTGCAGAGTCGCCGCTAAACCTTCCGGAACGAATGAATTTTTGGCAGAATCGTTTGAATCAATCACTTTTAATGACACGGGAGGTTTAGTATCAGTGAAATATGATTCGTGATAGGGTTTAATGTCAGCTCTGGGTAAAGGAGTGTACTGGTCGCTTCCTTTGGGATAATATGCCGTCCGAGATGACATTACTTTGTACATTCCATTGCTAGTGTTGGTCGGATACAAAACTGTGGTTCTGGGAGACGCCTGCTGCGCTGGAACGGGCACGGATACTGGGTGAGGATGTGCATGGGTGTGGGTGTGAGTAAGGGGGTGACTCATAGGATGTGCATGAGGATGATGTTGTTGATTTGTCGGGGTTTTAGAGCGATGGTGATGAATGTATGTCATCTCGGAATTTGGATTTGTAGCATTTGCCGAGCCTTCAGCTGAAGAAGGCCGTGAGATCGGGCTGTACATTTGCCTCATCGGTTCCTGATCCTTTACATCAACATTCAACATTTTAACGTTTACTCTTTCTGGCCGAGGAGGTACGTTCTGGTTCATAACGGAACGAGATGTGACTGTAGTTGTACCGTGAATGTCGCTCATGTCAACTGCTGCGTTGATAATACTCTGATTTGAGATCTCTAGAGTTCTCTCTATTTCTCCAGACATTAAGTCGCCGATTGTTCTGGCAGCAACGATTCCTCCTTCTGGATGCTGATATTGTATTGGCTGTTGAGCAGCTAATTTCTCTTGAGATAAATGCCGTCTGAGAGCCAATTTTGCGGGGGAAACTTGCGTATAATCTGGCTGTTCAACTGATAACTGTTTGTTCTGTATTGCATCCAAGTGAGTTTCCTTTCTGTAGGATTCCATAACTGTTGCTGCTAAACCTTCCTGGTGAACATTTAATTTATTATCGATTTCGGGTTGATGCTCAGTTTTGCTGTACTCGTTAATGTATGGCTGATGAATTGGTTCCTTCTTCTCTTCTGTTTTAGTTTGATTGATATGTTGATTGTATTTGGAATCCATGTAGAAGTTGTTATATTTGGTACCGGTTTGTTTCGAACGGTATTGCTCATCTTCATTCAAAACAGAGGTAATGATACTCTTTAAACGATCTTCAAAGTTAACAACACGCGGTGGTTCCGAGTTTCTATTAGCTTGATTTTGATAATTGGCTGGAGGTTTATTAGAACACCGTTTCACAGGCATTGGAGCTGGCATAGTGTTGCTGGATTTTTGAAACTGCCGTTGATGTTGCTGAACATTAGTCTTCATGTTGCGATCTTTGTTCTCCATATTAACGTAATTAACTTTATTCGCAACCATTTTACTTGCTTCAATCTTCCGGCCAGTTTCTAAAATCTTCTGCGCGAGGATCTCTGGGTTTTGCTCTTCAATTTTGCCGATGTCGGGAACATCGGGCCAATCTTGTGATCTGGTTCTATAGTCTCTAGTCTTCCGTGAAGGTTTATTAACGGTTTGAGGTTGTGGCTTTGCCAGTGTTTGCTTTCTTTCTTCATTAGTCTTCTCTAGAGCAATTAATTCATTTTCTAAGCGAGACACGCGGTTGTGAAGTTTCTTTCTGTGAGCTAAAGTTGATGAAATCTCACGCAAAATGAATTCCTGGGTGACTCCTTGAGTCATGTCGATATTTGGTTCAGTTCTACGATATTTTTCAGTTATTTCTTGCTGTCTTTGAGCTACAAGCCGAACTTGGTCTTGCTCAAGACTAGTCACTGTTGCCTGGAGTTTGCTAGCTTTTGCCTGAAGTTCTTTATGACGGCAAACGATTTCTTTAGCTTTAGCCAGCAGATCACCGGGCGAGGTGGCATTGATGCCCAATTCGTTCATACGAGACTTGAGCAATGCCACACTGTCATCAATAAGTACTTTGATTTGTTTTTCAAGTTGAGCAGCGCGGTTTTGAAGCCACTGGTTCCGTTCTTTCTCCTTTGATATCTGAGCTTCAACTTGATCTTTGTATTTTGTGCTTTTCATATTCTCAATTGTTTGCATAAACTGCGCACGATACATATCAAGTAGAATCTGCAGAGCATAAGGAGTTTCGGCAGGTGCTTGCGGTATCTCAAGCTCTGTATGAATCATTTCTGTGCTAAGAGTTGTTAATTGTTGGTCAACACAACCAGGGGCAGGTGGTAATTTCTTTCCGATTGCTGCCGGTTCACAAAAATTAAACGTAATAATTGTTTTAAATAGAAGTAAAATAATCTTACCTTGAGGAGAAGTACTGAGCAAAGTCTGACTGTGTAGTAAGTCCAAGCCGGTGATTTTGATGGTTTTCTTCGGCTTTGCCTTCCTGACACGACCACGTGGTCGTTTGATCTGCTGTTGTTTGTTGGTGGCAGCAGCTTTTCCTCCTCGAATCTTCCTTCGGAGCTTCTTGGTTTGTTGACGTTTGTTTTTTCCTATAAGCCATTTCAATTTAAAATACTTATTCATAAATATAAATTTACTTTTAATTTAGCAAACACACGAACACGAGTTGAACATGAGAGACGCTCAAAGAAAAGTCCCCAAACAATCATGCAATGCACTTCAGAAAAAAAATAATGCCCCATATAAGTGATGCATTTCACGTGATATACGGTTGCTATTCAGTATTCACTAATCTTTCTATATGTATATATACCTCTGGATAGGCCTTAGCGCAAGAAAAAGTGAAACTTATTCTAGCGTCATGTTGCCGAGATCGAAATCTAGTCACGAAATATCAAAATACGAACAATTCAAAATAAAACACTAAATTGAATCAAATTTAAAAATATATCTCTTATTTCATCATAGATACCAATTACTTTATTCGTATTTCGGGTCACATTGGACATTCAGACCTTATCTTTACTTTTTCGTATCTGCCAATCCAGAGGTATATATCGAGATCAGTGGTGAAATCCAGCTGTGGGAGGTGTAGCCTATAGTATTGTGCGAATTAATGTGAACACAACACATTTTTCATATTTCTTATGATGGCACCACCAAGTTTGAAGAAAAGCCATAAGACCGCAGAAGAAACAACTCCTCACGACTCTTAAGGTCTATTCACACATATCAGTACCATGTCAGTACAGTATCAGTTCAGTCTCAGTAACATCAGTGATATATCAGTGGCTACTATTCACACATATCCGTACAGTTTCATCAGTTGTCAGTAATTATTTTAGCTTACAGATACAAAATTAGCCATGATTGCCATCATTTTTTGATTAAGAGGAAGTGCATCAGTCGAAGATACGAAAGTGGGTACATGAGGCATGGAAGAAAAGAGAAAGTGAAGAAGAGTTTACCACCAAACAAGGAGTTGATGGATGAAACAATTTTTTTGAGTATTTTAGGATGACAGAAGGTGAAGATCCAAATGTCTTGTTTGAAATAAATCATATATTACAGAGTATTGCCGAACCAATTCAATAAGTTGCTCGTTAATAATTTTATTCACAAAAAATGTAACAAGTAAGCTGCACGACTGCGTACAATACGTCAGTGAAATAGAAAAAATATCGTTGGTAACGATATATAATTTCATGGAGCGGATACTGCACTGATACTGAACGAAAAATACGGCACTGTGTCGGGCTTGTGTGAACAGTTTAAGCTAAACTATATGCAACGATATTTTATTTTTCACTGACACTGTCACTGAACTGACACGTCACTGATATGTGTGAATAGACCTTTATGATGAAAAAAGATTGGCTTGGACCAAAAAGTATGCTCATTGGACTAAAGAAGACTGGAGGAGGAAAGTTTTATTTTTCGATGAAACACATTTTATGGTTCAAGGGCTCCGCTCAAAGTTCGTACGAAGAGTGCGGCAAAAAGGATAACTACAGCTCATATTGATCAGACAGTGAAACATCCGGTGAAAAAGATGTTCTGGGGCTGCTTCTCATATACAGGAACTGGAAAGCTTATACCAATTGAAGGTATGAAGAATAGTGAGAAGTATAAAGCCATGTTGGAAAAATGTTTGGTTTCACAACTGGAAAAGGTTCAAGCAGTCGGTGGACCAATCTTTCAGCAATATTCAGCTCCGTGTCACGTCTCTAAAATGATGGTGAAATATTTTAAGGACAAAAAGGTTTCTCTTCTGGGCTGGCCTGGAAATTCGCCGGGTCATAATCCTATTGAAAACCTGTGGGCCATATGCAAGGCCAGAGTACAAACGATGGACTGTACAACGAAATCAAAACTGATCGAAGCGGTAATTCAAGTGTGGTTCCGTGATGAAAAGATAAAGGAAATCTGCACTGTATCTATTCTGGATAGTAAATATGTTTTCATATTAGAACAATACGAGGGGACGGCCGGGAGTACGACTACTGCGCTTAGAATTATACTGTGGTCTAACCCTCCCAGAACTGGATATCAAGTTATATCAGTAGCTACCAAAAAATGATTACTTGTCCTGTCATATCCAAATAAGAAACCATAATGACAAACCAAAGAAGAACCAATGACGGTGGTGATGACAAATGAAAATGAAATGTATCACGTCACTGTTCACTGACCATTAGTTTCTTCTTCTGATTGACTGGATTTCCCCTTATTGCTACACCAGTGCGACCACGCTTTGCGCGTCGTGGGGCCCACCACTGCATTATTACCTATGTCCGAGTCACTGTTCTCACTCTCCGAGGTGGTGTCCGTGCTGAGCTGCTTGCTGAGGTCGCGCTTCGCTCGCTCGCGGCTGCTGCGTGTGGATGCGTTGCTCTCCGTGTCCTCTATCGCGTTCACGTTGCCCTATACATTTACATTGTGCATAAGCCGCAAAGAGAACATTATAAGAGCTGTACAAAAAATACAAACGCTATATGCAAAATTTACTTGTTATATATAATCATAATTTTCTTTTTCATTAATATCATGTTTTTCTTTGTCTTGGATATTTGACTGTTTTAAATATGAGAAGCGTGCTCGGCCAATATGCGTTTGTAATAATATAAAATAATATTGCTTCATATAGCAAAAATTTTATAGCTTTCAATTATTTTTATATAGCATTTCATATTTTCTTATATAGCATTTTATTACTACCCTAATGTTTCCGTTTTTAGTTACGCTATATACCAGGATATTTGGTTTAGTTTTCGGTAGTTTTTAGGATAATTTTGTTGTATTTACCAAAATACAGGAAGTAATTAAATTCTTTATTAAATATGGAATAGATTCAGGAAAGTTAGTTGGGTTAATATGGGACTGGTGAAAAGGTCTTCCATAGGAATATTCTTCTTGTTTCATTGATGATTCTAGATGTTGTAAATATTTTCCATAGGAGTTGAATGCTCAAAATTTGTTCAGTTTTCATACGAAGTATTAATATGTGAAAAGATTTTAGAAAAAATTAACAAATATACGGTAATAAGTAGAATGAATACCATATCTACCTTACCTAATCCATAGGATAGGAAATAAATTAGATTTATAGAGGTAATTTTCTCTGACAGGAAAACTGAGGAAATACAAATTACGTACCTTAGGATTTTTCAATCGCTGAAAGTATCTTTCCAGTTTGGTGCGATCTATTATGTGTAAATAGTAAGAAACTGGTTTTCCAGTCCACGAAACTGAACCCCGCAAAGGAGACATTTCGGACACGTGCATGATCGTCCCAATATCACTCAAGTTTCTGTCTGTAATCCGAAAATTAAGAGGACAGAAGCTCTTGGATGAAACGATCCGTGCACCGTCCTTCAAATCTGCAAATCGCTCTTTCAGCTGGTGGTCAACAGACGGCCCGAACGCAAAGTTATTTACAAAAACAATTGACGCTTGATTTATCTTTTCACGATGTTCATCTGTCAAAAAATCGCCCTTTATTAGTTTATATTCCCCGAATTTCTTTCCGTACCATTGCATCCAAGAACGAAAATTTTTATTCATGTTCTAAAAGAAAATGCCAATAAATCCATATGATAAATTACTATTAAACTAGAGTTCAAACAAAACAATATCATCATTAAATAAAATATTGATATTGTTTGTTCGAACAAAAAGTAACCACCTCGGCATATTTGCTAGGAATTTCAGCTCGTTCAATACCCACACAAATTTTGCATGGTGTAGCAGCAGCCATCTGCAGCACTACTTGCCCCACCCCCGAACCTAGATCTACAAACACATCATCTTGTGTTACCTCTATTTGATCTATCATTTGACACACGAGATCATACGAAGTTTCACCATAAACCTAGAATCGATATTGCGTTTAGAATATATGTATCTATATCAACACGGCATATTACTTCTGGCGAAAATGGTTCATATTGGTTGAGCTTCTCTGGGTCTTCAACAGCTTGATTATAAGTTTGTTGTAAAATGTGCCGAAGAAGACCTCGGGATGGATATTTATTAAGGCGTTGAGCAGGTAAAGAAGTACCTTTTTCCTATTAAAAATAATTAGATAAACTTTTTCTATTTGCACACTAAACTAAACAATTACCAATGCTACTACGCTGTCAATTGCTCTGTTAAATCGATCACATAGATTTTTCATACTTTCGTAGCTCTTTGTATCATAGTCACATAAGATATTATTTTCTAGCGGCAATTTCAGCTCTGGTAAGTCTTCGCATACCCACCTATAAATATTATTGTTTTAATTTCTGTTTAAACAATTAAAATTAAGGTCCAACATACGCTATGAAGTTCTAAGGCCAAGGCGGGAAACACAATGCGAATTTTCAAAACAAACAAATTATAGAAATCAAATGTATTATGTATATTTATACAACCAATGAGTCAAAATATTATATCTATACATCCATTCTCATAAAAATATATTTAATTCGGAGTAAATAGTTTAAAAAAATTGTATAACTTAACTTCAGCAGATTTTGGCAAATGATATATTTAGGCGAATAAAATAAAGTTAACGGCCGTCAAGTCACGCCCCCAAGAATATTAGTGGAAGAGGAACCATAGGGGTAAAGTTAAAATAGCAAGTCGACTGTGGAATTTAAACAGAGGATCTCACAATCCACAATCACATATTAAGGTCAAACATACGCGACGAAGAACGAATCCTATATTTAAAAAAAAAAACAGCAAATTATGTATTCTTCATTTATTTTCATGTTCTTTATGGTCCAACAACCTTCATCCGTCAAAATTTCATGGATTTTTTTTACAGTAACTTGTACATTGCAATGTCAGATGAAGTACATTTCACAATATTAGTTGAAGTCTAGTTGGTCAAAAATTCAGAACTTTGATACTGTGTCACCGAATTTTGGGCCCTAAATGCGGTTTTATTTAATTTTTTCTTGAACTATGTAAAATTTAAATTACTGAAAATTTAGTGACACGTTAATAATGCATTTTTTTAAATACAAATTATCCCAAAAATTAACATCTATAAAAAATTTTTTACTGCCAAACAGTGTTAGTTTTAAGAAAATGGATTTATTATTATGAAACCTTGATTCTTTGGCTACAGAAATATGTGCAATACAGAGTAAGTTTCAATCATTATAACAATAATAATTTATTTTCAATAAATTATGGTAAATGTGCAAAGTGCACCTATCTTCATAACGTATGGTTTACCTTAAACTAATTAATTTTACCGTATTGTCTCCACGATTTCCAAAGCGCCATCATGTTTATCCTGAAGCAAAATATTAGAATTATCTTTGGAAAAAAGAAACTAAGGAATAATTAAAAATGTGTACTATGAAAACAATAAAAGAAATTAATGATAAAAGAATATTGTTATGTAAGCAATTATTATTTTCGCTTTACATAGCAGACGTACTCGTATTACTGAGTGAATTAGTAAGTGTTGAATCATCAAAATAACATAACTTTATCAAATTCAAATATCTTTCAGGTATATACAATGAATTAGAATATTTTCAATATACAGTGTTGTAAAAACTTCTTTAAATAATATGTATCATTAATATAGATCGTTGATATACGTAATCCTGTTTTGTAGTTTATAACCTATTGTTATTAATACTTTGTTAAACAACATCATGTATGTAATAACTATGCATATTATTATGTCTCACCTAGCTGATTAAGTACCTAAAATAGTTACTGACTAACAATCACTTCTAGGTAAACAAAACCAAAGAGATCGTCACAATATTAGCTTTCAATGATGTATCTTTTATCTTAAAACAGCAGTTAATTAAAAATTATGACATCAATAAATATTTCGATATCTTAATTTGTACAAATGTCATTTATCCCACAAATTATGTCCCCAGCCAAATATAAACATTGTTATTTATGTTTCTCGAAACTTTCAGGCAACGAAATTTGCTACAATGTGATTAAATACATTAACTCGCCATGCACTGAATATCTTTTTTGTTTGTTCTAATGAAAAAATAAGTGTTTCAGTTGTATGCTTGGTTATTGTGAATTTGCTACAATGTATTACTTTCATTGAGTATTTGGAACCTGGCGAATGTATACAATGTAAAGTTTCTCTGTTTATCTACTGAACTGTTTCATAAAATAAGAAACCATAATAAAATTAAGTACTTACATTTCCTCTGCCAGAGGTTAGTGGCCAAGTGTATAAGACTGGATCAGCCCCCGCTGGAGAATGGAGTTTTAATTCCATCACGAGATGTTGCAACACTTGTTAGCACATGTTAAATGACAAATATACCAATCTAATAAATTATAATCATATTTTTCAACAAATAAACCCTCTCAAAACGACCACACGCCATTCTTTAGCGTAACATGATGCGTGCGCACATCACAAGTTTAATGACCAAGCGTACCACAACTTCACAACACGTCGCATGTTTAGCTACCTATAATGTGAACAAAATAATATGATCTTGACGTCGTTACTATTTTCATTTAAGGGAAATCGCAGGAAACGGTTAAACCCATTACCTAAAGAAAATCTACACTGGATTTAACGAAATTCCTCATTAAGTAAAATTATATTTCATAGAATTTAAGTACTAATTAAATAAATTCTTTTTAGATCTTGAAATATAGTACACACTATATTCAAAATATAGAAAATCCGCTTACCATATGAATGTCATTCAGTTGTTTTTTGTGTATTTTTTAAACGAATTTTTCAAATATTTTCAATATGACTATATTTAGTACTCTAATTTATTATTATAATATATTCATAATAAACTTACTACCGAATTATTCATCCAATAACTAAATTTGAATTTATACTATGAGTAAATTTAAAATTCAATTCCTTTGTTTCCAGAATAATATTATAACTATAAAATCACATTTAATTAATGATCATTATTACAACTTCTCATTCTAACTACATATTTCTATTGTCATGTGATGAAATTAGAACGAAAAATAATTCGTGTTTATTAAAAGTTTAATTGTTTTTACATTATATTGATATTAACTTTATAAAATGAACTTGATAAAAGTACATAATAAATTCGTATTGCAATTAAAGCATATTATTGTTCACGTACATATTTGACACTATAAATTATTATTAACTCTTATACAAGAAAATAAACATCCTTGTTAATAACATAAAAACATAAAGTCAATGTTGTACATGATTTATTGATACAAAAACAAATAATTTCGTACTTCACAGTTCCGTATGATGCGACGGGAATTTCTTCAAAATGGCATTGTATAAATTGTAAAATGCGTAAATACTGACAGTTATAATAACCACTAATGCTATTCCAAATACAACGCTGAGAAAACTTCCATCAATAATACTTGAATTTGCTTGCTGAGATCTTCTAGTATTTTCAGTTTCTAGATTTGTCATTTGCCTCTCAGCCATCATTCGCTTCATGGTTTCTAATCGTTGTCGTAATTCGTCTACTGATTCAGGCTGATAGCTATCTTCTAAGAAACTAAATTAGTTGCATATTATATTCAAGATCTGTATTTGTATTTACCTTTTTCCATGTTATAACCTCGAAGCGTAATGTTGTTCTTATGCTTACAGCATCCTGATTCTGCTACTATTTTATTGATTTTTCTCTCATTGAAGGGTTGAAAACTTAGTTTGAAAATATGACCATATTACAATTACCCAACGTGTACTCTTATAATTTCCTAAAAATATGTTTGATCTGCAAATTTTTATTTAAATTATATTAATTTTTTTCCGAAAATTTAATTATTAACAGTTAAAATAGATTTTTTCAAGTAATTTATTGTTGCTAATTTATTAAATTGGTTTACTAAATAGAAACACAATTCCCGTCTGTAATTATAAAATAAATAAACATTTTGATAGAATTATCTAATATTTTGGGATAGAAATTTCAAATTTGAAATGGTACCATTTTTTTGAGAGCAAGTAATCAGTGACATCTTTGGAAACATTTGACGTACTGTGTTTGACACATAAATTTGACATGTGTGTTTTTGTTGTGAAAAAACCAATTTATAGTTAGTAGTTTCTAAAATGAAATAATAAATTGATTAAAAATCAAACTAATAAATATATTAGATTCGCAAAATTATCAAAGAAGCTAAGATTGTTGTACCAAAGGTGTGTTGAAGCAGAACCACGTATGCTGTAATTCTATATTTTTGTGTTGTAATTCAAACTTTAATTTTTCAAGAGAGGAATTAAAGTGAAAACATTAATAAATATAATTTCAAGTATAATGACGTATTACTCATAATACAGGTAATGTACTTATTTTATTTACATGATCATTTACTTATGCACAAACTTTACAGGTTAAGAAATTCAAAACAAGATGAGTTTTTCAAGAAATACATCTCCTTTGCCACCTCCAATTAATTACAGACAGGATTGCATGTCTGCAGCTACAAAAAGATACAAATATCTTCGAAGAATTATAATGTTCAAACAAATGGACTTTGAATTTGCTATGTGGCAAATGCTCTATTTATTCATCGCCCCCCAGAAAGTATACAGAAATTTCCATTATAGAAAACGTAATGTATAATCCTGGTGTGACAAATCACCTAGCATTTTATTATGATATTAATCAGTTTTTAATTACAGAAACGAAATCACAGTTTGCTAGAGATGACCCAGCATTTCTTGTTCTTCTGGGCGGTTGTCTTTGCAGTAAGAAACAAAATTCTCTTCGTTGATAGATATTTGATGTTTTTTGTTTTAGTTTCATCTGTTGGATTTGCACTAGTTTTAGGACTTGGTTTATGGCAGTTTTTTACTTTCCTCCTGTATGTAATTTTCGTAGATTGTATTGGAGCCGGATTGTTAGTTGCTACATTTTTCTGGTAAAGTAATTTTACTTTATGATTCGATGTAGGTAATATGTATTTTTTATTATAGGTTTGTAACAAATCGCTATTTTCGGCAAAATACAGTCGATGACTCCGACGTCGAATGGGGTTTTTGTTTCGACGTACACTTGAATGCTTTCTTTCCCCCTTTAATTATATTACATGGCTGTCAGCTATTTTTCTATAATGGTAAATCATTTTTGTATTCTTATTTCAACAAGAGTTTCATATAATTACTTTTCAGGTTTAATAAACAGCGATTGGTTCATTTCAAGATTTATAGGTAATACATTTTGGTTGGTGGCCGTTACATACTATGTATATATTACTTTCTTAGGATACAGTTGTAAGTATTTATATTAATTTAGTGTATTCATTGTCTTCAACTAACTGTTTCATTTTAGCATTACCGATGTTAAAAAAAACTCATTTAATATTGATACCTGTTCCAATTCTAGTCTTACTTTACGTCATTACTCTTATAACAGGTTGGAATGTTAGCCATACAGTTATGGAATTCTATCGTAATAGAGTTGTTTAAATTCATTAATGGTCAAATATTATTTATGTTTTCAAATCACATGTAATATAATATAATTCATGTATATTTTTGTTCAGATTTAACAAATTTCTAGCATAATATTGAAATGTCAAATTATCCTACATTAATGTGGCTAGTTGTTTTTTAATAAACAATCATTTGTAATCAAAATAATTTTATTTATTCATGTAAACAATTTTCCATTAACATCTGTCTGTACTGTACGCAGAAAAATTATGTACCGAAATCTGCAATGGTCTGATGACATAATTTTAATTAAACTATTTTCATTTTGTTTAGTTGTTATATTCTCAAGATACAAATATAAATTTTGTTTCATTACACACATTAACAGGATGCGACTTATAAGATTACTAGGAGGTTTATGAAGCAAAGAAAAAAAAATGTTAGGAAAGCGTGGATGAGAACACTGGAATTACGGACATAAGTAGATCCTAACACCAAGACCAGTCTTATACCGACAAATAGAAAGGCTTTAGGATTAAGTATTTCTAAAATAATTTATGGTAAATGCTGAGTGTATTAAGTTAGAAAACAAAATGATTTGTCATATACCTTATAAATTTATTCAGTTTTTTGAATTACAATAGTACATATCATTTATTCTGAACGAAAAATAGAAAAAGTTTGAAAAGTCTACGTCAACTACATTTCCATGTTATTGCTACTGGATTTATAAAGATATGAAAGAGTACATAACTTTAGATACTATGAAGTCGTTTTGGTTTTCGATAAATAATTTATTATATAAGCAAAAAAAAAAAATGAATAAAATAATGAAAATAGAATATATAATTATAAAATTTAAATTGACAGTTTTTCTACTCTATTTTACATATACATTCTAAAATACATATAACACGCATACAATAAAAATTAAATAAGGAAATAGATAAAAAAGTTGCATTTGAAATACAACTTAGAATATTAAGCGCCAAGTTTGAGAAAAATTTATCAAACTAGGAGGAATTCATATAGAACGGTAATACTGGTTATATTTGGAATATTTTTTGTAAAAATTAAAAATACGATTATAAAATTTGGAATAATGATTCTGAATTTATACAAAATGTTCACTACTCTATTCTAAATGCTTGACCAGCACCTGTCAATGATTATGATATTAAACTGATTCAGTTGGGCTCTGGAATTCTGATAACGCATGAATTGGGTTTTGAACCTTCTTTTGCGAACCTTTGCGTACTTTGGCACGGACCTCTTCGGGTTTCTCGGGCCTGACGAGCGGTTTCTTCTCGGGCGCTTTCATTTTCCAAACGACAATCGGAGACTACAAAAATTACAAATATTAATGATCCCACTAACCCTAAATTTAGAACTATAAAGCATGAACTTACGCCCTATATCCAGACCAATTTAAAATATAACAAATTGTATTAACATACTGTTATTAATTCTACAAACACCAAACACCTAATAGGTTAGGATTAGGTTAGGTTGCAATTATACGAAAATTTGAACTATCATGAGAAATTTTTATGAGGGAAGCAAATGCTATTTTATCTATGTTACGAAATATATATTCTTACCGTAACTTGTCCTTGTCGAGGATATTTGGTAGAGGCTACATAGGAAGATTTCACCGTAAGAACCACCGCGTTCATCAAATTCTTAGCTGCTTGAATGAGTGATGTTGCACTATCAAGCTATAAGAACATAATAAATATTTAACAAATCCAATTTTATATTATAATTCCTACTTACTCCAGAAACAATAAGTTCTCCACTAATGTTTTGTACATCTGCTTTAACTTTGGAAGTTATATTCATCTGATGACAATACAATGCAATGCGTTGCAAGTAAGCGAGAAGATCTTTCTTTGTAGAACTTTCTGGGCACTGTTCTGCAATTTGTCTTGTTAGTTTATCTAATTTTGTTCCAGCTTCTGATATTTTCTTAGCTGCATTGATCACATCCATTGTGGTTTTCAAAGGACCACGGCCTCTGAAAATTCATAAAAATGATTTTCCAAAACATAAATAAATAGTTTATATTACCTGGTGAAATCTGTCATCTCCATCATAATCATGCACATATGTTTCGCCAAAACAATGATATCATTTCCAGCATCATCCCATTTGGCAACCTCGCGATCGAATTTAAGTTTCTCACTTCGGAAATGTTCCACTTGTTGCAAGATTTTCTGTTTGTCTTCTTCAGGCATTTTACCCATGGCTTCCTAACATTTCAAAACAGTATTAGATGTAACTCTATCTAAAAGAAACAAGAATGCAAATACTTACTCTTGCAGTAGTAATTCCACTGATATCAGGATATTCGTCAACACCGTGTTCACCAGTATGAGCGCTTGCTATAAACAAAATTCATTTATAAATCAAACAATATATTTGAAATTATTCTCACTTACATTTGCTACGTGTTTCAAGAGTATAGTTTTCATCTAATTCTACATCCTCTGGGTCAAGATCTTCATCAGCCTAAAATTAAAACAATATTTAAGTGGTTCTACAATTATAATAGTAAAAAACATACTCGATTCATAAGCACTGCTCTTCTTATTTCTCTCACTCCGTCATATACAAGACGTGATGCATCTATGAAATCATTTTCATCTACATCTTTTGCAGGACTGCTGGATAATGCATCAACAGCAACTGAGACCCTTTGTCCGAATTTTGGCATCACTAAAACACATCGAATATAATATAAAATGTATTTAAAATGGGTTGTTATTCTTACCTTGTTCTCTAAGTACTTTAACAGCTTCCAAAACGCGTTTGGTGTAAATGCACGGCTCGTAGTTGTCCATCTCAGCGCCCACAACATTGCAAACTCGAGACGAGCGGCCACGAATTGCACCTGCCGTTCGGTCAAGCGTATCAGCATCTCCTTCTTGCAGAGCCAAAACACACTTATTCACATCTTCCAGGATGTGATTCTCTGTAATCGAAATCAAATTAGCATAATCAACATTTCAAAATCTACTTTCTAATTACCGGAAACGGCAAGGAAATCGTCGATGGTTGTGATATCATCAACAGCTTCGGTCAAGATCCGCACTTGGTTCTCCCAAGCTTGTCTGAATACCTCCATGTTTTCTTGTGCAACTTTACTACGTGGTCGAGCGGCAAGAATTCGGGCTGCGTTGATTACTTGTGGGCACAAATTGTCAATTTGAGCTGCTGCGTAACGAACCATCTTCACGCCATCTTCGTTATTAGACATGCTGCAAACCAGATTTGCAACTTCTACTAACTTATTTGAATGTTCTGTAAACACTCCGGCGTAGTCCTCGACTTCTTTCTCGTTGCCATTCCTTGCTGCTTCAATGAGAACCAACAATGGAACGTTGGTTTCCAAGAAGCTGTCACTGACGTGATCTACGACAGCCTTGCGTAATTGGCGACGTAAATCGCGTGTTTTGCGGCCCATCTGGTCAATGGCGCGCTCCAAACCATCGCTTTGCTCTTTCGTGCCCATCTGTAACGGAAATCGTGTAATATGGAAGAAAAGTTAAGTTTATGAAAGGATACAAAGCAGTGCAAAAGGCAAACGTTTCGGTGATGGTAATTCCAACTGCAGTACACAGTAAAAAAATCAAAGACTTGGAACTGAATTGATACAAAGTAACATATGTATATTCCGTTCCAGGTCTCCAGAAAAAAATCAACAATTAAAAAAAGTCTCATCAAACTATTTATCTAAGGAAAACAATGTCGTTAATTCTAGGTAGTATAATTAGAAGTAGGTAGATTGAAAACAAAAGTAATTACACAATCACACTAAGAAGGTGTTTTGCACGCAGCCTCGTTTTGAGTTCTAATCTGGCAAACAAGCAGTGAATATTTACAAATAGTGAACAAATAAACACACATGGTTGAGATATATTTACCCGAATCCCTCCCCGCATTACTTGCAATTGCTGTGTTGCACCGTGACAATATAAACAAAAATTTTATTTTATAACACTTGAATTCACTCTATGAATAAACGAAAAATCAAGAAAAATAATGAAACTATTGAACAAAAAAAGCAATACTCACATTAGACATGTACTCGGAGAGCAAATCTTGCAGAGCCTGGCGAACTGCATTGCACTCTGCTACAATTCTTTCTCTACGTTCATCGCGGGTGCACGAGGAGTCAGCCATCAAAGCAGCACCGCTGATGATGCTTTCCAGTCGTTCCTCGAGAGATGGTCGCGTACACACTTCATTATATGTCAATGGGTCCATTACCATGTGTTCCTATTATCACATTTATTAGATTCTTTTTAATTTAAACATTTGAAAAGAATGAACTTACATCAAAGTCATCCAATGCAGCTGCCAGTTCACCCGGTCCATCGAAGTTATGGTTCTGATTTTGAGGTCCTTTACCCTGAGCGACATCACTGATTGTATTCACAGCTTCACAGACTTGCTTCAGTACGTAATCCCTGTTAGCTTTGGCTGCAGCAAGCTCCGGATGTCTCACGTAAACCTACAAAATGTTATTATCATTTTATGTTTCACTTATTTTATAGCGAATCATTACTTTGGAAGCAGTCAATAACATTGTCGAATGTTTCTTTAGCACGGCGCGAGCTGCCGCTAAATCATCCCTTAGTTGGGGATCTTTCAGTTCTTGCTGACGTTTAGCAGCCTGATTCATAAGTTCATTAGCATTTTGTCCGAAAGCTTTAATTTGATCGAGGAGTTCACTCTGACTGGAAGCATTTTTCAATTTCTCTAAATCATCTTCAACCTAAAATAATATTGAATAATTTTTGGAATATTTGTGTTTATTTATAATTTACTAACCACTCTCAATGATTTCAGAAGTAAATGCACGTCAACCATATCGGCTAAAATCAACAAGCGGGTGACAGCCGATAATAAATTTCTAGCTGCACGGACCATATTTCCTCGTTTTAAGGAAGAACATGGATCTTCCGAAAATTCTCTAGCTGCCAAACTCATAGCTTTACCTGTAATATTGTATTTTAATGTAATATTTAGTTGAAAATTTCGTATTAACAGTGTTACCTGTCTTTCTAACTTCCTCAACAGCTGATAACATTTCTTGAGTTATGTCAGGATTTTCATAAGCAATTTGTTCTCCTTTCTCAATAAAATTCTCCGTAGCCTTTTCCACTGTTCCAACCAAAGCACTAGCTCGTTTGGATTTCCCTTTTTTCTTTTTACTTGGCCCTTTTGTATTGACTAAAGTTGTCACTTGTAGAACCAAGGGTTCCAATGTTTTTTCTACTGACATGGTTCGAATTTCGAGATTTTTTGGATCCCATTTTAATGTGATAGGACCGAAATGTTCAGACATTCTAAATAATGATTAAAAATATTAATATTTACCGCACAACTGTGTCAAAATACTGTAAACTAGTTTCAGAGATGTACTTACTTTGCTTTGTATTTCCAACAAACACTCTATAACTATACTATCACTGAAGTATCACTAGTGTTAGTTCATTAATAACACGTTACACTGGTGTACAAAATGTAATTTCTGTTTTGGTTTTGCTATTGATATCTACACAAAAGTGAAATCACCTACGCCCCTTATTACTACAAAACATGACTCACCTCAGAAGATTGTGAGTTAGCAGTTACTTACAGCAGAATTTGTTAACTGCGCACACTCACATCTATACTAACAGGAAAAGTATGACAAGATTTCAAAATTCTTTGCTTATCAGAAATGACGCATTAATTGAATATATTTTTGAATTGAATTTACGTTATCTTCAATCAACAAATGATTTTATGTATTTTACGCAGTATAGAAAGAAAAAACTGGAACTGAAATTACAAAGAATTACATTATTTTTAAGTATTCTTTCAAACACCGATTGTTTTTGAGTATAATTAACTATAAAAATAGTTAATAAATTACTATAAAAAATATTCCAGCGCTGTTATTATATAATTATTAAAGTGGGTTACATAAAAATAAAATATATATTTAAAATTTAATCACAATACTTGCAATTTTGATTTAATTTTCAATTTTGTAATATACATATAGGTAACTATAAAATATATTATGTTTCACGTATTGGTATAAATACCCCAAATAAATAAATTACGCAACAAAAATTCGAGGATACGTTGAAATGAAGATTAGATGTCCCAACTGAAGAGATGATGTTTGACCAGCATATCACGTACCCCATCTTTCAAGGGTTGATTGTTCACTCCCTTCTTGATAGGTAGTTCCCAATCTGGGTTTAAGTTAAAGGACAGCTGAGATAAGATACGTATTTCACATTTGATTTGGACCCAACCGGGGCTGTATATAAAGGACCATGGATGGTACCTAAATGGAATTTAAATAATTTTGTGTACTCTATTCAGGAAAAGTAAAACACTAACCATTTTTGGACAACTTCTGTGCAAGAACAGAGGACCTCGAGCCACAAATGTAAGACTTGTTCATTCAGACCCAAACACACCAATGATCTTAATTTGACATCCATTTGCGCGTGTGCGTTATCGTGAGTTAAATTTATTGCCTGAATGCATCGGTACAACAGCTATAAAACATCATAAATTTAGTCAGGTAATTTATAATTTACAATGAAATGTTTTACTTCTTCTGGAGTCAGTACTTTTCCGTCTTCGTCTAACCTATAAGTTTTACATAATACTAATCTACTATATACGGAATTAAAATCTCTTTCAACCTCTTTTGTGGCTGCCTCTTCAATGAACAACCATGGATGGCAAGGGCCACCTAAAATAAAATTTTTCCTTGATAGTTGTTAAATTTAGTATTTTGTGACCAATTGTAGTTCAAATTTAGTGTTTAGTGGCCAATAGATATTAAAATTTGTAATTTAAACATAATTTATGTTTAGTTTTGATTTTGAGTTGAGATAAAAAAAATTGTACATGAAAACTGTACTAAAATTACGTGCAGGTTAAATTAGATTACATTTAAAATTTAACCCGAGTTTTAAATAAAAAATCTTTTGTTTTAATCTTCGGCGGCAACCCACAGAAGTTGGTCTTAAATAAAAATTAATTCTATTAACGAAAAATTTAGTGTTAAAGAATACATTATAATTTATAGTAGTGTGAAAGAATAGTTAAGTTGTATCTAGTGTGAAATGGTAGCTACACACGATGATATTATTTAATTTATGTACTAACCTAAGAAATTTGGACGTTTCATACCATGTTCTAGGACTTGTTTAATAACTGGACATAAAGTTCCTCTAACTAAATCAGTTACAGTTTCTGATATGCTATCATCACCTGCGCAGCTGTACTGCTTACTTCTCTCATCTAACAGTTCAACAAATTTTGCGGGGAACCAGCCTAAAATTAAAACAAATATAATACAACCCAGTTATAATTATATTTTTTAATAATACCGCGTAACCCATTTAACTCTCCAACCCAGCAGTGCTCGTCTTTTTGACTGATAATAGTAATGATATCGTTTTTACGGAATCCCAATTCGTCGTCATCGTGCCTTTCAAAATCTATAAAGAGAAAATAAATATTTATTGGTTTCTTTACCAGTACTATGGAATTACAAAGAATGGATGGAATATTTACCAAGTAACGCCTTCGCTCTCCTTTTCCTGTTCTTCGATACGTTTATGTAGTTACTATGATCTTGAGCATGACCCTCAATGGAATAATCGGGAACTAAAGAAATTTCGGAGCCCAATTTTGGTTCAATTGTCATAAAATGACGAGAGATCTGCATGATAGCTTCTCGCAAATCAACCAGAATTTCAGTTTGTTTGACATTTTTGCATTTGATGTCGTCTTCATCGTTGCCGTTATTAAAAAGCAACATTTGTATAACGGATTTAGATTTTTTAACTTGTCTTCTGGCTAAATGCTGTTTAGGGAGATTCGGTGCTGCTTCGGGATTTCCTACTAATGCACCTTGATCTGCCATCAGATAAGCTAAATGCCTTCTACGATAGGTTTCAATCATGACATTGTTTAAAGAACTGGCTACTTGCATTGAAACTTCCAATAATTTCTCAACATCATCTACTTCGCCGGGAATGTCCGAAAGAGCGTTAAATATTTGGGCAGAATTTTCAAGAACTTTTAGTTGAGGTTCTTTCATTTTTAACATTCCTAGAGTGGTTTGAAATAAAACAACTGAGCCACCAAAAAAGAATAAGTCCCAAATCCGCAAAAGAATTTTCATGTGCACTACACTAGCAAACAGTGTTAAAAACCAGTGCAAAGTTATAAGTGATAGTTCTATATCGTGGTTTTTTAACGTTTCGTCGACATCCGGTAAATAATTACATATTAAATTTCGCAGAACTTTTTGATCGGCCTGAATACCTAGCAAATAACACAATTTATTAATAAGGTATTAAAATAGACAACTCTATGTTGACAAACTGATGTCTTAACACGCATGCGCATTAACTCTGTACACTCAAATGCATAACGAACGGTTTTACTTGTAAAATAAGAAATAATATTTCAGTACTTTATTGAGGTTGCAAGTATTTTTTTTTTTTGTAGCATTTTAAAACTATTTTTCAAAGGAAAAATTAATGTTTTATTTTCAATCAAATGAAATTTATATCATATTTAACCCAGATATACAGTCACGCCTTCTAAGGTCGTATATCCAGTAGTGATATTCAGCGGGTCCCCAAAGGTTCAGCCGAACTCGTTAAAATTTTCAAAGTGTTCCGAACCTTGTTAAACACAAGATCAGTTTTTGCGCTAATGTTGCTATCATATCACCACTGCGTATATCGTTTTGTCAACCAGAGTAGCGTACCTATTAAAGTTGAACTATAATAAGAAGCCGGCAGAAGATCTTCAACAATGGTGACCATAATCCAAAACGCATCTTCTTCTTCCAACAGTAATAAAAGTGATGCGACTATCATTCCAGTACCTTGACAATACCTTTATTAAAAAAATACGATAAGAAAAATTGAACTATTGTAAAAATATAATCATACTGACCCTATATCAGGATACAGCCAAGCAAGACCTCTTAATATTCGACGTAACCGAGGTACACCTGTGCTAGTCACATGACTGAAACACGCATTTGTTGGCATTGTTCGCAACAAATCTTTTTCTATTTGTTTGGACGTCATTAATGAATCATTGCTAGATAATTTAACTATTTCTTTGTAGCATACTTCCGATTTTTGTTTCTTTTCTAATGCTCCTAAATATGATGAACCTCATCGATTAGATCGACTTTTATTAAAAGTAAATTAACTAAAGGGTAAATCACGAAAGTTAATAAAGTACAAAGAACTAGAGAGCAGGTTATAGAATTAAATAGCTCTGGAATAACACATCATGAGTTCCTCCACAGATGACATTTTCTGTGGCTCTTCCGCCAATATGATCTTTCGGACCGGCGTGTTGATGACTGGTAACAGCACTTCACTTGATATATTTATTTATATTTTATTTTAAAGATTATATAAAGACTTCAAAAGATGTTTACATGATTTTAAAGATTAGATTTCATATTTTAAAGGTTGTTTAGAATTTTAAAAATTAATTTTTTTCGTGATTTACAGCTCGAAATGAACAATACCTACCTGACATTCGCATCCACATTTGTGGTCGCAAGGAGTGAGGAATCCCCGCTTGGACCATGGTTCTTAACTTATCTGTACGAGGTAGTGTAATTTCTACTTTGTCCCATGTGAGATCACTGACTTCCTTATTGTGTGAAAATTCTAAGTGTGCTACCCATTGTAATCTGTGCTGTGGATCTTCGACGAATGGGATTCCAAGTAATTTATTTGAATTTTGTTCTGGACCATCTTCTTCGTCAACCCGAAATCCAAATTCGTCGAATCTATAAGAGCTTATATGACTTTCCTATATTTACAGAATAAATATCTAAAAGCATTATTGTACCTGTATTCTGGTTGTGAATTTGGATCTTCAGATACTTGCGTAAGTTTTGCCATTATATCTTGGGGCCACATACTTGGAGTAAGGGCTGAAAATGGGCCACCAGGGCTAGGATGGATGGCATCTTCCATATTTAATCCCTCAAATAGTGTTTGGTAATTATCTGGTTCATCTTCAGAGGCTGCTAATTCTAATTCTCGCTGAAATAATATGATACAAGAATTACATATGAATATGATGAGATTACGTATATTTACATTGTGATCTTCTTTTCCAACGTATCCTTCATAATCTCGGTTGCTGAAAAAATTTTTGGCGAGATCCATGTCTCTAAAATTTTGTTTTGTTTAAGTATTTATACAATTTGTAATATAATAGCAATAAGTTGACAGATTGACAGTTCTCTTGACACCTGTGAGTGACGTCACTATTATTTATTACAATAATGCCCTTGGCAGGATGGATGTTCAATATGTTTTCAAATATTTGTTTTTACTTAGTTATCGACATTCAAAAATGCAATCATTTCTAAATGAATTATTAATTGATTTTCATGTAGGTGTTAAATATGTTCAAATAAACTTGTGGGAAATAACTTTCTCCTTTTTTCATTTGTTATGAATCTAAAATTGCCTTGATAGGTGCTGCCACCTGCAAGAACTGTCATTCAATTGTTTTATCTGGACCACTCGACTGTCGATTGTTTAGTCACAGTGCCGACTGGTGATATTTTGCTAAAAAAAAATCATATAAACTGCATTTAATTGGCCAAATATAGTGCATTACTGTTTAATATTTGTTGTTTGCGTAAAAAGAAACAAAATCTATCAAAATGTGTGCGAAAATGGCATTTCAGCATCAGGCTGGAACAGTGATGGAATGTTTGAGCGTGAGTAATAAATGGGCGTGCATTGTCATATTTGTTTACATATACAAGTATATTTTTTAGATTCCCATAACACTTCACAAGGAATGTGATGGTGAAGTTATGCGTTGTGGCTTTAAAATCGGTGGTGGAATAGACCAGGATTACCATAAAAGCCCTCAAGGGTATACGGATAATGTAAGTACATTGTTATAAATGTGGTACAGTAATAATGAATTTCTCACGCAGGGTATATACGTAACGGAGGTGCATGAATCAAGTCCAGCTTCTAGAAGCGGGTTACGAGTTCATGACAAAATATTACAATGTAATGGATACGACTTTACAATGGTATGTAGGAAATGTTTTTTCGTAGAACTACTTACTCATGATTATTGATAACGCAGGTGACTCATAAAAAGGCAGTTAGCTATATCCGAAAACATCCTGTACTCAATTTACTGGTAGCTAGAAAAGGAGTGACATCTACGTAAATGTTTTTTATTGAGCCTTTTATAAATGTTATATGAATATGTAAGTTTAAATTAGTTGGTTATAAAAAAGTATTAATATTTTATTTTAAAGCATTCCATTTTATGATTATAACAGCAAGTTTACCAAAGTGATCATAAATATCCGTTAGCAGTTAATACTTTTTTACTTAAGATTTTTTTTTTTTGTAAAATTTCGTTGCTAGTCTGTTGTAATTATGTCAATCCGCAGCCAGTCTAATATGTAATTACAGTCAACTCTCTCTAAGTCAAAATCTCACGGAACTTTGTTTTATAAAATATTTTTTAATAAATAAATATATCATTACATTTACCGCGCGTGAAATGCGGTTACCAACCAACAAGTCATGTCCCCCAAAGATAATAAAGGTGGGGGGACCACAGGGGTAAAGTTAAAAGTGGCAACATTATCGTGTGTGGGATCGAACTGAGGATCTTATATGGCCTAGAGTTTGATGCGTTGCCACGGGAGCTATTAGAAAATTAAAATATAATTTATACAAATGCTCTATATTTAGTAAATAGTTAATAAATATATTAAACTGTTTTAATAAATAGAAAATTATGTACTAAATTTATTTTTACACATTTTTCTTGTAAATATTAATTATGTATAAATTCTAGTTGAGTTTTTTGATATAGAGTGATTTTTACTGTACGTAATTATTTTTTATTGTGTATTACGGACAAAATAATGATTGTGAATACCTATTAAAAATCAGTTACCATAATGGTTTCATAAATGTATTTATTTATTTGAGTTAATAAAAACAACTTTATATAATTCATATTAAAATATATTTTTTCCAGTTCACAAATCTTTCCTACCCTTAATAGTACTTCCTCAAAACTTGTTTTCTTTGTTTAGTTTTAAAAAGATGATGACGTTTTTCACGATTCACTTTAAATTTCAAATCTATTAATGACTTTTTATACAATGCAGAAAGAGATTCTAATTCATCTTCATTAGTGTGAATTTTTTCAAGCATACTTATCGTTGTTCGTGATTTTCTTAACATGTTCAAGAATTTTCCTTCTTCATGAGCTTCCAACATGGTAATGCATAAACCTTTCATTCCACCTCTAGCTGTTCTTCCTGCTCGATGAACATAAGTTTTAATATGTGTAGGCGCATTATAAGAAATGACACAATCAACATTTGGGATGTCCATACCCCTTGCGATTAAGTTCGTACAAATCAAAACATTCGTATTACCTGCTGCAAATGATTCCAATAGTTCTTTACTCATGTGCTTAGGTGTTTCATCCGATATTTCTTTAATTGTAAATTTCTTTTTCGCCATAAAACACAATAGTAAAGTCAAGCGATGTAGTGTATCTTTGTCATTAACGAATACTATTATTTTTGGCGTTTCCGTACCTTGTATAGTATCCAAAATAAGTTTGTACAGAACAAGTGGTTTAACTTCAACTGAACATGTGACATATTTTTCCACGAGTTCATCTGGTGTTGTATATTTTCCAATGAATCTTTCGGTATTTTCATTGTTTCCATTTGTAGCTTCGTTACTTGATACGCAAGTAAAAAGTTTTGGTTGAAACAGAGATAGTTTTTCTAATTTTTCTGGATCTGAAGATAATGTAGCAGAGAATAATAATTTTTGAGGTTCCGATCGTTTTTTGATTGAAGCTAACGATAATACGTTCCTCCCCACAAAATTTTCACGTGCTGATTGTAAATGCATTCCTAAATGACGTAACCAATCATCTTGCATGGAATCCAGAACTCTATCCGCTTCATCAATAATTATATATTCCAAATATTTTAAATCAAAACCTTTAGTATTTTTAAGATGGTCGATTAGTCGACCAGCTGTGCAAATTAAAATATCACTCCTGCTGGCCGAACCCCAAACAGAATTATTTGTAACCAAAAGTTTCTGTTCATTTCTAAATGTAGTAGTAGAAGATGTAATAATGCCAATCGTAACATCAGTTCCAGAACTGTAAGATTTAAATGCTTCATATATTTGTTGGGCCAGGTTTTGTGTAGGTAATACTAAAAGAGCTCTTACTGCTTTCACGGTCATATTGCGATTTTCTAACTTGTCTAAAAGATGCTGCAAAACTGGAATCACAAAAGCTAAAGTCTTCCCACTGCCTGTCGCAGCAGACACACAAACATCCGGAGGGTGAAGAACGTTTGATTGCTTCGACTGTCTGAGTTGCCAAGGAATAAACCCAGCTTGAACGGGAAATAAATGGGTTATTTTGTTTTCTTTGAGTCGAATTTTCAAATTATTGTTCAAATCAGCACTAGATACTGTTTCACTTAAGTTTTGTAGGTCTGTAGAAATTATGGTAGGATTTCGTAGCCATTTTGGTAATACTCGTTGGACAACTTGCTTCTTATCAAATTTATCTATACCCAATATCGTGAAACCCTCGATAGAAATTGGATTTGTTATCTTTGCTTTTTTACTTACTGGTTCATCTGGGTTAAAATAATCATTTGTATCTAATTTTGCAGATGTGGAGTCAACATTTTTCTCAGATGTAACTTCTGGATCAATATCAGCAGGTTTAAATAGTTCTGATTCTTGTAGTTCTTTATCTGAAGTAGCAAGTACTTCTTGTTTTGCTTTATGTCTACGTTTCTTCCTAATTTTCTTTAACACCTGTTTTAATTTATGATTTTCTTCTGTTTTTGTATAATTTGTTTCATAATCTACAGACCCTTGACTTAATTTCTGATTTGCTTCTGTTTTTGAATCATTGGTTCCATCTGCTGTAAATCTAAACAATAAAAAATTAATAAACGTTAAACTAGTGTAAAAATTTTAATTCTTACCTATTCACCACAAATAAATCCATACTGAGTTGTCAAAATTGTTATTGATAACAATACTAATAAATGTGCGAACGTGTGAAACATGTAGAGAAAAAGACCATGTGAAAATAATTAACAGTTTGAGTGAGGTTAGAATAAGTAGGGGAAAAGAGGAGTGAACAATATTTTCAAGAGAATTTGTAGAAGCAGTGTTGTCAGTACTGTGGCTATTATTTAAAATTTATAAATAAAAATAATTATTATATTTGAATGTTCCCGTAAACATTATTTAAAATAATGTGCCAGAATGTAAAAATTGTAATTTATACTTTGATGTTAATAGATTTATTTTGAACTATTTGTAGCGGCAAGTCATTGTAGTGCTAATTTTATGCAAGCTATGGTAACACTGATGAACTGATTAGTTGCTATCAGCTTCTTTATCTGAACTGTACGGGCAAATGCCAACGTAGCTCATCACATCTTTACATCGTTTAGAGTGGTTTATGGCACATGATTCATAGTGTTCTGTGTTTGTGAGGGCGGTGTATCCATAACAGAAATTCAAAATGTTTAGCTGGCTAAGTAAAGAAGGGCAGAAACAAGAACTGTATGAAAATGTAGTGGAAGGTCTTAAAAAAATTTATAGAACAAAATTACTTCCTTTGGAGCAACACTACCAGTTTCATGACTTTCATTCACCGCAATTAGAAGATCCAGACTTTGACGCCAAACCGATGATTTTGTTGGTTGGACAATACTCAACTGGTAAGACAACATTTATAAAATATTTGTTGGAACGCGATTTTCCTGGCATTAGAATTGGTCCGGAGCCTACCACTGACAGATTCATAGCTGTTATGTATGATGAAAAAGAGGGCGTGATCCCGGGAAATGCTCTCGTTGTTGATCCTAAGAAACAATTTAGACCATTATCGAAATTCGGGAACGCTTTTCTAAATAGATTACAATGTTCGATGGTGGGTTCGCCCGTACTCAAAGGCATTTCGATAGTTGACACCCCAGGAATATTATCTGGGGAAAAACAAAGAGTTGATCGTGGTTACGATTTTACCGGAGTTCTGGAATGGTTCGCAGAACGAGTAGATAGAATTATATTACTTTTTGACGCTCATAAGTTAGATATTTCCGACGAGTTTCGAAGGTCTATCGAAGCACTCAGGGGCCATGATGATAAAATTCGTATTGTTTTGAATAAAGCTGACATGATTGACCATCAACAATTGATGCGAGTGTATGGTGCTTTGATGTGGTCCTTGGGCAAGGTTTTACAAACGCCGGAAGTAGCTCGCGTTTACATAGGCTCATTTTGGGACCAGCCCCTCAGATACGATGTTAATCGTAGACTATTTGAGGACGAGGAACAGGATTTGTTCAAAGATTTGCAGTCATTGCCACGTAATGCAGCTCTCAGGAAATTGAATGATTTAATAAAACGAGCTCGTTTAGCCAAAGTGCATGCTTACATAATTGCTGAATTGCGGAAAGATATGCCGTCCGTCTTCGGCAAAGACGGCAAGAAGAAAGAACTTATTAAGAACTTAGGAACCATTTACGATAAGTTGCAACGGGAACACCAAATTTCGCCGGGAGATTTCCCTGACTTGAAAAAAATGCAAGATCTACTTGTGAATCACGACTTTACCAAATTCCACCCTATAAAACCAAAATTATTAGAAGTCGTCGATCGCATGTTAGCCGAAGATATTGCGAAATTGATGGATATGATTCCTCAAGAGGAGGCGAACGTTGTTTCGGAGCCACAAATCAAAGGTATTCGTTTATCTATAGTCACTCGATGAGTGTTCCAATAAGATTACTCACTTATCAATTATTTATTTAGGCGGGGCATTTGATGGCGTGGAGGACACAGTATCACCTTTCGGCTACAAACGTGGCGAAGGTATCGATGCCGGTTACGGCGAACCGGAGTGGATCGTCGCGAAAGACAAACCCAGATATGACGAGCTTTTCACCAATTTGTCGCCAACGGACGGGAAAATTACTGGAGCATGTATGTTGCGACCTAGATACCTCCAAACACATGCATTTCTTTACTATACTATAAATTGTCACAATGTAGATGCATACAAATAAACACATTTATCTTCATTTTACAAGTGGTGCCATTAACATTGGTTTCGTAACTTTAATAGAGGGTCATTAAGTGATTCAAGTTTGAGAAACACTGTTACAACTGAACTGATTAAATTAGCTGGTTTCATAATGCATTGTAGTAGAAGTAGATAATACGCCTAATATTTGACGTATAATGTTTCAGCTGCCAAATCCGAAATGGTTAAATCAAAGTTGCCCAACTCGGTATTGGGTAAGATATGGAAACTGGCCGACATTGACAAGGACGGCTTCCTGGATGCCGACGAATTCGCCCTGGCCATGCACTTGATCCAAGTGAAAATCGACGGACACGATTTGCCTTCCGAACTGCCGTCTCATCTATACCCGCCGTCTAAGCGCTAATTTTTCAATTTTATACTTGAGGCCTCTAAAAAATACCAACAAGTGCAATTGTTCTTTAAGTAAATTAGTAGTTGCTCATTTGTTTAATATTATTATGTACATGTTCGCATCCAACCCAAATGTTCACGTTATGTTTCATTCAGTTTTCAGTTTTAGTTAGCAAATAAATTATTATTAGTTTTTAAGTTGTCGTGATGGCATTTACGTTTTACGATTCGCTCACCGGTAACCGGTAACGTAATACGAATGTCGTACCGTCATTCACCGTATCACCGTACACTTAGTAACGAGACACGCATATGATGGTGTATGGTGTGAGTGGAGTTGGCTCTTTAACGTTTAACTACAATTATTCCCAGTGAAATTGCCCGTTTCCATACAGTGGGTGCAGTACGACAAAATGCAAATTCTTTGCTGACCTTGTCCATTGATATTGTCAAGCTGGAGTGTTGGACTGCTGAAGTGCTGAAGTATGGAGTATGTATGTGATGTGATTATTAGCATTTCAATTGTAAATATTCTACCATGAGAATACATACATAAATATTCAGTATAATATAGGTTAATACAAATACGCACCAAATGAACATGTCATTATCTTTAGCTGTGAGTTTGTAAAAATTGTACAGTGTAAAATTATAAATGTAATTACGCTATGTAATTCTTATTCCTTTTTTTAAATTAAATAAATAATTATTTATTTTCATTACATATATCTAATGTTCTTTTTTCTATTCTGTTAGATAAGTGTCCCGTAATAGATAACATTTTGTAAAATCCAATTAATCATGTATTAATTGCGCACATACAACTCAATGTTTTTAATTATTAACGTAAAAGCAGTACTAATAAATAAAAAATGAATTGATGACGGTTATTATATTTGGGTCATTTAACTAGATTTTTTAATGAATACAGCTGACTACACATATAGTGACATAGTGGAAATCGATTCTATTTGTAATAGACTACATCATGAGTCATTCAATTGTGGCAAGTAGTGGAACGCAGTAAAATATATGTACTTATCGCTCGATAACAAGTAATTTGCAGGCGCCTAAAATTATCTCGGGAAATATTTGCTGGGTGAATGTTTGACAATTAAACAAATCAAAGGCAGTGCTGAATAATTGCAATATATTTGTACAAAATGTGAAATTTTCGTTGAAGTCATTATGTCACTCCTATCATAAAAGGCGCGCTTGCTCTCGGCGTCTTGTCAGCCGCGGTCAATGATTGGCTGACAACGAATGGAGGACGGCCTCCATTATACTAACATTCCGTAGAAGCATGAGTCACTCGTACTTTGATATTTCATGCGTCGGGAACATTTCGATTTGCTTACGTTTTTCGAGTGTTTGTATTAGTTAATATTCATAAATATGGTTGAAAGAGACAGCAATCAGCAGGGCCACAATGCAACCCTTCCTGCTGGCTGTTGTTGTTCAGTGTTTGTAAATTTTTGTTATGAAAAGTACTGCCGTGATTTCGTGTCAACACAAATTCTCAGTGGATTACACTAACTTTTCAAATAATTTATCCAGGTACGTTGATATTTTTTACACATATGGCTCTATTTAGTCATTTTTTATTGAATTTCCTGGATGCATGAAATCATCTTCTCGTACTTAGCACTTTGATGTTTGTTATTATAATGCTACTAAGACATCATGTGTACTTATGAAATTTACTTCAGTGTCTTCTTATTGAACCTGTCACCCAATAGTTCGAGGTGTAAAAACACATTAACGACGTAAACTCACTTTACAAACAACCATGCCCCAGGCGCGGACCCGCCAATTGAGCAAAAAACATTTTCAATTAATCATTTATTTAAATTCTTTATTGCTTAATTATATCGTTACTTAACTTACGCGACTATATTTCTTCAATGTTTGATATTGTTCGTATGAATTTTATACATGATATGAAATCATTAATTACATATTTAAATGAATGTCATGCTGCATGAATAAAGTGATAATAGTGCAGCATAAGCGTTTTAAATATTGACACGGCATTATTTCATCAATTAAGAACGACATAAAATTGAGCACGTAATATTTAATTGTAGGATATCTACTTTATTTTATTTTCTAATTCTTTTTCTTTAAATAAGAAACTGTCAAAACGACTACTACGATTACATAGTGGCGAAATGTCAGGCACTTGCCTACCTTTCTTGAATTATTATTTTGTTACATGTTAACAAATATTATAGTAATATGTCTTGTATATCACTCAAAAAACCATAATATTTAATGTAATTATAAACATACAAACAAGAAGTCTGCAAAGGTCTGCAGTAATACTACAAATCATATATCTATAATAAACATAGTAGTAGCGCATTCATTGAAACGGCTATCATTTTTCTGCACCTGTGCTCTATGACTAATGCTTCCTTTTCAATAAAAATATGAATAGTGTTTAATGTGTTTAATAGTACGACTTTTATATTGCAAAACAAATGTACCTATTTATTTTAGTTATCATGAATTTAAATAATTCGTTGCAATAATGCAAATGATTAATTTTTAAATCAATTAGTATAACATAATTTGTTGAATATATTTTAGAATTTAGAAAATGTGGTGATGTAACAATTATATAGTTTAAACAATTTGAGTGACTTCATTATATATTTGATCGATAAATCACTAGTGTTTGCGATATCAAATTAATGAATAGGGACCTATGCTATTTCTAGTTTGTTTCATTTTTTGGAGCTGACGTCACAGTGTCACAGGTAGATAATAATTTAGTATGATCATTGTACATGATTATTTTAATTCTTTTTGTACTTGGAGATAACAGATAACAATACACATTTGTTCTTCACCTGCGCAGTGATAAGATATTAGTAATTCTTGTGCATCATACTTTTATTTAATATTTATTTAAAATTAGTCAACTCGGACAACGAATTTTATTAGTCACGGTGAAAATTACTGTGAACTAAAATAAATAATACATGGGGCATTCCTTATTGTATTTACCTGTTTGTGATTCATATAAAGAAACAATGTAGAATATAGTGCGCAAATCATTAAATAAAACAGGTCAGTCTGAATAATGAACTATTATCGTTTTCTGTATTCAAAATGTATTCATTATTTTATGACGCTATTCTTAAAATTAAGAATATGATTATCTACAATTTTTATTACAGTTTGTTACACGTGCATGCAGTTTAAAAAAATGATTTCAAAATCTTAAATCAACAGTCGCCTACAGTGCTGATAACTTCATCTACAAATAATATGTAATAACGTATTTCTTAAAACACACACACCGCACTATCGCACTCCGCATGAGGTACTGGT
Source organism: Poecilus cupreus (assembly GCA_963942605.1). Classification (NCBI taxonomy): domain Eukaryota; kingdom Metazoa; phylum Arthropoda; class Insecta; order Coleoptera; family Carabidae; genus Poecilus; species Poecilus cupreus. Next base: position 4,738,909 of record OZ012715.1, on the reverse strand, counting down.
AAACAAATATTATTATTTCAGGATTAAGAATTAAAATTATTTCAGGTAGTAACGGAATAATATATTATTTTTTATACTCCATTTGAGAATGACAGAGAGAGTAATAAATCAAAATTTGCAAGAATAGTACAGAATTTTTGTCTGCTATGCGACAAATATATCAACCAGAAATTTTTCTGGTTGATGTATTTGTTATAACTTTTCTGGGGTGGTTATTGAATTCCGCTCGCTTTATCCCTATCATGAAACTTCCTTTTCCAACAATAGGAACACCGCTATAAACGTTCCAATAATCCCTTTTGGACCGTAACATGGACATAGATAGAATTTTTCAGAGTATATTTATATTATAATATTCTTATCTAATATAAATGTGGCGGTGTTTGGCGCTATTGCACCCTTAACTTGAGCCTACACTAATTCGGGTAGATTGAGTTCACAATGACAGAGCGATAAACAAAGTACCATATTACCGAGATTCGCTGCCATATCGTAAATAACATGATTAACATATGTATGTTTAAATAATTTAGCGCTAGATCTCTATATAATTATGTCTTTTCGACTATCCCTGAACAAACAATGGGCCCATAAACCATTTAAATTTTTTTTTAAACTGTATAAGAATATATGACGATTAGTGAAACCCCGATGTGAAAATTCCATATATTACCCGAAATATGATTTTTTGAAGTTTGTGTGGCGTCACTGGTACTCCTCCAGTGGCACTAAAACAACGATTTTTTCATCATAGTAGATATTATATATTTTTTTAATATAAAAATAATATTTAACATGTTATAAGTCTTAATTTACAACAATTAAACTTAATAAAAAGATAAAATTAATTTGGTAACTTTAGAGTATTTTACTGGATATTCGAGTAAACATCATACGAAAGTTTGAGAACAGTGGCGCTAATAGTGATGTAACCTAAGCTCAACACACAATTTTATTCAATAGTTTTTCAACACAGCACAATAAAACAGTGAAATTATAAAACAAGTAATAGAAGCCCAACAAATATAATCTTAAATACAAACAAACAAAACAAATGAAATGACATTTCGTAGTTCTATTTTAGCCCACAATAAGCGTAGGGTACAACGGCAGACGCGCGATTTGCAATTTTCATATTTCTGGCCAATAGAATCAACGCGAGTACCCGTGACGTCAAAATATGTTCAATTCGTTACACCGTTTTACTGCAGAATATTTTAAATAAAAAAAATACTTTACTACAAATTATTCTGTAAGTGTTACACAATTTTGATATAAATATGTTATATTTCGTTTATGGTTTATGCGCCCATTATTGGTGCTCCACTGGAATGTCTTTGACAGACTTATTTATTACTCTGTCTCATTCCCAAATGGATTATAATAATTATTTGACTTCACGATAATAAACACCTATTACTTTTTACCTTCCGCACAAATATATAAGAGAGGTATTTTGACTTTTCAATAGTGAACACGTTGAGGGTCCCTAGAATACGATTTAACTATTTTCACGATGACGTCACTGTGTGTGAGCCTGCTTGTGATGATTTTTCGTCCACGCTAGTCGTTAACTCAAACTTAAATGAAGTTATCAATTTTAAACTCCATACTTAGATTTTTATTTGAAAAACTTTTTTGATCCGTTCAAAAGTTGTTTAGCCTTTTTTTACCTCCCGCACATATATGTAAAGGAAGTATTGTTATGGGTAAGGTAACTTGTTCAATTATATTTCACACACAATATGGCTTTCGGTGCACATTCTTTAAAAATATCGGGACATTTTTAAAACGCCCCGGGACGCGTGACAAATTGTTAAAAATCGTGACTGTCCCGCCAAAAGCGGGACGTCTGGTCACCTTAGTGATGGGTCAAAGTTTTCAACGGATAAGCACGTTTTAGGGTCCGTAGAATACGATTTCACTATTTTCACGATAACTATGACGTCTGTTGACGATTTTTTCGTCCATGATAACCCAAAATTTAATTAATATCATTGTCAAATTTCGAATTTACGTTTTACATGTTCATACTATGAGCTAAATAGATATTATGAGTAATCCATCAACCGGAAGTGGTGGTTTATTTGAAGGTCTATTAGGTTTTTAGGCATATCTCAGTAAATAATTGAGTTACAATAAATTTAATTTTGTTACACTATTAAAATTTTCGGGAAGTTATGTGGTGCCCACATCAGATTCTAACGGCAATATAATTTTCAAATTTCATTTTTAGAACTTGGATGTTCAAATTACATTCTGATTAAATTTTGGTAACAATCCATCAGCCGAAAGTGGTAGTTTACTTGAAGGTTAATAAGGTTTTTTGATCATATCTCAGTAAATAATTGAGTTAGAGTATATTTTATTATAATAAATCTACAGTTTTTACTTTTATCTTATTTGTATTATGAATAATTAGGCTAATTTTGTTATATTCAAAAAATATAAAATTATATCAACTACAAGAATTGTTTAAAACTTTTTCTGTATTTTATATTGATTAAAAATCAAATTTAAAAAAGGATGTAGTAAGAAAACTGTAAATTAAAAAAAAACAGCATTTTTCCTCTCGCCTAAACAACATGAAAAATGTTAAAATTAATTATTGGTTTTAAACGGTGTAAAATAGAGAAAAGAGTTTCAAATACAAATTTACATACATACATATACATTACACCCCACTCAGTGGGGTAGCACGAACCTAGAAAACAGTCAACCAACAATCAATCTCCTCCAAACATTCCTATCCTGACACATCACTTTCGCCTCGCCCACATTCATAGTGCGATTCATACATGCTCGTTTATTCTTCACACTCGGAATCATTCGTTCACGCAAAAAACCACCAATCATACCCAACCACTTATTCCTCGGACGCCCACGCAATTGTTCACCTTCAATCTCACCCACATATATTAGTTTCACCAACCTTTCATTCGACATTCGCTCAACATGTCCAAACCACCTCAACAGACTCACTCCCACTTCCTGAACAATATTCTTCTCAATCTCACACTCACCATACTCACGATCACGTCTCGTATACCCACAAACTCCTCTCAAATATGGGTCATTCCAAGTAAAATCGGCCGAAATTTTATCGACCATCTCCAAATCACCTGAAAACGCTCATACTTTTTCATTTTCATTTAAAAACAGTCACAAATGTGTTCATTTGTTTTAGTTCTTTGTATTTTCATTTATATTTCACTTAACAGCATATAGATGTTTTTGTCCTATTCCACAGAGCACTAGGAAACAAAATTGTATAAACTTATATAATTAATACAAACAATGGATATTTCGATAATATCGAATGCATAGACGCTAAAGTTTTTGATATAAATCGTTCCTAGTGATTTTGGGCATAACCATGCTGAAATATGAGGTCAAAGGTCAAAAATCTTATTTTTTTCTTCAAACATATATTAGTTTCACCAACCTTTCATTCGACACTCGCTCAACATGTCCAAACCACCTGAACGGACTCACCTCCCACTTTCTTAAACAACATTCTTCTCAATCTCACACTCACCATACACTAATGTATTCCAGATACGATTACGTCTCATATACCCACACACTCCTCTCAAATATCTCATTTCTACAGCAGTTATACGTCGTTCATGCTTCTTCATCCACACCCAATATTCAGAACCATACATGAATGTAGGCACCAACACACCATTATAAACAATCAATCGAGCATCTCTAGATACATTCACGTTTCGAGCAAATGTACCCAGAGCACCCAATACCTTGCACCCTGCAGACATTCGCCTTTCAAACTCCCGGTCAATACGTCCATCCCTCGAGAACATACTACCCAAATATACAAATTCATTCACTTGTTCCAGTCTCACACCAATCACTGTAACATATTACAATCGTCACCAAATTATTATGATGACAAGTTCATTTAACATTGACATCCTATGTTGCATTTTATCTAGAACAGTACGGTGATATATAAATTGGTATCCATTTAGAAATACATGAATGACGGAAAAGTAAATGCTCGATCTTAGCTGAAACTCACGGTATACAAGATGTTCAATTTATCTGAAGACACTGAAATATCTCGAAAACTACACATCGGATCAAAAAATTTAAAATTAAAATTTGTTCGTCTCGTAGGGGGACATTCAATGATACCAAACAGGACGACAGGACCCCTCCCCCCACCTCCCATCTCCTAGGGTGTGGGTGGTGAAACATTACAATCTGTCACCAAATCATTCTTCTCAAACACCAACACTTTACATTTATCAACATTCAAAAACAGATTTAAACCTTTCCTTACTTCATTTATCACAATCATTCTTCTCAATTGCTCCTCAGTTTCATCCAACACAACATCATCCGCATAAGCTAACGCAGGCACTATACACTATACATCCACCAGTACGTACACCATCCGTTCCATTCAATGCCTTTCGTAACAACACATCCATACACAAATTAAGCAACAAAAATTTTACCTGTTATAACAAAATTTAATATAAAGCAGTTATTTTTTAGATATGTTTGAAAAACATAATAGGCCTTCTTGTAAACTTCCACTTCCGGTTGATATATTACTACCAAAAAGTATTTGAATATAATATGATAAACAGTAGAGTAAGTAAACACAACGTGTAGATTTTGAGAGTTACAGTTTCAAAGTGATTTATCGACAAATTTTAATACTAATATTTTATTTTATATGACCCTTCAAGTGTGACTTACGTACGATTTTCTTTATAGCATATAAATCTGAATTTGAATGTTTAATAACTACATTCGACACATGTTTGACATATAAAATATATGTTTCAGTTATTTGTTTGTTTTCATAACGACTGTGATATTGATATATTTTATTACATATATAATTTAGTTTTTATAATAATTGGAAGCAGATACAAGTAAATTACAAATAATATTTTTTATTCTAAATATTATTGTTCACAGAATAATATTAGTTGCAATTTTTAAATAAAATTATATTTTCTATAGTTTATAAATTAAAATTTTCGGCAGGTTATTTGGTGGCCACATTAGATTCTAATGGCATTATCATTTTCCAATTACATATTTATAGATGTTCAAATTACAAACTGATTAGATTTTGGTAGTAATCCATCAACCGGAAATATTAGTTTACTTGACGGCCTGTGAGGAATTTTGAACAGATCTCAGTGAATAATTAAGTTAGAGTAAATTTTGTTAGAATAAAGAAAATGTAAAATAATATTAGCTACAACAATTTGTACTTGAAACTTTTTTCTGTGTACCATTGATCACATTTTTCATTGTTGCTATAGAAAGTAAAAACAATATTTGAAAATTAAGAAATGGTTCTGTATGTATTTGTCTATTAGGTACCGCCTAATCCATTTTCATTACTTTGTTAGTGTTTAAAAGAGTGATTTTTTAATTTTAATAATTTGCAACTGGGTATGTTACAATAATTAACGTTTTATTAAAATTAATAACTAAATTTTATCATAAAAAACACAAGAAGTGTCCCTTTAGAGCTAGTACATTTTTTAAATGATTTAAAATTTTTTAATTTTTTAAAAGTTAATATTTGTATAATACGAATTGTTCACATTTGATTTATTGGTCAAAATTGATAATTTTTTGACAATTTTTAAATTGTTTATCTCAAGTGTAAATAGAGATATGAGACCGGTTTAAAAATTTGGATTACTCATATAGCGGAAATAAGCTATCCAAAGTTTTTACCTATAAATAATTTTTAAGATAAGGAATTTTGTCATATCACTAATACTTTTTTATTTTAATTGAACTAAATTTGAATTAACCGCCCTAGCTGTTTTTGTTATTAATTCAAAGTTGGTAGATAAAAACAATTGATAGTACAAACCACACAAACTGACAGTTGACGAAAACATCGATTATAAAATATACATGTATAAAACAATTAAAATCTGTAAGAGAATGTAATGTTTGAATGTTTCTATGTGTACGGTTTAATTTTAACATTGTTCTGAAAATATTGAGAACGTTCCATGAAATCAAAGTTTAAAATACATAATCACAACATGTTGAGTGTTTAAAATAGTAACTTATCGAATTGATGTGTGTTTTGTTTTACATATTGTGTTTTAAATTCGATAACGAAGGTCGCGAATGAAACAGCGAATGTTTTCGCCGTTGCGCACAATTCCACGAAAGCGGAAAGCACGTATCCTTGTGTGGACGATTCACCCTCGCCCTCGTATTTGAATCTTCGGTTCTCGGCGTAGTGACTGACATTATTTTCACATACCGTCACGAGTTCACGTGCTAAGTTTAGGCCGTGAGTCACAGGTAAACGAAACTGGCCTCCCGACTCGCCGACTCACTCACACAACATCGTTACGTCCTAGTTCCTAGTTCATGTGTTAGTGTTCGCAGTCGCATGCTCTTGTTATGATAGCGCATGCGCCAGACGAAATTCGTCTTTTACACTCACTTTTAAAATAAGCAAATCACCCAGCTATCTTCTTCAAAATACTGACAAAGGAACTTTTTTTCTATTTTTAAATATATGACCGCACTTTAGTCATGAAAATATTTTTCGAACTCTAAAAATATAATATTAGAAGTAAACCATCTTTTTGCTCAAATACAAACACTGTAATTTAAATTTATAAACTTGTCAAGAATTACCTTCAAGTATCAGCTATAGAATATATTCATTAAAATTGTACCAAATGATTATTATACGAATGAAACTTACTATATATTGTATGTACATACTTAAGTAGACAAAGAATCAAGGTTTCAAATCTGTAACAGGTTTGAAGTAAATCAATTTTAAAGATGCAAAATTTTAGGAATAATTTTCTCAAAGTTTCTTGGTGTGACCCGGTACATAGAGTTACCCGACGTCAAATCACGGTCTCCAAGGATTTAAATAGAGTCAGAGTCTGACTTAGGTTGCAGCCACCCCTAGGCTAATATAAGGTTGACGCCCCTATTTGTCTTCTTGCAAAAAAAAAAATCTGTTGTGGGCACCACAATACCTCACGCAATAGATTTCTTCTTATTATTATTGCAGGAACACTGACTATCATAATCAAGAACGCTCATCCCTTCATAAAAATTTAGTTTTCAATAGTGACACATGTCAAAAAATGACAATTTTCAAGCTTTGTTTTGGCAACATATAATTTTTCTTTAACGTGTTGCAATTCGTAAATGATGACAGTAAGAGAAACATATTTCAAACAACTGCAGAAAATAATATTTTAAACATTATTTTAAAACACGAACTTCTTTAAACCATAATTTACTGAAATATTTCAATTTTCAAAATAACTTGATAGGGCTTCAAGTAAACTACCACTTCCGGTTATTGGATTATCATCAAAAACTAATCAGCTCCTTCCAAGGGGATACAATTGATATATGCAAAATATCAAAATTTTTTGTTTAGTAATTTTTGAGAAACTGTAACTCTAGAGATACATACAGACCGACAGTCAGGGAAACTGTTAAAATCGTATTCTAGGGAACTGATAACTCAATAGCGAATTTTTAGAATGATTCCTATAGCTCCCTTACCCCCACTTTTGTAGCCATAGAGTTAATCAGGCCCTAAATAGAGTATTCACAGGGATAATTCATGTAAACATAATTTTTGACTGTGGAGATCGAACTAAGTATATCAAACTCAAAAAAAATGTACATTTGCGATAAATATATAATTTTAAGTAATGTTTAATTACAAAATTAAAATACTTTCTTATACAAGGTGTTAAAAATAATGTTATGGTCGCATATAACATGGTCAAAAGTCAAAAACAAGTAAAAGAAGTTTTAATTTTTAATATATATGGATTCAAAAATGAATCCATTTCACGGTTTGAGCGATTTTATTTTTCGATTACTTAATTAATTTATGTTGTTTAGTTTATATCTTCAATAAACAAGGAGTTACTTTCGAGTTAATACATTTTTTGTTTTATTGTGACATTTATACTTTATTTCTTTTGGAAGATGTGCCTTTAAATAAGAGAGCGTATCTTTGGTTTATACAAATGAAAAAGTTTAGTGTACGCAAAACTTGTACATTATCTTGCCGAGTTGCAACAAATAATTTAACAAAGTTGTCAGACTTTTCTAGATGTAGATGCAGCGTAGATAGAAAAAGAGGACATTTCGAAGATCTTTTAGTAGTAGTAATAATCTTTATTTGCCTCTCGGGTTAATACTATACATTTTTATCCCTTAAATTATATATATGTCATTTCATTTCATATTACAGTTTTAGTGTTTTCTTTCTTTCTTCTATTTCTTTCATCCATCCTAACCCTATTCCCGAATCTTCTTCTCTGTTTCTTCTCTCTTCTTTAAGTTCACCGCATTCCTGTAACAGGTGTTCTATTGTTTCCCATCCCTCTCCACATAGTCTACATCTTCTCTCTTCATCGTAATCGTTGACTTTCTCTTCATTTCCGCTCTTGTACCTTGCTACTTAATGATTTCGATTTTTTCTCATTTCAAATATCTATGTATGCCGAGAGTTCTTATGTTATATTTTGGGTTATATCTAGATGATTTGATGTTACTGAATCTTCCCTGGTTCTGGATATCTATGCTTCTTTGTTTTATTCTTCCTTTTATATCCTGCCTTCTTTCTCTTTCATTGTTTATTTCTGTCTGTGCGTATCCTTTGCTTTCAAAGAATTTTCTTCTCTTGCTCATCTTACCTCTTTCTTCATCCCTTTTTCTGATTTCTTTGTAGCATTCTTCCATTATCTATCGAAGATCTTTTATAATTTCTCAATGTGACATTAAATAAATAAATCTAAATAAAATAATTAATAGGTATTTATGATACTGTTGTGAAAAATGTATGTTTACGGCACGCGTTTTAAAAATTTACTAAACGAATCCTATGGAATATACCTTATAATTCATACTAGTGCCTTAAACACATTTTTGACATGTGTGTCATACAAGATTTTTTTCGCGCCTCCACCCAAAAACACCAATTTTACACATTTCAAAATCGTCCAGAAACTTCTTATTTTCCGGTCGAGGCTGGCAAAAACTAATGACTTTTGTAAGGTTTGGGATGGCATGAACTGGCTGTCAATTTTTATTACACCACGTTATAAATAGTTCATATTCTTTCCAGTACCGGATCGAATATTTTTCTGACAATAAATTATTGATAACATTCTCGGCAACTTCTTTTGTATGGTCTTCATTATACGACAAAATATCAACTCAATAAATGCTCCAATTTTTCCAAAGAAAACAAATGAATTGTTAAATACTTATAAATCCCTCGTATACTTGTTTACGAATATCCTGATATTACTAACATAAAAAAATTCCTAGTATTTAATTTGACAAATAAGTTAGTAATTTCATTTAATAAATTTATGACAAAATAGTTATTTGCATCACTAGTCTAGAAACTGCACTTTTGTAAGTGCGAGTATTGAGCTTACAATTAACAATTTAGCTCAAAAAATGATAGAAATCTCTAACCTCCAAGCACTTACACTGAACAAAACCGACGCATAAAATTGACAGGCAGTTGATGCCAACCCTAATCTTACAAAAGTCCCTAGTCTTTGCTGGCTCAGGCCAAAAAATAAGCAGTTTCTGGGCGATTTTGAGATGTGCAAAACTAGTGTTTTTGGACGGAAGCACGAAAAATAATGTGTATTGTTTTTTGAGTGGTGTTGTAATTTGAAAGCCTCGCCTTCGGTTCAGCCTGTTAAAATGTACTCACAACGGGATTACCTATACTTATCGAAAAAACATTTCACGAAAATACAAATCACGAAAATACATTTCTCGAATATACAAATGTCGTAAATTAGGACGAGGAATTGTACATTTACCGAAAATACAAAGCTCGAAAATACATTTGTGAGCAATGATTACAATACGTTATTTGGTATGTTTCGCTTTCGACAAATGTATTTTCGAGAATTGTAAAATTCGACATTTGTAATATTCGAGAAATGTATTTAACTCGGCAAGGCTGTACTTGTGAAGTCGAAACGAAACAGCGTTTACTCGATACTAGTGTGAAAAGTAAATTCTTTTCACTCTAGTGTATTAAAGTAACATTTATCACATTGAAAAGTATAACATTTCGGTTATGAATTATGAGTAATAAAAATAAAATCACACAAATCCATGTATAATATTTTTTTATTTCATTTATCAGTAGTCGTTAACAGTAATTGTTCCCAAGAAGGTGACAAATCAGCAAGAAATCAGAGCGAAGCTATTCTCGGTAGTGTATTATCGGTAATTAGAATAAATAAAATGGAGTTTTAAATAAATGAAAAATAAACGAAACGATAACAAATAAAAAATATGAGAATGTTGAATGTTATATAAAAGAACAATAAGTAATAATGTAGAAAATTCTAAGTAAATGTTTTATGTAATATTAAACATTATACAATGTTTTACAACAATGGCTATATCAATATCAAGGTAGTTAGTTGACTTGGCATTCTGACCGTGTTGTTCGAAGAGTGAAGTTGTCTTCATAAACTGACTTCTAGACTAGAGGTAGAAGAAGAGAACTTAAGCAGAGAATTTACCTAGGTACTGTACTATAATTAAGATCTACCAGTGCGAGAAACAGTAAATTTTCTAAACAAGAAAATGTATAGAAATCAAATGAAATTTGTTATGTATATTTTTAACCAAGGAGTTAAATTTTGTAATCATACATCCAATTGGGATCGGACATGGGGGCGTGGCCTATCCAAGATCGCGTCAATTAGGGTGAATATTCGAATGTGACATTAGTACTGGTCGCGTATAAAATTTAGTCTCACGATTAATAATATTTACGAATGCACTACAACAAATACTGCAAAATAAATTTTAAAGAAGCTGAACTCATTTTATACACTGGACAATTGATTAAATGCGGGAAAAAAATAAATGAAAGTGACAGTGGCTTTGGGTGTAGTGGCTTTCTGTATGTCAACGTCGAATTTACGAGGTGATCCCTATCAAATTAATAAAAAAATTGCAGGAGATGAACAAGTGATGAGTGTTGTTTGTTCCTGCATGGCTGGTTTTGGGTGAAAAATGCAAAAACTGCATTGATACGTTGTTGTACTGTTATAGGTTAGTTGTATGTTTCTTGATCTAATCAACTAAATAAACATATAACTAAAAATAAACAAATATAAAGTACATTACCTTCGAATACAGATTTAATTTAATTTATGAACTTAGTTAAGTACAAAATGTAAAGATTTCGGGGCAAATTCGTATTATAACCTAAAATTTTACTTACTTAGATTTACGTAACTGTCTGGTAAAACATATTCAGAACATATTATTTATTGTAAACCCATTCATGTTGTTTACTGTTAGTTTTTTTCCAAGGTTTTTCGCACTCCAAGTTGGTTTACTTTATAAATATAACGTTTGTCCAGCTCCGGAAAAAATGGAATGTAACGTAGAGATTTTTACTGGACTTATTATTACACACTTGCACAGTACACTTTATTTTTCGATTTTTCGCGGTGTTTAACTACAATTTCGGTTATTTTTTATCTCAAAAATCGTTATTCCCGTTTGACGTAATGTATTTCTAACTGTATCTTCACCCTACTTTGTGTTCGAAAATAAAACGCTAGATGGCATATCGCTACATGTCAGGACTCAATAACACCAGAATATATTTTTTTTACAAAATTAAAATTTTTCGAATGATTTTTTCATAATTGGATCATTTGTTTGTAATAAAAAATATGTGCAATTAAAGTTTAAGATGATCTAAATACATAAATAAATTTTCAGTAAATTATAATTTTACACTTTTCAAGATAAACTAAAATATGCAAGAAGTAAATTTTTGAATAAATTCGAATCCTACAGTTGACAGTTCCAGATAGAATAAATATATATTTTTTGAATAGTGAGTAATTTAAATTGCTGAAAATATAACAACTTTACTTTAATCTAAAGACCAAATCACTAGAGCGCGCTAAGCATGTTTTCCGCGTGGGTGCAGAAAAAAAATGCTGCTCTTTTATAATGTTAAATAAAGTATTTGTATTTTTCAGTCATTAAAAATTTTATAAAGACGATTTAATAATTTCACTCTTGTATTGATGCATTGTACGAATAGCGGTGAAAAAATAGGTTCTTGAATCATTTTTAAAGATTGACTTTTTTATGGAGCAGCTTTAAACTATTCATTGATATAAATATTCTAATAGTATTATATGCAACAAGTTTTATAAGCGAATCACATATTATTCTTGTTGTATGATTGCGAATTAAAGCAGCAAAAATATTAAAATATATTTTGTTTCAAACAAATTATGATTGGAGGTTGAATTTCATCTATTTAATTGTGATTAGTATACTATCTAAAATCTAATTAAACACCTAAGCCTTAATTTAAATAAAATTTGTAAATACATATTTCTTGTCAGTAAAACTAAAATTACACAGCTTTTGACCAAGCCAGTGTCCACTACTATCTTCTGAGGAAATGATCTCACGGCTGGTAACCACACTTCACACGCAAAAATATATCGTTTAGCAAGATTTACTCTACGCAAAGTGCCACACTTACGAATGGTAAAATAAATATATCATCACGCTTTTCACTCATTTTGTGTGGGGCACTTTTCTTTGGCAGATCTCGGTAAATGATATATTTTTAATGCGTGAAGTGTGACAACTAGCCGTCAAATCACGGCCCCAAAGGTATTCATATTTTATATAAGGTTTCTTTTTAAACGTAATTGGGGATTTTTTATAATCGTTTTATTACGATCCTTTGAGTTTTGGAGGGCTGAAGTATAACACGAAACTATTTACCCAATAAATTAATATTTCTATTTTACTTATATTTATTGAAACTATAACTTTTTAGTAATTTGATACAGAAACTTCATATTATTAATTGTAAAATAAAATATGTTAATTCTTTGAGAGGACTAATTAATTACAATATTAAACTTTTTATTCTTAAAACAAAATAAATTCTATTATGGTAATTTTCTCTTTGTTTAAAGCTATATAAAATGAAAGTAGCGTAAATGACTTTTGTTCCAAAATGTTGTTCTCTATTTTGTTTCCTCCCAAAATTATTCATGAAGTAATAAAATAAAATAAAAAATGAACCATTGCCCTCAAAATATTAAAAAATAAAGTTTTACTCACCAATGTTATTTGAAAGACAGAAATAATTTTTCTGAATCACCTTAAAATAAATAAGTAAATAATGTGAGTCATTCTCCGAAAATACGGTCCAACTTTGTATAATTAATTCTGTACATTTGTCCGCTGGCTACACTGTTATGAAAAAAGTTAAACCCATGGTATATCACGCTATATGGCTATTTATTCTATAATTTCACCTGTTCTATAATAATAATATTGAAAATATATGGAAATTATTTGAAATTAAATGTTAATATGAGTATAAATAAATCGCGCCGTTTGCCCATTTGTTTTCGCAGTTTCTGGTGATGTTGCCGTCAAGTTACGGCTCCCAAAGTGTCAAAGTGTTGCTGGAGGGGATGGCATCATTGGCGATAAGGATCTTCAACAAATTTTAAATGACTCAGAGTGAATAATTCGAGGCGTGTATTATGTTTATTTAAAATAAAATGTTTGGTTTTAATAATTTGTCTTATAAGGAAGTATAAGATACATAAAAGTATATCAATGACGAGATTTTCGCGGAAATAAATGTTTTGAGGACCGCGGAATCCGCTTTGTCAATTTTTTCAAAAACGTCTGTATGTAGTGGGATGAATGTGTGTCCCTATGTACAATATCTTGTGAACTAGAAAAGGAAAGGTGACTAAACTTAAAAATTATAAGTTGTATGTGTTTATTTTGATCGTGATTGCAAAGCCGGAAATGGACTGGACACTGTGGCTCAGTGGTTTCGAGTACTAGGCTCTGACCCAGAGGTCCCGGGTTCGATTCCCGGACAGGGCTGGTATTATATCGGTGTTTGTGATTGACTACGACGCAGACACCTCCATACTTGTCACCAAATCGGTGTCTGTGATTGACTACAACGCAGGCACCTCCATCCTCATATCGCCCGTCACCCCGGCTAATAATCAAAGTAGTTGAAGCCGCACCATAATAATAATAAAAAAAAAATATGGGTTTAATACAAATATGTGTAAAATCACCTGCAAAACTGCAAAAGAATCGTTTCTTCTATATGCTTCCAAATTTGAGGAAAACTAAATTATGTTTATTAATATATATAACAGTAATCCTAATTGCTATAAAAACAAACAAATAATTGAAACATCTATTCTATGGGCTAAACATAAATATTCAAATTCAGATTAATATGCTGTGATAAGAAAGTTGTTTGCTGTCCAAACCAAATTTTAATAATTTATTTTAACACTTTCGCTGTCCGTGTCCCCGATCGTCTATCATCAGCAAATATCGATAGTACGTGATCTGTCCAAAGTGATATAGTGTGTTCAGGATTCTTGCATTATGGCCGTATCAGCAGGTCTACTGCAGGGCCGGATCTAGGGTTTTGATCGCCCTGGACGAAAATAATTTTAACGCTGTTTTTATACGACTACAATGTTTAATATATACTTTTATGAAAATGAAAATGCTCGTAATTCCGCAACATAATAAAAAAATGAACATAAATATAATTATAAAGATTACCCCAGGATAATATGGTCCAAAGTGCCCTTTAACCAAACGTCATTAAGCCACTGTCCCCATATTTAGGACTAAAAAAAAATATCAACTATTTAATTACCGCCTATCGCCTCTTCCCTCTATAAAAAAAAAAAAAAAATTGTTTTTTTTTATAAATAAATTTTTATATTGCGATTACGTAATCGTATCCACTTGGGAATACTTCGTGACAGTCAAATGACCGAAAGACATCCAGAACTACATTATTAAGAAGAAAGCCTGATTTTTAGAGAAAAAAGTAGAAAAAGTCCATATTTTTTATATGGTAAAGGGTGCATGTCTGGTTCTTTGACTAAAAAGATGGTTTTTGAATTGTCTATCATTTAATATAACTGTTATATAAAAACTATTTTTTTAATTATTGTTAAGCGGTTTCAACTGCTGAGGTTATATACCGCCTCGGAACCTCATTTTCGGTGGTGTGTACGGTATACTTAGTATCTTATTATACTTTGAGTACTTACTTATTGTTTTAAACTACATCAAAATGTATTTCGTTTTATTCCAGAACATTTTTCCCGCAGTAAGTATCTAAATTGTTGACAAAAATGTGTTTTTTCAAATTTTATAAGTGGCGCAGTTTTGTAAAAAATCTGACCTACTCTCCTCACCGTATAGACGATATGGCCTTTTTTTCTCTAAAAATCAGGCTTTCTTCGTTATAATGTAGTTCTGTTTTGATTAGACTTGCAACGAATAGTATATTCGGCCATAGGCCGAATACCGAATATTCGGCGGATTCTTTGGCCGAATAGCCGAATATTCGGCGAATAGTATTCGGCTGGTTTTTTCTGTTTCTTACTCAGTATTTTTAGTTATTATTGACAATATCTTGTGTTAAATTAACAATTTGAAGAAATATGACAATTTGTTAAATTAAAATTTTGTCATTTCTGAATTATTAACAAGAAAAATTGTTGTTTTTATTTATTTGCTAGATTTATAAAATTTATAAATAGACTCGTCAATAATAAAAAGTAAATTTAGCTAATTTATCAAATTGAAATTGTTGTTCGTAACAACTTAATTTGTTATATACTATGATTTATTGTTCAGCTTCTATATAATTACTAAAATATTTTGTCAAAAGTACATAAAAATAAATGTTAATAATTACTATATTCACAAATATATTTTGTTAAGAAATACACAAAAATAATTTCTTGCCTACTAACAAATGTGAAACTTGTTATATTAACATAAATTAACGGTGGATCGTCTGGGACTATTTATTTTCTTAAAATTTTGTCAATTTTGACTATAAATTTTTTACCGTATACCTATGTATCTTTATTTATTACCTATGTCCTCTATGTATGGGGTCTATTTAAATTAAATAAATATTTTAACTAATAGAAATGTGGCAAATGAAATTTTCAGTTTTTATTCAGTACCTTCTGTTATCATTGGTTAAAATTTTTAACAGGCCGTTAAAAATTAACAGGTAAATTACAGAATAGACACTCTTATGTGTTTCACATTTATTATTTTATTTCAAGCAAAAATTACCGAATGAAATATCCTAAATTTCTACTTTTCTCTATATTCTAGACTATTCGGTATTCGGCCGAATAATGCTTAACTATTCGGTATTCGGCCGAATAGTATAAATGTGGCCGAATAGGCCGAATACCGAATAGTTGCCGAATATTCGTTGCAAGCCTAGTTTTGATCCAAAAAAAATATTTTGGATGTCTATTTCATCATTTTACTGCCACGAAGTATCCCCAAGTGGATTCGATTGCATAATCGCATACAAAAATTTATTTCTAAAGAAACTCATTTTTTATTTATTTAAGAGGGGGAAGCGATAGGCTGTAATTATGTAGTAATTTTTTTTTTAGTCCTAAATATGCGAACAGTGACGCCTTGACGTTTGTTTTAAGGACACTTTTGCTATCTTATTCTGGGGTAGCCTTTTAAATGTATTTAATGTACAAATTTACTGTTTTATACGTAGAAATAATCGATATCAGTTTAAAATTTCTTAAATATTATTAATAATAAGAAATTATTCTATTTACGAATATATTTTAATTCGGCCCTCAAAATTGTCAGTCGCCCGTCTCACCCACCCCTTTATCCAGTCATGGTCTATTGTTTTAAGGGCCGGTCTTTCCATCTACGAATAAACTTCCGAATAAGTTATTCGTCAAATAAATAAAAAAAATACGCATCAAAAAATGACAGCTAGAACAATAAGTATTATTTGAGCTATGATTTCGATGCGACATTTTTCATTTATTCGGTAGTCTATTCGTTGATGGAAATATCGGCTCTAAGGGATATAAGCTTTATTTGTGACAGTGGAAACGCAGACACATATTAAATGTTATTATTTTGTAATTACTATACAGAAAATTTTGTAAAGAACTAATCTTATTTTCTTCTAATTTGTAACAATGATTGAAGATGTAATTTAAATTTGCCAATTCATTAACCTAGCCGATCTCGGTGGCGTAATGGCTATATCACTAGCATAGCATAACATACAAGAAGGCGTGGTTTCGAATCCCACTGAAGAGCATGGTCGTTTGTAATGTTGACATAAATTCACAATCATCCATTCATTAGGCGGTATATGACCGAAGTAGTTAGTCCGTTTAGCGTTTACCATCTTCGTTTTAAAAGAAATATCTTTATTGGCGAATATTCAGCAATATTAATCTTATTGCAGAAATTATAAATATTAAATAAGATATTACAAGGTGTGTTTGGTCTGTGTGCAAGGCTGCAGGCGCCTCCCGGCTAATATAACATTGGCGGCCCTATTTGTCTTCTTGCAAAAAAAAAAAAATCAGTTGTGGGCACCACAAAACCTCTCGCTATAGATTTATTATTATTAATATTATTGTAGGAATATGGAATATCACTATCAAGAATGCTCATCCCTTCAAATAATTTAATTTTCAAGCGTTGTGTTTTTTTTTTTTTTCAAAATGCACAGGTTAGTAAATGTAAACGCAAATGTCAAAATATCATTTTTCTTTAATGTATTGTAATTCGTAAATGGTGACAATAAGAGAAAAGTATTTTATTTTATACTAGTTACTTATGTTGCATTTTTCGGACTATTTATCATACGAAAAGTGACTTTTAATTAGTTCAGTATTTATAAACAAATACTTGTTCCTATAGAAAATATTATTTAGCCTACTTATATTAACTCATATTTCTTCGAATTTTTGATAATTTCTGTTAATAAATACTATAATTTAACAACTTTAGTAACCAGTATGAAATAAAATTTTGTGTGTATTATACCAAAACCGAATGAAAAATCGTCATACGTTCTCGCTGGTCGAATGAGAATGATAAACGATACGAAATGAAGGACAGGTATATTATGCATTGTTTACCGGAGACAGGTAAACACCTCGTAGCGAGTATAAAATTTCTCACTTCTGATTTTGCAAAATGCAAGTGAATATTAGATGCCGTACACAAGTTCGATGACGCATCCAAACTTCTTGAACTCTGGGACCCCTGTTGAAAATTAATATCATTTTTATCAGAAATAAAACAAATATTCTACTACATATCAAATTACCTGATTGAGTGGATGAAATATGAAACAATTAACTATAAGAATATTGTTTATAACTTTGTCGCCAATATACCGGGTGTAGTATTGAAATGTGGAATATAGGGTTTTAATGCTATTTTTTTATGATATTGCTTTAAATTTTTACCTGTTCACTTTACAGTAAAAGTATTAATATAACAGAATTAAAACATGCATGAAATAATGCGCATTTGGTTACCTATATCATGATATATCAGTCAAATTAAAATTAATATTTATTAGGAAAATTATTGTAACACGGTCATGGAAAGTTGAACAAAAACGAAATATATATGACATTTCATAAAATAGTTTTATGGTTATTTATTTATTTATTATTTACCAAAAAGAAATGGAAAGAAATGAACATTCAAATTCGCCATTACTTGAAATTTCTGAAGATAATAATACAACATTGTAATAAATAAATCTAAATTTGTTCTCTGAAATGTCAAATATTTTTGGTTTTTGTTTAATTTTCTATGGCCGCATTGAAATTTTTTCAATAAATATTAATTTTAATTTGATTGATATATCGCGAAATACTAACATTTAGGTAAGTAAATGGGCCTTATTGCATGCATTTTTAAATTCTGAACAACTTTTTTATTTACTCCTTTGCTGTAAAGTGAATGCAAAATCAAAAAAATATCATTGAAATTGAATTGAAAAAATTTTATAATTGCACAAAAATTGAACCAAGAAAGAAAATTAAATGTAATGTAACCTATTTATTCGTAATTCGCGTACGTAAAAACAAAGTGAATTAAGTAAATGTCATTAGCATCAGTTTGAAAATTTCACCTTTTCCAAACAAACTACTATTGAGTATTGGTTACATTAATCGCCTTAAAATGATGTTAATATTTTGGTATTTTGTTACCTTTTTTCTTCTCTGCTCGCATATGAATTCACGTTCGCAAAATAATCGTCAAATGATTTTAAAATGTATTGTGTACCGAGGAGTCTACTAATTCTTTTAGATCTTTCAACATTAAGTATTAAACAGAGCTTTAAATGTTTGTTTCCATGTAACATTGTGATATTAACAATACATTTAGAAAACATTTCGCGACGAGTTCACGGTTTTACCATAGTTATGGATATGCCGTTACTACGATATACAAACGGAAAACTTCTTTCTGTACGAACTGTCTGATATTCAATGTTTACCATTTGAAATGATACTTTTTACATGTACGGAGACTAAGATATATAAAAAAATATTGTATTTATTAAAAAAAATTTAAGCCGATGACAGGTATTTTATGTGTTACATAATACTTTTGCAATATGCTGCTTCCGTAATCATTTAAGGGCCGATATTTCCATCTACGAATAAAGTACCGAATAAATTATTCGTCGAATAAATGAAAAATGTCGTATCGAAATCAAAGCTCAAATGATACTTATTGTTGTAGCTGTAATTTTTTGATGCGTAATTTTTTATTTATTCCACGAATAACTTGTTCGGAAGTTTATTCGTAGATGGAAATATCGGCCCTTAGAGAAAAATGTGTCAAATTAAAGTTAAAGAGATTTAATATCTGCAACTGAATCAGTGAACAAATTTCATTTTACTTAATAGACTTAATAGAGGAAAGTCGTTCAAAAATATCAAAAATTCAGTTTTAATAAAGAGTAACCATGGAAATGGAATTGAATTCAAGCAAATATTTAATGTTATTCATAATCAAAGTAAGCAAGTAAACATTTTCATGGTTACTCATTATAAACATCTTTTTAGTATGTATTAAATAAGAGAAATGTAATTTGTTCTCTGATTCAGGTGCAGATTTTAAATCTTTTCAACTTACAAATGGAACATTTTTCACTAAAACAATTAGGGAAGCAGGAAAACATGTAAAATGCTGTCAGTCACCACACCACAATATACAGATATTATGAAATTTTAATGAAAATACACGTTTGACTTAAATTTATTTAAAAGAGAAAAGTTCTAATGTCGAAAAATGAAACTTTTAAAAATGTTGCAATATTAAATTCAGTTCATATATTATATTATTACAGTAATTCAAACAGGTAAAAAAGCCACGTCATATTTATTTAAATAACATGTTTATTTATATTATGTATATTGATAAATATGTTTTGTTATGTCATAAATATTTGATGGTATTTACATTATATTATTATTATTATTAGAGTTCAATCAAACTAGTGTACAGCATCTAACATTCACTTGCATTTTGCAAAATTTACTGTAAAGTGAATAGGTAAAAATTTATAGCAATATAAAAAAAGTTACATTAAAACCCCATATTCCACATTTCAATACTACACCCGGTATATTGGCGACAAAGTTATAAACAATACTTATAGTTAATTGTTTCATATTTCATCCACTCATATTCTTAGTTACCCGGTAAATTGATTTGTAGTAGGATGTTTGTCTTATTTCTGATGAAAATGATATTAATTTTCAACAGGGGTCGCAAGAGTTCAAGAAGTTTGGATGCTTCATCGAACTTGTGTACGGCATCTAATATTCACTTGCATCTTGCAAAATATTTACGATCAGAAGTGAGAAATTTTCCATGGATTGTATATCTGATTTTCATTTCTATCATTTATCTTTCTCATTCGACCAGCGAGAACGTATGTCGATTTTTCATTCGGTTCTGGTACCTGAGGAGGCGTTATGGGGCATAACTTGTGAATAATAATAACAACTTGCTAGTACCTTAAAGTTTCACTTTTCGTTCTAGATACATAAATATCTATTAAACAACAATTGTAGAAAATAATATTTTTGCCGATTGACGTTAAAGATGTCACTTTTCGGACTGCTAACAGTCTGTAAATTGTTACTTTTACTGCCTAAGCTGTAAAATATTTTTCATAGCAACCGCTTAACAAACGGATAGTAACCGTCAACAAATTCATAGAAACCGTTCAACCAATGCATGGCAACATAATTTGATGGCGGTAACCTTCAAAATATGTAATAAAATAATCAATAAATTTGTATAGTAGGTATTAATTCCAAATGGGTAAAAAAAATTATGTGTTCAACTTGTCAATGAAATGGCAGCCTCTACTGTAAATCTGGTATTTTGTTGCCTAGTTAATCAAATAACTATTTAAACATTATTCTAAAACAAAAATTTTCTTTATACCATAATTTACTGAAATATTTCAAAATAACTTGTTAGGGCTCAAGTAAGCTACCACTTCCTGTTATTGGATTATCACCAAAAATTAATCAGCTCTTTCCAAGGGTACACTTGATAAATAAAAAATATCAAAATTTTTATTTTACTAGATTTTGAAAAACCGTAACTCCAGAGATCCGTACAGACTGACGACAGGCAATCTATTAAAATCATATTCTAGGGACCTTAAAGGTGCTCAGTCCCTGAAAAATCACTTCCGAATCTTTAGCATGATTCCTATACCTCCCTTACAGGATGTGGCGGGAGGTAAAAAACAAAAATGTTAAGATACAAGTTTTTAATTAGTGAAAAACGAAACAAGGCAATAATAAAAAATAATTATAATTAATCGTATGAAGCTTCGTTTTTTGGTTTTGGTTTTGACAAACCTTTGAACAATGATTTCGAACGACCAGTTTAATAAAAAGTCATTCTCAATGAACAGTATAGGAAGCGCTGCAAGTTATTTTTTTCGAATAGGTGAACGTAAATATTTTTTTTACCGTTTTTAATTCTGAAAAAGATCGGCCATCAAACCTATCTCGTCGCGCCTTTTAGAACCGCGCGTCCCCAGGCTTCAGCCTATGTAGCAGAGATTCGCTCTGTAATTGAAAGTTTAGTAATTAATTACATTATTTATGCAAGTAATGAGTAATTCCAGCACTTTTTTTATTGTAATTACAAGTACATTGCCAATTACTTTGTTTTGTTTTTTCATGAACAAATAAAATTTATGACTTTTTGATGATTGAGATGAAATTAATCTCTAATCATATAGAAATGGAGATCCGCAATTCCTTCCTCATCTCCTGGTGAAAGATTATTTTTATTTACAAGCTTTACTTTTTAAATCCAAGATGCTGTAGTTTATCAGATTATCTTTAAGAAATTACTAATTTTAAAATATCAGTTTGAATAACCACAATCCTCAATATTTGTCAAAACCTTTCGTTTTTTGTTTTAGACTTACATATTTTTTTGTATAATAATAATTTTATAATTCTACATTTTGCCTTTGATTAATATTTTACTTTTTTATAGTAGTATAAAGTTGTAAAATAAAAAAATTACTTAAAAATGAGGTTTTTTCTTATTTTTATAAAAAATAAAAAGTTATTGTAATTAGTAATTATTTAATGTAATTTAATTAAATTTTTTACCTTTAATTGATCTAATTAATTAATTACATTTTGATCGTAAAGTAATGTAATTTGACGATTGTAATTTAATTAACATTGAGACAGTAATTATTAAAAAGTAATTTATATAGTTTTCCAATACTTTGCCCATCTCTGCTATGTAGCCTATAGGGTTAATTAGGTCCTGTCTGTGTGTGACGATTTTTTTGTCCACGAGTACTCAAAATTTAATGAAGCTGTCAATGTCATATTTCAAATATAGATTTTAGTTGTTCATGTTACGACCTGATTAGATTTTGAGAGTAATCCATTGAACGGAAGTGGTATTTTATTTGAACGCCTATAAACTCTTTAGGCATATCTCTGTAAATATATGGTTTAGGATTAGAGTAAATAATATTCAAAAATATTAACTACAATTTCTTTTTTTTTTTGTACCGTATAGAAATAAAAATGTTCGGGAAGTTATGTGTTGGATACATCCGATTCTAATGGCAATATCATTTTAAAATTTCATATTTAAAATTTGGATTTTCTAATTATATGATTAGATTTTAGAACTAATTTCTTAACAGGAAGTGTAGTGTACTTGCAGGCCTATGGGGTATTTTAAGCATTTCTCAGTAAATAATTGAATTCTAGAAATTTTTTTTTATAATAAGAAAGATTTAAAATAATATTAGCTACAATTTGTACTTGGATTTTTTTTTATTTTGTACCCTTTAAAAGTTGTTTAGGCGGGAAGCTACTATGTGTTGGGCACATCAGATCATTTAAGTTTGTAATGGATTTGGCGAATTTGAGGCAAGTAAATGAAGATGGCATGCATTAAAAGATTTGCAAATTTAAAACTCGGAACATTAAATACTCCCTGCTGTGCTCGGTATAGCGCAAGCCCAGTAAATCAAAGCCACAACGATTGAATTCCAAACAAACCATATCTTTATTTTATGTATTAGTCTCGCTTTTGTATTCTAAAGAAATATTTGCGATTTTTGTACACCTGCGTCCTCGGATTCGAAATTTGAACTTGTGTAATTGGACAAATTGGACAAAATCGCCATCGAAATCTAAAAGAGTATGTCCTTGTCTTGTAAAATTTTTGAAGGATGCATAATTGAAGTTGTGTCGGTTCTAAGCAGATTTTAATTCAGTTCATTTTTATTGTCATAGTAAGTAAAAATATACATTTGGCTTGTCCTATATGAATGAATTCATTAAATGTAACCTGTAGATTATTAATTGCATATTATACTCAATTTGGAATGTAACTTATTATTATGTAAAAATAACTTTGTCTTAAATAAATAAATTATTATTATATATGTATGAAAAAATAAGTAGTTACAACATATATGACATTTAAGGATTAAAAAAAAAACAATTAAGGACAACAATATTATGATGTTTTACAGTCTAAAAACAATGCTTTATAAGGGTGATTTTAATATTTGTTTAAATAAGTCGATACAAATTTTGTGCGAGATATTAAATGATTAAATACCTTTATGGGCATTGCGGATACATTTATATAGAAGTTCTGAGTTTTGTATTTAGGGATGAAAATATTGTTTGTGTTACACGTATAATAAGCTAGTTTGTACGTAGGAAATAGGATAGGTTTTTTTTTTTAATTAACAACTAGATATAGTAAATAGCCTGATGAATTTTTTAAAATATTTTTTGTTTTAATTTGCTACACCTGTCATGGCGGAACAACGCTTTGTCAACCTGTATTAATATTTTATGTAAAGAAACTCTGATTGTACTGGTGAACTGGTGCTAACTTCATAGCGTATGATTCACCATAGTGATTTACAAAAGGTTTCGCCTCAATCGGTTCAACCGGTTTTGAGATAATTGCGGACAAACAAAAGTACGAGTATAGTGCGTTTCAAGATATTGTGAATGCGGATGAATTATTTACCGATAGATTTTTCCTGCCACAGCAGTCGATTCAGGTACCAATTTGTAGGGTAGGATTAAGAAAATTTCATACTTTTTCATTTTGTATATTCCATTTGAGAATGAGAGTGAGTAATAAATCAGTCTATCAAAGGCATAACAGTGGCGTGTCAATAATTGTTTGGTCAAGGATAGTCAAAAAACTTAATTAGATAAAGAACTACCGCTAAATTACTTACACATAAATAGTAATATGGTATTTTGTTTACCGCCCTGTCACTGCGAACTCAATATAACTGAATTAGTGTAGGCTCAAGTGAAGGGTAAAGTAGGGCGAAACACCACCATTTTTAAATTGAATAATGTAATATAATATAAATAATATCTGAAAAATCCTATCTACTTCTGTGGTACGGACAAAAGGGATTATCGAAACGTTTATAGAGGTGTTTCTAATGTTGGAGAAGTAAGTTTCGTTGTAGGTATAGAGCAAGCGGCATTTTATGAGTATCCGAGTAAATTTATAATTTATTTTTCTGATGGATATAATTTGTCGCATAGCTGACAAAAAAAAACAAATTTTGATTTACTAATGCCTCGCATTCTCAAATTGAGTGTAGCTCATATTATTTATTACAGTTTTTTATTATAACAAAATTTCATCTAAGTGAGATATACTCAAAATACCTTATAGGCCTTCAAGTAAACTACCACATCTGGTTTATGGATTTTTACCAAAATTGAATCAGCTCGTAATTTGAAAATTTATAAATTCAGGTTCAAAATATGATTTTTTTTATTGTATATCTTTTTGAATACAATAAAATTTACTCTAACTTATTTATTTTCTGATATATGCTCAAAAAACCTGATAGTCCTTCAAATGAACTCGTGGTCCCAAAATGTAATCAGCTTGCGATATGAACATCTAAAATTTTAATTTAGAAGTTACGAGTTGATTAGAATCAACTGATAGTTTACTTGAACGCCTATAAAGTTTCTTAAAAATGTCCCAGATTTATGATCAAAGTTATATATAAAAAAGATTTAAAATAATATTTTCTGCAATTTTTATTTGAAACTTTTGGCTCTATTTTGTACCGTTTATAAATGAACTACACATCACAATTTTTAAATAAGACTAACGGTTGAAAAAACATTAATTAAACATGAAGCATTCTTTATTTGCAGCAGCGATAATTACTTTTCAAAAATCCCTTATTTTACAGTACCTACAGTATTGGCCATAAAGATATCAACTTTTTTTTCATTTACTCTTCATGGAAGACAGAAAATGTAAAAATAATTTACAGAATTATAATTCATTTGATACAAGTTTATCTTTATTTATTCAATTCCGGTGTGCGTGTGTTCGTAACTCTTCAGAGATGAGCGCTTGAGTGATTTTCGAATCACGGAATCAAAAATATTGTTCACGTACGAACGAGAAGTATAAAATTTTCACGTTCACGCACGTTAGGTCACGGTGGATCACGGTTATTTTTCGAAGTTGTTTTTATAAAGCAAATAGAATCTAAATATTTTTCGTTGTTTTTTTTATATGTCGGTTAGGTTTGTCATAGAGGACATTATCAATAAATTGTTTTAGGGCGGTTTTATGAGCTATGTGACTGAATGACTGACATTTGCCGTTTGGTCTGGTAAGTGTATTTTCATTCCGTTTTCGTAACTGCAAACTGCAAGAGCCCTGTTCTGTTTATTTTATATGAATAAAAAAACTAGTTGTATATAAGATATTTTGTTTTGAAAGTAAAATTTTTAATTTTCGTAAGTAATTATTTTTATTTGCTCACGTCCATTCTCTCCCGATATAAAAAATAAACTTTTGTAACCCAGCGTGACCCATTAGATTTCACGCCCAGCGCCCATCTCATTCATCTCCTCCTAAACGACTTTACAGATTTTGATGAAAATTTTTTTTTTTACTTATGGGGTCACCTAGATGGTTCTTAGCTACAGTTGGACCCGGTAAGTGGCGCATTTGACCATCCAGGTGACCCCATATATACAAAAAAATTATACTGAATAAAAGATTTTATTTCCAGAAATATATTTTACTAGCGAGGTCTGTGGCAGGACAACGTCTGTCTACCGGGTCCGCTAGTTTTATATAAAAATATTTTATACTATATTTACAAATATTGATATATTTAAACATCTGTAATTTTTGTCTGGGCATAAAGATAGCAACTAGTAAAAAAGTGTATTTATAATACAAAATTTTATATAACAGATTCAACACATACATTTGTAATAAACCTAGGATGAAATTAATAAGGAAATAATTGCTAGAGGTTATTATAAAAAATATTTGGAATTATGTATTTTATATACAGGGTGTAAATCAAAAAGCGGGCCATAGGCGTTTAACATGGGAAATCAGTTTTTCCGTACGCAAAAGTTCCCAAATGGTTTAAGACGAAAATCAGATTATTTTACACGTCTTGTAATCTGTAAAATCGACTTTAAAGTTTTATAAATATTGCTCATTTGTTAGCCATGGAATTGAAACAAAATTACAATCATGTCACTAGCAATATTTATAAAACTTTAAAGTCGATTTTACGGATTACAAGACCTGCAAAATAAAATCTGATTAGTGATTTAGATGCAGAATTAAATTCTCTACAATTTTTATTTGAACCATTTTCGTCTAAAACCATTTGGAAACTTTTGCGCACGGAAAAACTGATTTCCCATGTTAAACGCCTATGGCCCGCTTTTTGATTTACACCTTGTATACTTTTTTTCTAGTTGCTATTGCTATCTTTATGTCCAGACAAAAATTATAGATATTTAAATATATAAATTTTTTCAAATGTAATAAAATATGTTTTTATTTAAAATAAGTTTATTTTAAGGGAATTATAATTCTGTAAATTATTTTAAATTTCCATTTTTCCATTCAAAGTAATTGAAAATTTCGAAAGTTGCTATCTTTATGGCCAGTACTGTATTTTTATTTTGTTAAAATGAAATGGTCTACAAATATGAAAATTTTTCTATAAATTCAATCCGATTACTATCTCTTATAGTTTTCATGATTCCAATGATAACTCTATGTAAAATTAATGTGTAAAATTTTTAAATTTGCTGACTCGCCGCGAAGTTACAGAAAAATCATTGTTTTATGGCCTGACTCGCACTATACCAACAAGTGAAACATAAAACCTCCCTACTTTTTTCAAGTTGATAAAAAAAGAAATATGTAGCGCTTGTTTATGTTTCAAGAATAAGAGTCAAATTGATCGTTTCGAATTTTTACAACGTAAGGTCATTCATTGTGACAGGCTGTTTATTTATGCATATATAGCTCTTGATTAAAAAAGTGTAGTGTGTAGCCTTACACGAAACGAGAATAGGAAATGAAAGAAACATGATTTGTAGCCATCGAGAAAACTTACAGCTTCAGTTCCGCATCCGCATTGGTATAGTTTGTATCAATTTCATATTCTTGTTCTTTTTTCTCGTAATGAGTATGAGTAACGACATAAACATCCTCTATAAACTTAAAATATTTCAAACAAGTACATGATCGACGTTTAATATGAAATTCTAATTGTGCACCTGTGTCAACATCGATATGAAATTAGATTGTATTGTTTATATTTGGGCATTTAAATTGCAATCCAAAGTGATTTCGAGCGGATGCTATTATTAAACATTTATTATAAATCCGCATTATTCATTGTTTTCAATTTTGCACCTGCACATGCAACTGCCTATTGACAGCTCATCGAAATTTAGTTTCAGTATTGCTCGTGCCTTCAACACAGCAAGAACTCTCGTCCAGTGCGATTGATATCGTTTATTGATTCACACTTAAACTGCACCAGTTCATATTTGATTTGTGCTCGGTTCATTGATTTGGCTTGTATTCATTTTTATTTTGGCAGTAAACGGGTAGTGCAGTATTGTGTTTTTCTACAACGTTTGGAACATAATCTGTAAGTAGCTATACAATTAGTTATAATTAATAAGGAATAGTTTCATAGTCAAAGAAATATCGCATTATAATTATAATATTGATTTTATTTATCCGTTAGATCCAATACATAAGTTAAAGAATAGTAAGCATACTATATAAAACAAAAATAATTATTCACCTGCTAAAGCAATTTTCTATTTTTTTTTTTTAATTAATTCTTAAATGTGAAAATATTTATAATACTTTTAAGCCTTTCCGGGTTGAATTAATGATTTGTAACTTCTATTGATTTTTTAAATCAATACTATTTTTTTTTAATTGTGCCAAATTATAATTATAATATGATCAAAATCCGCAAGATAAATAAATAATCATATTAGAGATAAATAATTATAGACTAAATAATATCGCTCTTATATACAAAACATTTTGTGACAAATACAGTTTTGTTTTTATTTTTTTCTTGTGAGAAATATATGAATTTCATTAGTCAAAATTAATTAGTTTTCTCTAAATAACAAAAAGAAAAAGCGTAAATGGCAGAATAATTTGCCTCCAGTTAAGAAATTAACAAGATTATTTATGAAAGGACAGGACCGATTTAAATAAGTTCATCTTAGGATTAAGTATTTTCATAATATTATCTAATTTAGTCAACTGTAATTATAGTAACTATAGCAAACTAAGTAAATGTAAGTAAAATATTGCCAATGGGCAGATACTTTCACATGTCATATAGTCTTTAATCACTAAAATTTACTGAATATCTATACAAAGATAGATTGTAAATACTAATGGGATCATAAAAAAAAATTTATGAAACAATTAAAAGTATTTATAAAAAAGTTTGGTACATTTTTAATAAAATACATCTTATATCTTCAGTTTACCGAATAATTCAGTAAATTCTACTGTATTTTTTTGCCGTGTAATGATATATTTTAATACAAGGTATTTCGAAACAAAAATATTTTTTAAATACGTAAAATTATATACAAAGTACAAATTTTTAGTGCCACTATTTAAATACTTCTTAATATATCCAAAATTAAATTATGTACTTATAATAATAATATATGTGATTCGTTACTTAATGTTGTATAATATACAAATTAATTAAATTTCTGTGATGCTAAACCAGTAGCATCCAATAATTTATATTAAATTATGTCTTCATTTCGAAACCCACATACGACAAATTTTCGTCACATAAAAATTACCTCTGTTGTTCCCCTGCACTAATATCTTTGGGAGGTGTGATTTGACGACTGGAAATCGCAATACAAGTACAGAAATATATGCCGAGATCAGCGCTAAGCAGTGCACCCACTCAGAAATAGATAAAAGAGTGATATCTACATTTTTATGGATACTTTTGAACGCAAAGCAGAATATTTGAACTTGAAACAAACTATACATGTATTTTATTATAAGACAATGTAAAAAACATTCTTACGTTTCACTGTCACGAACACCTGGTAGCACTGTTTTTTAACTTAAGGCTGACTATTTGTTTATTATATTGGATTTTATGCTTGAAGTGCGGTTACCAGCCGTAAAAATACTACTACCAAATGTTAGTAGAGTTTTTTTATTACGAAGATGGGAGGCGGACTAACTACTATGGGCATATGCCGCCTCATGAGTGGATGGTAATGAATTTTGCGTGAACACAAACAACCATGCTCTTCAGTGGGATTCGAACACACGACCTCTGGCGTGCTAGGCTAGTGACATGGCCACTACGCCACCGTGATCGGCGTAATGGTGTTTGATACGTGATATATTTGTGCGGTTACCAGCTGTCAAATCACTGCTAAAGCTGTTAGTATTGGAATTGGAGGGGCCCCAAGGGTAATTTTTGTTTCGTGAAAATTCATAATTATTTAGGAATGTTAAACAACGGAAAATGTTAGTCAGCGGGTACTTATTGTATTATTCACTGATAATCAATCAACACCTGCATATATAAAGTTTAGGAAGTGATTAAAATTTGTTTTCATAATATTGGCAATTACGATTAGTGGCAGCAGGTGCGATTGTGCGAAATGACCGAAGCGATAATGTTTCTGGGATTGTTGATTATTTAAATACCTTGAATTAATGTTGATGTTATTAAATCGATATATTTAATGTGTTTTCTAAAGAAAAAAAGAATTAAATGCAGACATAATATTTTTTTATTTACAATGTTGAGCATTTTTACTTTCCAAATTTTTGTATCGTTATTCTTATGTTGTTACTATTTTTATTTTGAAAATAAACATGATTTACGATTTATATTCTATTTGGGAATAAGAGAGACTAAGAAATCAGTTTATCAAAGACATTCCAGTGGCGTGTCAATAATTGATTGCTGATGTATAGTCAAAGAAAGGAACTTAAATAGATAGAGATCTACCGCTAAATTACTTAAGCATAAATATATTTATCTTATTATTAATGACATTGCAGCTAATCGCGGTAATACCGAATACGGTACTTTTTTTACCGCCCTGTCATTGCGAACTCACTAAATGAATTAGTGTAGGGTCACGTGAAGGGTGAAGTTCTTATTTTTTAAAAATTTTTGGTGGATTTTTTTGCCGCATACTACTCTTGCAAATTTTGATATATTACTCTCTCCATTCTCAAATGGAGTATGGTCATTTTTCTAAATTTACTAGTTTTACGTATTTTTACACATTTGAAAACAACAAACAACAATTTTTCAGTATCTCTTAAGAGGTTTGAGAAAAAGTTTTCATATAAAAATTATAGATTTTGTTATTTTACATCTTTTTTTATTATAACAAAATTTACTCAATTATTTATTGAGATTATACTCAAAATACCTTATGGGCTTTCAATTAAATTATGAATATCCACAAAAAATGAAATTTGAAAATGATATTGTCCTTACAATCTGATGTGTCCACCACATAACCTCCCGAAAATTTCTTAACGGTACAAAATATAGGAAAAAGTTAAATAAAAATTGAATCTAAATTTGAAATTTAACGATAAACGTAAAAATGAACGAGGCAAGGTTTCAACCCCTCTCTCAACACAAACTAATACGCCTATAAACAAATTAAATGTAATATAATTTATACACCCAACTAAATTGTTATAATTTTGCTTCTCACATAAGTACACATACGAAAGATGTGAAATCAAGTGTTGGGGCAAGTTCATGGAATCTCATCCAATGACTCAGAATTTTACTTGCAGAAATAATTTCATGACATTTTCTGCAGGAAAAATTGATTAAAGTACTAATATTAATTAAGGACCTTTTTTTAAGCCTCTTCGACTGAGTATACACAATATAGTTCTATTTCAGTACCTAAACATAACGATTATTCAAATTTTGTTTTCGTATTTTAAAACTGCCAACTCAGCCTGCACTCGTACATAATCTTCGCCGCAGCACGTGGATCGATCGAACCGCGCTAAAACGAAGCGACGAAGGCAAAAATATTGAGCTTCTTGGGACTGTCGAAACGAAATGCAAATATGTGTACAACACAAGTAGAAAATAAACGAACAACGTAATTGCAGACGTATGAATCAAGAACTGCGAGCATATGAGCGAGAGCCAAAGATATCTATGTATGTGTGTTAGTGTAGAACTAACTCTATGACGCAATGAATGATGTCTGTAGTGTAGTGCAAAGTGCAGGCCCGGTTTTAAGTCTAGACCTTTCTGCAGTTCTAGAGCTTTTTCGCTTGCAATTTACAAGAAAAAAAATTTATTTAGTAACAGTTTATCAAGCGCTTTTTAGAAGAGACTGATACAAAGCCATCACATCAGCATAATTCTGTTCGGTGTGCGATGAAAAGTCAATGACAGGACGTCACAACTAGTACAGTAAAAATCATATGAAAATTGTGTAGTACTAATAACTTTACATTAGTTTTGACAGCTCATTTGAAAATATAAACGAGTAGTTAGGATGAGGCTGTAATTTTAGCATTGGTTTTTGAATTCATAAAAATAATGAAAAAAGCGAGCCAAAGAAAACGATCAATTTGGGCTAAAAACTACAAAACATAGAATTTGAAAAATCATGATAACACAAAAACTA
The DNA here is from genome assembly GCA_963942605.1 of Poecilus cupreus. Lineage (NCBI taxonomy): Eukaryota > Metazoa > Arthropoda > Insecta > Coleoptera > Carabidae > Poecilus > Poecilus cupreus. Next base: position 4,706,405 of record OZ012715.1, on the reverse strand, counting down.
TATCTACACTATGTAATAATCTATAAAAAAAAATAAGCTAATAATAATATGAAGAACAATTTGAACTCTCAATCGCAATGAAATCAACAACCAAGTTTCATATGATTCTATGCGTTGCCAATAGGTGGCGCCCCTATTTTCATGCACAAAACTCGTTTCAACGCACATCGAACATATTAGAACAAGACCATGTTGGTGTAACATAAGCATTAAGTAGTTTCAACCACTATTCAATTGTTGTCACTGGTAGCAAGAAGTTTTTATATAACAGTTGGTGGTACTGTGTTTGATATTTGACTACTTTGTTAGGTTATGTTTGTGAGTGTGTGAATAGTCCATCTAGGTTTACTTTGACATATTTTATGCGTGTTTTGTGGTGAAGTGACTAATGTACAACAGAAAAAAGAAAGAGCAGCAAATTTTTCACGAAGTGCCCTTACTAATCAGTTGGGTAATGAAACATATTATTGAAATCTCTGCGGTATTAGTGGTAGTAGGTAGTGTTGAATCTCTTCTTCAGGGGCAAACATATTAATAGTTCAAATATATTATAAAATATTAAAGCTCAGAACAATATAAAAATAGTAATCTAATCCCTAAGCTATAAGCCGAATTTATGTAGCCATTTATATTTAATTTAATTTTCATTTAACAGATAAATGTATGCACTCCAATGCAGCCATTCATGCAACATTCTCATTTATCTTTCATTTTCATTTAATTTATAAAGTTGGCCAACTTTTAACTTTTACATGAAAATTATAAAGGGCGCATGCGTGTACGAGTAGTCGTGAATGATCAGCCGTTGTGTTTGGTCTTCGGTAAGGTTATGTCACCGATTACTAGAATTATATTTTTATAATTATAGTTATATTTTGTGCTTGTTTTTAAAATTAGTGAATTCGACGATTCTGCTCTAATGGAATCGTTATTTGTAAAAATTTTATTTCATGTCCATACTTAACATTTATTATGACCTTAGCCACTTGCCTGTGTTGTAAGCGCATGTGTCCATTTACATTTATTTTATTGTTGCTCACCAGGGCCGATCCAAATTTAAAAATGCTGCCCCTATTTTATTATTTCAAGTATTTTAAATAGAACTAAAAAATTGTAGTAGTAGAGCTGTAGACATAGATGGTTGTTCTGTGAGGAGCGACAATATAACTCGCAATTTCGGACATTGTTATGATTACAGAACAATATGTGTAAAAATTGGAAATGTAGGAAAATTTTTATTGATAAATAAACTATGTACATATTAAAATAAATATGTTAGCAGTCAGTCAAACCAATTAGGTATTTAAAAGAATAATACCTTAAGTATTTATTTATTTTATTAATTGTAGATATTTTTTAATTCTTAATTAATTTATTTTTTTCTCTGCCGCCCCCATTTTTTCCGCCTTTGTTCTAGGCACAAAACGAATACCCGCTGGGATCGGACCTGTTTATGACAGAAAAGTAAATGTTGCATCTTAGCTGGCTGAAACTCACGGTAAAATGGTTTCAAATAAAGACAATTCTATATTGGTTTTGCAATTTATTATGATTACGTGTGCGAAAGAAATGCAACCGTGGAACAAGGTTTGTGTTAAAAATGTTTTCGAATTATTGACTGGTACCACAAGCTCTGTTTTTGGGTGTTTTAAGAGAAATATTTTACCCTCGGTTTTAGCGCTGTACAATGTTCTAAAATTATTTAATAAAAAAAAATAATGCTTTGAATAGAATTTAGAGAAATATATTATCTATCATTTGTATTTCAAGTGTTTTTTTTATTTTATAAAATTATTTTAGAACATTGTACAGCACTAAAACCGAAGCTAAAATAATTTTCTTAAAACACCCAAAAACAGAGCTCGTGGTACCAGTCAATGTGTTGAATCAAAAAGTTAGTGACTTGGTGACTATTGACTCTAAATATGTTCTTTAAAGAAAGTAAAGATGTGTTACTTTCAATGATGGTTTTTATCATTATTTTCAACACAATTCAAGAAAATCACATATTTTGCGGTTTTTCTTATTTACAAATTCAGTAGTAAAATAACAAATTAATGTAATATTTAAAATGCTGACACGAAATCCATTTTTATAAATATTCTTTGAAAAACGATCATTTCAATTCGGAAAAAAATAGTAATATTTAACTTTACTTTTATTTAATCCGCTTTTATGAATCACGTCATTCATCCTAATGGAGGGTGAGTCATAAGGGTGACTGGGGATGGATTCAAAGCCTGCCTCCAAATTCAAACACACTTAAATACAGTTGTCCAGATTGGATGAGTCATTATTGCTAACTTCTAAACTCGACAAACCGAAACGCGTCCCTGGAAGGTGTCGCAACTGTCGCCTGTACATTCTGCGCTCAAAATGTGTTGACATAAATTGTGAAATTAGAACAATACTTAAAATAAACAAATTCAAAAAATTGCTAACGTCATTAAGAATTATTCGAATATTATTTCTTGTGTGCTACATTGATAAACTTTTGTTTCGAAATGTTTAATTTAAATCTTTAGAAGTAAATGTTAACGCCAATTAATATACAGGTGAAGCATTTTTAAAAGTCCGCAGGAATATCTTGAAAAATATACATCGTACGAAAAAATTTCAAACAAAAGTTTGATAGTTTTAAGGGTTGGAAAACCCTTTTTTATTGCGCTAGAAACTACAAAATTAGTTTTTCGCAAAAATGTGCCAGTGGTTAGATAATAAAAGTATACATTTTTTTTATTCAAAACATTTTCCCCAATATATAGTTGTACCAAATGGCGAAAAGTATTTCACATAAAAATTGTAGCTAATACTATTTTACAACATTTTAAATATGACAAAATTTTACGTAAAACATTTATTTACTGACATATATTTGAAAAACTGTATAGGCCTTCAAGTGAACTACCACTTCCGATTAACCCAAATTAGAAATATAATATTTGAAAATGATATATTCATTAAATATATTTTGAATTATTGGAGGTGTCAAAATATCATCACATTAAAATAATGAAATTGTATTTTAATTTCGAGAGACCTTAAAACATGCTAAACTGTTGAAAACTATATTTTTTAAATTTTTAACCTGTCACAGCATCTTCCTTAAACCCGTATGGTATCTTCAATTTTTTTTTTGTACATTTTAATGTCAATTTTCTGTATTCAATGTTTATGTACATTTTGTGAAAGTGAATCATTGAAAAAATAATAATTACTGTATGCAACGTACGTCAATTTTTTGTTAGACGCACATATACATTTTAATAATGAAATTCAATCTACGATTTGTTTTGTTTGTACTTAAGTTTCTCCATAATATTATTTATTATTCTTATATTTTATCATGGACAACAAATTAAATTTCCTCAAATTGTATTTCACTAAACATGAATCACGGCCTCAAATTACAATTTTCAGTTGCTCAAATGACGTTTTGCGTTTTAAGTTTGTGCGCATTTCTTTGTGCATTTAATGTACAAAAATATTGAAGTAAATAGAACAAGTTCTATTTTTTCATTGACATTAAAAATTGATGAAAACATTGAACGAATTTACTTGTATGATACGTTCAATTTTTAATAAAATTGACATAAAAATGTACAAAAAAATGAGCGTTTTTCATACGGGCTTTACATATATGTCAACGTTTCAAAATTGAGACTTTTTAATATTCATTCATTAAAACGCTTGAAACTAATAATTAATTGTTAGGATCCTTATCACGCTATTATTTTTTACCTAAAAATGAATAACTTTTAACAGTATAATATTAAATTATAGATATAAAACAACCAAATTTGCAGAATGTGGTATCAGCGATCTAGGCCTTTTAATACATCAGCACCTAGCAGTTAGCTAACAATGCTATACATAAAGATATACGCAATTGGCCAGACATCCATTGAAATTTATACACTAACTTTAAAATATGAACCGGAAAATATTTTGTATTAAATAAATCTCATAATCATATTCATAAACAGAGAATTTCCATACCTGAATTGCAATAAATTCGCGTAATAGGAACTAAGCAAGATGTGAAACAAGATAAACATTTAATAAATTCATGAAAATAGTAGTGATTCATTTAGTTTACAATTTCTTGAACTGGTAATAATAGCAACATCATTTTGAGCTTTAAGGATAGCGTGACTAATAGGATTTTCATAATTTTCTAGTTATAAAAACAGGCCTAAAAAATGATACCCACACTATTATAATTTATTGTGTTTTTTGTTAATGTTTAGGAGTACTCACCTTTTGATTAATAATATTTTTCTTGTTATCAAGGTGAAAACATTGCGATTTTTAAGTTTCTTCCCGCGTTATATATGGCAAAACATTTTAGATGAGATGTTACCTTATTGGTTGTTGCTTGAAATAGTCTGACGTCACAGTGACGCAAGTTATTTTGCGTGACAATTACAAATAACTTATAAGTTTACACATGTAAAGAAATTTTGCAAGAAAGCGCTAGTTGTACACAAAAGAATCATGGAATAAATTTATGGTTTGATAAAATAATTCTGTGAAATTAAACAACAATAATAAGACCTTTAATTATCAACCGCATAGAGATACAAATTGTAGACAGTACTTGGAAAAATGTTGAACTTCTAGGAACAAGTTGATGTCATCTGACAATCATGAAATACAATTTTTTTACAAATTCATGCATAAACATTACTACTGTAACATCTGTGTGGGGGGAGGAGGGATAGCAGGCCTTACGGATAGTAACCGCACTTCACGCAAAAAATGTACTGATTGTAATTAACAAATAAAAAATTCAAAAGTATCTTTTTTCGCAATTTTTTTTTTTTTTTATTGAAAAGTGCATACTCTAATTATTAGAAATTGAATATACCAGAAATTTCAGCTAAGATGAAACATTTACTTTTCTGTCATGAATGAATTATTATGGAGCTATGTACATTACCGTACTGTTCCATATAAAATGCAACACAAGTTATCAATGTTATATGAATTTGTCATGATAATTTACTAATTTATAAACATTTTTCAAACTATATCCACAATTATATCAAATAACTATTTGAGTGATTTTTCCTCTAGGAAACATCTTTAAATTATGATACATGCATACATACATAACATTACGCTATATTCCACTCAGTGGGGTAGCACGAACCCAGAAACACAGTCAACCAACAATCAATCTCCTCCAAACATACCTATCCTGACACAGTGCGATTCATACATGCTCGTTTATTCTTCACACTCGGAATCATTCGTTCACGCAACAAACCATCAATCATACCCAACCAGTTATACCTCGGACGCCCACGCAATCGTTCACCTTCAATTTCACCCACATATATTAGTTTCACCATCCTTTCATTCGACATTCGCTCAACATGTCCATACCACCTCAACAGACTCACTCCCACTTTCTTAACAACATTCTTCTCAATCTCTCACTCACCATACTCATGATCACGTCTCGAATACCCACAAACTCCTCTCAAATAACTCATTTCTACAGCAGTTATACGTCGTTCATGCTTCTTCATCCACACCCTACATTTAGAACCATACATCAATGTAGGCACTAACACGCCATTATTTATTTATAACATTTCGGCTTCTTAACAGGAAAAATCCCAATAATGAAGAAGCTCTAGATTACATAACTGTATACAAGCACTAAATAAATGTAAATTTAAATATTACAATTCAATGATACCAAACAGGACGACATGACCCCCCCCCCCACATCCCATCTCCTTGGGTGTGGATGGTGAATAAACACTTAAATAGGAACCCCCATATTTTAGTGCAGATTTGGATTCTCCAGGAAAAAATACGATAGTTTTATCTCAAACATTTTTTTGTATTCGTGACAGATGACGCTGTAATCGATAAGAATTAGAATGGGTAAAAAATCATTGAAAATTGGGTATATCTCGAGAAATACACATCAAATCAGAGAAATAAAAGTATACGTATGAGATATTTTGAATTAACCCCCCACCCCACGCTCTTAGGGTGAGAACAGAAGTTATTCAAAAATCTTTATTGGAAAACAGGAAAACACTTAATTTTATAGCAAATCTTAAGTTCGGTATTGATGTAAATTCTTTCACAGAAGGCGCTGCAATCTAAAATGTTCATTGATTGGTTTAACAATAAGTCAAAAACTAAATTTAGCGTATTGTGTTCCCTTTTGGGGGCTTATGAGTCCTCTTATATCGGGGTGCTTGTTGAGAATATTTCTAGAGATATCCCCAATTTTCAATGATTTTTTTTACCCATTTTGATTTTTGTCGAATACAGCGCCATCAGTCACAAAAACAAAAAAAAATTGTGATAAAACTGTCGTATTTTTTCCTGGAGAATCCAAATCTGCACTAAAAAAATGGTGCTTTCATTTAAGTTTTTTATTCACCACCCCCCATCCCTATGAGATAGGGTGGGGGGGTCGAATTTGGTATCATTGGATGTACATTGATGATATCATTTCCGGTTTATTAGTAATTAATATAAATTTTGAAATTTTAAATGGAACATACTATATTTTTTTACAAATTTGAAAAGCACATCAAATTTGCTTTATAATCATGTAAAATAATCCAAATGTTACATTATTAAAAAATAAAAAGGCGAGCACTTTAATTATCCTTAGTTGAAAAAACAATAGTAAGCCATGAGGCTTAAAATAATAAAATATTTAATTAAAAAAAAAAAATTAACTAAAACAATATTAACACGGTAAATGTCATCTGTCAACAATCAGTACCTACTATGTAGGTATATATTTTATAAATTCTTTGAGTGTATTTAGGGCAATGCCGCTTCTTGGGTAGGGACAAACGACCTCTCGGAATTTCTCGACCTTGTGGGATGTAGCATAATATTTAATACACTCCTGTCTCCAAATATGAATGACTCATTCGGTTTATATCGTACCTTTAATTCGCGAATTCATTCTAGCAAAACTTTGTTGAAAATTTAAGTCAATGAATAATTGGATTAGTAATGAATGATTTTTTGACATGACTATTCATGAATATAATTAGCGGAACACGTCATTTTAAAAACAATATTTGTCTAATAAGTAAATCCTGCTAAAGTGTTGTTTATATTTTTTATCAGAATAAATAAATCATATTGATAAAATTGTTTGATCTTACAGTTTTACAGCTGACGTGAGTAGGTTATAATGTTACAAGTTAAGTTTAAAATTTAATTACCTGTTATTATAATCTTTTTTAAATCTATTTATTAAGTGTTGATATCTTTAAATTATTTTGTTCTCCTTTTCCTTGCTTCTTCACTGCTGATCTAGTTTCAATTTGATATTTCTTCTTCGCTGTTCTTCCATGTATTCGAAGGTCTTCCTCATATCTTACTTATTCTAGCATTCCATATTTGTTTTGTCTTTCTTATTGTGTAGCCATACTATGCTAATTGCTTTTTTTCTATTGTTTCTTGTATGTTTTTAATTTGTAAATTATCTCTTTTTTGATTCTACCTTTTTTGTAACTATCCTTGTGACTCTTTCTACTCTTACTAGAATTCTTGTATCAGCTTCCTTTATGTTACTGTTCTCTGATTTAATATCAATAAAGATACGTAATAATGCCACTTACTTTAAGTTATAATCTCCAGCGTTATTTAAGTCGGTTTATAAGTTTTAGCAACTGTGGAAAATTATATCCTCAGTTCGAATTCCGCACTACAAAAATAACCATGGGCATTGTTTAAGGTATTTTATTAATATATAGGTTACACAAGGATATGTACCTCCCGCATATAATAAGTAAGGAAATATTGTGACGGGTCGAAATTTTCGATAGTGAATTTTCAACAGAGAAGCACATTTCGCGGTCCCTAGAATACGGTTTCACTACTTTTACGTTCACGTTAACTTAGAATCTAATGCAAATGTTATCATTTGGAATTTCTTTTTTAGAATTTGAATATTTAAGTTACGGTCTGATTTTGGAAGCAATCTATTTAGTGGAAGTATTAATTTACTTGAATACGTATATGTATGTCTCAGTAATTAATTGAGTAAGAGTAAATTTTGTCATAATCTTAAACATGTAGATTAGTATTGGCTACAATTTTTATTTGAATTTTTTTCTCTTCTTTGTACCGTTTAAAAGTTAGATAAGCGGGAGGTTATGTTTTGGACATATAAGTTTAATTTGTTATTAGAGCAACAGTCTATGCTATAGCCAGTCGTTTCAAATATTTGTTTAAAACAAATTGTTTTCAATCAGCAGAAATTAGTAGTGGGTAAAGAAACGTGATGACGTATTGATTAATATTTTATAAATAAGTAAATGATGTGCATTGTGTTGTGTTGTTTTGTTTTGTTGTTGATTAGAACTGGGAGAGTGCGGTGCTAGCGCTGTGTCGTCGTGTTTTTGGCATTAACAGTGGCTTTCTTCCCTTTCACAGACGTTCCCAATATAGCCGGTGACGTCACGTTCACAGCTCACACGCATCAGCTTAGCATCAGCATCAGGTTCAGGATGTCTACAATGGTGTGTTTGGAGCTGGCGGGCAACAGAGCGCGCGCGGGCCTCAAACTGGCTCTGAACCGGAGCCTGAGTGAGCCTGGCCCGCCCGACGCTAGTGCAGTCACACTGCCCGACTCTCTTCTGCTCAAGCCTCCCAAACGCTGCAAGCTGGAGTCGTCTACCACAAGTCTACCTGCGAGTCCGTGCGCTGAGAGTGCTACTCTACAACGAGCGCTCATCGCTAAGCGTCTGCACACCCTGGACGCCGACTCGCTCAGGAGGAAGCTGGAACGCGGCAGCTTCGGCAACCGCAACTTCCTCATCGTCGACTGTCGCCCCTTCATCGCTTATAATGTCAACCACATTCGTGGGGCCATCAACGTCAATTGCACCGATAGGTTTGTACCTTTTCACTCCAACAATGTTCTTTTAAACATTTTATTTTTTATTTTTGCGTTACGGAAGAAAATAATTGTTGTGATCTTGAGTTTCTTTTCACTTTCAATTTACGCCTTGGTGACTAACTATTTCAAGTTTTTTCTTACTACTAAAACGACTAGCTTCTTTAAAAAATAATCGCCTATATCAATATGAGTTTGTTGGCCGTGAATTCAGTGCAATTAAAGTCGTAATAGTTACAAATACAAACAAAGCGATAACATTCTGTATTATTTATATGCCTTCGAATTCTGATAATACAATCAGCTGTATAGTTTATAAAATAAAATAGTATAATTGTTTTAGTCGTAATGTCAACATCTGATTTCCTATAAAAGTAATTACTTTCTGTTTAATGTTTTATTTAATTACATATAACCTTTTTACGATTTTAAAACATGTAGATTAAAATGTACTCGTAAATCATGTGAATTTATTTTTTTCAGATTTAACCGACGGCGTCTGCAAATGGGTAAGGCGTCGCTGGCCGACCTCGCCACATCCCGCGAGGGCAAGGACCTCCTGAAGAGACGCAACTATCGGGAGGTCATCGTGTACGACGATACTACTGCGGATATGGACAAGGTGTCCGTGGGCCATCCGCTTTTCCTGGTTCTCTCCACGCTGGTTGAGGACAACAGGGAACCCATCTTGTTACTGGGTGAGTGCTCACTACTACTTAAAAGTTTTATGAAATACCCGTAGTGGGGTTTGGCCGTTTGTGTCTTGTCAAATACAAATATTCTGAAACAGTCTACACTGCTGTTACACTGGTTTCTGCGTTTCTGTGCCAAAATATTATTAACGATGACGACGCTGCCTTTGCATGTGAGCTCTTTCGTATTTTTGTTCAATAACGTTTAAATGTTTTTGCTGTTATTTAAGCAAAATAACCATTTATTTTTGGATTCGCGTTTATTGATTCGATAATGATTCTTTTAAATTGACGTAAATCTGTGTTTACATTTTTTATGAATACCATATAACCGCTATATAAAAATTAAGAAGGTCAAACAAAAAAAAATGCCGCAGAGTCGTGATTTTTAAAAACTAAATTTTGTTGTGAACTTTCTCGAAAATGCAATCCCATTAAAAAGAACTGTGTATTGTTCTTTATGTGTGTCATTTGCTTTGTTAGAAATATGCATATGCGCCCGTATCATGGGAAATACAGATGACCCATATTCAGAATTGATACTTGTTTCCCATACTACATTACTTAGATTTATGCTGCACTGGGCCCCTATAACTATCAGTTCAAATGCATAGTATGATGGTATATTTATTTTCGTTGTTGTTTTATTATTATATTTGTGTTTCTGTTTCATAACACATGCTACCCGTATAATTCATATGTATGTCATAGAAAAACTTTGTATTAAATTTCGAGATTTAATCGCGAGAACTAAGAGACCTACAGGTTTACGCCTGATGCGCTACCAACTTCGCTACATCAGTGTCCCTGCGTCACCCGAATTTTTCTTTAAAAATGATACATAAAAATCAGATGATGTATTACTTAAAAATTCATTTGAAATAGGAAAATAGCACTCATAAATCCTTTGTCTAAACTCTAAAGGATGCCTGATTTACAAACTTCTATTTTATCGTTAAAATACAAGGCACGAAATTCAATTCAATATTTATTATTGTCATCGTTTTTGTAGAATTTTAAACAAAGCTGTAGAAGAAATAACACAGTATTTATCAGTTCACTTAAACAATAATAATTTAAGTTAAACTTAACTTTAAAATGCATAATAGAGTAACAATTCAGCAGAGAGAATGACAGTTAATCGCAAATAAACCAAAAACAAACAGTTGTACCAAGTGTAAATACTTTCTATGCATATTATTGAATTTTAAAATTTAATTTCCTATTATAATTTCCTTAAACTGATGATTACATTATGTTTTATTTTTCTACACCTTAATGGTGTACCGCACCGCAAAACACTTAAAAAGATGATATTAACAAAAACTAAAGAAAAATAAGCGTCTCGTTTTTATGCACCTGATTGCGTATTGCTGTCAGTCGATATTTGGATAATATTATTGTGCGTTTATTTATTGTGTAGTATTTTCGTTCTAATCTTTTTTTACTATGTCGCGTTAATGATTGCTCAAACAATGTAAACAGATCAAGAACATGACTAATAATTTCTCTGGCATGTTCCAACTCCAAGAGATTTTGCAATTGTATCCCCACTCCGTACTTTCAACTTAGGTAGTTCGTTATCTGATTCATTTTAAATGTTTGTTTCGGTAAAATCACTTTTAATGATTTATGCATGGAAAAGAATGTTAATTCTATTCTAATTTATGATTTTAACTTTATTGCTTTAATTATTAAATGTTTTGGTTTTAAATTTTATGATTATGGTTTGTTATACTGTTAATTTTTAACTACATCATTTTGAACATGTAATAATTATGATGCATATACATGTTTCAAATTTTACAATTGTTAATATTTATGACTTGTGTCGAATTCGGAATTTAATTGTTTTACATGGTAGCAAAATTGTGCTACATTCAATACTTTTTAATTTTATACATCATGATTTTATTCGATATTTTTTCAATTTTTCAAGTTATGTAGGGTAGGAGTAAATAGCGCTCTGTGGCTAGTTATACTGTACTTGTTTTAAGATGTATTTATTTATTTATTTTATTTTAATTAGTTGTATAATTTGTATGCAAATATTTTTAATTTTTATTTAAAATTATATTTATCGGTGAGCAAAAACATCAGACGTCAATAAATACGATTAAATGATGTTAGTAAAAAAAAAAGTATTTAACCAAGTGATAATATTTCTAGTTTTCTATAAATCTGCACAGAACAGAGAGTAAAATAATTTTATTTTTGTCGAAACAGTAATTTTTCCTAGAAGTGTAGTGCGTAGTTGTGTTTATTTACTTTTACTTGTGCAAAAGTTATTGTCAATTAAAAATCGAAAGAGCTAATCGAATATTCAGTAAATGATTTGAAGAAATAGATTTTATTGACTACTTGAAAATAAACAACTTTCTACTGGTTATGTTAATGCTGCTGTGAATTATATAAAAAAGCTTTCTTTTACTTTCAACAACTTTGCTACCTACAGTTAATTTTGTTTTACAATTTAAATCTGGAAATGACATTTGAGAAGTTATCTAATTTAAATAATTAATTACTTGTGATAATTTAAAATTCATCTTTTCATTTCTGTATTGTGGAAAGTACAAAGTACTGGGTCTTAAATGGAAAAGTTTCGAAGTTGAAAGTTCGTTGTCTCTTGATGAAATCAGCATCAGAGATGAGTAAATTGTAATTCCATGATCATGCAATTCGACCGACATAATTTATTAGAAACGAAACGAGTTTTGCAAAAGAATGTTTACACGATGATGCGTAATGGTCTGTCGTCATCTGTGTATCGATTCGTCACTTTTCATCGCCATCGGATGTGTCTGCTCTTCCAGTAAATGACCGTAATTCTTTTATTGAATTACTAATTGCATTGGGTACGGATATGGCAATGGCTATGGGTACGGTAAGGTTTAGTGATGCATTCATATCACATTGTGCTTGTGCGTAACATTAACGTTTATAACGTACACGGACGGCGGGAATCAAAATCGGGATTGGGTTGGGAGTATTATAAGCAAGTAGCTTAGCAGCTGCCCAGTGACGTAATCACTTCGCTACTTGGCAGCGGAATAACACTGTGAATAACATCGTTTATACTGGTGTTAGTGGTGTTGTCGTGTCGACTCTGGGACTCTGTTCCGTCGAACATCGATGATTCATACCTCTCGTGAATGTTCGTGATAACACCGAACGACCGAAGCCAAGTACGTACGCACACATAGACAGAAAACAAGTAATAGTGTGTTTTATCCGTGTAGTGTATGCGCACATCCCAGCTGTGCATGTAGTAGTATCTCCAGAACCATCCGTAATGGGAATGCGAATAGGAAGGTGCTCACCAAAACATTCAATCGTACCTAGTTATCAAACGCGTGCATAGTGTTACTGTTACTATTGTTGTTATTCTGCAAAGTGTTCAGTGAAACTTTCACAGTGACTTGTGTGTCTGTTATCAACAGTTGGACAATATAGTGGCTCTTAAACATAACGACTTGAGTTACATTGAACACTCAAACAAATCTAACTCATTTACCAAAATGCGATTGAAACGAGAATCTCCGTGCCTTGTTTTGAGGTTTATGCCAATGCCGATTCAATCAGTCCGTATGTATTTTTTTCTGTTATTAGATAAACGTTATTTTACGAATGACTCATTGACATGCTTTACAGATAATTTATTGTAAATTACATTTCATGGTGATAATGGTTTAATGATTGTTATTTTTATTTAAAATAATATACTTGACAAACTTGTTTAACATTATTGTTTTGAAACCGTTTAAAACATTGTAAAGTTATCAATTTAGTCATGAAATAATTAGAATAAATTTGCTGTCACATATCTTCAAAATTAGTAATAGTCTTACTTATGAACTAGGTATTTAGTAATGAAATGAATGAAAAGGATATGCGGTCAGATGAATCATAGACCTAATGCTAACGTTACTATTATATGTTCAAAAATTTTAGATTCCCCTGAACTAAATGCAAATTCCGGTTATTTAGGGAAACATAGAATTGTCATTATTTATTTCATGTATTCATCGTAGGTGATACATGCGCATAGTATACAAATAAGGTGAATAATACTTAACCTGAAGACCTTCGTCGTACACTCATTACCATCCGTTCCGGACTCGAATGAGTCAGCCACATAACATAGTTCATGGCTCTTTCTTTCTGTTGCTCTGGTGTTTACGTCTTTACCTGGTGTAGATGCTGAATGCTGATCACCGTTCGTGATCTCAATTCTTTATAGATTCAACTTGTACTCGCTCAATAGTCGTATATTTCACTTTTTGCACGACTGTTGAGCAGTAAAAATTCTTATTACTAAATATATTACTTGTATTTGTAAAGTAATTATAAGAAATTGCATCAAGCAATTTAGTTATTTTGTTTATAATATTTGTGGAATGTTGTAAATAACATGTTACCCTTTGTTTTGTAAGTCGAAGAGTCATAATTCGAGATAAATGCAAAAAACTTGGTTTTCCTTGTGGTTAAAATTGTTTTGATGATGTTTGTTGTAAATTTCGTGTCCACTTTCATTCGGGCATTCGGGTTACCCTTCCCCATACCAAGAAGAGATGATTGAATGTGTCCCCCAACCATACGCTACGCTGATGATTCATCGTTTTGAATAAAACTGCATTCAGATAATGACTGTTACGCGATCTGGTTTTTCATCCATTCTCCGTTTATTTTATTCACAAACGTACATGAGGTACAATGTACGTCATTCCATTTCATTAAAAAACTAACGAAGTTTGACGACGTTAATTATACATATTGGAGTAATACTTCATTCAGTTTTCTAATTGAACTTATTTATTGTGATAAGTGCGTTAAGACTCAACGTACCTATATTAAATTCATTCCTGATAATACGAGTTTTATTTTTGGGTGTACTGAGAATTCTTTTAAGTCTGTTTTACTTAAAAATGCTTCAAATATAAGTTGCAGATAATTAATCGTTGGAAAATACGTATACTTGTCTAATTTTCAAAAATATTTTATCCTCATACCACTGTAATTTATTTATTTACAATGAATCAAATTAAATTGCCGGAATTTTCCTTTCATACTTTACGTCAAAACTTGAATATAACTGAAGGTATATAACACTTATTTATTACAAAATCAGAATCACTTTTCATTTACATAATGAAGTAAACCCATAAGGGTATTGTTTTTTTTTTTGTTAAAAAACGATAACTTGCAGTATATTCCAGTATTTATCTCGGTAATACATAAATAAGTTGGAAGTTGTTTAAATAACGACGTTATATTTGAAATTTGAATGTGGTTGGTGTGACAATCCCTTGGATTTGATAAATTAAAACGTTTTTATTTGTTCGTGTTTTGTTCCATCATAAACTATAAAAAACACAAATTTTCCTGTTATTAACTATGTTAATACTATTGAAAAAGTTTAGACTGTGGAATATGAGATCTTCAGTTTCAATCCAATAAAAATTGTTGCACTGACATATTTGGGGTTACTTATCTGCTTGATAAATATATTATCGACATCTGCGAAAGCAGAGTACCACACCCAGGATGGGTAAATGTCCTGTACCATCAAGCCATTTACCCATGACATACTTTTCAAACCGTCAAGTTGCTACCTCTAAAGATGTTAATTGAGGGAGCAACGATTTTGTCTGTCGAAATCTTTTTTTTGAAAATAATCTCTTCAATAGATAGTTTTTATATTGTTTTGTTTGTATCCAGGTGGACACAGAGAATTCCACAGACGCCATCGAGACCTCTGCGAAGACAGTCTTGTGTCGTCTTCCAACCGTTCCCTGCTATCAGTGTCCGCCCGGTCACCAACATGCTCATCCTCAGCTGCCTCTAGTCCGTGCGGCGAATCATCCACAGACATCGACTCGCACCCGGCTTCAAGAGTGCTGCCGTTCCTCTACCTTGGCAACAGCAAGGATGCGGCCGATCTGTCGTGTTTGGAGACCCTAGGCACGACCTGTGTGCTCAACGTTACCTCGCAGCTACCCGGATACCACGAAGCATGTGGAATCACTTATAAGCAGATACCCGCCACAGATTCTGGACACCAGAATCTTAAGCAGTATTTCGAAGAGGCATTCGAATTTATCGGTGAGTGACGCTTAATTAATAAATCTTCCAAAACTAAACTGGTAAAAGGAGACGAAATATTTTTGTAGTGCTATCACATTTGTGTTAAATTTTATGTTACCTCTTTCGAAGGGTCATAACTGAAAAACTTTTGTTGTTTTCACTGAGGTAGTATTTTTGCTTCATTGGCGAAATAATTGATGTAATTAAAATGGTGTTTGTACGGTAGTTGGCAACTTGTAGACTTTCTGTTGATAAAAAATTATGTGTAGGCCAAAAATTTTAAAAATTACTTTGCTAGGTGTAGATCCACAGTTACAATGTCAATTTTTTTTATTTATTGGTCAAAACAGGTGATTTATTATCATTTAAATGCGCTATATCTCGAATATTAATAAAGTTTTGAGACAGAGAATTGATAATTTTAATTCTTCGTGTCAAGAAAAATATCCATATTTTCTGAAATTTGTATCTCAATTAAATATAAGTATACAATTTGAGAACACTAAGTTACCTTTTTCATCATTAATTTCTCCTTAAAAAAAAAAAAAGAGAACATTGAAGTTGAGATATATATTATTAATTGTATAAGGAAAATGATATATTTTTAATTGAAAATTATATTTCGAGACAGAAATGAGGAAAATTTCATCATTTAACAATCTATAAAGATATATCGCAACCCGATCAACGATAATATGTATATTTCATATCCTATTAGTCAATTCCAAGTGATAAGTCATAAAAAAGAATCTGTAAAATCACCCCTTATGAATAATAGATATTGACTCATTTACAAATATTGCGACATGAGACGCATATGTTTGTAATTTGGTACTTGACTGTAGTATTCTATTTTATTCTCATTTCAGAGAAAAATCAATGATATCTCAGTATTTTATCCAAGTTGCAACACTCATTAAACCTATTATCATCTAATCTTATCTTGTCAAATCGAATCCCCTTTTCTCTGACTCATATATGAGTTGTACATGATTTTGAAATCAACTGATTACATATTTACGTATTTAAAAATTAGTTTAACATGTATAAATATTGTTTCGAAACCTTTTATCAGATTAGTGGTGTCATGTTGAAGATTGACACGAATTTATCACTAATATAATAAAATTTAATGCTCTTCAAACGTATTACTCACTTATATTTTTATTTACTTTAAGATTTAACTTATTTTTATTCTGTCTGGAAATTAATATTGTTATTTTTTCCACCATTAAATGATTAATTTAAATAGCATAGTTTATTAAAAAAATTATAAAATCTTCGGACTGCAGTCACAATTTAATGGACTTCTAAAAATTCGACGTTTTAAAATATTATAAAATAGTACGTCATAATTTAAAAAAAAAACAAAAATTTTATTTAATATTTTAAATCGTTTGTATGTTGCCTTTTATAATTCACGACTCTTTTCCCCTAAAGAGTCATTCTTTGACCAAAGCGTCGAATTTTTAAAATCCAATAAAATTTTATCTATTTAATTATAAAATCACAGTTTGATCATTGTTCCTACCGACCAAAAATAGTTTATAACTTGCCAAATAATGAGTAATAAGTAAATAACTAGTTGTATTTGTTGCAGAGGAAGCAAGGAAAAAAGGCGCCCGAGTCTTAGTCCACTGCCAAGCGGGCGTATCTCGCAGCGCGACCATCGCGATAGCGTACATCATGAAACACAAGCACTTGTCGATGGTCGAGGCGTACAAGCTTGTCAAAACAGTCCGACCGATAATCTCCCCCAACCTCAACTTCATGGGCCAGTTGTTGGAACTGGAGCAGAATCTGCGTGCCTCCGAGAACGCTGACGGCGACTGCAAAAACAGCCACCAGTACCGGTGGAGCAACGCTTCCAGTGAAGAAGTGACCACAGGGTGCAGCGTTTAGTAATTACTCTCAATGAACACGAGTTCGATTCTGAATTCTGACTAAGTAAGCGGACATCTTCGATTGTTGTTAGTTATATTGACTTGCGCGAGCCGAATCGCCGAATCTATGCAAGTCGATTGACGATTGCACAATATGATGGTCGCTGTTTAGATTTTTATTTCACAGTGAAATTCGTACATAACCGTACCTACAAAATGTATTATTTTCTTTCATTTAGTGGCAGATTTGACTAGCCCGGGAGATTTTATTTGCCGGCCTCATAATAGTAAAAAAGAAAAAAAAAAACCTTTAGTAAAAATACAACGAAAAATGTAAGAACCCAGAGTTTAATAAAGGGAAATTCAAGTATTATTGTTCCCGTTCAGTAATTTATGCATTTCTGTTTATATTTATTATACGGCAAATAAAATCTAGGTGTGGATTTTCGTGTTTATCAAAAAAAGGGCAAACAAGGCGAAACCGGCCAATATGCCACAGATTTTATAATGGCGTTATTGATCGAAAGTCGTAATATCGAAAAATCTACCAAATGAAATTACTTTTCAATCAAATCATAACGCCATATTCAAACTAATGAAAGGGGATTATGACGTAGTCAAATCAGTTTGAACGGGTTATCTAATTTAATTATTTCAGATTAAGAACATTGTTCTTGTGTAGATCTTCGTGCAAAATGGATTCCTTCAGCGTTAATTTTTTATATTTGAAAATTATGACGATTAGAGAAAACGCGGTGTTGCAATTCCTCGCTTTAAATGAGTTATGGTTAGCGCACTTGTGGTTTCACATGTATCTATCAGTAGCACTTCAATTATTTGATTTAATGAGTAAAAAATAAATTCATCAACACAACTCCTAACGATATTATCGACCGTGAGATTCAAACTGAGGATCGCACCAATAGTCACCCATTCGAAAAAAGTTTTGATCAAAGAACGCTACTTTTAAAATTAGTATTTGTGATGTCAGTATATCTTTAATTGTTTATATCTCTGGAATAATATATTGTTTTCAATTATTTTTTTCTAAATAATCATAATGCAGCATGCAATTTATGTTTTAATTATTTATTTGATTCTCTTTATTTGGATTATGGTGGAGGAGCCCATTGCAGTAAATACAGTGAAAAATTTTGTAATAAAATTTACATGTAAGTTCGTCTTATTTTCCTCGTAATGTGAGTAACATTTATTTATTTTATTTTTATTCGACAAACCTACGCGAAAAAATATGACGTTTTATTAATATTAAATAGAGCAGCGACAATAGGAAGCTTCGCGCATGTAAATAAACACTCCGCGCGCACACATATTACGGGTTTCATATTTATTACTTAATACGATATAATAGTCAATTTATATAATGTATATAAACACAATAACATGATTGAAGAATTGCTTTCGTTTGGCCTGTAATTTGTAAATATATGTATGATAACCAAACGAACATGGTATTACGACAAATCTAGTCTTAAACGTTATTTGAAAGGATTGGAGATGGAGACTGTTACCAAATGTGAAGCAGAAAAAAAAACTGCGTAGTGTGTAAAATAAGTTCATTCTTTCTTATTCTACTATAGTCTGTCCAGTTTCAACATTTCATTCGCAGAATGGATAAAAGTAGAAGTTTTGAATCTGCACAGACGACACATGATGGGTTCAGTGTCGAATCCACATGTGTAAATTATATTTAAGAATTTCGTTCAGTGATGGCCATATCTGATTAACATTAGCGTTGTATTCATGTGTAAAGTAAGAATCATTGCAAATCCAGGGTAAACATTGAATATAAAGTAGTTTATTAATGTATATAGCAACACGATTGGCTTGATCACGAGATCTATATCATATTTGTTTTGTTTGTTGTTTTTCTTTCCTTTTTTATTCTAGTACTTAAGCGTGTGTAATATTTGCAAGTAGGAACAATTGTGTGGTAATACTGTATGCATGTTTATTTATCTAGCTAGTAAATATGTATTTTCAGTAATTAGGATTTTTAAAAATTGTGCCTTTTACCTATATTTTGTACCAAAATACCTATCAGTCATTTATTGACTCACGAAAACTTATGCAAAGTAGACAAATGTTTAGTAATAAGCTGAGATTTTCAACATGAATAAAAAAATCAGTTACGTAAGCATTTAATACAACTTTTCATTTCCTTCCAAAATATTGTAAACTCCTTTCCACTAGTGAATTTTCAATTAATATCTGTAAAAAATAATAATGAATGTAATGAGAAATAAAAGAACAACTTTGTAGTTATTGTAATATAATCTTCCAAATAGATTTTTTTACGACGAATGTTACACATTAAACAATGAATGTAACAAATTTCTTCACTGACAATAAAAATGTGAATAGAAATAAAGACAAGTAAAACCTAAGCAGACTCTTCTGAAATATACCATATTTTGTGTGCCTTTGGTAATAAAATGCTGGTAAAAGTAATTTTATAAATTACAAAAAAAGAAAGGTTGCTCTCACATTGTAATAATGAAATATAGCATAATTTGGGTAATTAATTGATATATACTAACAAAATATGCTCCATTTGAAAAGGCACTCAACACAAGGTACATTTATATTTGTATAATTCTCAATGTCGTTAAACTGTATATTGGATACAAAATCAAAATGATATATATATATATATCAGTGATGGCCAACCTATGGCCCGTCAGCAAATATTAACCGGGCCGCTAAGCTTAAACAAGCCAGTCAAGATTGAATCCTGAACACTGTCCTAATTTACAAATTGTGTAATCTTGATTTTATCCCTTTTTATTTCTACTGATGATAACTTAGTTATAAATGAATTTCATTAAATTTATAGAGGTATGTTGTCATTCTCTTGTTTGTAATTTTATTAGTTATAATTCACTTCTTTATTTATCCGGCCCGCTAAAATTTGGCCCAAGAATATAAAAACGTTGGGCATCACTGATATATATTATTAACAAACTTCAGACTATTTTACACTAGAATGCTTTTTAGTGGTGATACTATAACAAACTAGGAAAGATCAATGGACAGTGTTATTCTAAAACAACACATTTCTTTATAGGTTTTTTTTTTATTTGTGTTACTTTTAGAATAAATCCTGTCCGAAGCCAATAACATATTATTAAAATAATGATTCATAATACTCCCAGAACTACAACAATGGAAAATGGTGTATCACTAAATACTAATATCAATATTTCCGTCATAATAAATGGCCATCGTAAGGCAACTTAACACAGGTGCGCACAACTATTGAATACAAAAGCATATGTTTACATAAAATAAAATAGAAATAACTTATCTAAATAACATATAACAAGTTAAGTTTTAGAGGTTAGACGTTTGTGTAGCCGATTCCGTATGTATTCACGTAAAAATGTTTTGTCATTGATACAAGACTACTATGCAATAGATATCAACTAAAATTATGACATGAGGCATCGTTTTTAAAATGCATGTATCATGTATTCATTGAAAATTTGCGTTGAATATTCCATAGATAAGTACAAAATTATAAATACAAAAATGTTTTTGTTCTTTCGGTAATGTCATCAATTCTAGTTTATACACAATTTCATAATAGTGTCATATTAATGTTCCTTTCTTGATTATATTACAACGATAACATAGTTCATATACATCAAATGCATTATGAATTATAACTTTCAATATTAGACTGCAGAATGTTAATTTGAAATGAAAGTCACAGTTATATTTACAATCATTTGTCAAACTATGAAATGTTTCATTAAGTTAAACTAAATTTTCGTTAGAAATTCTTTACTCCGCTCATGCATTTTATATTATAATAAATCCGAATTTTTAAATGAGCGAATTATGAAAAGAAACACTGAAACTAGAAAAGTTGAATAAAATCAAACCATCACCTATGCTTTCAGTTGCGCATAAATGATTAAGGCATGACGCTAGTACACAACAACACGTATATCACAAGGTTGTTGTTATGTCAGACATTCTAACTGATGCTTAAAGATGGCAGTTGAATGTTAACAGTCGATTCTAGATTCGTGTAAGTTGAACGGACTAACAGCTATCATATCACACTAACCATATTGAAGCATCGTTGTCACTCAGCAACTTTGAACATTCACGCCCAACGTGGAGACACACAACGCACGTTAACCTCACTTTGGATTTGGATGGGAACCCGGCACAGCATTACAGCATTCAAACATAACAATACAATCAAACATTTTGGTAACGTCAGTCCGTATTCGTGTGTGATTAATCACGATTACCACTCTGCATCACCATTTGCTTTCTGGAACACGAAGTCTTCTCCTTCCAGATTCATGATACCGTCTTTCAAGTAGAATTTCCACTTGTTTCTGCTGCGGGTTATCTAACAAAACAAACATACCTGATTATTTAACAATTACCAATTCCATAAGCATAAGCATAACTGATTTGAAGAGTACACACGATATATACAGCTTAAGGCTTCTTTAAATATTTATTTTATTACGATTATAGTATTTCTCATCCCCTTGTAATTGGGATACTACATCCTATAAGGAGGTCAATAATAAATAAATAGCGAACAAACGAACAAGTATGAATGTGGCTGAGGCGAAAGTTGCAATATTTGGAGAATAATAATTATTGGTTGATTGTACTACATAATGCGTGGGATACAGCATGAAGTTACATTATGTTACTGTTGAAACGTATAATTCGTTATTCTATAATATAATTAGTTAATACTACAAACAGTTAAAATAAAAATAATTTGCTATCTGTAATTGTTGCCACAACGCTGTGGTTTCCCCTCCAGTAACATCTCTGGGAGTCGCAACATGACAGCCGGTAACTGTACTTCACGTGTAAAAAAAAATATTCAACAAGATTTGCAAAAGCAACGTGCCACACCAAAAATATTTATTTTATTTCGTGCAGTACGCTAATTTATATAGTAGCTAGATAATGTATACAATATCCAGCTAAAGTATTAAATTATTAGTATATTCCGTAAATTAACTACAGCGATCAAGATAACATGTTTAAAATTTTTGTGGTTCTTGTGATCATTTTCGGATTTCTCATATAACACATAAAATTATATTTATACTGAAATATAATTAATAGATTCTTATGTGTTTCACAAATGATTTTTTTTTATTTTCACGAATTTTTCATTAACCGCAACTTTACTAAACGTACAACAAATCACAGCCACGATCGTGATTAAGCCCGTATGAACACGCTCAATTTTTTTGTACATTATTATGTCAATTTTTAAAAGATTGAAAATTGAACGTATCGTACACGTAAATTCGTTCAATGTTTTCGTCAATTTTTGATGTCAATGAAAAAATAGAAATAGTTCTATTTGCTTTAATTTTTTTTTTGTACGTAAAATGCGCACAGACACAAAACGTCAGTTATGCATCCGAAAAGTACAATTTGAGGTTGGCTGTGGTTCGTTATTAAAGCCAAAGTCAAAAAATCTTCGTTGTTCATGATAAAATATAAGTATAATATAATATTATGCAGCAACTGACGTTACCTTTGAAGTACAAATAAAAGAAGCCGTAGATTCAATTTCTTTAGCAAAATGCACATGTTCGTCTAACAAAAAATTGACGTACGTTGCCTACAGGAATATATTCTTTCAATGATTCACTTTCACAAAAATGTACAGCAAATTGAATACAGAAAATTGACATAAAAATGTACAAAAAAATTGAACGTGTCATACAGGCTTCTACGAAATAACTATAAGTTTACTCCTCGAATTTAACTACTAGAGCCACCTACCTTGTCGTACTGACAAACAACAACATTGTCGGTATCAAATAAGTCAGTGGGTTCTTCATCCGTGACGTCATCATCCGTATTGAGCGGTTCCTCTTCGGGAGCTCCGTCATCCAACTCAGGATCATCATCCTCCCTCTCCTCATCGATGTCGTCTTCAGATGCGTCTTCCTCAGAGGCATCTTCATCTTCATCAGAGGTATCGGTTGCGCCGTCCGTACCTCGACGAATAAATTCTACAGTAACAGTCTTGGTTTTCTTGCGCTTCATCTTTGGCTCAACATCGGCGGCACCATCCATCTGGGGCATGACGACCTTGTTGATGGTCAGTTGTTGTTGTTGGCTCTGCAGGGCAGCATTAACATGCTGTTGAAGGAGAGACGAAGCAAGTGGGGTGGGTAAACCCATGGTGGCGGTTATCACCGGGCCGGTTAGCAGCGTATGGAGCTGAGGACCGTTCAAAGCACTAGCAGGAACATGTATTGTGAGAACACGAGTCACAGCATCTATGGTAGGTTGAGTGGGTAAAGTAATTTGAATAGGAATCATTTTGTCCTCTGCTGGCTGAACAGCGACCGTTTGCACTTGGTTGCTGGTATGTTGCATCGGCTGAACCTCTGCAGTCTTTACGTCTCGTTTCACAGCTTGATTAAAGTTCACCTCCCGTTTTACAGATTGGGTAAGAAACACTGTGTTACTAGTTGCTGCGTCTGATTTCTTAACTAAAAACAAAATGAAATGAAACAAAAAAAGGAGTGGTTGAAGACCGTGAGGTGTACCTGTTTTGGTAGACTCGGGAGCGTCTGGGTTCATATCTACGGCCTTGCTGGCCAGGAGTTTCGATTCCCATAGTGCTTTGAGTTCTTGGAGAACTTGCTCGTCTATTCCTTCTTCAGTGAAGATATCTCGTACATTAGAGATTACATCTTCCATCACATGATTGTAAATTTTCAACTGAAAAAAAATCATACATTTGGCTTAAATATAGTATACGGTCTATATCTGACGCATATGCAGAGTGGCACTGTTGCATCTCGAAAACTTTGAAAATTTAGCGCTTCCAAAACAATTATATTGCGGTTAACTTTTCAGTCTGTACCTAATTTATAGCTCATAACCAGTTTCTTAAAAAGGTCATCAAATGGAATACTTAGTATTTTAATCATTTTCAAAACAGTCAATTGTTTAAAAACATGCGATAAACGCAATGAGTAAACATACAAATATGCATTTGTTTTGAAAATGATTCATATCGGTATGTAGCGAAATACCAACAAATACTACAGTTACTTAAACTTAAGCTTTATTACCATTTGTCTATTTAAATTATAGTTATAAAAATTATATTAAGTTTAGACAGAGAAAATCAAGGGCGATAAAATGTTATTGACTAATAGTTTTTTTCCAGTCACCAATTTTTTTATGAAAACATTAAAAAGAGTAACAATATCAGAACAACTGAGATAAGGTCTATTACGTATATTTAAAAATAAAAGTAAAATATAACTTACCACTGTAGTTTTGCACAACGCCATTACAGTACATTTACATTTGACTAATATATATGTATATACATATATATATACAAATATATATGATGGTGTACGGCGTACACGCTGATAAACAAAACCGTCGGCCCCTTGTGTCCAATACACAATTTTTTATATCACACTCGTTTTACATATTAATAACACCTTTTTAACTGTTCAATGCACTTTGATAATGGTTTTATGTCTACTAATTCGCGAAACAACGTGTACAGTCTAAGTAGACATAACATTGCATTCTGCCTTTAGTTCTATAAAATGACACCACATAGCAACTCCCAAAAATAAACGTTGGTAACAATGTTTTAGTAGGTTGGTATAATTAATTTGAATTAATATAATTCACACAAAAGTATATTATATTAAAACTTTGTATTTAATCAGGCGTATATTCATTATTTATTTGGAATATGAATTAAAACTATAATGCTGACATAATAAATTGTAGTATGTTCCGAAACTAACCATAGGAACCAACCATGTAACCGGTTTAAATGACAACTGAAATTCTGGGTAAGTTTTGAAACGCTGGTTACAAAAATTGGCGGGTAATAGTTCTTTATTTAAAACTGAATGTTGTTTTTTTCGGTTATCCTCAAAATAAGTTTATGTATAGTAAATATTGGAGATAAGTACAATGATTTGGAATTAAAATATGAATTCGTATATAATTTAATATAAAAATTTAAAATTTTTAACATTTGTAATAAATAACCTGAGCTTTGTTGTAGTTGCGTATCATTATTTTTGAATACAAATATTAATTTCATTTCAATAATATGATTTTAAAACTGTAGATTTAAAACAGTAGGCGAAGTTCTAATATTAACAGCATATTTATAATTTAAATAGAATTTGCTATTTATTTTAAATAATAATATATTAAATGTTAAAATTGATGAAGACACTGCTCACAATGTCCAAGATCAAAATGATAATGACGCAAACAATGTAAAATTAGCTAATGCAAGAAGACGACTGGGAATTGAAAAACGAAATTTCATTTGTAATAATTTATTATAATTTTATACTTTAATTTTTTAATTCTGTGGTAATTGTTATACTAGATTTTAATAATGATATATTTGATATTGTTGAAGACAATGTTTATGATATCCAAAATGAGCATTAAAATGATAACGAAGAAACTGAAAATTTAAATTAAATAATTCACCGCTATAAAAACAATGTATTATTAGTGTTTAACACTAAAACTATATACCAACTATTGGAAGGGCGGATTTGTAATTTTGGCGGCAGAATTTTAAAGAGCAAGATTAAAATAATATTTATTGTAAGTACAAAGACATGAACGAAAACAACGGAAATATATGATCATTGTTTATAAATAAGCCCTATTATTTTTATTCAATAACTTATACACTGGAAAAGCATTCTTTAAATATGTTTAAATCAAATAATATATTTTTTTTATAATAAAATTAACAATTAATCTTATAATTAACATTAATTAAGTTTTCTTAATATTTTCTAGAAAAATGTTTTTAAAAAACCTGCAAACCACACCGTGCGATTAAATTTAAGTTATAATGTATTTCCTTATGAATAATTGTATATATTTGTTTGTCCTGAAAAACACTGAAAATTAAAACGTTTGAATCGAAATATTTGCGCAACTGTGTGGGTGCGTTGTGTACCAATGGTGTGACCTGTTTCCCCACTGAAGCTCTTCGCAGCTTTGTAATTGATTAGAGAAGTGGATGATAGCAACACAGTGCGTCGCCGTCGGTACCCTAGAATACCGTTCGTGATTGTTGTATCCACATTGAAAACTAATTGAAAAAATAATAATTAATATAACGTTGATGTGTGTTGCGTATAAAGAAATAAATCAATTACGAAACAGTTTATACGCATGTATGCAGTTTTGTTGGGCGTCGAATTATTTTTGTAAGAGTCCGCAGTTCACAGCCCGTTTTCGGAAAATGAGACAACTGGTAGCTTTGTGTGGACATTGTTGATATTGTTGTACGTTGAACGGTACGGTTACGGTCGTATTGCAAACTCTGTTAGTAATGGAAGCCTACGTGCAACAGGTTTTAAATTTGCGTTCTCATATTCACGTCAGATGTAAGTGTAAAAACGAGAGATGTAATACATTTCACAATTGTTTTGTATCTGGTTATCTGGTATTATCCCTGTGTGTAAATAGTAATATCGTATCGAGTATTTTGAAGTAACTCCTTGAGTCTTATATTTATTGATTTGTGTAGTAGTGCTGTGTTGCAATTTGGTTCTTGGGGATTGTGGGATTGGGAATGGGTAACTAGGGCGGGCGGGAACAACGTGATGATTCTTGGGCTATGGGTTATTGGTTAGTTGAAATGCTGTGCTGAAGACCCGCACGTTTTTAAATTGACGAGGACCCCTTTTCATTATTTTTGCTTGTCTAATGTTTAGTAGCAACCGCAATCGCAACCAGACCGAACGTGAATATAACCAAAACCAACTTCCACGCACTGTGAAGAGTCGTGCACGCTCTATTGGACGAGGGATGTGACTAATATAAGTGTGAGCTCATGTTGAAGATTCCCGCACGTTTCAAACAATGTGACCTGAGTGTTTCCCTTGCGTGTAATTATTGTGACTGTTATTTCAACATGGGTACTCGGGCTGCTGCATGTAAGAGAATACTTCATATTTTTATATTTCTTTAGTTCCATTCTCTTTGACTCTTACTGTGCAATTGCAATTCATGCCCCCCTCACGTTACAGTTTCATTTTGATCTCATTCTACTCATTGTCTCTTTTCTTCATGTTGTTGTAATCTTGTTGATGGTGTCCCATTTATTATTTATCTTTCTACTGTACTGCTGATGCTAATTTTCTGTTCTTCCGTATCTGTAGTTACTGTGAAAATTCGTAGCTTGTACGATTACCAGCTACGACTTCTCCACGGTATATTGCCACTGCCATCGGGTGCCGACATCGCTAATACCATCAAGTATTTTTCCCAGACACTGTTGAGTAAATATTTTAATACAATTCTCTATTTTACTGTATACTACCTCTTTATTTTTCTTTACGTTTCAGCTGTTTTAAAAGATGTGCCAAATTTTCCGCTTGAACTTTTGAAAAATCCAGAAATGGATTCGACAAGAATGGCTTTATTTCCTAATTTAGATTACAAGGGATTATACAACTCACTCATTCCATTGATTGAAGTCGCTCCTCTAATGCAGTATGGTTTAGAAGGTGCGCTCTCAGTTTAAAGGGTATAGCCGGATGAGTATACAAAATCTGCCCCCAGTGATTTTTAAAAATCCATATGGCTGATCGATTTCTAATTAAAAATAAAAATTTTCCTGAAAATTTCAGCTTTTAAATCCAAAGAGTTACGACATAATAAAAGAATACGTTTTTTCAGTTTTTATTTTATTGGAACTATTCCACTGAATATTTTTTAACAAGAATTTTTTTTAATAAGAATAATCAATAAGGGACGTTAACACGTAATTTTTTTTGTAAGTTTTATCTATTACTTTTTTTTTAATTTTTAAAGTTTTTGTCTTTGTTTTTAAATATGTTCCTTTGGGGTGTCACTCACGATTTTTTCACTGAATGTTGATTAATCAATGATACAACGATATGTTTATTTTAATTGTAGTTTTAGAATATAAAATAATTATTCAGTGTTAATATAATGAGTTATGTCTGTAATAATATATAACAGCTACAATGTGAGAGCAGTACCCGACAGTGCGTCTACCGTTACCACAATCACAACAATATCGGTTAATGCCAGATATTTTATTCGTATCTGGTTGATTAATCAATGAAATAACGGTATGTTTTTGAGTTAATGTGCTGAGATTTTACTTGTAGTTTTAGAATATTTGGTGTGATTTTTATATATTGGAGTGTAATAGTAAAATCGATTTTATTATTTTTTGACTATGTTGCACCAAATGGATCAAGTTGAAAATTTTATTGAGTAAAGAAGCGTAAGAAAGGAGTATTCAGTGAAAAAATCGTGAGTGACACCCTAAAGGAACATATTTAAAAATAAAGACAAAAACTTTAAAAATAAAAAAAAAAGTAATGGATAAAACTTACAAAAAAATTACGTGTTAACGTCCCTTATTGATTATTCTTCCTAAAAAAATTCTTGTTAAAAAATATTCAGTGGAATAGTTCCAATAAAATAAAAACTAATTATGTCGTAACTCTTTGGATTTAAAAGCTGAAATTTTCAGGAAAATTTTTATTTTTAATTAGAAATCGATCAGCCATATGGATTTTTAAAAATCACTGGGGGCAAATTTTGTATGCTTATCTATACCCTGTGTTCAAAACTAAATAATTATGTTTCTTGCAGCTTTCGGTCAAGCAGTTCTTCAGTGTCTGGGTTGTTTGTTACCATTTCTTGAACATGATTTAATTTGTAACATTCCGTACTTAACCGCATCTTCAATAGCAGTCCTACCTGCTTCTCTTCATCAAGATATCGTCAATTATTTGTGCTTCTATATTTTACCTTTCACAATAAGTACGTATTGTTACGTACATAATTAAATTCTTATTTAAGGCGACTATAAATTGTTTTGTAGCGCGCCATATAGGGAAAGACGACGAAGACTCAGTATGTCATTCAGTTGCGGCTGTTATAATGATGGTGTTTCAATATTCGAGCAATCCTGCGCACCATTGTCAACTTCTTGAGTGTTTAATGACACTCAAGCAAACGGTGCTAAAAGATTTATTATGCGTCATTGCTTATGGAACACCAGCAGCCAGATCTTCGTCTGCTAAACTGCTTTTTTATTATTGGCCAGCGTTTAATGCCAATCTTTTTGATCGCAAAAATTTGATTTGCAAATTTGCAGGTACATAACAAGTCGTACTCGATAATTTAATATTTTACCGGTGGCTTCATTTAATTGTAATTATAGGTGATTCCACTCCTTTTGTATGCCAACGAGATCATTGTCCAAATGCTGGGAATGCAGAGGCTGCCAAAGTTTGTTACGATCATTGCATTTCTATTACATACGCAAATGATTCTCCTGCTCCTCTTTATCTTTGCATTGAATGTGCTAACGAAATTCATCGAGAACATCCCAACCAAAATTTCTTTGATATTCTTCATCCGATGCAGCAAGTTTCAATGATTTGCGAAAACAAAGTTTGTACTTCGTAAGCAGTGAATCTATTATTTATCTAAAAAAATGCTTTATTTCGTAGAATTGTAGGTCAATAGATAAGTCAGCGGTGTCAATATGTTTTTCGACTGAATGCGCAAGTTACAATGGAAATCATCCTATACGATATTGCCAGCAGTGTCACAATAACAGGCATAATAATAGACGCGGTGGAGACCACATAGTCCACAAAAGCTTACCTCCCGCGTGGACTATGGATTCAGAAATGCAGACATATATGGTGGAGGCTATCGTTAGGTACGCAGTATAAACTAAGGCACCTGGAGGAGCTAAACTATTTAATTTATAGTTTGTTAAAAGAAGCAAAGGTGCCAAATATGGAAGTAAAAGATGCGGCAAGTGGGGACTTCAAGGTGACAACACCCGTCCAGGATAACATATCTGTCGAAGAACGCCAACTTTTGGGCAGATACGGCGTCTGGCTTCTCGTTGGTCGCTGTACTCCAGATAAAGATACCCCCGTTGAGATTCTAGGCCGCTTACTCGCAATGCTCTTCCATTGGTTCCACGTTACCGCGTATTCGTACGACGGTCAAGAAGAAAGCACTCTTGAAAAACTCAAAACCGAATACGTTTGTACTTGGTTGCAAAATATAAGAAGTACTCACTATAAATTATTCCTTTCTTGTTTGCTGCCTCATCCGCCAGAATATGCTAGAGTTGGGGGGCACTGGTAAATAATAATAAAAAAAAAAAACAATTTGAAGCATATTTTGAAATAATTTTTTAAGGGATACTTTGGCTTCAAGAACATCGCATTTGAAAGACGGCCTTCATAGATTATTTTGCTTAGTTCCATACGAAATTATTACTCCGGAAATTTGGGATCACATCATGCCATTTTGGATGGAGGCAGTAGTTACCGATGTTCCTGAAAAGGAACTTCCTGAACTGAAAATTATTTTAAGTAAAATTTTGGATACCGATATGAGTCCTTTAGGTTTTGATGAGAAGAAAATGTACCATTTTGTTGCTACTCGTTTTAAAAGACCCTCTGCTAAAACACAAGAACAAGCCCTATATTGGCTACAGGTTACTTCAATTGAAACCAATTTAGAAATACTGTACTAATAATTTATATCTATTAGGTGCTAACTGTTTTGGAAATAACAATACCTCTTCATTTATTATTCAGTATTTTTGAAACTGGAGTTTTGGTGTTGAAATCCGGAGAACAGCCAGAGGAAACAGAAAAACAAGAGGGCAAGTCAAATCATTCTGCAGGTAAATATGAAAAAAATATATATTTTTACTAGTTAATTACGTTGCATTTTTTAGTCCCCGTAGCTGAAGAAGATTCGGAGAAGACATCATTATCCGATAATGAACTTAAATTATCTTGTCCAGCAGATGCCGAAAATGATCCTGAACGAAATTTATCTTGCTGTATTCTTATGTTGGATATTCTTTTGAAACAGGTGCGAAATCTAAACATTTACTTATGAAATTGTTAGTTGCGTGAATTTTAAAAGTATTATTTGATTTTGTGTAGATGGAACTACAAGACATCGACAAACATACTGGCATCAACTCTAATTTGTGTAAAGACGTTTGTCGCCTTCTGAAATGTATGGTTACTACTCCGTGGATAAGTAATCACACATGTGGATTTAAATTCGAATGTAGTTATTGCGAGTTTAGTGTAATGTGGCATCAGCTTTCATTACAGCTTATCATTTATTTATCACCTGTCAATCCAGCTCACCCTCCAGATGTAAGTATCGCAACTAATACAGCGTTTATAAATTGAATAAGCATATGCTCATTTGAAATTAAACTATTTTGTACCTCTTAAACTAGAACTAGAACAAGTAGAAACCAAATCCTACTAATACTAATAAGAATAATCAGATTTAATTTTTGACTACAGTAATGGGGCCATGGTCAATACTAGAATTAGAAGGATGCAGATGACATTTATAATGAAGTGTTCCCACTGAAATTCAATATAATATTTAGTATTGAATAAATGTGTTTGCCATGCTTGTTGGTATTTAGTGTATTCTTTTTCGCTTGGCAAAGCCGTTCAAATTTAGAAATTATTTTGAAATCCTTATCTCTATATTTATTTCAATTTATGATTATATGAAAACCAAATTTGACGTTTGAACTAAATAAATTCGGGGTTCGAATCCACGAGCCGTCAAATGTGTACATTTAATTAGGCTCGGGTGTTATGTATTGACAACTGGTACATCTTAAATGTAATTGCGGCTAAATAAAAAAAATTCTGGTTATACCAGAAACAAATGCTGTCTCTCAGACTGAACGAATTGTTCAAGAAACCCGACAAAATCCGGAATTCAAAATTCACAGAGAATTTTAGTGCTATCAGGAAGAACTAAATAACTAATTGAGATTAAAATTCGGTCCGCCATAGTATGTTTCTGGTGCTTTCTGTAAAAAATAAGAAAATTTTCATAATTATGAAATTATTTTTTTTTTACTTCTGAAAGTAAACGACTGGTATGTACAACGAGCTCTGTTTTTGGGTATTTTAAGAGAAGTGTTTTAGTTTCGGCTATTCAATGGTCTAAAATTATTTGATTAAAAAATACTTTAAATAATAGTGGTAAATAATATATTACTCTGTAACTTCTATTTGAAGCATTTTTTATAAAGTAATTTTAGAACATTGTAGAGCGCTAAAATCCAGGGTAAAACACTTCTCTTAAAACACCCAAAACAGAAGGAGTCTCGCATGTCTAGAGGCGTCACAATCTCGGGAATTACGGGTTATTCCTGTTAAAAAATGAATATTTATAACAAAAAAATCTCTTACGAAATTGGTGTAATTTCATTGCTTATGGGCTCTATATTCGGTACTGCATTCTAAACTTAAAATGATTTAACAACACATAACCTCCATCTCAAGCAATTTTTAAATGGTATAAATAGAGAAAAAATTTCAGATAAAACTGTTGCCGATTCTATTCTGCATCTTTACGAGTATTACAATATTTACTCTAACTCAACAATTTATTGAGATATGTATGCTCAACAAACCTAATAAATCGTCAAGTGAACTATAACTTCCGGTTGATTGATTGCTACTAAAATCTAATCACTTTATAACGTAAATATTAAAATTTCAAATGTGAAATTTTAAGATATCTTCATTAGATTTTCAGTTACGGTGGACGAAAAATTGTCACACATAATCACATACAGACTACAGACATTATGGTGAAAATAGTGAAATCATATTCCAGGGATCCCAGAACGTGCTTATCTGTTGAAAACTTACTCCCGAAATATATCTATGTGCGGAAGGTAAAAATATATTGTTAATTACAGAAAGCACCAAAAACTCTGTATAGAAAACGATTTTCAATATCTCGTTTAGTTTTTGAGTTCCAATATTTATAAGTTGCTTATAAAATTTCAACATTTTCTGAAAACATAAACAGATATGATAATAGGGATTTCATTGTAATATTCTACGTGCTTTAATTGATAAAACTTTTTAAAATAAAATAAATACATATACCACCATACTAATCTCTATATCATGTGTTCTCTCCTTTCCAGTATTATATTATTATATCCATTGTTTTGGTCTTTTGTTTGTTTATCGTCATATTAAACTAACTAAAATAAATGGACGTTATTAAAATTCTTAAAGTAACATGTTTATTTAAAAATACATTAGATGTTTAACTGAAATTTGAATTATAATAATACTGAAAAAAGTTCCCGTTGATAACATTTTTAAATGAAACATTAGTTCTAAAATATAAAATAGTTAATAATAATTAATTACATTTGACTATACCGTTAGTTTCAGCTAAGATGCAACATTTACTTTTTTGTCATTAATTCTTTACTAGGAATACCAGTTTATATATCACCGTCTTGTTCCAGATAAAATGCAACATAGATTGTCAATGTTAAATGAACTTGTAATCATAATTTATAGATGTTTACTAATGAAGAAATCATTCAAATGCTTACTAAGGTACAATTATGGTTATAGTTTGAAAAATGTTTATAAATCAGTAAATTATAATGACAAGTTCATTGACAACCTATGTTGAATTTTATCTGGTACAGTACGGTAATATGTATACCGGGATTTTTTTTTAACAGTATACATAGGGTATAAATCATTACCATAGTTACAATTAGAGTAATTGACAGCCTTGTATTAAACAGGGATAAACTATATGAATTATTAATAATAGTCATTTATAACGGAAGAAACATTCCAAGTTTAAATAAATGAGAAAATACCTAAATATTACCTAAATACTTAATAAATTATATTAAATTCATAGGAAATATTAGTTTCAATTATTTCAAATTTTCTATGTTCCATTTCAATACGTTGAACAAGCTTTCAGAACGTAGTAATAAATGAAAAGATTATATAATACTTCAACCAAATATTACTTCTTTTATCCCTATGTTGTTTACTATTACTTTACCTGTCAATCATTTTTACTGTAACTATGGTAATGACTAGGGCTGTGCGTTTACATCGATGTATCGATATTATATCGATATATCGAATAAAGATATTTAGTAGAAAAAATATCGATATATCAATGTATATATATATATATATATATATATATATATATATATATATATATATATATATATATATATATATTGATGTATTGATATATCGATGTATTGATACTTCGATGTATTGATATATCGATGTATCGATGTATTTTGTGAAAAAGAACTAAAATTTACCTATAATGCCATCTAATGAAAGGGGTTGTGCTCGATTTATTGATAGCATTGCATGCTGATATTTATTTTTACTTTCACTGTGGAGTCGGGATTAAGGGGAGAATTAATAATTGGGGCGATGTATAGGTACAATTTCCAGCAGAAGTTTTCATAAAACTACCTTCCAGTCATGGCATAGTACAATTTCAAATATTTTAAGTAGATTCCCGTTTGTTTTATAATGCTGGCGCCCAGCACCATAAAGCAAGTACACAAACACCCAAGATGTTAAAATTTGTCGCCTTTGAAACACCCGTTACTTCTCTTCACAATAGAATTGCCGACATCCTGAACCATTGCAATCCTTCCATAAAATCTATCTGCATTAGATTGTTTACTATTTATATAGTACAGATCGACATCCTGAATCATTGTTTAATTACCAATAAAATCTAACTATATTATATATATCGATATATCAATATATCGATACATCGATATATCGAGATATCAATATATCTATATATCGATACATCGATATATCGATATATCAATATATCAATATATCGATATTTTTTTAATATCTAATATCGATATTCAAAACAAGATATCGAACAGCCCTAGTAATGACACATTATGTATACTGATAAAATCAGTGGCGTAGCATAGGTTTTTGCCTCCCGGGGCAGATGCCACATTTGCAGCGCCTTTTCTCGAATATTAGTTTAAAACATGATTATAATAATTAAGACATTTTCTAGAGTGAAGAAAATAACAACAATTACATTAGTTTAAAGCAGTACATTTACTCCGAATAACACATGCTTCTTTTTTCTTCAAACATAGAAAATTGAAATATAAATCATTAAAAAATGCTCAAAACTTTAACAAATATTCCATTTTATTCAGCATTTCGAGTTGCTTTAGAATATGTTGTTTTGTTATTTTTGTTTATTTGATTCATTCTTAACTGTCAAATTATTCATTTACATTTACAACCTTAATATTTTTATCGGAGTAAAAGTGCTACCTAGGAGACTATACCAGCGGCGAAAAATTGAACTTCTGCTTGGTGAATACGAATACATAACGACGTACTTTTATGATGTTTAAAGAAACTATATATTTTTTACATTAAGAACTTTTATAGCACTATTTCTTTAAATTGAAAAAGGACTTTGCAATATAAATAAAAATGCACATGTGCATTAGTTAATGTTCCATTTCTTTTTATTTTCTATTTATTAAAAAGAAATGATAACTGTTATAATGATTAAATTGCTTTAGATTAAAAAAATATTATACTGGGCATTCAAAATGTTCCGGGACGGTGAAATATCTCGAGAAATACACATCATCAAGTGCAAACAAGAATTATTTTATAATAGGAATAAAAATACAATTTTTTCTTTAAATTTAAATTTTATTTTCCTACTTTTCATCATAGCAAAGTTTTTAATAACACAATATCAATATCGATTGTATCAATAATTTCTTGCTCACTAGCTAAGATAACCAGATTAGTTAATTTCAGTGTACTCATTGTATTCATTAGCCGCTCCTAGCAATGTGTCACCCGGGGGCAAGTGCCCTCCTTGCCCCCGCCTAGCTACGCCAGTGGATAAAATACTCTCATAGTAATTCAGTAATTCAGAAAAGTAATGTTGTATCTTAAGTGAAACGCACGATATAATTTTGTCAAGTAATTGTAGTCTTTTATTTCTTCATATTCACTTTAAA
This sequence comes from Poecilus cupreus, assembly GCA_963942605.1. Taxonomy (NCBI): domain Eukaryota; kingdom Metazoa; phylum Arthropoda; class Insecta; order Coleoptera; family Carabidae; genus Poecilus; species Poecilus cupreus. The sequence continues at coordinate 4,669,895 of OZ012715.1, read as the reverse complement.
TTCAAATGAGCTGTAATATTGAACTGATTGTGTATAAGTAGAATAATATATGTTGATGTGTAAAGCCGCACTTGGACGAAAGCATAGACGATTCGATAAGTAGAAAAAGTCCTCCAGAGGGGGACAAAAAAGAATCAAAACCTGACGTGGTGATCAACATGCCCATTCCAGAGATACACTCCGTGGGCGGAGTGTTGGTCCACATGCCTCACGTATGTTCTGTACGTATTACCTCTAGTGTGTGCCCGATGCTGCGTGATATGTGAAACTGAACTGATCTGAACTGTTTGAATAACTGAACTGACAGCTTTCGAAACCTTCTACCGTTTTACCCCCTTTATGCTTACTTTTTATTCTATGTAGTTAGATTTTTAATATTACTAAACTGAGAAAAGCAACGCATTTTAAAAATCGTATGCTTTTCTTATTTAATATGTTACCGTCAGTGATGAAAAATTGCTCATTAATGTTTCTAGTTGGAAAATGACTTTAATGACAATAAAATTTAGTATTTGATAGATAGTAACGACAAACCGATATGCGTCCCCGACAGGAATTATATGAATAGCCATTTACTTGTGCAAGTTTCAACTGTACATTTCGAATCAGAGGCTTATTATTGTATCACACAAGAAAAAATATTCCAGCGCTTGATGACAGCAAATATTTTTTCCTATTTCACGTTCACAGTCGATTTTCTGAAAAAAACAATGCTACAAAATTGAATTTTATACAACTGTTTTTGGGGTATTTATTATTTATAAAATTGTTAGTCTGTCAAACTTGGAGCTGTCAATGCTCACGTAAAATTGCAATTAGTGTTTTATTGAAATAATAACACAAATAATCAAACTGTAAAGTACTTTGTGTTATTAATATTACTACTTTGTGAACGTGAAATAGGAAAAGTAGTATGGAAAACACGTATTACAATGCCTGATTGTAATACTCGTATCTCAACTCTCCTTGATAACACTTGTACTCTTATTACAAAAAAGGTCATTGTAACACTAGTTGTTCAATATACTATTGTAGTAATATTGCCATACCTCTCAGGGAGGGCTGCATACAGTTTTGTCAACCTGTACAAGATAATGAATGTAGTAGATACCTGGTTACTGTCATTTACCAATTGTTGTCATTAATGAAAATTTATCACCATTAACTGCAATATAAACAAATACACTTCATCGTTTGTTGTTAAGGCGTGATTAATAATTAATTGGCAAATTTTTATATGGAAAAAGGAAAACGAACAGTACAAAAAAACAGTGCATTTAAAGACATTCAGATGAAGTTGGTAAATAATATGTTTTATAGATAATGACTGCAACTGTAGAAACTGTCTCTGAACAGCTGGACTTGGCGGCAATTATCCCAGCCGAGAAAGTTGTTTCCGCCGTTGCCCGTGCCATCACCCTCTCCGAGCCTGATGTTGGTGAGTTTCACATAATTATTATTATTATTAGCCCTGTATTTCTCCATCTGTATATGTATATAAATTTAATCATATAAACTATTAAATTCTTTTATCCACAACTGTCAAATAATATACCAACCGTAGTTTATCAATTAATGACCTATATTATTATTGCTAATGAAATAATATTGATAGTTCGATAAATTAATATTAATCGCTCGTTATGTCAAATTCAAATCTTACGAGTAAAATCAAAATGACTTTTAAGTAATTCTATTCACATTAAAAAGCTTAAACTGTAGTTGAATAATTGGTTTTAAGATTTGTGCTAAATGTCAAATCATTTTAAAATTTTGTTACAACAGTACATAGCCTAGCGATGGTTGCTACAATTTGTCTATGTTAATAAACAGTTTTTTGTATTGCATGTAATGGCTATTACTCATTCGAATGATTCAGCATACATTACATGCTCATTGAATAACATACTGTTTAAAATATATAAAAATAATACATATTTCAAATTAGTTTATTGTTATGTACATTTTGAATTTTCACCCATGCAAGAGATTGTCAGTTGAGCAGGAACAGACAAAAAGGCTTAACCCTTGAAGATGATAATGATGATGAATTGTGAATATCTAAATTCATAATTGATATTATTGTATCGGCTAATGCCAGAGATTTTATTCGTATCTGAAAATCAATGAAATAACGGTATGTTTTTGAGTTAATGTGCTGAGATTTTACTTGTAGATTTTAGAATATTTGGTGTGTTTTTTATATATTGGAGTGTAATAGTAAAATCGTTTTTTTTTTTGACTATGTTGCACCAAATGGATCGAGTTGAAAATTTTACCGAGTAAAGAAGAGTAAGAAAGAAGTATTCAGTATTCAGTGAAAAATTCGTGTGACCCTAAAGGAACATATTAAAATATAAAGACAAAAACTTTTAAAATTAAAAAAGTAATGGTTAAAAACTTACAAAAAAATTACTTGTTAACATTCGTTATTGCTTATTTTTACTAAACAAATTCTTGTTAAAAATATTCAGGAGAATAGTTCCAATAAAATAAAAACTGAAAAACACGTTTTCTTTAATTATGTCGTAACTCTTTAGATGTAAAGCTGAAATTTAAAAAAAATATATTTTTTATTAGAAATCGATCAGCCATATGGATTTTTAAAATCACTGGGGGCGGCTTTTGTATGCTTATCCGGCGGATTCCCTTTATTCCATATACTACAATCATCTCTACACTCTACATATTCCTCGTTACTGAAAGTATTACTTATCTATTTTGCACTTAACATACTGTAATGGGCCAGTACGTCCCTGGAGAGTACGTAATAGTTGGTGTCAGGTGTGGGGTTGTGTTAATTAATAAAAAGTGAAGTTTAAACTTAGAATAAATCAAAATGGCTTCAAGAAAAGTTTCTTGAAATGAATTAAAAGTTGCGGATCTCAAGAAAGAACTGGAAGAACGAGATTTAGACATTACAGGGAAGAAAAGTGTGTTGCAAGATCGTCTTCGTCAGTCATTGAGAGAAGTTGGTGAGAATCCCGATGAATTTCAATTTGAAATTTCTGGTGATTTTGGAGCTATCCTGCAAGAATTGAAAAGCGAATTAAAAAAAACTATGGAAAGCAAGTTAGAAGAAAGTTCCAGAACTATGGAAAACCAATTAGAAGAAAGTTCCAGAACTATGGAAAGCAAGTTAGAAGACAGCTCGAGAACTATTGAAAACAAATTTAAAGAAAGTTCCAAAGCATTGAAGGATGAATTACAAGATGTACGTGCTAAATTAGAAGAAAATTTTAGAAGCCTGGCAGAAGAATTTCAAGTAAAATTAGATGAAAACTCTAAATGTTAACAATGTAACATTAGCAGAAGAATTTCAAGGCAAGTTAGAAGCAAGTTATAGAAAATTTGAAGAGAAATAGATAGAAGAGTTACAACACCGGGTTCGCCTGCGTCAAATAAACAACAATCAAATAAAGAAAAAAATAAATGAAGATGCAACATCAAAGGCGACAGAATCAAAGACAAGAATTAATGTTAAACCACCACAGTTCGACGGCAAGATATCATGGCCTAATTACCACGCGCAATTCGAAGCTACAGCAAGAGCTAATGGTTGGTCATCAACAGAGAAAGCTATGGCCCTAATTGTTGCACTGCGCGGTGACTACCAACTATTGGTACAATGTTTAGAAATGCTCTATGGGCAAGCGCATCTGCAGCATGTGTACCACTCGCAGCTGAAGAACAGATACCAGAAACCTTGTGAGAGCTTGTAAGAGTTTGAAAACGATATTGCTCGCTCAGTTCGCCTCGCATTCCCTGCAACCCCACAACTGACACTAAATTGTTACGTTTGTAACTGACGGGTTCGGTAAGTTTATTGATCAACAATTAAAAGTCACAAAGAGTTTATTCACTAACACTTATATTTATTTTATTTAACTACTTATTTACTTCCAACACTTATTAATAAGTTGTAATAAATTGTTGATCAATAAACTTAACCGAACCCGTCAGTTACAAACGTAACAATACCTTTAAATGAATTTCAAAGGGAACTTGTTTTGTTTTTGTTTTTCTGTGTCTCTCAACTATGTGGACAGCAATATTTGAGCAATGATAGACAAATTTAAATAGCTGCAACTTTTATGATAATACATTATTATTAATTATTTTGTTATCTAAACATTGTTCAATTAACTTTAAAATATTACCAATTTCCATTTAAAACTTAATTAACCGCTGTAGTTTGTAACGATTGTTTGTTAATTGATTTAACTTTAATTTGGTGTAACTTGTTTCTTATTGAGTTTTTCTCAAAAGTTGCTACACTTTCAATCTTTTCGGTACGTTATGAATCACCATATTTACCGAGATCAAAGCAGAGGGCTACACCTAGAAATGGATAATTTATTTCGTCACACCATTCGCATGAAGTACAGTTACTGGCCGTAAAATCATGCTCCCTAAGCTGTTGGTAGAAAGAGAGAGAGAGATACATGGATGGCAAGTTCATAATTTTTTCGAAAATTTGTTGCTTGTTGAAAATCGAACTAAATATTTCATCTACAATCCGATGCTACTATTTGATATCTAAATCTTACTCTTCTTCCTCACGTTGGATAGGTACGGACACTGGGTCCGTCCAAGTTCAACCCGGGGACGAACGGGACCAACCAGTCGAACCGGACGCAGATGACGATCTCAGTGATTTCTGGCAAACGTCTCTGGGCAAGTTTCGCTTCACCATAGAACAACTGCCTCAGTACCTGCAGTATATCTATCAGCTACTTAATGTAAGTTTCACTCGCTCTAAACATTATTATTTGTGTAGACGTAGAACTATAAAATCCATAGAGATACTTATAGCGTGGAAGAATTAACAAGAGGTAAATTCTAAATATTTTGCTTGAATCACTGCAAATACTGGCACTCATTTTCATTGTTTCTCCACCTGAAATATATCTTTCTGTGTCGTTGTGCCTTCTAAATCTATAATGTTGCATAATGGTATACCGAATGAAACAGCCAAACGAGCTAACCTCATATAACTTCTATGTTACAATAAATACAATAAAATACTATAAGATAATCTTATAGAGGACTTAAGGGGACATCCAACTATGGAACAAAATATTTTTTGAACCAGTGGTTCTCAAACTAAAACACAAAGTTATATTTTTTTAAATGAGATGGTATCTGGTTTGTATTTTTAGGCCCATTCGATAGAGTTTTTTTTTTTCAGAATTCAACTTTGCAATAATGTTATATTCTTACATAACAAAAATATTGGGAAAAATTCAATTGAAATTTAAATATATTTTATTTTATGGGGTAAATAGCTTCGTGGTAACGCATCGGACTGTGGATCGTGAGATCCTCAGTTCAAATTCCACTACCGACAGTTACCAAATTAAATTTGCACCTGTGGTTCCCCATCCACTAACAACTTTGGGGGCTATGGCTTAACAGCTGGTAACCGCATTTCACACGCAAAATATATCACCTACCGAGATCTGTGTAAGCAGAGTGCCACACCCATAATTGGTAGAAGGCGTGATGATACATTTATTTTATTTTTATAATTATTTTTCAGTAGGCCATGAAAATAAAAAACTGTTATATAGCAATTTGAATTATTTAGTGCATAATTCCTATTGTTTCAAACTGTTATTGTTATGTTGTTTGTCTTAATATGCCTTGAATTTATACAAACGAATATTTGTTGAATTTGTTATTAATTTATGACGAATGTCATGAAAACTATGCACAGGCTTGCAATGTTTTTGTTATAAGAAACTCCGATAAACCGCCTCCGAGATAGAAATAGTTGTTTTGGGATTTATCGCTCGTAATTTAAATATGTACGTCCATACGTCAAATTGTTAAAGAACATTTGATTTCATGTCGGTTTGTGAATTTTGAAAAAAACATAATTTGAAAATGTCTTCTCATAAATTATTACAGAAAATATATAATAATAGCCTACTGAAAAATAACTATTTTATATAAACTAGCCGAGCGATATTTATTTATGACGATATATTATATTTATATTCACACCGAGCGATATATTTATGTTCATAAGTTCTTCTTAGTAGCTTCGGAGTCGACTGTCCCTACTAAGTCTGAGTCAACTAACTGACTGACTGCAGTCGGCGATTCGCTCTTTTTTATATACGTTCCTTGTTTCTCGAAGGGTCTGGAACAATCTCTATTGTGCAGCGAACGCACCTGTCCGAACACGCTAGTGTTGCGTCATTCACTCGGCGGCGTAGGCCGGCAAGCTTCAACTTGTCGTTGCCGTTTCCGTTACAATATATATTTTCTTCCATAGTTATTGCATGTCTCACCTTGTCCTCTATAAGTTTGTCTTATAGTATTTAAATGTATCTTTAATAACATAGAAGTTGTATGAGGTAGCTCGTTTGGCTGTTAAACCCTATATTTACCATTTGTATTTCTTATTAGGAACTATGCAAAACAGAAAATCCCGATATCCTTTACTACATGCTACAATGCGTAAATATTCTTTGTCTCAATGGAGATGCCTTCACCAAAGCATCAAAAGAACATCACGGGTTTTTCATCTGGGCTCAAGAGAATGTCTTAATTAAAAAGTAAATTATTTAAACTTAATTGCGAGTGAAAGAAATTCATCAGCAAAATATTTTCAGTTTGTGGGACCTATGCAACGCTGAACATTCTCATATTTGCGAAGTAACTGTCCCTCTTCTGTTGCACTGCATTACGTTACCAGCAGGTTCCGATGTATTTTGGAGAGTAATTCAGGAAGAATTCCACAGCCCTGATTGGAGAGTACGCTTCGTGGCAGTGGAACGAGTTACTGTAATTGCTAAATTTATGGATTCTACTCCTCTTCGAACGATGATGTCCTTACAAGCTGCTTTAGCTAATGCCTTCTGTTATCTCGTTTCTAGCATTGATGATACCAATGTTTATGTCGCACAAAGAGCTACTTTGTATCTTGGAACCATTCATGATGCGGCTATTAAAGTAAGAGAACTATATAATTGTTACAGAAAATTAAACTGTGTTTGTTTAAAGTATTATATTAATAATTTGTATGTCGTCGTCTTCCAAAGTAACTTTGCCATATTAATAAACGAAAAGAAATAAATGCAGATTTCAAATTTTACTCGTCAGCATGCACGGCATGGGGTAGCACGAACCCAGAAAAACAATCAACCAACAATTAATCTCCTCCAATCATTCCTATCCTGACAAAACACTTTCGCCTCATCCACATTCATAGTAAGATTCAAACATGCTCGTCTATTATTCGCACTCGGAATCATTTGTTTACGCAACAAACCATCAATCATACCTAACCATTTATTCGTCGGACGCCCACGCAATCGTTCATCGTCAATGTCACCCGCATAATTACTTTCACCAATCTTTCATTCGACATTCGCTCAAGATGGCCAAACCACCTCAACTGATTCACTCCCACTAAAAATAGGGGATAAAAGACAAATGATAGGAAGAATAATTCAAAATGTAATCTTTTAATGAATTAACATTGAAGTATTCATAAACACAAATTATTTTTAAAATATTCGAAATACATACCGTGTGTCTGTCTTAAAGGTGTACATAGGAGATTATCATGGGAAATAAGTTTTTTGCGTGCTGTTGCTCGGTATTCTACAGGACAACAAAGATTGTATTATCAATCGAAAGATATCATTTTTCTGAATCATATGATGTGAAATACATTACAATTTAGTAGTAATTTGGTTCCGTAAATTAATTTTTAAATTTTGAAAATCCTCTGATTTATGCAGTTTTTATCGAAAATAAATGTAGTTAACTATGACAGTTTTGTTTTGATTTCTTTTAAGTGGTTTATTTGACGTTTCTGTCAATTTGTAAAATATGGTTATTTACAGTAATGACAAGCGGATTTTTATAATTTTTGCGTAAAGATTTTAATAAATAAATAAAAGTCTAAAAACCAGTTTTCTTTAAATAATATTAATTTATTAAGAGTTAAGTTTTTAAATTGATTACAAAAAAATTCATTTTTATTAGCTCTGTTTTGTATATCTTCACAAAATACTCTTCCACTTTCTTCGTCAAACGGAAAAAATTCTTGATTGCAGTGCATTTTGTAGGAATAATAACTTTTTTTTTCAAAATATGAACGATGTACACCCAATTCATTTCCAAAAAATCTAGTGCTATATGAAGGATCTACATGTATCATTCCTAAAACCCTTTCTTCCAATAAAGCACGTTCTTCTGCTCTTGCTAAATTGCAATTACCCTTGGTAATTACTAAGCTCACGTGTATTTTTCATGGATACTGGCATTTGTGGTTGCACTTGGATTCGGTCGATTCATAAACTTAATAGAAAATAGATCTCGCAATCTGAGCTAACTATTTCCTCCAAAAAAATAGTTTTACTATAAAAATACGCTCTCCAGTAGTATAACTAGCCAAATTTTTACAAATTGTCTTAAACAAGTCCAACAGTCAGAAACGTCAAATAAATAGCTTGACAGAAATCAAAACAAAACAGTCATAGGTGACTATAATTATTTACGATAAAAATTGAATAAATCGGAGAATTCTCAAAATTTAAAAATTAATTTACGGAACCAAATTACTACTAAATAGTAGTGTATTTTGCATCGTTTGATTCAGAAAAATGATATCTTTCGATTGGTACTACAATCATTGTTGTCCGATAGAACACCGAGCAACAGCACGCAAAAAAACTGATTTCCCATGTTAATCTGCTATGTACACCTTTAAGACAGACACACGGTATATACATATATATTTTGTAAATTCCAGAGGACTGAAGTGGGAAAATATCCTTTGCAGTCTTCAACATGTGTTGTAATTTGAGATGTGGAGCAAAAGGTACTTTTTTTCATTTATTATTAGAGAGTTGTTTTTAACTAGATGTAATACAAGCGTTCTTCCCGACGTAATATAAAAATATCGCATAAAAAAGTAAAAAGATACTTACTAGATGCATGTGCTGGTCAGCTTTAGCTGAATGTGCATGCTGACGAGTTAATTTTGTAACCAAATACCAAACACGTGCACCTAATAAAGTCGCCAGTTGCCAATGTGACTTAGGAAACCGACGACATCACTAGTTTCAAAATATTGTAATGCTATATTAATGAATTAATATTGTAGAGTCTTGTTCTTTGTTTGGAAACGCAATTTGATACAGTCATTGTCGATCGCCCAATGGTACTTCAGTCATTATATCAACTACATAACTCACTCAGTGACAGAAAAATTTTATCTTGGGAATTTTTTCTTAACCGATTTGATACTTTATTTTTAGAAGCTCAAATTAATCTTGAAAAGACTGGAGACATATCATATTTAAGAGGTATTTACTGTCTTTAACTCGGTACACGATAATTAGGCGATGGTCAACTAGGTGACCAAATTTTAATATTTTTTATATTATCTTTAACTAGATAATAATATACCTTTATTTCTTTTTTTTAATTGATAAATTATTTATAGTTTATGACAAATGAAAAATGAACACATTTGGCGAGAAAGAGATAAATAGAAATGTCATTTTAATAATTTTAGATCTTGTATATTTAGAGGTAGGTAATTTTTTATGTTTTTCTGTTAATTAAATAAATACATTATCACCTCATATACCCATTTTGGGCGTGGCACTCTACTTTCGCAAATCTCAGTAAGTAATTACTAATTTTGCAATGCGTTAAGTGCTGTTATCAGTCGTTATTTGTAATTTTTGTATAGTGTCAGTTATAAGTATGTACATATATGTACTTGTAATATATACCTTTTTTATAGGACATAGGGAAATACAATGTTAAAATTTTCATTAGGCGATAGTTCGGTCCCTATGAATTATAGAACCAAAGTGTAAATACAAAAAATATTCAGAAACAAAATCTGCATTCAATGAGCCTAAATTTATTGATGTAATACATTTCTGTCATGAGATAGACGTAAAATAAAATTTATAATCTTTAGCTGTTTCCAGAGTACCATGGTAAACAAAATATACAAACAGTCGTATTGTTTGAGTTTGACAGATGACATTTGACATAGTTTTAATTGATTATTTCTCTGTAATTTAGCTATAGTAATATGTAATTTTATTTATGCTACCAACAGTTATGTACATTTCAACAGCAATATAACGTCCATTTTTATATGGATTTTCTGTCATTTAGGTTCATCATTTTCGTTTATTACTCTACATTTCGTACAAAGAGGAATAAAACTTTCTCTTTTATTAAAGAGTCCTGGTAATACGCTAAATAAAACTGTCACTTGAGTTGACAAATTTTCGGCAAAATACCATTTTATCCATTGAATTTTTTTTCTGAGATGGTATATGTATCCATTATTACTGATAAGTAATTTAATAAAGTTAATAATTATTTAAAATTTTTGTCAAAGACAACTATCATCTGTCAAACTCAAACAATACGACTGTTTGATATTTTGTTTACCATGGCACTCTGGAACTAGCTAAAAATTGTAAATTTTATTTTACATCTATCTCATGGCTGGAAAGGATTACATCAATAAATTTACACATTTGTTCTAAAATTCATAAGGAACGAACTATCGCCTAATGAAAATTTTAACACTGTATTTCTAATGTACTACAAAAAAGTAGACACTCGGCAGATATATCACGTTAAATTACAAATCACATATTTACCTAATTATTGTGATAATTACGAATCGCGAAATCGCGCGGTTTACTTAAAATGTTGAATCGTTACAATTCATTTGATATAATTTTCATATGACCGTTAGCTCGGGATCCGGAAAATCGACAGTACACTGTACTATAAAAGTAGTTTTTATTATTATTATGGAATATCAAAATTATTAATGTAACTACTTATTTTATAATTTGTTTCTTTAAATCCGGTAATGGGCTCAGACCCGGTTTAGAGTACGACCAAACAGGGTAGTAGATATTATATATATAGTCTGATACCCTTTTACCGTTAGGTGTAGGGTTTTGTCCTCAATCTTTAATCGTGCACAAACTTAGCCCACTTTTTTCTGTCCTTTGCGCACTGCTTCGCTTCTTGTAGTGACGTTCCTTTTTCCCTAAGTATCTTCTCTATTGTGGTATCCCATTCTTCTTTTGGCCTTCCTCTGTCTCTTCTTATAATTGTTTTAGCTGTCCAGATCTTTTTCACTGGTATTTTATCGTCTAATCTTATCAGGTGTCCCCACCAGCTCAGTTGTCTTTGTTCGATAAACTCTGATATGGCTTTACTTACTCTTATGTCTTGGTTTCTTATTCCATCTAGTCTGTTAACTCCTATCACTCTTCTTAAATATTTCATCTCCATCGCTTGTATTCTACTCTTCATTCTTTTCGTTAAAACCCAGGATTCACAACCATATGTTAGTATTGCTCTGTAAATTGTGTTAAATACTGTCATTTTAGTTTTTCTACTAATTTCATTTTTACCTATGAAACTATTTTTCATGATATGGAATAACTTTGCAGTTCTATCTATTCGTCTATTAATATCTTCATCTTGATTTCCCTTTTCATGTAAAATTACTCCTAGGTACTCAAAGCTTTGTACTTGTTCTATTTTCTCATTATTAAGTCTTATGTCAATATTTGTTTTGCTATCACCATTACTTTTGTTTTCTTTATATTAATTTTCATTGCGTATTTTGAAAGTTTATCGTTCCATATGTTCAGGTTCTTTTGTAATTGTGTTTCACTCTCTCCAAAAATGACAATGTCATCCGCAAAAGCGCATTCTCCAATTTCAACTCTTTGTAGATTTGTGTCCAACTTGTAATTTTCTCGTTTCTAGTTTACATTCTTTAATTATCTCATCCATAAATATTGTAAACAGCACAGGACTTAGAACTCCACTTTGCCTTAATCCTCCTTTTGTTACGAACATATCGGATTTTCTATTTTTACTGATAACACAGTATACATTTTTATTATAGAGGCTTTTCATTGCTTTTATCAGTCTGGCGCTCACTCCTCTCCTTTTACAGCTGTCCCATATTGTCTCTCTATGTACTCTGTCAAAGGCTTTTTCTAAGTCTATAAAGGCCAAAAAAGCTTTTCTTTTACTTAATGTTACTTTTTGGGTTATCTGCTTTATAGTGAAGACGTGGTCTTGGACACTTCTTCCTTTTCTAAAAGCGCTTTGGGATTGTTCTAGTGTCTTGTCTGTTTTTTCTTTAAGCTTTTTCTCTAAAATTCTCTCGTACACTTTCAATGCGGAGCTCAGTAATGATATTCCCCTGTAGTTGGCACAGCTTCGAGAGTCTCCCTTCTTGTATATCGGCATAATAAGACTTATTTCCCAATCCTGTGGTATTTTTCCTTCTCTCCATGCTTGGTTAATTATATTTAACAACAGTAATCTAGTAGATCAAAAGAAAAATAAATAAAATCAACTTATCATTACACCATTTACTCATTTTGATTGCGGCACTCTGCTTTCGCAGATTTCGGTAGGTGATTATATGTTTTTTTTTTAATCTGCAAAGATGTTAGTGAAAGGGAAATCACAGTGGTTAAAATTAAAAGTGGTAACAGTTTTTGAGGGATTCGAACTGTGGATCTTATGATCCACAGTCCAATATGCTACCAGGGAGCTACGCTCGCCAACAGGAAAGAATGGTGAATGCAATAAAGAAAACGACAAAAAGATTTTGCTTTTTATTTTGTCGTCATTCGCCGTCACCTAGTTGATCGTGCCCGCTTTAACTTTTTCTAAAAATTAAATGTAATATAAAAATTTGTAGATTTGCGTAATACTGACTTAAACAGCGAAGTATTCATTCGTAAATTACATCGCGCTCATGAAGCTTTGTCTCAATCTGACGGAAGTGGCACAAGTTCAGTGAAAACTTTGAGTGCCAGTTTTGGAACTAAGTGGCCATATAAGAGGACTATGTCTGCTCCTGCATCCATTGTACCGCGACATGACATCAAACAAGGTTTGCAATGAGTTATAGGAATGAAAATAATACCTAAATAATCTATTTTTTGCTAATAGAAAAGGAAAAAGTGTACAACAGACAATACTCTGCACCAATTTTGAAAAGAAAAAGTTCTCGTTTTGGTTTAGGTTAGTTAAAATGTACTTTAAATATAAACATTATAAAATTTATTAATAATTCTTAGACGGTCATGTGCATTCTTTTAACACGCTAGAAGACGGAAATCTCGTTGGATTCTTGCATCGGGTTATCGAACTGGAAGAAGCGGATCGAGAAACCATGCATCTTCTAATCTTCCTCTTGATGCAGTTCCTTTCTAGGTCCGATCAGGTACTAATTACGAGCATATTCGCCAAATATCATTAAAGAAATAACATTGTTGTTACCACAGGCGTATCCAACAGACGAAAAACATATGTCAAAAACTCAGAGTATAGTTTTACGCCATCTATACTTACTCCTCGGGTATAATCAAAACGAAAGAGGACTGTATATTGCACCACAACGATTAAGAGTTTCTCCGGTGTTCAGCGCGTATTTATCTAATCTACCACAATTGTTAGACCAAAATCATTTAATGGGCTGGGTTTTGTTGAATACTTCGTTAATTTTACTTCATTATTGTCCAATGCCTTCAACTGATCAACAACCAAGAACTTATAGTCTTTGGTCTTTGGAACCGCATGCTAGGCGATGCTGGCTTATGTCTTTAGTTGTTCTTTTATATAAGGTAAGTCAGTTCATATATTTGAATAGTATATATTTTAGCAAAGAATTGTTTCAGTATCAGTATACACAACAACCTCAATGTCAACAACTACAAGAACTTGTTAGAATTGTCCTCAACACTTTAGATTCTCAGCATCATCACTGTCGAAGAATTCCAGCTACTGTTGTTATGGGTGGGCCTCCATCTAGATCGAGAGGTACCTTATTCAAAATACTGTAAAATAAGATTTTTAAAGAGTGACAATTATGCAAACGTCTGATAAATATAGCGCACGCGCTAAAAGACGAAAAACAAAACGACTTCGATAAAAAAGCGTGCTATATATTATAGTGGTTATAGTACATATTAGGTATAAATAAAAAAAAGTGTGTCAAATAAAACAATTTACTCGTACTTTAGTGACATTTTGTAATTATTCGTTGCAAAACTGAGTATTTGTAATATTTTAAAATTCAATGAACATTTTTCCCTAATTAATTTATTAAAATGCGACTAGAGTTTATGTGTAGCAACAAACGTGGTAAATTTTTAATTGCAAATAGACATACATTATGTAATATATAGCGCGCTTTTCTTATTGTGCGCATTTTTTATTTTTGTCTTTTAGAGCTTGCGATATTTTTATCTTGCGCCTCTTTGAACACGCATTTTTATGGCCACGCTTTAAAAGTCGCCTTTGTCATAAATTAAGTCTATGAAACTATACATATTTTGTATATTGAGATTGTTTTGATTCTGCAAAATACTATTTCAGTAAATAAATTTATTATACATGCAGGGTGGTGACTGACAGCCGATCATAAACGTTTTACACGTTGAATAATACTTATGCAATTTCCTGTTTCCGTAATCATTTTAGAAAAAAAATGTTTCAAATAAAAGTTGAAGAGGTTGAATATATGCATCTGAATCAGTGAACAAATTTAATTTTACTTATTTAGTAAAGACTAAAAAAAGTTTTTAAATATAAAAAAATTAGTTTTTATAATGGAAATATTACAGCCCGGCTCAAATATGCAGAGAAATTTTTGGATGATTTTTCTTGGCGAACAATGGAGAAGTGTTTGAACCCATTATCTACACTAGATTTATTTTTTTTTTCTTTATAATTTAATTTGTTATCAACAAATTTTTATTCTGACACTAAAATTATATAAATAAATTGTTTACTTACTTGATTATGAATAACGATAAATATTTGCTCGAATTCAATCCCATTTTTATGGTTACTCATAAGAACTGAATTTTTGATATTTTAACGTCTTTTTAGCCTTTGTTAAATGATATTTGTGCACTGATTTCGATGCAGACATTAAATCTTTTAAACTTTCATTTGAAACATTTTTTTTTAAATGATTACGGAAACAGGAAATTGCATAAGTATTATTTAATATGTAAAACGCATATGACTGACTCAGTATAAATGAAAATAACTACAAAGAAGATAATTATTGCATATTTCTGATTTTATCTCGAATCTGTAGAAATGCTAAATATTTATATAAATCTGTTATTCGTAAATAAATTCGATTCCATTTTGAATAATATTTTTCAAATTTGGAGAGCTGTTACAAAAATATTGTGTGTAACACTTACACGAATTGGCTGATACCACGTGCTGTTTTTAGGTGTTTTAAGAGAAGTGGGTTAGTCTCGGTTTTACTGCTGTGCAATGTTTAAAAATTATTTTATAAAAGAATAGAAGTTGCAGAGAAATATATTATCCATCACTTAAGTTTCATTCAAATAGTTTTTATAAATTATTTTAGAACATTGTACAACGCTAAAAAAGAGGCTAAAACTCTTCTCTCAAAACAGAGCTCTTGATACCAGCCATTGAGTTTTAGTATATTCGGCAAGCCTGCTGAGTAAAAATCGATTCGTCCGCAAAAACTCTATTTTGTGTACTTGTTACATAAAATATGTATTACACGACTCCATCGTTCTTCAGATGTAAGTCAACCATCTTTGGGTGCCGACAATGATCAAATGGATCGAACAAATACACCTCCACTATCACCAATGTATTCTGGAGACGGTCAATCCGGTCATGTATCAGTCAACACGAAAGGTGGTAAAATGCAAGTAGTGTATCAGAAACCATTATCATCTTCAGCAATGGAAACGCATTGGGAGGAATCAGTGCTTTGTTCCCATAAAGACAAAAAGTCTATGCGTAAAACTTTAGATTCAAGGTAGTTGATAGTAACAGGTTTTTAAATTTTTGAATAATTTGTGAAATGATTTGTTTTTAGTTTGGATGCCGATGATACTGAGTCCGAGTTGATAGCAATTCCAGAAAGTGATTTGTCTGATAGTACTTTACATGGAAGTGTACATGTATGTACTTCTATTTTAACTACACTTCTTGTAGTAATTATTCTAATTTACTCTCCTTGTTTACTTTGGTTTATTATTTTTATAGATTTTCATTGTTTTATTCTTCTTTTATGTGGCACAAATTAAATAAATCGATTTAGTATAATTTAACACGATTGATTCATGTAACAGGATTTATTTGAAGAGAATGCGGATGAAAGTAGTTCTAAATATAGTCATACACAATCAGTAGAGCATAGTGTTGATAATAGATTATTTTGTCCGAGTTCTCAGAATATTCAGACCGCTGTAAACAAGAGACCGATGTGGTTTATTGGAAGCGAAGAGGAATCTGTGCAAGTAGGTTCAACTTTTTTCTTTTCAGTTCTCTCTCGTTAATTCGAACTTAGGTACATCATAACTTACCAAATATACAATTTGTTGAGATATTTCATCTTACCGAGAGATAACTGGGTTGTTACGGCTATCTCAAAAGTTCTTTATTGGGGTGGATCTTAAAATGGGTTAGGTTGAATTTTAACAGGGTCGCCCATTAAAATGGTTCCGAATAAATAAAAATTAATTGTGCTGGCCTTTATTTCGCTTAATATTAATATTTTACCGTGCCTAAACGCACTTAATTTTTTTTCATTTAAATAACAAAGGGTTTTGACACATTTTGGTACTTAATGTTTATCCGAGCTAATAGGAGATTCGAAAAATCCACTTAGTTGTGGAATATGTAATATAATGATCAGAAAATATTGAAGTAAAAGTCCCAATCATTATTCTTAAGATATTTGAAGGTTTAGCTTAAGAATAATGATTCGGACTTCTGATTTTTCCCAAATATTCTCTAATCATTATATTATATATTCCACTACTGACTTAATTTTTCGAACCTTCTACTGGGAAATAAATCAAGTTCCAAAATGTGTCAAAATGTTATTTAAATGGAAAAAATCAAGTGCATCTAGGCAGTTAAATGTTAATATTGGGCAGAATAGAAGCCAACCCATTTTTTTAAAAATTTATTTGGAACGATTTTTGAGGGCGGCCCGGTTAAGATTCGACCTAACCCACTTTTAAATGTACCCTTTTTATATTAATACTCAAAACAAATTTGTCTTTTACATTTATTTAAAATTGAAGAGAAACTTCTGGGATAGCTGCATAAATATACTTGTACATAGCATCATTTTCATTAGAGTATGTTATTATTTTCGTACTTGTGTGTCTAGACCAGTAACTTAAAAAAGTGGGGTGTTCAAGAAGGTGTGAAAATGATGGTGACATCATCATACTTTGGGATACAATCATCACAAAAAGTAAACAATAATAAAAACTGCTCAAAGCAGTCTTCATTTGGTTCTTCAGGCCTGGCGGGAACCGTTGCTGCAATCGCAGCCGTTTCCTCGATGTCTGTTGCTAAAACCACAATCACAGATTCGCAGCGCCCGTCCAAAGCCACCACTGAAGATAAAGAGAAACCCATAATATCTGATAATTCTCTAGCGAAACAGAAAGTGATGAATGAGTCGATTCATACTCCTGCATGCACTCCTGTTTCCACTGATTCCACTTCTGACAGTAGCGCCACACAGCAGTGTGAAGAAACTTGGCCTGTTGATAGTCTTCGGTATAATAAAGTTTATCATTCTCTTGCAACGCCTTCCGTCGAAAGATTGTTACCTATCGGAGTACAAAAATCACCAGGTATATTCATTGTATTTCTATTTAAATGATGTTCTATATTGCATTCGTTTCAGTAGTTAAATTTCCGTTAAAGCAATTAAATGAAAATATGAACGCAAGATCTCCTGATTCTCCTTTGTCTAAAATGGACGTTCTTTCAATTGGTAAATAATTTGAAAAATAATTCACATGACCATTTCTTACATTTACATATGTCTAGATTCTTCCAAAGAGTGTGATACAGACAATAATTATTCTCCAGATTTAATTTCTTCTGATGTTGAATCTCGTACAATCAATGTACCAGCCCAGGAAAGATTATTACCAGTTGGTACACATTCAAAAGAAATTAGTCAGCTAGTTGAAAAAGTTAAACAAGCTTTAGGAATGCATTTAGGTTTGTATTTGCAATTTCTTCATTTTAATATTTAGTTGTATTAATCCAATCTTTTACCGATAGAAGAAGAAAAACAAAAATTAGAAGATTGTAATAGCCAAAAAACTCCTAAACAAAAAGTATCAAGTCAGGTATATAAAACTGTTTCATTCCGTAGAAATTTGTGTAGTATTTGTTGGATGCAATTTTAATGTAATTTCAGTATTCTGTGTTCGTGTTGTAAATGTATTAACACATATTTAATTAGTAGTGCGCACATTTATTTGTAGTTCTCAAATTCTAATGATAGTCCTTCAACTCAGAGCGTTAGTCCAAGAAGACTTATCAAGCAAGTTGCTCTTGAATCTCCGCCGCATATACCTGAATTAGAAGAGCATTCGTCTTTCTACAGACACGTTCAAGAAAATCGTAGTACGTTGAAATGTCAATAATACTTTCATAAAATTTATTATTGCTCATTTTAGAAGACACAATTCATAATCAAAGACAACGTATGCGGAAAACTAGTCATTTTGCAATGAGTTCCCATTCATTTGGTGAAAGTCAAAAACCAGGATCATGCTATGCACCATCTTTCAGTACGTGGCTTGATTTAGAATCCCAACAACTTTGCCATGCAAATACTGACCTAAAACAAAGTTCTTTTCGAATTGGTGATGAATGTGTTAGCGACAGGTAAAATTTTATAACCAAATAATTGCTTACAAACATTACCATTCCTGATCATTTCAGATGTTCTGAGTGTGGTACAATATTAGAAGAATACAGTGATGAAGAAATTGGTTTATGTATAATTATTTTGGGTACATTCATTCATCGAGAACCAGCGTTAGCCGCACCTTTGCTGCCTGATATACTGAGCATTGTTGCTAAGTCAGTTATTGTCATATTTAAGCCAAAAGTTAAATTATTTCGAGAATATTTTAGAGTTGCAGTAAATGCGATGTACCCATGGCAAGTTGAAACTAATGTCCATCTACCTGGAGGCGCTATTAGTGTAGCTCATCAGTTCTTAAGATGTATTTTACACCAACTAGCACCGAATGGTGTTTTTATCCAAATGTTTCAAACTCAGGCTACAGGTTTGTTTATATTTGCAAGAAATTATATCAAACGTATATTATACCGATTTTTGGACAGTACTGTCGTTTCAAATTTATTTAGAAAAATAACTACATCTCACTAATTATAAGAGATACGTCTTCAGTTAAATTAAACTTTTTTGCCACATTAGCAAACCATTTCAAAGAAGATTTTTTTTTGTTTTTAATATGATATTTAGGTTATTAGATAGGTATATTTAAAGAAAAATAGAAATATGTATGAAGTTTTGTTTCAATATTTCGGAAATCAATACTGAAAAACTATTTAGATAAAAAATATAGCTTTTCTATTTGAAGCATTTTTTCATAGCTATAACCATTTAAGAATTAAAATTATTAAAACCGCTAATTTACATTTTCATTTATACATTACGTTGAAAAAAATAAAACAGCTCTGAAATGGTCTACTAATGGCAACTTTTGTCTGTATAGTTCGCGAGATCTTATTGATGGCCTAAATAAAAATTAACTTCTATTATTGATAAACTAATTCCATACTTGTTCATAAATTGATCAAATTTTGCATATGAATTAAAATTAACTGCATTAATGTCAAAAATTGTTGTGTTGTTTTTAGAAACTGTATTTTTAATCATCAGTATTTTTATTTATAGAATCAGCAAGAATGCAATTCTTCCGCAGTGTTTCTCAGGCTTTACTTGATTTTAATGAATTAAATCCAATTGCACCTTTACAGCTTTTGTTAGAGGTAAAATATATATTTTAACGATAGTACAAACACTACATATATTTTTTTATAATTTCTAGTGTTTAAATACCAAGAAAACTTTAGCTGTGGATACTTTATCAGTCATTTACCAAAATATGGCATGTTATTTTGATTGCTTGCCTATTGAAGCTGGATTGGGACCTACTACTCCATTGTGGAATCCTCTTCTGTCTCAGTTAGAGATATTGTTTAGGCGTACAGTCTTCCTTTTAAATCAACTAGATGATGTTGTTCCTCTTTTAAGAATCATGGTTTCTGTCTTAAAGATTTCCGTGATTGCTCAGTACAAAGTATAGTATATTTCTTTTTAATATTACTAATATTCGTTACAATATTTATTATTGTATATTTCAGGGAATTTTGGACCCGTTTTCTAAAGTTTTAAGTCATGCAATACAGACTCAACCATTAGATTATCATTATTTAGTTGATCTGTGTTATTTATGTAATAGAGCTTTTACCAAAGTAAGTGTATGAGATAAAAGTAATTGAAAAATGTTATTACGGTTTATTTTTAGGAACGTGATAAATTAATTTTATGTAGAATGATGATTTTTGAATTAGTACAAGCATTAAAGTTCAAAACTTCCATTCCAGACTCGAATTTGTTGATGCTTATCAATTTAGCTCTGCAGGTACTTTTTATTTTGTTGACATTAACTTTTTAAAAAAAATTTTAAATGATTTGCAGGATGTGGGAGGATCAATTCCCACTAGTGTTGTATTGAATACAACTCCAAGATACAACACGGAATATTTACATATATTTAGTACAAGTGTTTCTGACTGTATGCGACTTCACTTAGGAGATATATTAGATTTTTTGACGGACTTCCATGCTTTAAACAAAATAAAAGTTAGATAGTTAATGCAATATCAGTACTTAATAATAAATATTTTGTTTTCAGAGTTACTGTAAAGGAACCAACATAGGATTGAATGATGATACTTTAGGTGGTATTGTGAAAAGTAGTATTGCTCAATACGTTGCTCTAGAAATTACTAGAAGTAATGGAAGAGACCAAAGAGCAGTATCTAAATATTTTCCATGGTTATGTAATACTGCATCATTACAACAGGGGTATATTATTATTATTATTATTTAAATAGATTAGCAAATATTACGAGCTTGATTTTTGGCTGTACTTTTTCTTACCTACATACATAACATCACTCTATATCCCACACAGTGGGGTAGCACTAACCCTGAAACACAATTAACCAACAATCATTTCTTCCAAACATTCCTATTAGGTATAGAAAAATATGTCAAATAAACGATGTAGAGAAATATATTATGTACAATATTTATTAGAAACATTTTTTTTTTACTAAAATCATATAGAATAAATTAACAACAATAAAACAATTCTATAAATATATTAAAAAATCAAGCTCATATTATCAGCCATTATGATTGTACTTAACATGTTATATTATGCCAGAGTTTTGTAAAAGAGATAACATTTGACACCATCGAGCATAATATTTTTGAAACAAAATATCATTATTATAATTATTGATATTTATTAAATACTACATATTTTTATAGCCAAAGATTTAAAATTGTATAATCATAAATCCATTAACGTAAAAATGTTGATGTAATTCATTTTCAAATTTTAAAATATTGTGAAAATTGATCAACCTTGTGATGTGTTACTTCACCTCTGATTTGGTTGAAACTTCGTGAATTTTTCACATTTTGCGTAATCTAAAGGGAAAAAGAACTAACACAAACACTGTGTAGAATCATATTTTGCGTAAAATTAAAGTGGCGGTCGAACTCGGATGAAGTTGAAAACAGTTTAATGGGTCACTTTATTAATTCAACATGGAACGTGGAAGCGAGATTATCTTCAGATAAGTTCCATTAAATTGAGTACTGTGATTCGAGTCAAGCGTGAGTTGTGTAGGCTTAGATTTTGTTTGTGAGAAGTGTCACCGAAGCGAGTTTACCTACATATAAATTCCACTTAAACATAACTTTTACATCATTGTGAATGTTTTTTTCAGCGATACTAAAACATCGATGTATAATTTATGTTTATGTGCAATTTACATATAGGTAATCTCGCTTCGGTCGCACTTTTCACAAACAAACCTTATGCCTATACCAACTGTGTTTTCAAGGTCATCCGAGTCCGACCACCACTTCCTACTATTTTTCCTTTCATTGGGAGTAAAATATGATACATATCAAAACGAATAATCCATTTTGGAGGTGAAGTTGTTTTGAATTTTTGAAAATTATTTATGCCCTGAAAAAAAATATTAGATCGACTGCTACTAATATTTCTAAGCTTTATTGTTTGTTTGTGAATTAAAAACATACTTGTAAATTAGTGTTTTGTTTGTTATTTTTAGTGCAAGAGAATTTTTAGAATGTATTGGTCATGTCCGTTTACTATCATGGTTATTACTTGGTTCATTGACACATTCAGCAATGTACGGATCCAACAATAATCATTCACCATCTTCTTTAAGTCAACCAATTCCACAAGAAGCGTCTTGTCAAATTGCTGATCACATACAAGTCATTATGACTGGATTTGCAGAACAACCAAAAGCTTCTGTTTTACATATGTCTTCTTTATTTCATGTTTTTATACTTTGCCAAGTAAGTTATCTTATTATGCATAAAATAATTAACTAAACTACATTTACAATTTTGTTTTCAGTTATGGACAGTATATTTAGAGCATGGTATTTGTATCAATTTACAATCGATAGAAGTGTACAATACAACAATGAATATTTTGTTTGATTTCTGGGGTAAAGTAACTCCATGTGTACTACAACTTGTATCACATTCAAAAATGGTAACTATCGTAATATAACTTATAAGATTAGGTATTGATGATTTAATTTTTCTTTTCAGTTAAGCGAAATGGTTAGCTTGCATTTTCTATGTATGCTAGAAGCTCTCATTGAATGTCGATCAACATTTTTGTGTAAATTATTGCCGTTATGGACACCAATTCTTTTTTCTCACCATGTTCAAGTAAGTTCATGAAATTAACAAATTTTTATTTACAAATATTATTTGCAAATGTTACAGCTACCAGGGCATTTACATGTAAGATTACAAAATTGCCGAAATTGTCCTCCAATTGTTAGTACGCAAATTTTACCGAATAAAATAAAACAGCCCGTTAGTAATCCTGTACTTTTGCGATGGTTGCAAAGGTTGCAATTTAAAATGGGGCAAATAGAATTACAATCATCAACAGTAACGCAATTTTATTCTCTCTGAGAAACAAATCGAATATATTCGGTTGTACGATTATCAATGTTAAATGACTACGAAATACGAAAATTAGCGAAAATAAAAACGAAATACGATTATTTATAATGTGTTTTTGTTGTAATTGTTATGTTTACACATTATGTGCTGTTTAATGGACAATATTTAATTGATTTATTATTATAACTTATATAATTTATAATAACCGTTATATAAAAATAATTTTATTTGTAATTTGTATTAATGCTGATTAGAAATAAATAAATAGATTTGTATAAATTTCTGTTAAATCTTTAAAATACATGTATTCAGTATTCTCTGTTCCATTCCAACTTTTGTATCGATTATACTTTTTCAAGACAAATGTATTCTTATTGTAAACTGTTGACAGTCACTGATTGATGAAATAAGATTAGGTAATAAGGGCGGGGCTTGATTAGCCGCATTGCCCTGTTGCCAAACTGCCGGTAAATCAACTTGTTGATTGTAGAGCTAATTTCACGGCTGTTCATTTGTTTTGTTGATGGCAGCACACTGACAGCTGTGAGTTGTCAAATATTTCAAAAATATTACAAGAAATTGAGTAGAACAAATAGCAATGGAACAGTGGTCAAAAGAAAAATTAATTTCAGAAATTACGAAATTAGAAGAAAAATTATCGTTTTATCAATCAAAATTACGAGGCATGTAATTCAACCATATGTTTTTTTCTCGTAAAACATTATTTATTTATGTTGCAGATCTAGTTACTGCTTATAAAAGTTTAGTTAAAGAAAAAGAAGCTCTAGAATTGAGTGTTAAAGCACTGCAAAATGTATGTCACACAGAAAAACTACCTACCGAAAATTCAACAACAGTATGTTATTTTTGCCTCTTATGTATTATGTATAAAATAATTACATCAATTGTTATTTTAGACAAGTAATGTGGTTAATGCTGAGTCTACACCAAACTCTTCACCTTCCAAAGAGCAGGAAAAAGAAAACAGTTTCAATGCAGAAGTAACAACTCTCATGAATTCTCTTGCAACACTTTCAGCTGAGAAATGTCGTATGGAAGCTTCATTTCAAGCAGATAGAAAGTTATTACGACAAGAAAAAGAAAAAAATGAAGCACTAATTAAAGAACAACAAGAGAAATTAAAGAAATTAACTTACGAGTCTTCCAAAGAAATTGAGCAACTGAAATCTAGATTAATTATTGAGAAACATGAAAGGGAAAAGGAACAGAATGATAATGTTGTTATGATGAGTGAACTTCAAAGGTTATTGTCTCAAGAGAAAGAAGATAAAATGAATTTAGACAAAAAATTATCCGAACTAACACCAAAATTCCAATTACTAGTCAATAAGGAAGAAGTAGATCGTTATAAAGAGAAGGATATTACTGAAAAGTTTGTGCATCTCCAGAAAAAACATCTTACAGTTCTCGAAGAAGAACGAAAACGAATGCTACAAGCAGAGCAGGACTCCAAAGAGCAAATTGCAATTCACGAACGAAGAGTAGCAAATTTAGAAACCAGATTGACTGAACTATCGCTGACAGTTGCAAATTATCATCGATTAAGGCAAGAAGATCAAAATGAAATTACAAAACTAAAAGCGCATATCGCAGAACTTGACAGTCAAACGAAGTCGAACGAATGCCAAGAAGAACGTGAATTTGACGTAATCAAAAATGGTAGCGAAGCTGAATTAACTGCTTACGTTAAAACAATTGTCGATAAAATGATGAAATACAAATCTTTATTATTAAACGCAAATCAATATTTGGGTAAATCGGTTGAAGTAAATACTATTTTATGTGACAAATGTAATTCATACGAAGTGCATTCTGTTAATCTGGAAGTACATCGTAAATTACTAAATGAATATGAAAGCTTGATGCAGCAATTTAAAGAATCTTCTAAAACTGTCGATGAAATGGAAAATTTAAAAATAAAAATACAAGTCCTCCAAGATCGGAATACCTTTCTAACTACTCAGATTGGAGAAACAATTAAAAAATATGACCTACAGGTCAAATCGTTACAAGAACAGATGAGTTCAATAAATACAAAACACTCCAAAGAAATCGATTCCCTCCATAATACTTACAAAGCGCAAATCATCGAATTAGAAAATCAGTTGCAGAAACAAAGGGACAGAACTTTAGCTCTTTTAGATGAAAAAGAGCAAGAGGTTTCTACTTTAAAATCATCATTCCAAATATTTCTGCCGGGCAGTAGACAGAACTTGGAACACAAACAGGTAGGTTGTAATTGAATACCGGTGTATGTATTTGTAAAATAATGTTAAATTATAGAGCGCAAATCATTCCTTTAAACATTCCCAACTAAGTGGAGTTTTAGAAGGAAATTTAGAGGTGGGCGGCGGAGAGAGTCCCCATATTTTACATTATGCTCATGAACTAGCGCATCGTGATGTGGACATCACAAATTTGAGAAAAAGTTGTAACCAGTTAGAATCCATGTTACATGAAGTGAATAAAGAACTAGTATTGCATAAAGAGAAAAATCTAGAAGAAGTTGCTCGACTAAATGAAATAATTGCTAGGTAACGTTTCATTTTTAATAAAGTTTTTTTTTTAACTGTCTATTATATTTTTTAGACTAGAGAGATGCCAAACTCGTGAAGGAGCAAATCTTGAATATTTGAAAAATGTCATTGTGAATTATTTCTTATCACAAAGTTCTCGCAGTAAACGACATATGTTTAACGCCATTGCTACTGTACTTAAATTCAGTGAAGCTGAAATTCAAACAATTAAAAATAAGCTGTAACATTTTTTCTTAGATAATGTGCATTGTAATAAAATAATAGTTAAATCTTAGTGTATTTCAAACATCTTTGACTTGTGTGGCCTTAATATTTATTCAATAAAATTTTAGAACATTTTGTTTTGCGCTAATGTCAATTGTTTTTTCACACTCCATAATATATTTTCATATTTAAATAAGTTTGCTGTGCGCATGCGTTCTGTGAAGAGTGTTACGTGCATTGAAAGCCTCTTGATAAGTATCGGCAACATTGGCTGAATTGTATATCCGGACTAGAAATTCGCAGAAATGAATGTATCACCACCTAGTTGAAAAATTAGAAACTATCTACTTTGTAATGCTTCCTATCAAATTAATATGATCGTTGCTTTGAGATGTATTTTTTTCATTTAAATTTTTATTTATATTTTTACATCATGCAGTGATTTTGTGGTATGTTATTTGTTCAACATGACTGTGGATTTCACCGATTATTTTTGGGTATGTGCCTGATTCTTCCAATTACTTGATGTTGGTGGGCGTTTTTTCTTAATGTCAATTTATACACGTTATTAGTTGTTTATTAATTAAGATATATATGTAAAAAGATAACATAAATGAAAATATGTGCATGTTTTGGTTGAAGCATATATTTATATATCATTATGACAGTTTATGTGTGAAATAGTAAACTTTTATGTAGATATATCTAAATGGATAAAGAATCTATATTTTGCTTATTAATTACTTAATTACAGGGCGACAAAAACAATGGTTATGATGTGTTGTATCATAATATGAAATATGGACTGGTTGCAAGCAAAGAATTGTCAGAATTTTTTCGAGAAAGGTATCGTACTCTGTTGCATGTGTATGATATCATAATCGTAACCTTTATTTAAATGTTATAGGTCAAGTATCGAAGAAAATTATTCCAAATTATTAAGTAAATTAGCTAAGCAAGCTAGTAGTTGTTGTGTTAATGGAACTTTTGCACCTCTTTGGCAAGTGTTGAAAACAACTTCAGAAAGACTTGCAACTTTGCATATGCAGATGGTACATAAAGTATCAGAATTAGTTAAAGATGTCAATAAATACGCTGATGAATTGCACAAGAAGCATAAAATTGTACGTATGACTTGTATATTAAGTTAAGTATTTGAGCTAATTCAATTATGCCAATTCAAGGTAAAAGAAGATGAATCAGGGACACTAGAAGCAGTACAAGCAATCCAATCTACCACGCTTATGGTTCAGAAAGCAAAGGATTTATACACGCAGAAAGGATTAGAAGTAGACAAGCTTAAGAAAGAAAGTGCCTCACCTAAAGATATTGAAAAAGCTGAAATAAAACTAAAAAAGGCTTATGAAGATTATAAAACATTCGTAGAAAAGTATTCTGTTATTAAAGATGACTTCGAACGAAAGATGTCGATTACTTGTCGACATTTTCAAGAAATCGAAGAAGCCCATTTGATGCAGATGAAAGAGTTCTTGCAGACGTACGCCGAAGTAGTACAAACAAACCATGATCTTGTTGGTCAGGTTCAATCTGAATTCAAGCGTCAATGCATAGAAATGACCGTAGAGAAACTACTGGAAACGTTTGTTCTTAGTAAATATACGGGTTTAGAAAAGCCAGGTTTGCTATATGGAACATTGAATAACAAAAAGAATAGAATAAAGGTAATTGTGGTAATTTGTGTTTAGGTGTAATTGAGGTGGACGAGCTAAACCTAGCCAATTCATCAGCAAAGAGTCAGTCTCAGTCAGAGTCTGATAAGGCTGAGCTAAGCACAAGTGTGACCAGTGTCGCGAACTCCAACGACGGTAACGCAGGTGTTGTAAAACCTTCAAAGCGTGAAGGTAATCAGCAGGGTCACGACAAAACTGGTATGCAAGCGCAAGCGGCTAAACAGTCATGGTTTCCGCCAACACAAGCTACTACCAAACCATCCCGTCGTACTACTTCCCTTTTAAATCTCTTCATGTCCAACCCTCCGGGTATGTGACTCTTTTCTATTGTTCTTTGTGCTGTTGTCGTTATCGGGCACAATTAGGTTGAGTTTGAGTTTGAGTTGAATGCTTCTCGTTAGTTAGCTACTCGCTACTCGGGACTCGAGCTAGGCTACCGTTGCCGTTATCCGTTATCGTTGTATTTGTGTTTGTGTACATTGTAATTGTGTAAAAGAAGACTGGTACTGGTGTTTAACACGCTACCCGTCTTTGCACATAATTTTTTGTGATTACAGGTAGCAAAGATTTTGGGGGGGAGTGTCCTAGTTCGGCACCTTCAAGTCCCAGCATTCCCCCCGGCCTAACAATTGGCGACTCTCACAACCATGAAGCACACATCACGCGAAATCCATTACGAGGATCCAAGTGTAATTGTTACCTCTTTATCAAACTATCCGTTCTGTTATCTGTTACTGTACCTGTACCTACAAATTGTGCAGATCCGTAGGACGATACATTTCATTTAAATTTAAATTCAGTAACGTTCACACTGAACAACACATGAACGAATGCGAAACGATTCGATTCGAAATGATGCGATGCGATGCCATGCGATATTGAAATGTAACTCCTAGAAGCACAAATCACCAACTTTCAATTCTGTAGCATATTGAAAAGCGATACGATACGCTGTTCAGTTTGGTACAGCAAATCCAAATTGACTGTTACGCACGTTTGACATAGCATTATACAGTGTTCAGGTTCACAAGCATACAGAAGCGGTTGTACTCGGAACGTAGATTCGTAAGATTTGCTTGACGTACTGTGCTCTGTGCATGATCCCGACCTAGTTTCAGTGTACGTATGTTTCGTTTATCAATTACATCACACTGAGCAACGTCTTCCTACTTGTTTCCTTCTTATTCGCACACATACACACAACACACACTTGAAACCGATCCTGATCTCGCTTACCGATCGGTTTGTAGTGAATGATTAGTGCCTGCTCGAATTTAACACGCGTTCGACAACGGTAAATCAGTACAGCTTACATATCAGATCAGCTGCAGCGCACATACCATCCTACTCCTCCAAACCATTCATTCTTGCTGTGTTGGTGGACTGCTATTCTTTGAACAATTTCCTTTAAACATATAGGTGCTCTTTCTTAAATCATCTTTTTGTGCTAGTCTGTCGTATCAAACATCACGTATGGATAGAAGGTGACATCTCATTTGAATCGTTCTAAACAGCCGTTTTTTCTTTTCTTCTAACTTTGAAATGTCTAAATTCCATTTTTTGCATCAAACAATGACCACAGAAGCCTGCAATTCTAACCATCTATTAATTTACTTTAATACGTAATCTAATTTGATTCCAATTAACCCAATAAAAAGTCAACGGCTTGGAAACAGTTCAAGTGGGATTACCATTGATAGACAGCAGTTTTATTTTCACGAAATGATCTACTTCTTAGACTGCTATGCATACGGTTTGAAACACCCCGTATGTATTCCCTATACATAAATACAAATATAGTTTGTACCATGGACACTTAATTTTTGTTGAGCGAGTACTTGATGTATTGATTTTGTTATTTTTGTTTTGAAACTAATAATAATTCATTAATAAGATAACCATCGAGGTCTTTGCTCATAAATTGTTTTGTATTTAGTTCACAGTGTGTTTCCCTTTTTTCTGACCTACTTAGCTGTTACATGTTTTCTGTACATGTATATATTATTAATCGATTATATTTTAGGGTTCCTAAGAAGTCGAAGAGATAAAGTGAAATTAAAAAAAACTAAAACAAAAAAGAAAGAAACTGTCGATAATGTTAGCAATAAAGAAGAAAAATCTGATATGTATGTAACGTGTATATTTTTTTATTTCTCGTTATCATTTAATTCGATATAATAAATATATTCATTAATTATGTATTTTTGGTTTTCTTGCAGGGATGAAAAGGAAGACAGCACTAAAAACGCTATTGCTGCAGAATCTGAAAACACGAACATTGAAGTTGACGAAGATGGTTTTTGCATTCGACCTAAATCCTCCCAAGTCTGGACTAACGATAAAAATAGTTTTTATTCTTCATCCGATTCAGATTCAGGTATTTACTTATAATCTATAATAATTTAATTAATTTCCAATTGAAAGAGACTACATCAAAATTAAGGTTTCCTTTTAATTTTCAGACGATGAGCGTGAACAGAAAATACGAGTTGAAATTAAACCTCTTAACAATGGATCTGCACCAATGTCTGCTAGTGTGGATGAACTTCGAGCCACAGTTGGTAACTTGTCTTTATCACCGATTGGAGCTATGCTAGTAAGATAATTTGTAAATTAATTGTAGCAAAGATAATCGCATGTTTCCACTTTCAGGACAGAAGATGTTCGAATTTCGACAATCAAGACGTAAATATGAAACGTTCCCAATCCGTGTCTCAACAGCTGGGCAGTAAAGTCAGTGGCGATTTGCTAGGCTTAAACTTACAAAGCCCTGCGGCATCAAATGCGTCAACTCCAACAGGTTCACATCCGTACGCTCCGTTGCAAAGTCCTTCAGTTCTTCAGAGTCCTTCACAAACTACAATGAACAGTCCTACATTTTCATCATCGTCCAGATATGCCGACTTGGGTGACCTATTTTCAGAAGTTGGTGATATACAACCTCAAGCCGGTTCGATCAAATCCACGCGGCAGACTCCTACTCCTACATCGGGGTACATGTCGATTCCTCGTCCTCCTTCTCGTAGATCTGAGGTAAGTTATTTATAATTTGTGAATATTTTATTTCATTAAATATTTTTTTGAGAATTCTTAAAAACAATGAAATGTACGTGTCTACGTTTTAACCAATCTTTTCATTATTATAGTGAGAATAAAGCTCTAGACATTATTCCCGGGAATCATCTCTGTAGCTTTTGGTTTTTTTTTTTGACAAATTTAGATAGTTAGGTTAGATTAGCATGATAGTGGCTTATAATACATGTTTCGTCACCTAATTTTGTTTTAAATTTGTGGATCGAAAATAATGTAATTAAATTTAATTAGAGCGTTCGATTTTTTAGAAAAAAATTCTGTAGTTTATTTCTCAAATTATTTTCAATTTATTCTCACTCTCTTATTATATCATGGGAGACTATTTATTATATGTTCATAAATAAATAAGTTTTAGTTCAAATAATTTACACTTACAAGCGTATATAAATTTATTATATTCACTTCTTACAGCTTTTATAGTCGATTTGAAATGAATCATAATTTTAAATATTTATATAATCGGATAAACATTCTACACAAAAATAAAACTTAAGTGTCCATATCCCGGTTTATTATAAAACAATTTTACCTATTCATATAAGTTAGCCTCAATATTCCTCGCAGAATAATTCGATAGGTATGACCTATAAAATGAAGTTACGTCGTAGACGAAGATTTCGAGGCGCTATCGTGAATTTTTTTTGTTATTCTAAGGGTCCATCGCCTCGCGGAAGAATCAGTCCATCGACTATTTCTCGAGCAGATAGCGTCGGAAGTTTGGAATTCCGCACAGCTTGTGTTCCGGTGGGCGTATCTCGTGGTCCATCGCCGTTGACGATTGGAATGGCGGACACAATTCCGCTTGCAGTAGCTTTCCATGAAATAGTGCATTCGTATTTCCGCGGCATGGACGAAACAAAGTATTTATTTATTGTATCACAATTATTTATTTATTTAATAAATATTGTTTTTTAGATGTCAGGTAAAAATGTCTGGTGACATGATGTTATCGTTCCCAGCTGGAATTGTAACAGTTCTCGCAAATAATCCAAATCCAGCTAAGTTAGTGTTCAGAGTGAAAAACACTCAGCGCTTGAATAGTATCATGCCTAATAAACAGTTAGTTACCATGTAAGTTGAATTTGTTTTTTGTTATGGACAAGTTAATGATTTTACTATTGTTGACAGTGATACAGTGCAGTCAGGTAGTGATAACTTAGTCTTGGAGTTCAATATGTCTGCCCTAAGTGCCCTGTTAAAACGACAGTCCGAACAAAATCCAGGAGCTTCTTACTTTAACGTTGACATTTTAAAATATCAGGTAGGTTTAGACAGAAGGTTTGACTGTTTATTTTCGTGCAATGAATGTTTTGATTATAGGTGAAATCAAAACCCGGAGCAAATTCGTGTCCCTTCCAATTAGTAGCCTATTGGAAATGTGAAGTAAATCACACTGATTTGAAGATTGACTACAAGTATAATTCTCATGCTATGAGTTCGCCTTCGCCTTTGTTAAACGTTATCGTCGCAGTTCCTGTCGACGGTGGCGTTAAGAGCATGCAATCCAAGCCTGTTGCGCAGTGGTAATTGTCATTATCTGGATTCGTATATAAATATTAAATGACATTGGTGTTTCAGGGTTTCTGAGAGCAATCGAGTTCTATGGAAATTCACAGAGCTGTCGCAACACTCGGAAAATTACGGCATCGGTTCTATGAGAGCCAGATTTGATTTGGAATCAGGTCCAAGTGCACCTTCCACTATATCTACGCAGTTTAATTGTGAAGGCACTACACTATCTGGGATAGATTTTCAGTTAATAGGACCTGGCTATAGATTATCCTTAGTAAAAAGAAGATTTATATCTGGTAAGATTCAAGGTTAGCTTTCACTTATTTCTGTTATTCATGTATTTGTTTTTGTTCCAGGAAAATATATTTGTGATGGCAACACAGACTCAAAGTATAATAAGTATAGTACGCCCCCTGGATCCAGCGGAGCGGATTGCTAGCATTCCAATTGATTTTCAATATTTTTATTTGCAGTTTATTATTATAATTTGTTATTATCTAATTAGTTCTGAACATATCATGTTATTAATTTATCTGTATTATAATATTCTTCGAGTATTTTTTATTGTTAAACATTTCAGAATTTTATGTTCGTAATTTTAAAATTATTTGCATAATACAATATATAAAATAAAATAAAACGAAACTAAAATTTCTCATTTCATGTTTATTTCGACATTTTATTTAAAATTTAAATATACTACAAGCTTTATGAATCTGATTATCATCATGTATCAGGTGTTTTTATACTGTATCAAGATTTTAGAAAAATTAATTGTACATTAAGTATGATTGTTAAATATAGCTAATTAAAAATACCATTTTTTATTTCTCATCCATATAAATAACTACTAAACCTAAAAAAGTAACCCGATAAAAATTCTTGAATTTCAAAGTTTTTGGTAGACAACTTTATATTTTACGTCTCAAGTGATTTTTTTTTTTTACGATCCTACGAGCCCTCCGATAAAAAAAGATAATGTTTACATAAATGTCAATGTTGCCAAGTACAGAAAATACAAGAATAATTTATCTTACTTGATTGTTTCTCCAATCTTTGCTGCGTGGATACAAACCTTCGAAAACGTTCAAAAAGTTGTCATTTTTCGGAAAAAAATATTGTTTTTATCATGGACGGGACACTATTCTGCCTGAAAGGTATATTTTTTTTCATTCTCTACACAGCATTTATTTACCTGGAATTTTTTGCTGTATAAACCCAAACAATGAAAATACGGATTACATCCTTTTAAATGAAGTAACTTCTGTAATAAAACAAATTTTATAGAAATAGTTGACTATTATTATTGATTTATGTAAGATTCATTAAGTTATTTTATAAATTTGAAGATAACGTCATCATTAAAAAATTATTCCAGTTCTCAAAAGTTTATATGATCTTTAAGGTTTCTATTAGGGTGCAAAGACTACAGAAGCACACGAATAAGATTTTTAACCCCAATTTGAATTGGCAGCATTGAAATTTGTTTGTTTTTTTATGTATGTGTTGCCAAGAATAATTGAGAGTACTAATTATTTTCAATTTGTTCAATTTAATTAACAAAAATGAAGAAAAAGAATAAATTACGATTAAAGCCCAGCTTCTCCAAGATGTTTAAACCTTAAAATGAAGAATAGCTAGAAACATTTACAAACATACATAAAGGAGATAATTTTTAAATAATGCCTGAAACAATAAATTAGAACACAAGCCTGTGAACATCAATAGCAAGTTATGGTAATTAGCATAGAAAACCAAATAAGAAATATCTGTACGTATGATTGAGTTTCTGCTTTTAATCTTTATTTAACAACGAAATATATAATAAAATGACAGTTTATAAGTTATAATATGTATTTGCACTTGAATTATTTTATATTCGTTGTACATATGGCATCAATTTCTTAAGAGTATCTTTAAAATTAAAAATAATGGGATGTCCATGACATGGAAAAACTTACTTGGAATAAACTAAATAAAACTCTCTAAATGCATTGATAACGAAGGAAAAGCATTGTTTTAAATTATTAATACATTTCGTTAGACGAAATACACCAAAGCATTGGAGAATTTAGTACATTTACTTTATTCCAAATCAGAGTATCTTTAAATACATAGTATAATCTGTACAAAGTTGAAATAATATAAAAATATTGGAGAAAATATATTACTAGTACAGTTCTCGGATGCCTGTTGTAAAATTCTATTTTAGAAATAAATAATAACATGAACCAAACCAACTTCCTAAAAATATGAGTGACAGGACACTATTCCCATCAATTATCACGATTTTTTACCACAGCACTCTGTATGAAAATGCAAATAATTTACTATTGTAAATTATACTCGTACATGGTTCATGGCTAATAATTAACTATCACACATGCCCTCGAAAATGCATCAAATCAGATTTCACTTCACATATTAAACGTGCCACAGCAGAAGATGGTTGGTGGAATCCTCACGGCCAGCCACGTCCGACATGTTGGAGCTGCGGAAGTCTTCATAGCCGTCTCCGCCGGAGATGACGAGCAGCTTGCAGTCAGCACTGCCGGCAGCTGCAGCGGCCGAAGGACTCTCCATGCACGTGAGGAAGCGCACATGACCTGTGTGGCCATGTGGTACGCCCGTTATGCTTGGCACCATCGAGATCTTCGCCGTGGAAGTGGTGATGTGTGGCAGCGGCATTGTCAGTAGCACACCGGCGCTCGTACCTACCCACAGCAGGTCCTTGCACGCAAGCAGAGATGTCACTCGCAGACACGCTGCTTTGTGTTGTCTGATTATATCGTCACAACCTGCAGCATTCAACAAAGTCAACATTTACTTTCGTTTCTAATCAAGTTAAGTTAAAGATCAGCTTACTTGTTAACATTTTGGTGACAGCAGGAGCCATATTTACTTCACACAAAAACTCGTAAGTGAGCGAATGGAAACATTTGATGACAGCCGAATTATGCAAGGACAGCCAAACACCAAGGCCAGACATCACCATGCAAGTGATAGATTTATTTTGATCTCCATTTGTTTGAAATGTCTGTTCCACGGTTAGCGAATGAATATTGAATATTTTAATAGCATTGTTACAACTACACCATAATTTGCCACTGTTTGGAAGCATCTTGTTGACAGGCATCATTGCCGTGCTTACAGATACAGTTAGAGGTGATGATGTATTCCAACCACCATCTAGAAAATTATTACCTGTCAGATATTAGCTGGAAATAACGTATTGAAACTTACTTTGATCTCGAGAATATATTGTAATATCTCCATTAGCCATTGAAACAAAAACTCGATTATCTAAGTATCTGTAAAAACAAAACAATATTTTAGTGTCAACCTGATGAAGATAATTATTTATTAACTTACATTATACATAAAATTGATGAGCCATGTTGTAACCTAATTTTATTTTTCTTGATTCGTATATTATCGTTGCAATTATAAACATGAATACATCCATCTTCTGTCCCCAACCACATGGTTGGCTGCTGACTGTCAGTATCGTCGGAAGAGTCGGTGCTCGCCGTTTCAACTGACTTCCCTCTATTTAACGGGGACTTCCTTCTGTTTTCTACATATTCTTCTCGTTCGCTATCTTCTTCATCAGCACTGGAGGAACTGCTATCTAGTTGTATGTTGGTGCTTCTGTTTTCTTCGTCTTCTGTTGTGGTTTGCGCTACTTTTCTAGTGCTTCTCGTGCAGTTACCCGTGCCTGCCGGCACTGAAGCCACGCACAAGATCCGTGCATTGCACACTCCATTGCAAGAAGTGACTGTCGGTTCAGGATGGAGACTGAGAACGCATACCTGACCGACGTAACCGTCGCTGTTGCAGACCCATACGTCGCGCACTCCGTTAGAAGTTGTTGTCAATGTGGGCGCGGCGCACGTAAACTGCAATCCTGCACGAGTTTTTCGAATTGGAACCGGTGCCAAAAATTCCGGTGATGGACGACGATCTACCGAAATTGCTTCACATAAAACCAAATATAAATAAGTATTGATTTAATTAAAATTTCATTTGTAGGTTGGTTTACCTAATTTTTGCTTGGCTTCGTTGAAAGATTCTTCCCAACTTGCTCGTTTTTCTGGTTGGGAAAATACTATTGATAAGTGTTCTACTCCATTTCTAGAATCAAATTGAAATTTATAGGTCAGTGAACACATAATGCAATCTACAAAATAACATCGTAAACTTACGGTGTATTTAAAGTGAGATCTAAATACGATAGCTGCGAATCACTGTTTTGCTGTTCGGCCAGTTGACGATTTAATGAAATTAACATTTCTCTAACTACATCTTCCAACTGACCACGTGGACAATGCAATGACCAGATTAATTCATTTATCTGGCTTAACGCTGTTATATCTTCTTGCAAATTTTCTATTTCTAGCATTACTCTTCTTACATTCTCATCTTTTCCTGCAAACAATGAATGAATTTGTGCAAACATCACAAACGATCATGCTCTCCAGTGGAATTCGAACCGAGGTCGGCAATTATTTATATTTATTAGTCAAAATAAATTCAACATAAAAAACGTACCTTTCATAATCTCCAAATCATCCAAAGGTATTCGCATTAAAAGTTTGTACTTATTTGCATCTAGAGTACTTGTAACACTACCAGGACAATTACTAAAATAATAACAATGTTAAATAATTAACATAGAATGTAGATAAGTACTGTACATACACATACCCTGTAGGTTTTTTAATTGTACCACTCCTCCGCTTAATACTGGTGATGACTAATAGATCAGAGAATAAGAATAATGCCCTTTCTTTCCTGGTTCCTTGTCCAGAAGTCATAGTAACGAGATCATGGCGAAGGTAAACCCTGTCCGCAGTAACTAAATTTACTAAACCTTCCACCAAACCTTCTAGTTCTCTTAGATTTTGTTGCTGTTGCTCATATTCCACAGTTTCTCGTTCAGTACAATTAATTTTGATTAAATTTTCATGTATTTCTTTCTGTGCTTCTAATAATAACGGATAGTCTGGATGTGATGCATCTGTATGTTTTATTAATCTCTGGATAAGTAGTTCATATTTTGGAAATTTCTGTACTGGTTTAATTAATAAAGAGTCTAGTGCTAATTTGCCTTTGTGTTCCCTGGCCATAGCCTACCAAGGATAAAAATATAAGTAATGTGGTTAACCCAAATAAGTATGATTTTAATTATACCTCCAGGAACCTAGCAAATGCAGGTTTTGCTTGACTTGTAGTTTTTATGACCTCCTTGGCCCTTTTCCAATTATTAATAAAAGATGTGTAAGTTTCCACAACAGCTGGCTTAGTTAACTTGAAAATTAAAATAACTTCAATTAGCGACAAATACATTCAAATATTAAATTATCGAAAATATTCGGTCTAAATTTAGAATCAAAAATATTATTGTAGTTAGAAAATAAAAATAAATGTTTTCATCATATTTCCTGTCATGCAAATAACACTATTGCTGCGAAGTGTCAATAAAATTATAATAATAAATTCACTCACATCTAAAAATACATCACCGATTTTTTGTTTAACGTCCCAATGCTCTAAACGCTTTCTTAATTCCTCCAAAAATTCCTGATGGTATGAAAGCAATGCTGGCACCTACATTTTAAATCGATTTTCGTTACCTTCAGTAAAAAAATATATATATATTTCAATTACCTGATAGAATATTTCATCCACCAGGGCCGCATCTAAAAGAAAAGAATTTTCCGCACTTTTCAAAGGTTCCAGGTATTTCTGCAATATAACATTATCAATAATAAAATAATTGTTATTACAACAATAATTTCGAACACGAACCATAACTAAGATTTGTAAAGATTCTACGTATGATCGCTCTGTTTCGTATAGCTCCACAACAATGTGAGTTCGAGTATCCTAAAACAATAATAAATTTAGTTGCATTAAAGTTTACAAACAATAGGTTAAATGCAAACAAAAGTGCAGTACTAATTACGAATTCTAATTTCCGCACTCACCAGAATGGCACTGGTGACACTACTATGTTCGAATTCAGGGCACGTCGGTATACAGCGATAATAAAGTTGTTCATCTTCGCTGTCCTCAGAAAAATTATTCGGCAAAGTAATAGAACCGGCGGAATCTGTGTTTAAATAATTTAAATGAAGATTTAAACCATCGCGAATATTATTGTTACACCCACTCATGGCTACGAACAAATTGAACTCTTATTTAACAACTTCATAATTTTCAGTTCGAAACTGATGTTTGTCGTAGAGGTCCTGCAAGAATGTTTTTCACAAAACTATGCACATCACATGAGAGTATGTTATATGGAGTGTATGTTTCTGCGCAAACATATACAAATGCATATGTGTAAACAGTGTATATATGTACGAATTACATACATAGATATAAAGGCACGCGCGCTCTTATCCTTTATACTTACACAAACACACACAAGTAACTACTAATAGATCATATGCATATATATGTATATGCACTCGACTCGTGTCAGTGTGACGGTTGTGGAACATCTATACATGACACGTGCATGACACATCACGCACACACCCACACGTCACACATCCACACAACCAAACGACGTTCGGCGTCGTACATGCGAGTGCGCACAAACACTGCCGCAGTCGCTACCACTGCCACTGCCACTGCCACTGCCATACATGTACTCAACAACAAAATGTAAATACACTAATATTCGATACGTATATGTATACGTATATGCATGTACATATATATATATATATATATGTTCCATTTGCCATGCTGGATGGATTGGGTTTGGGCAAAAGGATTACAAATACGTTATGGTATTACAACAATAACATCAACAACTGGTTAAGCACATGGATGTAACAATAAGCCATTAGCCGGACAACATAAACAGTTGAAGTTGATCGAATTGACACATGTCTCTGTGAAAAGCATGTGGTTGCCATAGCCTTGCCACACCTACAACCCTCCGACTCCGACTCTGACAACGATATCCGCGCGTTAAAGGTGTACAAACAGTGTCGGAGCTAGCAGATCGATACTGATACTAATATTGTCACTGTCGGCCGTGAAGAATGCACCGTGAGACATCGATGTTCGTTGTGGTTGCACGAGATCGCGCCGCGAACCAAAATATACCGTTCCACTATCAAGTGCGTTTTCATAAATCTAAAACGAGTCGTACGTTCGTACTTGTACTGCGTCGTAACAAACACGGAGCGGCGCCTTGCGTACCCTGCGCCCGCGCCCCTGGCCATCTGACAGCTCCCAGCGTCATGACGCTATCGTTGCTAGGCGATACGTCTGTATCTGTATGGTGTATATAAGACATGTGCACCGGTGTCGGAAGTCAGGACTCAGGACAGACAGACGGAACATCGAATTCGGTAGTAAAACACTCTACACTCGTCTCTCGTGCGTACGCATTGTATTGTAATCAATCCTTTACCGAGTTCCTGCACTTTTGTTTGCGATAACCAACAAATGCAACGTACTACGATCTCACCCCATTTCATTCGCTTTGTAACATTATCGTTGGTAAACTCAAACAGAAATTTTTCAAATAGTTATTGTATTTACCTATTTCATTCAAAACTTTTTACAAAGTAAATACTTATTTATAGAGATTTCATTGAATTAAATATGTAAACAAAAAAGTATGCTAATTAATCTCTATTACCAAAAATATATCTTCTGTGTAAGAAAACAATATTAATTAAAAATAATACGAAGTTATATACAAAATTTATTCTTAATATAATGACGTTTTTGGGGTTTTTATAGGTCTGCAATTTAAATTATTTTAACTCGAAGCGAGCATTTCCAAAAATACATAGCGTATTTTATCATTACTACTCCGTAAAATTTATTGGCACGAATACGATTAACGATTGAAATGGAATGAGAGAATTTATAATATTAATAAATGAAAAGTGACTTACATCATGGACTGGTCCAGATCCAGGTTCAGCAGGTGAAGGTATCGTCAACTGTTCGGAACTGGTGCGAAGAAACTCACACAAGAAGTCAGACGATGGTTCTGCAGACGCAGCACGATCGGTCGGATTGGGCAGCGTAATCTCCTCCAGCTTGGACGGACTAGAAGTGGTTCGTTGGTGACACGCAAACAACCGCCGTTGGCCGGATTCGATATCCCCGAAGCCGGGAATTGATGTTGGTGCCGATGAACAAACGTCACCGCTGGTTTTCCTCGTGGGGGAAGTGATTGTAAATGTTGCATTAGGCGCAGTGTTCACTGCGTTATTTTTAAGATTCGAATCGTCCAATGAATGATTAGAAGCCCCTCGTAATCGCCCACCACCTTTTGATTTGGGTTCATTTAAATTAACTGAATTTCCAGACGTTAAAGACATCATACTGGCAGCCATATTTGGATTTGACGACCGATGATAAATACCGGGACTGTTGGATAGATCATCCAGGAATTTAAGTTCGTTGTTGAGATGATGTTTTGAAAATGTTTTGCTGGTATCTGGTCTTTTCATTTCGGCTTCGAGCATTTGCCCGTACGGTCCGCGCAAAGGTCTCTTTGAATACCGCCTGGGAGTATTTGGACTGAGTGAATCATTACCTGCACTTGTTCTGCTTTCGGTGTCAGATACGTCAGACGGACTGAGTACTGGTGACGTCAAATGGTCACGGTTCGAATTTGAGTTTGGTACCGGTGTTAAAGGTCTTCGTTCAGTCTGTTCATTTTCTCCTTCAGAAAACGAATCAACACGGCTGAAAGTATTAAGTTTATTGTCGGATTTCACTGGTGAAGCACCTTTATCTTCTGCATGTTCTGAAGTATAATTTACATCAAGTCTCTTGTTAACACCATCTTCAGAAGTTGTTGGATCTTCAACAGAATTTCTCGCTGTGCAAAATTCATCGGCTTTTTCTTTCAAAGTATTTACTGCCTCTCCAAGAGTGTTGGCAATTTCCTCGTCTTGTGCGTACGCAAGCATGACAGATGCCCGTTGATCTGGCCACTGAGAAATGTACATACCTTTGCGTCGTCGCGATCTGTCGCGCTTACGATCTTCAGTAGAACACACACTGTCTCCATCTGATGCGCGCATTTGTTTCGTATTTTCCTGTCGTAAAACATCTCCGATATTTTCCGCAACATCTTCCTGTTTACTTTCCGATTGAATTGTTTGTTCACAAGATGCTTCTGTTCTGTCACTTTTGGGTTCTTTTGCAATTATTTCAAACAATCTGTTTATACTTTCATCAGCAGTTGTAGACTGAGATTTTCCTAGA
Organism: Poecilus cupreus; assembly: GCA_963942605.1. NCBI lineage: Eukaryota > Metazoa > Arthropoda > Insecta > Coleoptera > Carabidae > Poecilus > Poecilus cupreus. Next base: position 4,628,421 of record OZ012715.1, on the reverse strand, counting down.
GGTGCCGAATTTAAATATCGTACTTGATTTTCTTTCTTTCGCGGTAACGTTAATGCTGCTCTACTTATTGAATCACTTGAATGTGCGTTGGCATCTTGTCTGCCCTCGGATTCGGTGTTACGTTTCCGAAAATACTTTCCATCGGCCGAAAAATCAACTAAAGAAAATGATGCACTTCTGAATGGAATAGTACGCTGTATGTAGGACCCAACGACGGTTCTTGCTTCTGGCTTGGGAAGATTGAGCTTAACGGATGACAAGTCGTCCACGACGGGTGGCGGCGATGGCGGCAAGGACGGAGGTACGACGATAGCTGTTGGGGAAGTCGCAATAGCAATAGTCGGTGTCGAAGTCCGCGTGCCAGCAGAGGACTGTGAGTGTGAATGGCGGGTGCGAGGAGGCGGCACGGGATTGAAAGGCGGCTCTCCGATTTCCTCGCTGCTGCTGGCAATCGGTGCCGAGTGTGGCTGTTGCTGATGTTGATGCTGATGGTGGTGGTGCTGGTGGTTCTGTAGTTGCAGCGGTGGAGGTGACGCTGCATGTTTCTGCGATGCTGGTGTGGATGTAGATGTTGAGGACAAATGTGTTGCACTCTTCAGTCTGTCTGTAAGTTCGCGCAAACGTTCTGACTTATCTTCCGAGCGCTTCTTTCCCCTAACGTTGCCGCGGTTTCCGCCGAAGCGGAATCTGTGAAGGCGATCCAGCGTGTCTCGGCGGCTGTCCGAATCGCTGGTAATGACAGTCGAGTCGTCCGAGTCGTGAAGATTGGCGGTGGTAGCGTCGGCGTCGGAGCGCGAACGCACGAGCACGCGCCGCCGCTGAAGGAACAGCTGTGTGGATGACAACGACGACGAGGTGGTAGAGAATCGCAGGTGCTCAGTTGCAGTAGCGGCGACGCACGAACGCAACCCGAACTGAGGTGGGTGCGACCATGACGGACGCGAACGGTACACTGCGTCGGCTGCTGTCGCTCCCGTCGTTCGATTCGCTTCGTCCAATGTGTGCTCACGTTCGCGCTCGACCAGCGGTAGCGATGAGCAGCCAGCATATCCGTTGGACATGTCCGCACTATTTACCGAACTAAAAATACCACAGCTATTTATAGACAGTTGTTGCTTATCTGCAAGAAGTGGAATCCGGGAGACGGACGCGGACGCGACCGCCCGAGGCCATGGCAAGTTGACAACGTTGCAACAGCACTCCTTATCCGTCGCCGTCGCCGTCGACGACACCGTGGACGCCACCGACACCGGCGACTCATGGCGATGGTAGTGGTGGTGGTGCAGTCCGCTACTGACAGCTGCCGTACCGCGGTAACCCGGTGGTGGTGGCGACACAGCTCCCACTCGCACCCCGTATTTAATGGAACCCACGGTCACGAACCTGCATACAAATACAACTGCATAATGACATCGTTTCTGTGTCCCACTGTATTGTCAAAATTATGCAAATTAACTGTCGTGTGTGTATAAAAACCTAATTTTATATTTTTATACATAAAACTACTCACTCCGCAAAGTTTAGTGTTTAGTTAAATATAGTTAAATTATTCATTTTGAGTGTCATTACTCAAGTGACAATTGCTATAAATGTATTTACAATTTTTAATAACGCTGAATTACGTAAGGTTTAATTGAAATTAATATGAGTTCAATTTAGAATATGAAATATATCTCCTTAAAACATAAAATAAACCATATTTACTATTTATCTGGTCTACTTTACACATAGGCGCCGGTAATGTACAGATTTTGAATGTAATATAAAATCACAGTATAAATGCTATAAACTTATAACATTCATACTGTGACAATATTAAATGTAAAGTTTAACAAAAATAAAGTTATTGAATTATTTAGTTGTATATAGTTTTCATAGAAATATAAATTAAAATGTTTTTACACTATACCACATTCAATACACTATTTAAAAAATAAAATTTAATATTCAAAACTTAACATTTATCAAATTATATTTGAAATAAGAATTGAATGCACAGGTATTTTAGTTTACATTTGCAAATGAACAGTGTTTAGTCTATGTACCGAGTAATAAAAATGATTTAAATGACAGAAAGAAAACAATGAATATTATCGGTAAGGTAACGACAGCACAACCAATAAGTAAAAGGCAATAAGTCGTTAAGATAAGAATGAAATGATGTTATGTCTAGGGCAGTAAGGCAGTGGGTACCTGTTAAAAACAGGGTTATGAGGACATCCACGTCTATCCCAACTGTAGTAACACAGGTCGCCTGGAGAGCAGTCACCAATGCAACACTCGCCGTAGACACCTGTGGCATGGTGCTGGTGCCAACTGGACATGTCTCTTGTTAGGGTTTCTTCGCTAAGTCACCGCACTTTGATAATCAACGATCTTCATTTCTCAGTACACAATAGCCACTACATATTTCCAAAACAGATCTTCATGTCAAATATTCGGAAGTAAACAAGAAACAGTGCGAAAAGTCTAATTTCCAATGAACCACGCGAACCATCCTTCGACAATGAAATCACGCGTCACATTATAATCACACAAACAATAACACTGGGATAATTACTTACACTTTACATTCACTGTACGAAAACACGGTGAAACCACTTTAATTAAATACACAAAACAAGGTTGTTGAGCTTGCGTTTGCCAAAAAATGAATCAAAATCACCTTGCACACTTCAGCACTACTTAACAGCAACTTTACATGAACTTGTGAGAGTTTTTTACATTTTTTTCTCGGCACTTAATACAAACGTATAACAATGTGTACTGGTATGTCGTTTGAACATAAACGAATGTTAGCAGCCGCTGGTCGACTGGTCCTGCCTCCTCCACTTGAGCCTGTACGGCTGCGGTTGCGGCTACTAGGCTGCAGAGACGAAGTGCGCGGCAAGGGACGACGCCTGGCCCCTGTCTTGCTGGCCTGCCTACTTTCAACTAAGCCGTGAATGTTCGCTATTCGCATACTCAACTCACTCAAAGCAGACAATGCAGAGCCGGATTTACCTCCAATACACTTTCTTTAACACCTGAGGTAAGTGTTGCATTTTTAACAATCACTTTAAAAGTGGATAGAAGTAGCACTAGGTAACTCAAATTATTAAAGTAAGTTTTCATTAGGTTCTTTTTCAAAAAGCGGTAAATAATCGCGAAAATGCTTAAACTTAGGCAACCGAGTAAGCACTATTGTACGAATATTGTCTATATTCGTTCAAATTTTATTTCATAGCATAAAATGAATCTTAGCGAGTACGACTCTTATACATTTTGAAGCAATGTTTAGTCAACTCTGAAAAAAATGATTAGCTTAGCTATTATAATACTGGGTAATGATATACGAATATAATACACGTGATATATTATTAAAACTAAACACTGATAATGAAATATGTTGATATTATTTTACACATCACAAGAAGGTTAATTTAGAGAACTTGTAGTTTTTATTTAAAAAAATCTTTACACTTTGAAATATACAAAAATATATATTTAAAGCTACTGTTTATCATCTATTTTTTTAATTTCTTCTTCTGAGTTTAAAGTTTCTGTAGAAGATTCTTCATTTGATGGAGATTTTAATGTAAAAACTACAACTGCTTTACCTAAATTTGGGTTATCGTTTTTCTCTAAATGCCGCACCCAAGATAAAAGTGAATCTCTACTAGAAGTACCCGTTGCACAAACCTAGTTATTCAAATCATTTCGTAAATGAACAAAATACATTATTATTTCTTACTTACCGCAAGTATCGTTCCATCTTCTTGTTGATGAACTGAAGGAGCTTCAATAATTTCAGAATCCGGTTTCGACATATTAAATATGGAAACATTGAGATTACTGACATCTAAAATAAATCATCATTATTGAAAATCAAATCTATAATTATTCTTTTTTATTACCGTCTTCATCCTTTTCTTGTATGGGCATAACTTTTGGCGGATCTGTCCTTAAAATAAAATAATTTACGGAAGTACTTCTCAGCCATATTCTGAAAGACCCTTCAACGTATACTGGCCTCTCTAATTTGTGATTTCCTAGTAATTCCTTTTGTTCAGGGCTCTGTGCACTGACTATCCACGTATCATCGATAGAATCTTCAATATCTGAACTCTTGTGTAAAATAAAAACAAGTTACAACATCTTAACAAAACTTAATAACAGTTTTGATTACTTGATATACTGTCACTTCGCTATGGAGGTCCACGCTTGATATTCTGGATATCGCCAGTTTGGCTAACTCTAAACTATCATTAGGTAAAACTGCAGGAAGCGGCCAAGGCGATAAGTTTTTAAATTTTGGCATCCAATACATCATTCGCCAATATTTTCTCAATGGATAACCTCTTCGTCCGAAAACATTTTTAAGAATGTCCTCCATCTCCAAATCAGGCATGACACCTACATATAATAGATTAAAAAAATTGATATATTTCAAAATTACTCGTATTACCATTGTCTTCCATTTGCTGTAGAAGATCGATGGCACATTGTTGTTGCTTTGGATAATGCATAAATTCGGCTTGAAAGACGTTTGTTGGAATAAATTTTCCTTTCGGTAAAACATCTATTAAAGATTTGTACACTTCCAAATCTTTGTTCACACCAAAACTTTCCATATGACGAAGGGCAGAATATATAAATTCTACATGTCCTCGTCTGTGAATATCTCTGCTCTCAAATATTTTCACCATGTCCAAATATGTGTCTTTATTCTTGTTAGTCACATTATCAAAAGAATCAAACTTAACTAATTGTTTTGACTCACTATTGGATGTTTTACACTGTAAAGTTGCGCTAATTATTAAGTTTCTTCTACAATAATTTATCCTATTTATGTTGTACTTGTTTTGATGTAATAAATAAGGAATTAATTTTTTACATAATGAATTCAAACACATGATTAATTAATTTTATATATACACTATAATAATAAATTATTAAACTTTTATATTTGTTATTTTACCAATATCGTTTAGACTCACACATCTTTTACACACTTGTTGTCAAAATTTATAGGTTATGTAAAGTCACAATCACACCGGAATGATATTCAACACTTGCGATCATATAATTTTGGAGGAATGAACGAATATACACAAATAAAACCAATATTTTACTGAACCTCGCCTTTGTCCGTATTGGAAATAAATATTTATTTTTTACAAAATTATACAGATCTTTGGAGATTTCTATTTAGTTAAAATAAAGTAGTAATAAATATGTTATTTTTTTAATACACAGTCGAAATATATTAATAATTTTAAAGTAGATATGTTTTTATATGTTACTATTTTCCCCTTCAAACTATAAATAAAAATATATAAATTCAAACTGTAGGTAGGAGATTTTCCTTAAAATACTTTTATACGACTCTTTTTCACTTACTGGCAAAAAAATTTAGCCAATTATTAATATATATTTGCAGAGGTAGTTCATCTATTGTGCTATGTTATAAAATATCACCTGCCTCAACCACAGTGGTTGAAAATCTTTGTGAGTAAATAAATTTGGAATAAAAATATGAATATATAAAATAAAACCATTATTTTTTTTAATTCATTTTATTAAAAAACTATTTTTTTCTAATTACACACAATTATAAAGAAAATATTAACACGGGCATTTTAATTTTAGAGCAAAGCTCTCCAAAGTATGATTACGTTATTAACTAATTTTACATGACAACTAGGACAGGTTTCATTTTGCGGTTTATAATTATGACATAAATAAGACCACTTAAACAAACAAATATGGGTGGTTCCATAAATTGATTACATATTGGGCAATTAAATTCCTTAAATAATGATAATTTATCACATAAATTCATATTTTCAAAAAAAGTGAAAGTAATAAGAGCGTTCAAATTTTTAATATGAGCATTTATTACTCTGTTGATAGATTGTTGTCGAAATTTGGAAAACGGGAGTCAAAATAAAATCACTTTATTTGATTTGGGTAAATCAAATAAAGCGATTTTATTTTGACTTCCGTTTTCCAAATTCCGACAACAATCAATCAACACAAATTATTGGATACTATCATCTCCTTCAATTTAATACTCTCTTCAAAGCATTAATATCAATGAGTAATGTTTCGTTTTCTTAAACTGGTTGACAGTAACTGATTTTAAAATAACTGATAAATTATCATTTTCTAAATATAAAAATTTCAATTCGAAATTGTATGAAGCACTACACTTAGGCGATCTAATACTTCCTGTGCTGCTACAGAATAATGGACAACCATCATGTTGAAATCACATTGTTTGTCGCAAATCCAAGGGAAGATCTGTAAACAATACTGGAAGATCGTTCTCCAATGTTCGATATTTTTCGGAATCTACAAAAAAAAAATGAGGGTTCCTATTTAAGATTTCAAAGTAACCTCTCGCTCCAACCACTTTGGGTGGGGTAGGGGGTCACAATGGTATCGCCAGATAGCATTTAAAATTTTTTTGAGTTATTTTGCTGTCCAAAGATAAAAAAACTCACCTATATGTGATAAAACTTGCTTCTTCATAATCTCTTTTTACATCAAATGCGATTTGCAACTTCCAAGTTCTATGATGAATTTCATAATGTAGTTAAAGATTTCACTAATCCATCCATTCACAAGTAGAAAGCGGACAACTGCAAGGGTGATAAGGACATATTTCTTCATGTATGTCCTATTTCCTGCCAAATCGAAATTCTACATATCCAGCATTCCGAAACTTGTAAGGAAAAGGAGCGTGTTGCAATAAAAATTCAAAAAGTTTGTTGCGTACTGGCCTATTATTACCCATAGCCACTTCTCTTAATACATCTTCCGCATATGTCGACTCCAATAGGATAGAACATTACCGACAATACATTTACAAAATGTTTACCATTCAAGCCACGTTAATGCCCGAAGCGTATTTTCATTCAACTTAGGAGAAGTTACAGGCTCCATATATGCAAAATGTATATACCAATTTCATTCTCTTCCACACAGTAACATCAATCAACTTGTTTCGAAAAATTTTAGGTTATAGAAACTTCTATATTCTATCGAGCGCTCTGGCATTACACCTCAATCGTTTTCATGGTTCACCGCTAGAGGTGAGACATAGGGTTTACTTACACAAGATGGCAGCACTAGCAATATACCGTTCGTTTTCATACTGTAGAATATATTATTTTTTGTAATCTGTGTACTGCTGTTCATAGCTAGCCGCTAGGTTCGGCTCGGCTTAACGCGCCCATTGTCACGTGCATAACAGCTGTCATGTACTGAAACAGTGTTACCAAACACGTAGGCGCGTTCTAACTGCTGGACAGGTGGCATAACTGCTGTACAGTTAACCATGAGCCTCTAGCCTCAAAAGTATTATTTATCGGTAAAAATAAAATCGTTTCTGCATAACGAAACAATTATCTAGTGCTTATCAACAGAACTTATATCCTGAAAATAACAGGTAACAGCAATGTATCTAATTATGACGCTATGTCCTATGTTATTTTTTATTGTATAGTTTGTATATTTTTTTGTTTCAGTAGGTACAATGAATGCAGAAATCGAATCTTTTTTAACAATCCAATAAGAGATTATGAAAATGGATATCGATGTTTATCAGACAATGATTTAAGATTAACAGAAGAAATTTCACGTCAAATTCAGAGTACTTGTAATGTATATAAAGTTTTAGTACTAAATATTCAAGAGAAAAAATAATCTGAGGATGTTACATGAATTATTGCGGGAAATGCATATTCATTTAAATGCAAATTTGGAAGGTTATAAAAAAAAATTGTTCTTGTTTATTGATAAATTAACTTTTTAATTAATATTCCAGGGTACACAATTGTTCATCAATACCGCCCAGGTGTAATTAGATAAGGTATGCAGAATAGACCTATGTTAAATATTTCAAGTAATCAAATTAATTATTTGAGACAAATTGGCTTGTCTTGGTCAAATATAAGCAACTGTTTACAAATGTCAAGAAGTATCCTGGGTAGACGCAAACAAATTTTGAATAGTCCAGATCAAAACAGTATTGATGACGATGAATTAGATAACATTATCAGAAATGTTTTAATGCAAACTCCGAATGCTGGTGAAGTATACATTCTAGGAAGTATTCGTTCGAGAAATATAAAAGTTCCAAGGTGGAAGATTCGAGAACGTATACAGATAGATAATCGATCCTGTTGGAAGAGCATTACGAAAAACAAAGAATAAAACGAAGAATTTATAGAGTAAAAGGATCTAATCATTTATGGTAATTTAGCTATTTATTTTTTACAATAATAATATAATATTAAACTTTAAAAAGTAAAAATTTATTTGCTAGTAAATATACATATTTCATACATTTACTCGCATTTAGTCGTTATGTACATTATACAATCATCAGTACGTACTGACAGCGGTTAATAACAACGGCCTCGTAAACGGTCAACATTTTTTTGACAGTTGCACGATCAATCGGCCCTATTCTCCAACTCAGTTTTAATTTTTACAACCTTGCTAAAAAAATTATATTCTGCCCAATTTTCTAACTAAGTTGAAATCGTAGCAACTTATTAATGGTGACAAAATCGCATCGAAACTTCATGTTTAAGGTCAACCATACGGGCTGAAGATAGCGCAAGATGAACATGACTTTTTTGAAACAATATATCATTATTATAATAAATGAAACATATAATGTTTTATACCTACATTTGTAGATAAAAGTCCAAAGTTTTGTAACAAATTTTAAAAAGCTAACTTACACATGAACATAATTTACGAAGTAGTAAAATATATGCCACACATTCCCATGAACGACTACAGTAATGCAAATAATGTGTATATTTATAAATATGATCGTCTATAACATACTAAGATTATTTTCCATTTGAATTTACAGATTTTCAGAAACAAATAAAAATATACCCAAAAGTGTGTTTTTTTATTTGTTTCTCAAAAACTGTAAATTCAAATTGAAAATGAACTTAGTATGTTATAGATGATCATATTTATAAATATACGAATTATTTTGATTACTGTAGTCGTTCATGGGAATGAGAAATACAGTATTAAAATTCTGAATTTTTAGACTAGACTTCAACGAATATTTTTTTATAGTTTAATGTTTTAGCTATCCTTTTCATCCACATATATAATTACTTGAATGTTCAAAGGCCTTACTGTAATAATTGTTTTGTTTTTCGATAAGAATAATTGTAAGAAATAATTTATTCAAATTTGAATTTGCAAAACGAAATTCATGGGAGTGAACGAACCCAACGAAAATATGTACTTCATCTGACATTGCACTGTACAAGTCACTAAGAAATCCATGAAATTTTGACGGATGGAGGTTGTTGGACCATAAAGAACATGAAAATAAGTGAAGAATACAGAATTAGCTGTTTTTTTAAAATAAAGGATTCGTTCTTTCGACGCGTATGCTTGACCTTAAATTAGTTTTCCTCAAAATCGGAAGTAGGTACAAGAAAATTGATAAAAACCTTTTTTGTTTCACAGGTCTAATTTTGACAGACTGAAAATATTACAAATAATAAATTCCCCAAAAAGACTAAACTCATTTTTGTAGCATTGTTTTTGAGAAAAACAGTGTCACAAAATTCACTTTGTATACGTGAAAGAGGAAGTAGTTATTTATCAAACTAGAGAGGAAAGCCCTTCTTTTCCCAACTCGAGCTCGAAGCGCTCATGATGCATTTCGAGCGAGACTGGAAGAAGCGCTTTCTTCTCGTGTTAGACACAACATTTTTTTCACGACATGTTTGACAACACAACACACAACTGACACGTCTGCAGTTAGCTTATCAGACGCATGGCGATGTAACAGTGTTGCCAATGAACCAATCAAAATTAAACTTGTCAAATTGTAATTTAATTTCGAAGAATAAAAATTAAGAATTAATTGTAAGGTAATTAAAAGTATATCACTAAAATAAGGATTTTCAATTTTTCTCTGTAGAGAGGAAAAGCACATTTTCCTCACTATTTCGGGAGAAGAAAAATGGGATTTTTTGGCATGTGGAAAAAAATATTTTCCCTCAGGATCTGAGATCTTTATCGGTCGTCTTCCTCGTGACTGCTTTGAAGATGAGCTTGTACCAATTTTCGAGACAGTCGCACCAATATTCGAGTTAAGAATGATGCTGAATTTCACCGGTTACAATAGAGGATTTGCTTTTATCACTTATTACAATTCCAATGATGCTTGGCGCGCGATTCAAATTCTTAACAATTATGAAATTCGCCCAGGTCATAAATTGGGCATATCCAAGAGTGTCGATAATTGTAGATTCTATATTGGAGGAATCCCTCTTGTTAAAAGCAAGGCAGAAGTTTGGGACGAGCTGACGAAAGTTTGCTCGGTACGTATTAAAACGTATTTTTTATATTTAGTGTATTTATGTGTTTTTCTTCAAACCAGAAGTAGATACAAGAAAATTGGAATATTTTATTGGGAACAACTTTTTATTTGTACCTTGCACCGTATTTGAAATAATTTGATTTGTTCGTCCTGTAAACTTAAAAACCAAACATTATTTCGCTCTTCTGTTGTAAATAAGCATGTAGAAAATTTAATAGCCACTTCCGCTTGACCAAATATCATTTTTCTTATACAAAAAAAAAACTTCCTGAATGAAATTTGAAGATCTCAGTCCTCCAGCTATGCAAGAAGTTGAAGAAATTTTAAGAAATGTTTGAATTTTTATGCAGACAGTAAAAGAAATCATCATGTACCCTAATCCCGAAGACCGCAAAATGAACCGCGGTTTCTTGTTCGCGGAATTCGAGGACCACCGCATTGTTGCCACGGCGAAGAGGACGATGACCCCCGGAACCATCAAACTTTGGAACCAGGAGGTCATCGGCGACTGGGCTGACCCAGAACCTGACGTGGATCCCTTCATCATGGCTACGGTAAATTTAATTTTGTTGTTTGATATTTTGAGGTGTTTTTTTTCATAACCGGAAGTAGATCCGCAAAAATTGATTGGGACAACTTTTATTTGAAATTTTCCTTTATAGCTGTCCTCATATTTGAAATAAATTGAATGTAACGCTAACTTTATTGAACATTGAGGAGACCGCAAAATTTTAAGTTAGGTTTTTGAAAACAGGAAGTAGGTAAGGGGAAAATTTCTTAAAGACTTTTAGGTCCTAAATTTCATTGAAACTTTTTTTTATCTGTCCTTATACCTAAAATAATCCAGTAATTGTCAAATATTGCATGTATTTTTCTTACTGATTTTTCCTGGATCCAGCAAACCTCTACTATGACGTCACAACATTTTTTTAAAAATCTTTGTGGCTCAATGAATAACAATTAATCCTTTTTTAAAGTGTAGATAGTCTTCAATATAGATAAAATTTCATAAAAAAATATTAAAAAAAAAATTGGTGAAAGACCCCATTGAAACGATGTTTTGTCAACACAAAATTGAAGTTTTCATGCATAACACTTTATTTTCAACAGTTTCGCATGAAATAATTGTAAAATGATCACAAATCACTAGTAAACACATTTTTAATAATTGTTCATTTCAATAGTATTTCTTTAATTTTTTGTACAAAATGTACTAACATACAAACCATAACATTTCGTATTTTTAAAAGTATACTGCTGGTTTTCCAAAGCAAGCTTTGACCTTATTTTGGGGCAAATTCAAAATTTTTAATTTTTTATATAAAGTGGTATACGTACTATGATTTTTTTTATCGGCTTATATTCAATAATTAGTTATTTTATTTTTCATTTATAAACGTCAGACAACCAACAAGACATTAAAATATTGTGTTGTTTTGATAAAAATATCTGAGGATAGCGTATCCATGGTTTGATTATTTATTTTCACAAGCGTCAAATTTACTTGAAAAGCTAAATTGTACGGGCATACTTTGCCAGTGTCCCGAAAAGATATTTCCGTACTGTTTTTTATCGCAACTTAGCAACGACACGAAAATGCAGGATTAATGTACTTTGCGGTTCGAAAACACACCGGAAAGATTCCGTCTGATAAAAAAAAACGCATGTATGACATTGTAGCGTAGCTGTTTTTATACTTCGTATCCGTGGTGAAGAATTTGTAAAAAAGAAAAAAATTTGCGTTGACAAATGCAAGCATCAAAGGCAAAATTCGATGTTTATAATTTGATAATTCAACATGAATTATTAGCAAATAGGATAATAGAGTCAAACAATTTGTATTTTAAATATTCGGATAAACTTGTTTTATAAAATTTCTAGCACAATATGAAGGGCCAGTCAAAGAAAACAGAATTAATTTTTTATATTTCTAGAACAATATGAAGGGGCCAATCGAATTGTGCAAGAAAAGTATGATAATGGGTTTTGCATTATTAAAAAAATATTTATACATCTGGTTTTGCAAAATATCTGTAAAAGTTATCATTGTTAATAAAAATACAATAATATGCAGAAAGTATAAACCAAAATTGATAAGAAACGTTTTATGTTCTTAGTAATCAAAACTATATTCCGCGCCTGTGTATAGCTCATGCCAACTAAGCTGTCTTGTTCAATTTTCTCTTCCGTCTTTGTTATCGAACGAGCTACACGCATGGTTTGTGATATTGCATCGATGATAAGATATTACTTAATTTAATTATTATTGTAAAGTCAGTGAACAATTTGTGATTAATATTTTTGCGGATTTCATCATTTTCCGCAGAATAATCGTTGAGATTATGAGAGCTAACGGCGGTTATTGTTCGAGTAAAGTTAAATTAAACATTTTGATTCTAGTAGCAAGTACCTTATTCGTTATTTTCATTTGTTATTAATCAAATATTTACGATAATTTAATTTGTAGTCTCGTGGGCGTTCCTGGTATATTTTTTTTATTTCGTCAACCAATGTTTACTTTCATTTGTTAATCTAAATATTTTTGAAGGTTATTCATACGATATTTAATTTGTTTTTAAGTAATCTGATGAGTGGTGATGTTTTCCTGGTTTATTTATTTGTTATTTCATCAAAAATTTGTTATTTTTTTGTTTTAAGGCCGGTTTCTCCAGCTACGAATAAACTCCAGATGAACTATTTTAGAGTATAAATAAAAAAATATCGCATCAAGTATTGGCAATTAGAACAAATAATATCATTTGAGTTAGAATTTCGATACCATATTTTTTATTTATTCGACAAATAGCTTATTTAGGGTTTATTCATAAATGGCTAAACCGGCCATTTATCATCAAACGTTGTTGTCGAATGTTACTTTAAACTAGTTTCCTTTTACAGATATTACACCACAAACAGTACCAAAACCAGCTAGCATCGCGTCATCGTTGCATCGTGGAAATACAAGCCACCTGTCGATTGCAGCCAATCACAAGTCTTCTACCAGAAAGATGAACCGTTTTGCAGCCAATCACAGCCTTCTTGCAGAAAGATGAACCGTGTTGCACTGTAGATGCTAAGCTAGACGTTCTGTTCAATACAATGCATGTTGTGGTTCTAGTAACACCGTTATTCCGTTGTTTGGCAAATCTATTAACATCATCAAATTTGTGCTTGCATCCATGGTAAGTTTATATTTAATTGATACATAAACAAGTGAACTAATTATCGCGGGTTATATTTTTGTAATTTTCTTGTATATTTCGCCAAAATTATTCCCTTTTGTTTTGTAACCTTATTAAGACTTGTGTTTTTTTTTTATTTCAATTGAATCATCGCTGATTGGTGGAAGTTTAAATTGATTTATAATTATTTCAGAGGTTTTAGATATTTTTCATTTGTTTTTCATGTTTAGTTTGTGTTACTCAAATCTAATTTCTTTCTAGAAATTCGACATCAAACCAATGGTCAACTCTTCTTATTCGCCTGCATCTGTACATCTGCTCACATGACTCAACCTGTCGATGTCAGCCATCTTTGTATTGAAGCGAAGCAACGCGTTCGTTGATGTTTGGGAAGAAATCAGAGATCATCGGCGAACCTGAGCTTCCTTTTATGGTACGTCGATATTTAATTTGCACTATAAAGTCTAATGAACAATTCCCTGGTAATATTTTTGTGGATTTTGTAATATTGAACCGAATTTTAAATCAGTTTGTAATATCATGGCTTACTTATTAACCCTGTATTTTTTATTTTACTTTATTTCATTTATTTTAAATGTAATATTTTATTTAAATTTGATTTGACAACAATTTAATTGAATGTCCTGTTAAGAGGTTATTTTGCTTTTGAATAATCGTTGATTTAATTCAAGTTTAATATTTCAATTTAATTATATTTAATATGTTTGATATAATTCAAGTTGAATATTTCATTTTATTTAATTTTGATTTGATTCAAGTTCAATATTTTATTTAAATTTAATTTAAAGTTTGGTACCAATTTTTAATTGAATTTCTTTTGTGTTCATTTTACTTTTTGATTTTTTCACTCATTACAAATTTGACCAATCAGAATGTCTCATTTTCCATTGATTTCTATTTTAAATAAGTGATTAAATAGCCCATAACTGTTTAATCAATAGTTATATTCCGAGTTCTAAGAATTTAATCGATTAAATTAGACATGTCTTGCTTATGAAATAAATTTTGTTTAAAGTGTACGAATACAAAATAATTTGAAAAGTCCGCAGGTACAGGGTTTTATCTGAATTTATGAATAAAATATATCATCACGCCTTTTACCCATCATGGGTGTGGCACTCTGCTTACACAGATCTCGGTAGGTGATATATTTTTACGTATGAAGTGCGGTTACCAGCCGTCAAATCATAGCCCCCAAAGATGTTAGTGGAGGGGGAACCACAGGGGTAAATTTAAATTTGTAACTGTCTGCAGTGGGATTCGAACTGAGGATCTCACGATCCACAGTCCGACACGTTACCACGGAGCTATTTACCCCTCTGGTAACGCATCGGACTGTGGATCGTGAGATCCTCAGTTCGAATCCCACAGCAGACAGTTGCCAATTTAAATTTACCCCTGTGGTTCCTCCTCCACTAACAGCTTTAGGGGCTATGACTTGACGGCTGGTAACCGCATTATACGCAAAAATATATCACATACCGAGATCTGCGTAAGCAGAGTGCCACACCTCCCATAATGGGTAAAAGGCGTGATGAATTTATTAAGTACGATAACACTTTTTTAGGAGCAAAATTTTATAAATAAGCCAGACTTCAAATCAAAATCCTTTATGACGAGTTCATAGTACCAATTTTAATATTTGCCGAAGAAAGTATACCTAGAAAATTGATTTTGGACACACTTTCACATAAATAAATCGGTAATGTTATTAATATAACAAGAACATTATGCGATTTATAATATTCGAGGGCAGTGTTAAATGTACAACTTCCAAGATAATAATCGAGTTAAATTCAAAGCTTTATGATATCATCGAGATTCAGAAACAAATCAACATTTTGTCTCTCATAAAACCAATTACATAAAAGTTTTCACGTTTTTGTTCCTGTAAATATTTTAAGCCTCGTACAGACCTGCGAACGGTTTGCCGAACCGTTCGGCGAGCCGCTCGCTGAACCACGTCCACACCGGCGCAACAAAACGGCGAACCGAACGAAGTTCTGCAACATGTGCAACGTTTGCGCGATCCATCCGTTGTCGGTATTTCGACGAACGATCAAAGGATGTTGCGCGAGCACGTTGCAGCTAGTGTGGACGCGACGGCGAACGGATACTTGCAACAAATGATTTTATTTCACTTTATTCTTTAATTTAACATAGATTAAACTTTGCTCTTCATTAATACTATATTTATTAAAAATAAATACTTTAAAATTTATCAAACTCTATATAAATCACGATTTATTTGGAATCCGCAAAATAAAGATCATATGATATTTCCACCAAAGTCTACGACTCCTTTTTATAAAAATGTAATAATAAATAATAAAAATAAGTAAT
Organism: Poecilus cupreus; assembly: GCA_963942605.1. Classification (NCBI taxonomy): domain Eukaryota; kingdom Metazoa; phylum Arthropoda; class Insecta; order Coleoptera; family Carabidae; genus Poecilus; species Poecilus cupreus. The sequence continues at coordinate 4,612,518 of OZ012715.1, read as the reverse complement.
AATACTTATTTTTATAACAAACAAAATAAATTATTATTAAAAAAAATAGAATTAGCTGCGAAAAAATGTTTCAAATGGAAGATGTTAACAAAAATGTTTGGAATATAAAATGTTATTTGCACTTTGTTGTGCATGCTTCTAATTTTGAGAAAATTTCAATTATATATTTAATATGTTTCAAAAAACTTAATTACAATGTGAACAATAACTAAAACATTTTCAACATCTATATGTCAAATAATTGTGAAGTGTCAAAAATATGTGTCGTTTGAAATATTATAAAAGCAATATTTATATTATTAGTTATAAAGTTTTAAAATAAAATCATAGTTAGAATGAGAACAAAAAAAATTAAACAGGTTTAACATCTATATGTCACGGCTTCAATGTCCATTTTAAAGCAAATCTACATACATGCATCTGCAACAAAAATGGAAAAGGGACGAACATTCCCCCACCATCATCTGCCAGTGCTCGCCAAACCGTTCGCCGAACAGATCGCCGAACGGTTCGCCGAACACTGTTCGTCGAACGGTTCGCAGGTCTGTACGAGGCCTTAATTTAAGAATTTATAAAATTTTAATTAATTAATTTGAATTTATAAGTATTAATAATTTTTCTTTTAATAAAAACTTATATAATTAAAGTTATCGTTAAAATTCGAATTTTTTTTTGTATATTTTTATTTAATTATTATAAATTAAATTATATTTATTAATTTATAATAATTAAATAAAAATATACAAAAAAAAAATTCGAATTAACGAAATGAATAAAATACTGTTAAACCAGTTGAAATAAAAAATAAAAAAAAAATATATTTATATAATCTATACAAACAATTTCTAAAATTAAATTAAACTATATAAATAAGAAATATAAACGGAATTTAACCGCTAAAGAAAAAAGTGATACAGATAATAGTGTAAGATTATATTTGCTGCCAGCCAAGTCAAAAATATATTACGAGAAAATATCGTATGCTGAAGCGAATCAACAATTTTTCTCTGTGATATTTTTTTAATAATGTATGTACTTATTTATTGTATTATGGTTGTATCTAACGTATATAACTTATAACCTTTTAATATTAAACATTTATTGATAATTATAAACAACATAATATGTAGTTACCTATAATACATTTGACACGAACTTAAGGTCAAACATACGCGTCGAAGAACGAATCCTTTATTTAAAAAGAAAAACAGAAAATTCTGTATTCTTAATTTATTTTCATGTTCTTTATGGCCCAACAAGCATCTGTCAAAATTTGATGGATTTTTTAATAGCGACGTGTACATTGCAATATTCGATGAAGTAAATTTCACAGGCCAGGTTAGTTCACTCCCATGAATTTTGTTTTGCAAATTCTAATTTTAATAAATTATTTCTTACAATTATTCTTATCGAAAAACAAAACAATTATTACTGTGAAGTCTTTGAACATTCTAGATTAGTACGTGACGTGATCATTCCCAGCGCGCCCCATTAATTATCAGGATTGGCGATCTTAATGACATTTTAATTAGTTTTGAAAAATTTATCACGATTGGCGATCTTAATGATCATAGCTTAATTAGTTCGAAAAATGTGTGGCATTTATAATATGTAATATTTACTTATTCTTAGAAAATTTTATATTATTTTTAAATGAACCAAAAATATGTTTCGGTCCAGAATTAGAAGATATTAGTTTATGATAATATACTTTGCGATCATAGCGTAATTAGTTTGAAAAATATTTTGCGATTTCAGTTATCCAAAGTTAATATTGTCCGCTTCATTTCAAGATATGACATGATATTTTTAATATATTTTGTATTCCATTACTTTTAATCTTTTAATGATTCTTTTAGAAATTATTACCTTGTTCCATTAATTATAAATACGTTTTAAGAAAACTTACGAAGCGAGGCGAAACTTGGAAAAATAAGAAACGCACATAAGTACAGACCGTTGGAGCGTTTCTGCCATTTTTATTAGCACCACTTTTAACCGGAGTTCTAAGTGGTTTATTTAAAAAAATAATATGGAGCACATGGCAGTTATTGGTAATGAGGTTTAAATGTATTTTAAAAATATATTTATTTGAAGGTAATTGTAATGTAATGTTGTTCTGGTTTGCTAGTTTTCCTCATTTAGGGAAATAAAATGTTTCAAAGTTGCGTTTGTACATGGTTTCAAAATTTCATAATTTATTTTGAAAATTATCGATTCGAGTGTTTCCGGGAATTATTAAATTTGTATGGGAAGCATTCGAAACTGAAATATTTTAATTTTTGACATAATATGCTATATTGGTTACTCTTTTGTACGTCACGTGATGGGGTGATGATTTGAAAGACATTGTGAAATTTTCCTGTATATGATATTTGTTTATAAGCATAGTAAAGTTATTTAATATTTTATTTATGTATCTTGAATATAAATAAATCCAAATATACCTGTCATTTTGTTAATAAATATTTACTAGAAAAATATTTGATTTTTGGCTTGCATGTCTTAAATAATTTTAATGAGGAAAAGAGAAAATAAATCTGTACATTCTTGGATAACTTGGCTTTAAATTTAAAATTACTGTCTATTTATAATAATTTTAATGATCAGTGAGACTTGTGAAAACATTCTTCGATTAAAAGACGAAGAGACTAAATTTTGTAATACAAAATATATACTTGCATTTTCAAAAATATTCGAATATACGTACATCACGTGATAGGTGATGATTTGTAAGGCAAAGATAATTTTATATTCGTTTTAAACGAAGGTAATCCGTATTTTACCGTTTGAATTTCTGTATTAGAAAACCTCATGAACAATTGCAGGTTTTAAAATTATATAAGATTACAGACTGATTTGAATACTTTTATATTGTAAATAAAGTTACATAAAGTTAAAAAATATTATTAAGACCGCATTGACCATAATTAGTTAGTCAGTAAAAAATTTATTATTATATTATTAGACTACCCACGGTATAAATGTAAGAAAGTCAGAAAATACTATTCTAAATTGAAACAATTGTAAACGGCTTTTAAATCAGTAACACATAATGCACACAATATAGAATGTATTACAATTACATTACTTTTAACTATTAATTTCAAAACAAAATTCAGTTGTTAATATTTACTTGCGACAAAGGGGTCTCAGCAACCCATACACCATGAAAGCAGTATAATTATGTTAATAACAATTTTCGTAGGAATTGTAAAATATCTATTTCAAAGAAATGACAAATATTAGCTAGTACACATATTTTTTTTATTACAAATAAAAAATTTCTTTCAAAGTTAGTCACCATAATTTATTTTGTAATACCAAATATTTATTTGAATTTGTGAAATATTAATAAGCATGTCGCATTTTGGTACTGTAATTCATTAATTTTTATTAAAATTACTGCCCATAACTTTAAAGAAAATTATGTTGTAGACTGTTTCAAGTAAAATACTTGTTTGCCAATCATGTTGTGCTAAATTCTTGTTTATGATAATTAGTGAATTTAGTTAAATGGCCGAAATACCTAGAACTATTTAATTCATAAATTCTCAGAATTCACCTACAACTAATTACATTTCTCTTTCTGAAGCACCCGTAGTTAACGAAAGATTATTACATGAACCTATATTCCAAAATATTAGTTTCTCAAAATTTTTTCAACAAAATTAAATATATTCTTGGTGTTTTAATGTTTTGCATTATTGAATTAGATTATATTTTAAAATATATACTTATTTTATTAAACAAAATTATAAAAAAATTGCATAACTGTTATTTTTTCGTAACGGATTTATTTCCGGGGTTTTTCCCCAACGATTAATAACAAACATATTTTGTTGTGAAATTAGTAATTAAAAATATCTATATTCAATTGACAAGTACTGTACAATTTATATAAGTAAATTGTAAATAATTGTTATTTGTGCAAAGAAAATGTTACTTATATTTCAGCATTATTCACTTGGAAAATATTTTAAAATACAGATTTGCTTCTCAATAGAACTATGGATAATAGTACATTTGTCATTATATCAGACAGGGTAAAAATTATAACAAATTTCTACAGGAAGTATATTTACTTAATTTAATTAAATATGGTTATAAATACAAATTCCAGTTCAAGTAATACATGGTATTACAAAATTAGAAATCATTTTGGATCAATAATATAATTTATTTTGAGAAGTTAGTTTAATGAAATATTTCCTATGTCGAAAAAGTAAATACACGTAGTGGTATTGAAATGCAAATGTGACTAAATATTCTAAATCAGTATTTTGGAGTCAATAATGTTGAAATATGAGTTAAGAAGTTTTTCTAACATATTTCCTCGTATAAATAATAATTTTTCAATGTTTACTTACACATATGGATTGCACAAAATTTATAAATTAAATATTGTCAGTTTTAGTTACTAATTTCACAACAAAACTTAATTCGATAACTTAAAATATTGACAGACCATGCATGTATTTAATTTGTGTAAATGTTCTTCGAACTCTAGAATACCTCAGAAAATAATTCGTATTTTATTAATGGATATTTCTTTAAATTTCTTCAAGTATGGGTTAATAATAGAGGTATTAGTTTATAGTAATACATTCTGCGACTTAGAAAATATTTTACGATTTCAGTTTTATGAAGTTAATATTGTCTGTTTCATCCAGAGATAACACCTTCTGATATTATTTTTTCACGACCGGGAGAGAAATTCTGTTTTTATGATACTAAAATCATATCAGAAACAGCCAATTTCATATCTACGGGAGATTTGTGCATTTTCTCTCCCGTAATGAAGGAAGTGCTTAAATAATATGAAAAATTAACAAAACAAAACAAACAAAAATCAAAGATAACTATCATAAATTATATTGCAATTAAAATAATTTTGAAATACTTAAAAACCATCATAAATATTTAGGTCGGGAAAAAGTAGTATGTACACTGCAGGAGAGAAATATATTTGTTTCTTTGTATTGTAGCGCTCGCCTACGGCTTGCGTTTTAATTTACTCTGCGGGAAATAATCATACACTTTCCTCCCTAGTAGTTATACGTCGTTCATGCTTCTTCATCCACACCCAACATTCAAAACCATATATCAATACATTATAAACACTCAATCGAGGATCTCTAGATACATTCACGTTTCGAGCAAATGTACCCAGAGCACCCAATACCTTGCACCCTGCAGACACTCGCATTTGATAACTTTTCTAGGGAGATTCGATTAACTAATAAGTAGGTGATCAAATAAAATTTGGTTTATAATAGCCAAAGAAATATTAAGAAGCATATTCAATTTAGTATCTTATTAGCTAACCGCCTATTTAACTAGCGTTTTTAATAAAATTTCACAGAGAAAAATTGTTGATTTGTTTTAACATTCGATATTTTTTTATAATATATTTTTGACTTGTATGGCAGCAAATCTAATACAATATTTGCTGCCTCTAACATATTTGCAGGAATATCAAAATCTTCTATGATTAATTTTAAGTTGAAAACTTTTACGTAATTGTAGTAATTTGTGACAGACAAAATCGTTGATTTGTTTTTGAATCGTTATGCTCGATGGTACGACAAAGCTTTGCATATAACTCGAATATTAACGATTTAAACCCTCATGGACGTTGTATACATTGACTCGGCTAGCGCCTCGTCACTTAGCAACGTTCTTGAATATTATAAATCGTAAATATTCTTGTTATATAAATAGCTATAAATAATGTGTGCTTTTTGTTTATGTAAGTACCGTTTTTTTTATGTGACATTAGGTGTGTTCAATGGAGCTAGCAAATCAAACAAAACGAAAGTAATTTGTGTCAAACAATTTGCTAACCTAGCATTTACTCGTTTTGCTATGAAATAAATATAGCGAATATTTTCTCGCTTGTTTTGCTACATGATGAAATATGGCGCACGAATTCAAATATTATTTGTATCTTTTATTTGAAATTATTAATTACAATATATAAAAACTAAAAATAAAATAAAATGAAAAGAATTATGCTAACTACTTGTTATTATTTCATTTGGCAAATTCCAAATGTTGGTTGTCAAATGTGAACAGATGGTTTGGTGACGCCAACGTTTCGTGTTTGTTTTTGAAAAATGAACTCAAAAATTTTTTGTTTAATGTTCATTAACCTCAAATCTGACAGCAAAACAAGTATAAATCGTTCAATGTATCCTCTAGAAAATAGCAAATGCTTAACTTAGCATATGCTGGATTTGCTAGCTTCATTGAACGCACCTAATTTGTTCAAAACCAACTTTTTAGCATAATATCAAAGTTTGTATTATGAATTCATGAAATAATCTTGACATATATACCCCTCGTGCTAAAGAATTGAATTGATTAAATTATTTATAACATTTTACTTTAAAAATATATTATATATAATAATTTCAGAAAAAATCTCTCGGTCGGCAGTCTCAGGTTTTTCAAATTACATATAATGTACTCGAACACTGAGCAAAATTTATTGCATAAGCCACATATGTCAAATTTAATCGATTAAATTCTTAGTACTTTGGATGTTACCATTGAATATTCGTTGATTTAATTAAAATTTAATATTTAATTTTCATTAAATTTAATTTAAGTTTGATTAAATTTTTAATCGAATTCTTTTTTTAAAATTTAAAATACCTTCATGTTAATCAATTGCGTTGTTTATTTACATTTGTTTTTAAATATCATATGTTTTGACATTTGTTTTCTCTTGTTACAGAACTACAATTATTTTTCAACATTCATGGAAGAAATTAGAGGACAACAATTACTTTTGAGATCGAAGACATTATTCAAAATTTCAAACAAAGCAACTAAACAATTTTTCGACAATGTGATAGATTATTTTTCTTTCAACAATGAAGTTTGCAGATACAAGATCGAAGACATCATTCAAAACTACAATGAAGACTGAACAATTAAGAAAGAAGGCTAAAAACTCAATTATTCTCTCATCAAGAAAGAAATTATATGAAATCAATTACTTTTTCAAAATGGAAGACAACTATAAGATAGAAGTCACCATTCAAGACAACAAATGAAGGCAATCATTCAACAATTGAATTCTTCATCATCAGGGGTTTGTTTCCGTTTCGATGTCGCATCAAGGGTTATGTTCAGTATTCGATGAATTTCGTTCCTTTTCTTTTTATTATTCCCTTCCTTTCCTATTTATTTTGTTGTTGTTGTCTTTCATTTGAGATATTTTTTCTTGTTAGTTATTTATAATTTGATTCTAAGGTCTTTAGTTCTTGTGTACCAACAATTTAAAATCAAGAGAATTATTTATTTTGGAGTTAATTCGGTTCATGATTCTCATGGCATTGTTCTTTTCTATTTTGATATTTTTTTATTTGATTATTTTCATGTCTGTTTTCTAATCCAAAAGCTAGAAGAAAACAAATATTCTACAAATAAATTATTCGATGAATTTCCTTGCTTTCCTATTTATTTTATGTTTTAAATTGAATTTGTGATACATGAATATCAGATGTTGAAATCTTATGTATTAATTGAGCAAGAAAATTAAATTAAATGAGACTTAAATTTGGAATGGTATTGACCGACACCTTATGGACCAACATATATTAAATTCCAAAGAATCTTCAATATAGACTTATTTATGTATTTATTTTTGTTGCCATGTTCTGAGTTATCTCCCATGTCTGATTGTTTTTTTCTCATCGATATGGCGTTTACATTTACTACGAAGATGTGCGTAATTATTACTACGTTTACTTGTTTAAATCCTACCTATCTGTCAACATAGGTGTCGTTTTTTTTCAATATTTTTGGACATCATAGGTGTGACACATGACAAGCAGATGTTGAAATATTAAGTATTAATTTTATTAATTATTTATTTTTGATTATTGTACAAAGAAATAAACTAATGTAAGAATGGGGTTTTCATGTTTATGTTTTAATGTCTCCAGTTCTATATGCAGTTAATTATTTATACCTTTATCTTCTTGTGGACCAACATTAAAATCACAAGAATTTTTCACTTTAATTGAGTTATTTTTATTTATAATTCTCATTTCATTGTTCGTATATTTTTGTTTGGTTTGATCTACGAAAGTTTTTTTTTATTTCCGTTGCTATGTACTGCTTTGTCTTCCATGTCTGTCAATATATACAAGACATATGGCTCGGTATCATATTTTATAAATATATTTTGCACATTCTGGTTATGATATGACAAATCAGATGGGGAATCTGAAGTATTGATGAGCTAGATATATGAAACAATTATTGTACAAAAAATGAACTAATGAAAGAATAGAGTTACATATTTGTGATGTAGATGTAGAAAGTTTCATAATTTGATGAGCTAGTATTAGAATAATGAAACTAAATAAGACTTCAGATTTCAATTGTGGCTTTGGTTTCGATGGACATCATGAAACTAATCTGATCAACTGTTTGTGGACAAATATATTAAAATTCATACTGTTTGTTTATAATTTTATTAGTATTCCATTGTTATAATTTGTTCTCAATATGCGATTATTTTTATTATTGAGTATTTGAAACCAAATAATCTTTTATGGATTTCGTTTCCATTATTTTGACTAGGATTGGTATATTTTATATAACAACAATCCCTTGCTTCTTTCAAGGAATTCATTATCATTTGAGACATTTTTATTTTGTTTCTTTATGATTATTGTACAAAAAATGAACTAATGAAAAAACAGCGTTCCGTCTATTTACATTTCAATTGTTTTTTTGCTGGTTTATAAATTTGGATTAATTTTATCTATTTCTTCTTGTCGACCAACATATTAAATCAAGAGAATTCTCCACTTTAATTTATTTATCTTTGTTCATAATTTTATGGCTCTGCTCTTTACTATTACTTTGATTTGGTATATGTTCATTGTTTTGCAGTCAATTCACAAATAATCTTTAATTAACTTTTCTTTTACTGCATTTTGTTACATTATATATGTCGGACGACGTTGTGAGGGAGTATATTAACATACATTATCATACTCTCTGATATTTTGTATTGATAGTTTTTATATAAGTTTATGAAAACACTATATTTAATACTAATATTATGAACTACTTATTAACGAAATACAAATTATAAAATACAAACACAACAAATGATAGATCCTAAGCAGGTTAATTCTCTTTAAAATCACAAATCTTTCTTCCTGCATTTTCAACCACTTCTCTCTTGAATGCAGATACTACCCTTCCTATACTCCATCCGAGTGTGCCGATAAATCAAAATAAACAAAATACATATTATGTTTTTTTTTTTTTTTTTCAATTTATTTTACAACTAGCCATTTAGGCTAACCAGCAAATTTGTTATTACAATACAATACTTAACATATGAAAGCGTGTTTGAGGTGACAGTCCATCGATTGCACCTCTTAGTGGGTTATATTAATATATTTAGTCCAGGACCAGATCTAAGGGTTTTTTTCTTGACAGTCTTCTTACTTCTTCGGAATTATTTAGCAAGTTAATTGCTAGATTATTCGGGTGGTTGTTTAGTCTGGTGTTATATTTTCCGGAGAAATGTTTTATTTGTTCTTGTACTGTTTTAATCTTTAGATCCTGATGCAACGTGTCATTTCTAACGTACCATGGGGCGTCGGCAATAGTTCTTAGTGTTTTATTTTGTAGTCGTTGGATTTTGTTAAAATTGATTTTTTAGCGCAGCCCCATAGCTGGATGCCATAGGACCAGATTGGTACTATTATTGTTTTATAGAGTAATATTTTGTTTTGAAGGGTTAGTTTTGATTTTCGGCCTATTAGCCAGTTCATTTTCTTGGTTTTGATTTGTGTTTGTTTTCTCTTCGCGTCTATGTGCTTTCTCCAGTTCATCCTTCTCTCTAGATGCATGCCAAGATATTTGATGTTGTCGGTTTCTGGGAGAACTTTGTTGTTGAGCGTGACTTCTGGGCATGTGTCTTTTTTCATGGTGAATGTTATGTGCGCTGATTTTTCTTCACTTATTTTTATGCGCCATGTATTTGCCCATTTTTGTATCTCGTCTAGTGCTAGTTGTAGGAGTTTAGAGGCTTCCTTGGGGTCTTCGTGTGATGCCAATATTGCAGTGTCGTCTGCGTATGTTGCTATTGTTACTCTATCGTCGTTTGGGAGATCTGCTGTAAATAGGAGGTACAGTACGGGGCCGAGAACACTTCCTTGTGGTACTCCTGCTTGAATTGGATAGATTTTTGAGTATTCATTTTCATGTATAACTTGAAAATTTCTTTCTGTCAGATAGGATTTGAGTAGCAGGTAATACTGATAGGGAAGTTTTTGTTTAATTTTATATAATAGCCCTGGGTGCCAGACCTTGTCAAAGGCTTGGGTAATATCTAAAAATGCTGCCGAGCAGAATTTTTTTTCTTCTAGCGATACTTCTATTTCATGAGTTACCCTATGTACCTGTTCGATGGTTGAATGTTCATTCCTAAATCCAAATTGGTGTTCTGGTATTAGCTTGTTATCTTCGAGTTCGAACTTCAGTCTCTTTAGTAGTAATTTTTCGAACACTTTGGATAGGAACGGGAGGAGTGATATCGGCCTGTATGATTTTAGTTCGTGACTTGGTTTACCTGGTTTTAGTATTAAAATTATTTGAGATATTTTCCATAGTATTGGGTAATATTGCAGTCTTAGAATAGCGTTGAAGATATGTCTGATGCTGGTGATAGTTTCATCTGGTAAATTTTTCAAGATTGCAGCGTTGATTAAATCATGCCCCGGTGTTTTTTTGTTATTCAAAAATTTTATTTCGGTATTTATCTCTTCGGAAGTAAAGTTTTTGATTGGCAGAGATAATTGCAGTGGTTTATCTAGGAAATCAAGGATGTTGTTTTCTTCTACGGTTGTAATTTGGGATATGTTTGGTGTAAATATATTTGACAGGTGGTCGGCGAAGATCTCTGCTTTTTCTTTATCTGATCTCGCCCAAGTATTGTTAGGCCTTCTTATAGCTGGTATGGTTTGTTTTGTTCTTTTTATCTTTTTTGTAGCTTTCCATAGAGTGTACTCGTCCTTAGCATATGGTGAAAGATTGCTGACATAATTCTGGAATGTTTCGTTTTTAAATTCATTTATTAATGATTTAACTTCTTTTGTTAATTTGTTTAGGATATTTTTTTCACTTGGCAACCTGCTTAGTTGCCAGCGTTTTCGAATTCTTCTTTTTTCTGCTATTTTGTCTTTGATATGTTTCGGATAATTGGTTACTGTATTGTCATTAGTAACGTTTTCAGGTGTGGATATCCAAGCTGCGTGTTGAATATTTTTTGTTAAATTGTTTACTGCTTCATCTATGTCGTTTTCGGTTTTCAACGGGATATTTACATTTGTGTGGTTGGTAAGGTCTTGCTTGAATACCGCCCAGTTGGTTCTTTTGTTGACTAGTGTAGGTTTTGTTCCTATGTTTATTATGGTTGTTCTTAAAGTGACAATTACAGCTGAGTGGTCTGACATGACGTCTAGACATTCCTCGATTTTCATGTAATTGGAAGATATTCGGTGTGTAACGAAGAAATCTAGAGCATCAGGAAGTTTGGCAGGGTCAGTCGGCCAGTACGTGGGTTTCCCTGTGCTTACTTGTCCATACCCTTTATTGAGCATAGCAGCTTGTAATTGTTTGCCTTTAGGATTGGTCAGTCTTGAGCCCCATCTGGGATGTTTGGCGTTGTAGTCTCCCCCTGCCAGGAATCTATTACCTAAGATTTCGAATGCTTCCTCAAACTTTTCCTTACTGATTGAGTATCTCGGTGGGCAATATATTGCAGCAACTGTGAATGTTCCGTTTGTATCTTTGATTTTAACACTGGTAGCTTGCATATAATTTTTTTCTATTTTTTGTTTCATAATGTTTGATTCTTTCGTTTATTATCACCGCCGTGCCTCCGTGTGCGGTGTTATCGGGATGATTAGTGCAGTATGTCTTATATTTATTTATATTAAAATAATTTCTATCCGTGAAATGTGTTTCACTTATTAATAGTATTTCAATCTTTTGTTCTTTAAGAAATAATTCTACTTCTTGTCTGTGTTGTTTCAGACCATTAGCGTTCCATAGTGCTATTCTTAGAAAATTAGTCATAGTTGGATTTTTTAGTTAGCGTGTTGAGTAGATTGATAATGATTCCATTTTGAGTTAGTATCTGGTTGAATAGTGTTTCTATTTTGTTGAGAATTTTTTCGAGGGTAGTGTTGATATCGTTATTTTGTGCTGGTATGTTTATTGTTTCGTTTTGTGTTGCCTGTGAGTAGGTTATATCGTTTTGCCGTGTTCTGTTTAGTCTGGGAAATTCGTTGTTGTTTATTATTGGTCTCGAATTTATTTGTCTGTTTCTTTGTGTATTATTGTTCGTTCTATCTCGAGATTTCTGGAGTTCTTTGTACACTGTGCAGCCCTTATAGTTAGCTGGGTGAGGTTCGCCACAGAGTACACATTTTGGGACATTCAGCCTTTGTTGTTGACAGTTGTATGTGGGGTGGTTTCCTGCACATTTTACACAGTTATAGGGCTTTGTGCAGTACGATTTAGTATGCCCATATTCTTGGCATCTAAAACATTGGGGTATTTCTTTCTTTTTGCGGGGTTCTTCTATAATGATTTTGGTTCCTAGTATGTTTGTGACATTATATATTTCTTTATTATTTTCATTCGGCTCCTGGTCTACAAAAAACATGGGTAGTGGGTTTTTTGTTTTCCAGCTGCGTATGTTTACTATATTACGGATAATGAATCCTTTATTTTCTAATTCCTCCTGTATATCAGCAGGTGCAATTGAGTGATGAAGATTTTTAATGACAACACGGTATGATCGTTCCTGTCGTGGTTGATAAGTATGAAATGCTATGTTATGTGATCTGAGTAGTTCAACCAATTTTCTGTAGGCTGTTGGTGTTGTAGTGTTGATTTTTACTTCGTTATTTGTTAATGTTTTGCATGTGAAATCGTGTTCCTGAACTGCTGTTTTTAGGCTTGTTATCATTGCAGTATAGTTTTCCACATCCTGTATATATATTGGGGGAGGTTTATGTTCTTTTGTTGTTTTTTCTGTGTTTTGTCTTAGCGGTTCTGCATTTATCGGGTTTTGGTGTACAACAACTTCGTCGTCCAGTAGGGTGTATCTGTTCTGAGTTGGTATTCTCTCGTATTCTTTAATAGTGTTTTGTCTTTTATTTGTTTGTTCAATAGTGTTATTTCTTCTATTTGTTTGTTCAGTATTTTTTGTTTCTTCGTTTCCTCTTTTTCTTTTGATTTTTTGCCACGTGAAAATTCCTGGTTGGTTAGTTTGAGGCTGTATGCTCATGGGTTGTGGTGTGTAATTCAAATCAGGTGAGTTTGGAGAAAAGTATGGGGGAGGAGTATTTAAGGAGAGGGGTAAGGAAATTATACTGTTCCTGCCAGAGTATGGGGTCGTACAGGCTGTTAAAGTATCACTGTTTTGTGATGGTGTGCCTTGGATTGGTGTAATTACTGGTGCGGTAAAGATGCTTGTTGTGTATGTCGTTGTAATAGAAGAATGTGTTGTTATTACAACAGTAGTGTTGCTTGTTGGAATATTAATTGTTCCGTCGCTATTTTCAGGCATACTGATTTATTTTTATTTTCAATATGGTTGGCAACACTGATTTGTTTGACTGACTCAAGCGGTTTTGACACAAGGTCAGGCGCTCGCGTGCGCCTCACCACTTGTTGAAGTATTTAGAAGTCACTTATTTTTGACACTTTCACTTGGATTTATAGTCTAATAAGGGTGTCATTCATTCAAGAATGAATGATTGTTAGTTTTATGAGATTTTATTGTCACTACTCAAGAATTATATGTTTTTAATTCAGAGCGTACACTGTTAGGTCGTGCAACCTGAGTTCACACTTGCCAACTATAATACATATTATAACTTAGTTTCTTTTTCGGCAGTCTTCTGTTTTTTTCGATGTCTTAATTCAAATCTCCGACATACGAGAATATGTATCTTATCTGAATGTAGATCATCCAACTACAGAGTTATGTATAATTATTTCTACGTTTACTTGTTAAAATCCTACCTATGTGTCAGCATATGAGATCGAAGACATTATTCAAAATTTCAAACAAAGCAACTGAACAATTTTTCGACAATGTGATAGATTATTTTTCTTTCAACAATGAAGTATGCAGATACAAGATCGAAGACATCATTCAAAACTACAATGAAGACTGAACAATTAAGAAAGAAGGCTAAAAACTCAATTATTCTCTCATCAAGAAAGAAATTATATGAAATCAATTACTTTTTCAAAATGGAAGACAACTATAAGATAGAAGTCACCATTCAAGACAACAAATGAAGGCAATCATTCAACAATTGAATTCTTCATCATCAGGGGTTTGTTTCCGTTTCGATGTCGCATCAAGGGTTATGTTCAGTATTCGATGAATTTCGTTCCTTTTCTTTTTATTATTCCCTTCCTTTCCTATTTATTTTATATTGTTGTTGTCTTTTTCCATTTGAATTATTTTTTCTTATTAGTTATTTATAATTTGATTCTAAGGTCTTTAGTTCTTGTGTACCAACAATTTAAAATCAAGAGACTTATTTATTTTGGAGTTAATTCGGTTCATGATTCTCATGGCATTGTTCTTTTCTATTTTGATATTTTTTTATTTGATTATTTTCATGTCTGTTTTCTAATCCAAAAGCTAGAAGAAAACAAATATTCTACAAATAAATTATTCGATGAATTTTTTTTTTCCTATTTATTTTATGTTTTAAATTGAATTTTTGATACATGACCATCAGATGTTGAAATCTTATGTATTAATTGAGCAAGAAAATTAAATTAAATGAGACTTAAATTTGGAATGGTATTGACCGACACCTTATGGACCAACATATATTAAATTCCAAAGAATCTTCAATATAGACTTATTTATGTATTTATTTTTGTTGCCATGTTCTGAGTTATCTCCCATGTCTGCTTGTTTTTTTCTCATCGATATGGCGTTTACATTTACTACGAAGATGTGCGTAATTATTACTACGTTTACTTGTTTAAATCCTACCTATCTGTCAACATAGGTGTCGTTTTTTTTTCAATATTTTTGGACATCATAGGTGTGACACATGACAAGCAGATGTTGAAATATTAAGTATTAATTTTATTAATTATTTATTTTTGATTATTGTACAAAGAAATAAACTAATGTAAGAATGGGGTTTTCATGTTTATGTTTTAATGTCTCCAGTTCTATATGCAGTTAATTATTTATACCTTTATCTTCTTGTGGACCAACATTAAAATCACAAGAATTTTTCACTTTAATTGAGTTATTTTTATTTATAATTCTCATTTCATTGTTCGTTTCTTTTTGTTTGGTTTGATCTACGAAAGTTTTTTTTTTATTTCCGTTGCTGTGTACTGCTTTGTCTTCCATGTCTGTCAATATATACAAGACATATGGCTCGGTATCATATTTTAAAAATATTTTTGCACATTCTGGTTATGATATGACAAATCAGATGGGGAATCTGAAGTATTGATGAGCTAGATTTATGAAACAATTATTGTACAAAAAATGAACTAATGAAAGAATAGAGTTACATATTTGTGATGTAGATGTAGAAAGTTTCATAATTTGATGAGCTAGTATTAGAATAATGAAACTAAATAAGACTTCAGATTTCAATTGTGGCTTTGGTTTCGATGGACATCATGAAACTAATCTGATCAACTGTTTGTGGACAAATATATTAAAATTCATACTGTTTGTTTATAATTTTATTAGTATTCCATTGTTATAATTTGTTCTCAATATGCGATTATTTTTATTATTGAGTATTTGAAACCAAATAATCTTTTATGGATTTCGTTTCCATTATTTTGACTAGGATTGGTATATTTTATATAACAACAATCCCTTGCTTCTTTCAAGGAATTCATTATCATTTGAGACATTTTTATTTTGTTTCTTTATGATTATTGTACAAAAAATGAACTAATGAAAAAACAGCGTTCCGTCTATTTACATTACAATTTTTTTCTTGCTGTTTTATAAATTTGGATTAATTTTATCTATTTCTTCTTGTCGACCAACATATTAAATCAAGAGAATTCTCCACTTTAATTTATTTATCTTTGTTCATAATTTTATGGCTCTGCTCTTTACTATTACTTTGATTTGGTATATGTTCATTGTTTTGCAGTCAATTCACAAATAATCTTTAATTAACTTTTCTTTTACTGCATTTTGTTACATTATATATGTCGGACGACGTTGTGAGGGAGTATATTAACATACATTATCATACTCTCTGATATTTTGTATTGATAGTTTTTATATAAGTTTATGAAAACACTATATTTAATACTAATATTATGAACTACTTATTAACGAAATACAAATTATAAAATACAAAAACAACAAATGATAGATCCTAAGCAGGTTAATTCTCTTTAAAATCACAAATCTTTCTTCCTGCATTTTCAACCACTTCTCTCTTGAATGCAGATACTACTCCTCCTATACTCCATCCGAGTGTGCCGATAAATCAAAATAAACAAAATACATATTATAACTTAGTTTCTTTTTCGGCAGTCTTCTGTTTTTTTCGATGTCTTAATTCAAATCTCTGACATACGAGAATATGTATCTTATCTGAATGTAGATCATCCAACTACAGAGTTATGTATAATTATTTCTACGTTTACTTGTTAAAATCCTACCTATGTGTCAGCATATGAGATGGAAGACATTTTTCAAAATTTCAAACAAAGCAACTGAACAATTTTTCGACAATGTGATAGATTATTTTTCTTTCAACAATGAAGTATGCAGATACAAGATCGAAGACATCATTCAAAACTACAATGAAGACTGAACAATTAAGAAAGAAGGCTAAAAACTCAATTATTCTCTCATCAAGAAAGAAATTATATGAAATCAATTACTTTTTCAAAATGGAAGACAACTATAAGATAGAAGTCACCATTCAAGACAACAAATGAAGGCAATCATTCAACAATTGAATTCTTCATCATCAGGGGTTTGTTTCCGTTTCGATGTCGCATCAAGGGTTATGTTCAGTATTCGATGAATTTCGTTCCTTTTCTTTTTATTATTCCCTTCCTTTCCTATTTATTTTATATTGTTGTTGTCTTTTTCCATTTGAATTATTTTTTCTTATTAGTTATTTATAATTTGATTCTAAGGTCTTTAGTTCTTGTGTACCAACAATTTAAAATCAAGAGACTTATTTATTTTGGAGTTAATTCGGTTCATGATTCTCATGGCATTGTTCTTTTCTATTTTGATATTTTTTTATTTGATTATTTTCATGTCTGTTTTCTAATCCAAAAGCTAGAAGAAAACAAATATTCTACAAATAAATTATTCGATGAATTTCCTTGCTTTCCTATTTATTTTATGTTTTAAATTGAATTTGTGATACATGAATATCAGATGTTGAAATCTTATGTATTAATTGAGCAAGAAAATTAAATTAAATGAGACTTAAATTTGGAATGGTATTGACCGACACCTTATGGACCAACATATATTAAATTCCAAAGAATCTTCAATATAGACTTATTTATGTATTTATTTTTGTTGCCATGTTCTGAGTTATCTCCCATGTCTGCTTGTTTTTTTCTCATCGATATGGCGTTTACATTTACTACGAAGATGTGCGTAATTATTACTACGTTTACTTGTTTAAATCCTACCTATCTGTCAACATAGGTGTCGTTTTTTTTTCAGTATTTTTGGACATCATAGGTGTGACACATGACAAGCAGATGTTGAAATATTAAGTATTAATTTTATTAATTATTTATTTTTGATTATTGTACAAAGAAATAAACTAATGTAAGAATGGGGTTTTCATGTTTATGTTTTAATGTCTCCAGTTCTATATGCAGTTAATTATTTATACCTTTATCTTCTTGTGGACCAACATTAAAATCACAAGAATTTTTCACTTTAATTGAGTTATTTTTATTTATAATTCTCATTTCATTGTTCGTTTCTTTTTGTTTGGTTTGATCTACGAAAGTTTTTTTTTTATTTCCGTTGCTGTGTACTGCTTTGTCTTCCATGTCTGTCAATATATACAAGACATATGGCTCGGTATCATATTTTAAAAATATTTTTGCACATTCTGGTTATGATATGACAAATCAGATGGGGAATCTGAAGTATTGATGAGCTAGATTTATGAAACAATTATTGTACAAAAAATGAACTAATGAAAGAATAGAGTTACATATTTGTGATGTAGGTGTAGAAAGTTTCATAATTTGATGAGCTAGTATTAGAATAATGAAACTAAATAAGACTTCAGATTTCAATTGTGGCTTTGGTTTCGATGGACATCATGAAACTAATCTGATCAACTGTTTGTGGACAAATATATTAAAATTCATACTGTTTGTTTATAATTTTATTAGTATTCCATTGTTATAATTTGTTCTCAATATGCGATTATTTTTATTATTGAGTATTTGAAACCAAATAATCTTTTATGGATTTCGTTTCCATTATTTTGACTAGTATTGGTATATTTTATATAACAACAATCCCTTGCTTCTTTCAAGGAATTCATTATCATTTGAGACATTTTTATTTTGTTTCTTTATGATTATTGTACAAAAAATGAACTAATGAAAAAACAGCGTTCCGTCTATTTACATTTCAATTGTTTTCTTGCTGGTTTATAAATTTGGATTAATTTTATCTATTTCTTCTTGTCGACGAACATATTAAATCAAGAGAATTCTCCACTTTAATTTATTTATCTTTGTTCATAATTTTATGGCTCTGCTCTTTACTATTACTTTGATTTGGTATATGTTCATTGTTTTGCAGTCAATTCACAAATAATCTTTAATTAACTTTTCTTTTACTGCATTTTGTTACATTATATATGTCGGACGACGTTGTGAGGGAGTATATTAACATACATTATCATACTCTCTGATATTTTGTATTGATAGTTTTTATATAAGTTTATGAAAACACTATATTTAATACTAATATTATGAACTACTTATTAACGAAATACAAATTATAAAATACAAACACAACAAATGATAGATCCTAAGCAGGTTAATTCTCTTTAAAATCACAAATCTTTCTTCCTGCATTTTCAACCACTTCTCTTTTGAATGCAGATACTACCCCTCCTATACTACATCCGAGTGTGCCGATAAATCAAAATAAACAAAATACATATTATAACTTAGTTTCTTTTTCGGCAGTCTTCTGTTTTTTTCGATGTCTTAATTCAAATCTCCGACATACGAGAATATGTATCTTATCTGAATGTAGATCATCCCACTACAGAGTTATGTATAATTATTTCTACGTTTACTTGTTAAAATCCTACCTATGTGTCAGCATATGAGATCGAAGACATTATTCAAAATTTCAAACAAAGCAACTGAACAATTTTTCGACAATGTGATAGATTATTTTTCTTTCAACAATGAAGTATGCAGATACAAGATCGAAGACATCATTCAAAACTACAATGAAGACTGAACAATTAAGAAAGAAGGCTAAAAACTCAATTATTCTCTCATCAAGAAAGAAATTATATGAAATCAATTACTTTTTCAAAATGGAAGACAACTATAAGATAGAAGTCACCATTCAAGACAACAAATGAAGGCAATCATTCAACAATTGAATTCTTCATCATCAGGGGTTTGTTTCCGTTTCGATGTCGCATCAAGGGTTATGTTCAGTATTCGATGAATTTCGTTCCTTTTCTTTTTATTATTCCCTTCCTTTCCTATTTATTTTATATTGTTGTTGTCTTTTTCCATTTGAATTATTTTTTCTTATTAGTTATTTATAATTTGATTCTAAGGTTCTTGTGTACCAACAATTTAAAATCAAGAGACTTATTTATTTTGGAGTTAATTCGGTTCATGATTCTCATGGCATTGTTCTTTTCTATTTTGATATTTTTTTATTTGATTATTTTCATGTCTGTTTTCTAATCCAAAAGCTAGAAGAAAACAAATATTCTACAAATAAATTATTCGATGAATTTCCTTTCTTTCCTATTTATTTTATGTTTTAAATTGAATTTTTGATACATGACCATCAGATGTTGAAATCTTATGTATTAATTGAGCAAGAAAATTAAATTAAATGAGACTTAAATTTGGAATGGTATTGACCGACACCTTATGGACCAACATATATTAAATTCCAAAGAATCTTCAATATAGACTTATTTATGTATTTATTTTTGTTGCCATGTTCTGAGTTATCTCCCATGTCTGCTTGTTTTTTTCTCATCGATATGGCGTTTACATTTACTACGAAGATGTGCGTAATTATTACTACGTTTACTTGTTTAAATCCTACCTATCTGTCAACATAGGTGTCGTTTTTTTTCAATATTTTTGGACATCATAGGTGTGACACATGACAAGCAGATGTTGAAATATTAAGTATTAATTTTATTAATTATTTATTTTTGATTATTGTACAAAGAAATCAACTAATGTAAGAATGGGGTTTTCATGTTTATGTTTTAATGTCTCCAGTTCTATATGCAGTTAATTATTTATACCTTTATCTTCTTGTGGACCAACATTAAAATCACAAGAATTTTTCACTTTAATTGAGTTATTTTTATTTATAATTCTCATTTCATTGTTCGTATATTTTTGTTTGGTTTGATCTACGAAAGTTTTTTTTTTATTTCCGTTGCTATGTACTGCTTTGTCTTCCATGTCTGTCAATATATACAAGACATATGGCTCGGTATCATATTTTATAAATATATTTTGCACATTCTGGTTATGATATGACAAATCAGATGGGGAATCTGAAGTATTGATGAGCTAGATATATGAAACAATTATTGTACAAAAAATGAACTAATGAAAGAATAGAGTTACATATTTGTGATGTAGATGTAGAAAGTTTCATAATTTGATGAGCTAGTATTAGAATAATGAAACTAAATAAGACTTCAGATTTCAATTGTGGCTTTGGTTTCGATGGACATCATGAAACTAATCTGATCAACTGTTTGTGGACAAATATATTAAAATTCATACTGTTTGTTTATAATTTTATTAGTATTCCATTGTTATAATTTGTTCTCAATATGCGATTATTTTTATTATTGAGTATTTGAAACCAAATAATCTTTTATGGATTTCGTTTCCATTATTTTGACTAGGATTGGTATATTTTATATAACAACAATCCCTTGCTTCTTTCAAGGAATTCATTATCATTTGAGACATTTTTATTTTGTTTCTTTATGATTATTGTACAAAAAATGAACTAATGAAAAAACAGCGTTCCGTCTATTTACATTACAATTGTTTTCTTGCTGGTTTATAAATTTGGATTAATTTTATCTATTTCTTCTTGTCGACCAACATATTAAATCAAGAGAATTCTCCACTTTAATTTATTTATCTTTGTTCATAATTTTATGGCTCTGCTCTTTACTATTACTTTGATTTGGTATATGTTCATTGTTTTGCAGTCAATTCACAAATAATCTTTAATTAACTTTTCTTTTACTGCATTTTGTTACATTATATATGTCGGACGACGTTGTGAGGGAGTATATTAACATACATTATCATACTCTCTGATATTTTGTATTGATAGTTTTTATATAAGTTTATGAAAACACTATATTTAATACTAATATTATGAACTACTTATTAACGAAATACAAATTATAAAATACAAACACAACAAATGATAGATCCTAAGCAGGTTAATTCTCTTTAAAATCACAAATCTTTCTTCCTGCATTTTCAACCACTTCTCTCTTGAATGCAGATACTACTCCTCCTATACTCCATCCGAGTGTGCCGATAAATCAAAATAAACAAAATACATATTATAACTTAGTTTCTTTTTCGGCAGTCTTCTGTTTTTTTCGATGTCTTAATTCAAATCTCTGACATACGAGAATATGTATCTTATCTGAATGTAGATCATCCAACTACAGAGTTATGTATAATTATTTCTACGTTTACTTGTTAAAATCCTACCTATGTGTCAGCATATGAGATGGAAGACATTTTTCATAATTTCAAACAAAGCAACTGAACAATTTTTCGACAATGTGATAGATTATTTTTCTTTCAACAATGAAGTATGCAGATACAAGATCGAAGACATCATTCAAAACTACAATGAAGACTGAACAATTAAGAAAGAAGGCTAAAAACTCAATTATTCTCTCATCAAGAAAGAAATTATATGAAATCAATTACTTTTTCAAAATGGAAGACAACTATAAGATAGAAGTCACCATTCAAGACAACAAATGAAGGCAATCATTCAACAATTGAATTCTTCATCATCAGGGGTTTGTTTCCGTTTCGATGTCGCATCAAGGGTTATGTTCAGTATTCGATGAATTTCGTTCCTTTTCTTTTTATTATTCCCTTCCTTTCCTATTTATTTTATATTGTTGTTGTCTTTTTCCATTTGAATTATTTTTTCTTATTAGTTATTTATAATTTGATTCTAAGGTCTTTAGTTCTTGTGTACCAACAATTTAAAATCAAGAGACTTATTTATTTTGGAGTTAATTCGGTTCATGATTCTCATGGCATTGTTCTTTTCTATTTTGATATTTTTTTATTTGATTATTTTCATGTCTGTTTTCTAATCCAAAAGCTAGAAGAAAACAAATATTCTACAAATAAATTATTCGATGAATTTTTTTTTTCCTATTTATTTTATGTTTTAAATTGAATTTTTGATACATGACCATCAGATGTTGAAATCTTATGTATTAATTGAGCAAGAAAATTAAATTAAATGAGACTTAAATTTGGAATGGTATTGACCGACACCTTATGGACCAACATATATTAAATTCCAAAGAATCTTCAATATAGACTTATTTATGTATTTATTTTTGTTGCCATGTTCTGAGTTATCTCCCATGTCTGCTTGTTTTTTTCTCATCGATATGGCGTTTACATTTACTACGAAGATGTGCGTAATTATTACTACGTTTACTTGTTTAAATCCTACCTATCTGTCAACATAGGTGTCGTTTTTTTTCAATATTTTTGGACATCATAGGTGTGACACATGACAAGCAGATGTTGAAATATTAAGTATTAATTTTATTAATTATTTATTTTTGATTATTGTACAAAGAAATCAACTAATGTAAGAATGGGGTTTTCATGTTTATGTTTTAATGTCTCCAGTTCTATATGCAGTTAATTATTTATACCTTTATCTTCTTGTGGACCAACATTAAAATCACAAGAATTTTTCACTTTAATTGAGTTATTTTTATTTATAATTCTCATTTCATTGTTCGTATCTTTTTGTTTGGTTTGATCTACGAAAGTTTTTTTTTTATTTCCGTTGCTATGTACTGCTTTGTCTTCCATGTCTGTCAATATATACAAGACATATGGCTCGGTATCATATTTTAAAAATATTTTTGCACATTCTGGTTATGATATGACAAATCAGATGGGGAATCTGAAGTATTGATGAGCTAGATATATGAAACAATTATTGTACAAAAAATGAACTAATGAAAGAATAGAGTTACATATTTGTGATGTAGATGTAGAAAGTTTCATAATTTGATGAGCTAGTATTAGAATAATGAAACTAAATAAGACTTCAGATTTCAATTGTGGCTTTGGTTTCGATGGACATCATGAAACTAATCTGATCAACTGTTTGTGGACAAATATATTAAAATTCATACTGTTTGTTTATAATTTTATTAGTATTCCATTGTTATAATTTGTTCTCAATATGCGATTATTTTTATTATTGAGTATTTGAAACCAAATAATCTTTTATGGATTTCGTTTCCATTATTTTGACTAGGATTGGTATATTTTATATAAGAACAATCCCTTGCTTCTTTCAAGGAATTCATTATCATTTGAGACATTTTTATTTTGTTTCTTTATGATTATTGTACAAAAAATGAACTAATGAAAAAACAGCGTTCCGTCTATTTACATTTCAATTGTTTTCTTACTGGTTTATAAATTTGGATTAATTTTATCTATTTCTTCTTGTCGACCAACATATTAAATCAAGAGAATTCTCCACTTTAATTTATTTATCTTTGTTCATAATTTTATGGCTCTGCTCTTTACTATTACTTTGATTTGGTATATGTTCATTGTTTTGCAGTCAATTCACAAATAATCTTTAATTAACTTTTCTTTTACTGCATTTTGTTACATTATATATGTCGGACGACGTTGTGAGGGAGTATATTAACATACATTATCATACTCTCTGATATTTTGTATTGATAGTTTTTATATAAGTTTATGAAAACACTATATTTAATACTAATATTATGAACTACTTATTAACGAAATACAAATTATAAAATTCAAACACAACAAATGATAGATCCTAAGCAGGTTAATTCTGTTTAAAATCACAAATCTTTCTTTCTTCATTTTCAACCACTTCTCTCTTGAATGCAGATACTACCCCTCCTATACTCCATCCGAGTGTGCCGATAAATCAAAATAAACAAAATACATATTATAACTTAGTTTCTTTTTCGGCAGTCTTCTGTTTTTTTCGATGTCTTAATTCAAATCTCCGACATACGAGAATATGTATCTTATCTGAATGTAGATCATCCAACTACAGAGTTATGTATAATTATTTCTACGTTTACTTGTTAAAATCCTACCTATGTGTCAGCATATGAGATCGAAGACATTATTCAAAATTTCAAACAAAGCAACTGAACAATTTTTCGACAATGTGATAGATTATTTTTCTTTCAACAGTGAAGTATGGAAGACAACTATAAGATAGAAGTCACCATTCAAGACAACAAATGAAGGCAATCATTCAACAATTGAATTCTTCATCATCAGGGGTTTGTTTCCGTTTCGATGTCGCATCAAGGGTTATGTTCAGTATTCGATGAATTTCGTTCCTTTTCTTTTTATTATTCCCTTCCTTTCCTATTTATTTTATATTGTTGTTGTCTTTTTCCATTTGAATTATTTTTTCTTATTAGTTATTTATAATTTGATTCTAAGGTCTTTAGTTCTTGTGTACCAACAATTTAAAATCAAGAGACTTATTTATTTTGGAGTTAATTCGGTTCATGATTCTCATGGCATTGTTCTTTTCTATTTTGATATTTTTTTATTTGATTATTTTCATGTCTGTTTTCTAATCCAAAAGCTAGAAGAAAACAAATATTCTACAAATAAATTATTCGATGAATTTTTTTTTCCTATTTATTTTATGTTTTAAATTGAATTTTTGATACATGACCATCAGATGTTGAAATCTTATGTATTAATTGAGCAAGAAAATTAAATTAAATGAGACTTAAATTTGGAATGGTATTGACCGACACCTTATGGACCAACATATATTAAATTCCAAAGAATCTTCAATATAGACTTATTTATGTATTTATTTTTGTTGCCATGTTCTGAGTTATCTCCCATGTCTGCTTGTTTTTTTCTCATCGATATGGCGTTTACATTTACTACGAAGATGTGCGTAATTATTACTACGTTTACTTGTTTAAATCCTACCTATCTGTCAACATAGGTGTCGTTTTTTTTCAATATTTTTGGACATCATAGGTGTGACACATGACAAGCAGATGTTGATATTAAGTATTAATTTTATTAATTATTTATTTTTGATTATTGTACAAAGAAATAAACTAATGTAAGAATGGGGTTTTCATGTTTATGTTTTAATGTTTCCAGTTCTATATGCAGTTAATTATTTATACCTTTATCTTCTTGTGGACCAACATTAAAATCACAAGAATTTTTCACTTTAATTGAGTTATTTTTATTTATAATTCTCATTTCATTGTTCGTATATTTTTGTTTGGTTTGATCTACGAAAGTTTTTTTTTTATTTCCGGTGCTATGTACTGCTTTGTCTTCCATGTCTGTCAATATATACAAGACATATGGCTCGGTATCATATTTTATAAATATATTTTGCACATTCTGGTTATGATATGACAAATCAGATGGGGAATCTGAAGTATTGATGAGCTAGATATATGAAACAATTATTGTACAAAAAATGAACTAATGAAAGAATAGAGTTACATATTTGTGATGTAGATGTAGAAAGTTTCATAATTTGATGAGCTAGTATTAGAATAATGAAACTAAATAAGACTTCAGATTTCAATTGTGGCTTTGGTTTCGATGGACATCATGAAACTAATCTGATCAACTGTTTGTGGACAAATATATTAAAATTCATACTGTTTGTTTATAATTTTATTAGTATTCCATTGTTATAATTTGTTCTCAATATGCGATTATTTTTATTATTGAGTATTTGAAACCAAATAATCTTTTATGGATTTCGTTTCCATTATTTTGACTAGGATTGGTATATTTTATATAACAACAATCCCTTGCTTCTTTCAAGGAATTCATTATCATTTGAGACATTTTTATTTTGTTTCTTTATGATTATTGTACAAAAAATGAACTAATGAAAAAACAGCGTTCCGTCTATTTACATTTCAATTGTTTTCTTGCTGGTTTATAAATTTGGATTAATTTTATCTATTTCTTCTTGTCGACCAACATATTAAATCAAGAGAATTCTCCACTTTAATTTATTTATCTTTGTTCATAATTTTATGGCTCTGCTCTTTACTATTACTTTGATTTGGTATATGTTCATTGTTTTGCAGTCAATTCACAAATAATCTTTAATTAACTTTTCTTTTACTGCATTTTGTTACATTATATATGTCGGACGACGTTGTGAGGGAGTATATTAACATACATTATCATACTCTCTGATATTTTGTATTGATAGTTTTTATATAAGTTTATGAAAACACTATATTTAATACTAATATTATGAACTACTTATTAACGAAATACAAATTATAAAATACAAACACAACAAATGATAGATCCTAAGCAGGTTAATTCTCTTTAAAATCACAAATCTTTCTTCCTGCATTTTCAACCACTTCTCTCTTGAATGCAGATACTACCCCTCCTATACTCCATCCGAGTGTGCCGATAAATCAAAATAAACAAAATACATATTATAACTTAGTTTCTTTTTCGGCAGTCTTCTGTTTTTTTCGATGTCTTAATTCAAATCTCCGACATACGAGAATATGTATCTTATCTGAATGTAGATCATCCAACTACAGAGTTATGTATAATTATTTCTACGTTTACTTGTTAAAATCCTACCTATGTGTCAGCATATGAGATCGAAGACATTATTCAAAATTTCAAACAAAGCAACTGAACAATTTTTCGACAATGTGATAGATTATTTTTCTTTCAACAATGAAGTATGCAGATACAAGATCGAAGACATCATTCAAAACTACAATGAAGACTGAACAATTAAGAAAGAAGGCTAAAAACTCAATTATTCTCTCATCAAGAAAGAAATTATATGAAATCAATTACTTTTTCAAAATGGAAGACAACTATAAGATAGAAGTCACCATTCAAGACAACAAATGAAGGCAATCATTCAACAATTGAATTCTTCATCATCAGGGGTTTGTTTCCGTTTCGATGTCGCATCAAGGGTTATGTTCAGTATTCGATGAATTTCGTTCCTTTTCTTTTTATTATTCCCTTCCTTTCCTATTTATTTTATATTGTTGTTGTCTTTTTCCATTTGAATTATTTTTTCTTATTAGTTATTTATAATTTGATTCTAAGGTCTTTAGTTCTTGTGTACCAACAATTTAAAATCAAGAGACTTATTTATTTTGGAGTTAATTCGGTTCATGATTCTCATGGCATTGTTCTTTTCTATTTTGATATTTTTTTATTTGATTATTTTCATGTCTGTTTTCTAATCCAAAAGCTAGAAGAAAACAAATATTCTACAAATAAATTATTCGATGAATTTCCTTTCTTTCCTATTTATTTTATGTTTTAAATTGAATTTTTGATACATGACCATCAGATGTTGAAATCTTATGTATTAATTGAGCAAGAAAATTAAATTAAATGAGACTTAAATTTGGAATGGTATTGACCGACACCTTATGGACCAACATATATTAAATTCCAAAGAATCTTCAATATAGACTTATTTATGTATTTATTTTTGTTGCCATGTTCTGAGTTATCTCCCATGTCTGCTTGTTTTTTTCTCATCGATATGGCGTTTACATTTACTACGAAGATGTGCGTAATTATTACTACGTTTACTTGTTTAAATCCTACCTATCTGTCAACATAGGTGTCGTTTTTTTTCAATATTTTTGGACATCATAGGTGTGACACATGACAAGCAGATGTTGAAATATTAAGTATTAATTTTATTAATTATTTATTTTTGATTATTGTACAAAGAAATAAACTAATGTAAGAATGGGGTTTTCATGTTTATGTTTAAATGTCTCCAGTTCTATATGCAGTTAATTATTTATACCTTTATCTTCTTGTGGACCAACATTAAAATCACAAGAATTTTTCACTTTAATTGAGTTATTTTTATTTATAATTCTCATTTCATTGTTCGTATATTTTTGTTTGGTTTGATCTACGAAAGTTTTTTTTTTATTTCCGTTGCTATGTACTGCTTTGTCTTCCATGTCTGTCAATATATACAAGACATATGGCTCGGTATCATATTTTATAAATATATTTTGCACATTCTGGTTATGATATGACAAATCAGATGGGGAATCTGAAGTATTGATGAGCTAGATATATGAAACAATTATTGTACAAAAAATGAACTAATGAAAGAATAGAGTTACATATTTGTGATGTAGATGTAGAAAGTTTCATAATTTGATGAGCTAGTATTAGAATAATGAAACTAAATAAGACTTCAGATTTCAATTGTGGCTTTGGTTTCGATGGACATCATGAAACTAATCTGATCAACTGTTTGTGGACAAATATATTAAAATTCATACTGTTTGTTTATAATTTTATTAGTATTCCATTGTTATAATTTGTTCTCAATATGCGATTATTTTTATTATTGAGTATTTGAAACCAAATAATCTTTTATGGATTTCGTTTCCATTATTTTGACTAGGATTGGTATATTTTATATAACAACAATCCCTTGCTTCTTTCAAGGAATTCATTATCATTTGAGACATTTTTATTTTGTTTCTTTATGATTATTGTACAAAAAATGAACTAATGAAAAAACAGCGTTCCGTCTATTTACATTTCAATTGTTTTCTTGCTGGTTTATAAATTTGGATTAATTTTATCTATTTCTTCTTGTCGACCAACATATTAAATCAAGAGAATTCTCCACTTTAATTTATTTATCTTTGTTCATAATTTTATGGCTCTGCTCTTTACTATTACTTTGATTTGGTATATGTTCATTGTTTTGCAGTCAATTCACAAATAATCTTTAATTAACTTTTCTTTTACTGCATTTTGTTACATTATATATGTCGGACGACGTTGTGAGGGAGTATATTAACATACATTATCATACTCTCTGATATTTTGTATTGATAGTTTTTATATAAGTTTATGAAAACACTATATTTAATACTAATATTATGAACTACTTATTAACGAAATACAAATTATAAAATTCAAACACAACAAATGATAGATCCTAAGCAGGTTAATTCTGTTTAAAATCGCAAATCTTTCTTCCTGCATTTTCAACCACTTCTCTCTTGAATGCAGATACTACCCCTCCTATACTCCATCCGAGTGTGCCGATAAATCAAAATAAACAAAATACATATTATAACTTAGTTTCTTTTTCGGCAGTCTTCTGTTTTTTTCGATGTCTTAATTCAAATCTCCGACATACGAGAATATGTATCTTATCTGAATGTAGATCATCCAACTACAGAGTTATGTATAATTATTTCTACGTTTACTTGTTAAAATCCTACCTATGTGTCAGCATATGAGATCGAAGACATTATTCAAAATTTCAAACAAAGCAACTGAACAATTTTTCGACAATGTGATAGATTATTTTTCTTTCAACAATGAAGTATGCAGATACAAGATCGAAGACATCATTCAAAACTACAATGAAGACTGAACAATTAAGAAAGAAGGCTAAAAACTCAATTATTCTCTCATCAAGAAAGAAATTATATGAAATCAATTACTTTTTCAAAATGGAAGACAACTATAAGATAGAAGTCACCATTCAAGACAACAAATGAAGGCAATCATTCAACAATTGAATTCTTCATCATCAGGGGTTTGTTTCCGTTTCGATGTCGCATCAAGGGTTATGTTCAGTATTCGATGAATTTCGTTCCTTTTCTTTTTATTATTCCCTTCCTTTCCTATTTATTTTATATTGTTGTTGTCTTTTTCCATTTGAATTATTTTTTCTTATTAGTTATTTATAATTTGATTCTAAGGTCTTTAGTTCTTGTGTACCAACAATTTAAAATCAAGAGACTTATTTATTTTGGAGTTAATTCGGTTCATGATTCTCATGGCATTGTTCTTTTCTATTTTGATATTTTTTTATTTGATTATTTTCATGTCTGTTTTCTAATCCAAAAGCTAGAAGAAAACAAATATTCTACAAATAAATTATTCGATGAATTTCCTTTCTTTCCTATTTATTTTATGTTTTAAATTGAATTTTTGATACCTGACCATCAGATGTTGAAATCTTATGTATTAATTGAGCAAGAAAATTAAATTAAATGAGACTTAAATTTGGAATGGTATTGACCGACACCTTATGGACCAACATATATTAAATTCCAAAGAATCTTCAATATAGACTTATTTATGTATTTATTTTTGTTGCCATGTTCTGAGTTATCTCCCATGTCTGCTTGTTTTTTTCTCATCGATATGGCGTTTACATTTACTACGAAGATGTGCGTAATTATTACTACGTTTACTTGTTTAAATCCTACCTATCTGTCAACATAGGTGTCGTTTTTTTTCAATATTTTTGGACATCATAGGTGTGACACATGACAAGCAGATGTTGAAATATTAAGTATTAATTTTATTAATTATTTATTTTTGATTATTGTACAAAGAAATAAACTAATGTAAGAATGGGGTTTTCATGTTTATGTTTTAATGTCTCCAGTTCTATATGCAGTTAATTATTTATACCTTTATCTTCTTGTGGACCAACATTAAAATCACAAGAATTTTTCACTTTAATTGAGTTATTTTTATTTATAATTCTCATTTCATTGTTCGTATATTTTTGTTTGGTTTGATCTACGAAAGTTTTTTTTTTTATTTCCGTTGCTATGTACTGCTTTGTCTTCCATGTCTGTCAATATATACAAGACATATGGCTCGGTATCATATTTTATAAATATATTTTGCATATTCTGGTTATGATATGACAAATCAGATGGGGAATCTGAAGTATTGATGAGCTAGATATATGAAACAATTATTGTACAAAAAATGAACTAATGAAAGAATAGAGTTACATATTTGTGATGTAGATGTAGAAAGTTTCATAATTTGATGAGCTAGTATTAGAATAATGAAACTAAATAAGACTTCAGATTTCAATTGTGGCTTTGGTTTCGATGGACATCATGAAACTAATCTGATCAACTGTTTGTGGACAAATATATTAAAATTCATACTGTTTGTTTATAATTTTATTAGTATTCCATTGTTATAATTTGTTCTCAATATGCGATTATTTTTATTATTGAGTATTTGAAACCAAATAATCTTTTATGGATTTCGTTTCCATTATTTTGACTAGGATTGGTATATTTTATATAACAACAATCCCTTGCTTCTTTCAAGGAATTCATTATCATTTGAGACATTTTTATTTTGTTTCTTTATGATTATTGTACAAAAAATGAACTAATGAAAAAACAGCGTTCCGTCTATTTACATTTCAATTGTTTTCTTGCTGGTTTATAAATTTGGATTAATTTTATCTATTTCTTCTTGTCGACCAACATATTAAATCAAGAGAATTCTCCACTTTAATTTATTTATCTTTGTTCATAATTTTATGGCTCTGCTCTTTACTATTACTTTGATTTGGTATATGTTCATTGTTTTGCAGTCAATTCACAAATAATCTTTAATTAACTTTTCTTTTACTGCATTTTGTTACATTATATATGTCGGACGACGTTGTGAGGGAGTATATTAACATACATTATCATACTCTCTGATATTTTGTATTGATAGTTTTTATATAAGTTTATGAAAACACTATATTTAATACTAATATTATGAACTACTTATTAACGAAATACAAATTATAAAATTCAAACACAACAAATGATAGATCCTAAGCAGGTTAATTCTGTTTAAAATCGCAAATCTTTCTTCCTGCATTTTCAACCACTTCTCTCTTGAATGCAGATACTACCCCTCCTATACTCCATCCGAGTGTGCCGATAAATCAAAATAAACAAAATACATATTATAACTTAGTTTCTTTTTCGGCAGTCTTCTGTTTTTTTCGATGTCTTAATTCAAATCTCCGACATACGAGAATATGTATCTTATCTGAATGTAGATCATCCAACTACAGAGTTATGTATAATTATTTCTACGTTTACTTGTTAAAATCCTACCTATGTGTCAGCATATGAGATCGAAGACATTATTCAAAATTTCAAACAAAGCAACTGAACAATTTTTCGACAATGTGATAGATTATTTTTCTTTCAACAATGAAGTATGCAGATACAAGATCGAAGACATCATTCAAAACTACAATGAAGACTGAACAATTAAGAAAGAAGGCTAAAAACTCAATTATTCTCTCATCAAGAAAGAAATTATATGAAATCAATTACTTTTTCAAAATGGAAGACAACTATAAGATAGAAGTCACCATTCAAGACAACAAATGAAGGCAATCATTCAACAATTGAATTCTTCATCATCAGGGGTTTGTTTCCGTTTCGATGTCGCATCAAGGGTTATGTTCAGTATTCGATGAATTTCGTTCCTTTTCTTTTTATTATTCCCTTCCTTTCCTATTTATTTTATATTGTTGTTGTCTTTTTCCATTTGAATTATTTTTTCTTATTAGTTATTTATAATTTGATTCTAAGGTCTTTAGTTCTTGTGTACCAACAATTTAAAATCAAGAGACTTATTTATTTTGGAGTTAATTCGGTTCATGATTCTCATGGCATTGTTCTTTTCTATTTTGATATTTTTTTATTTGATTATTTTCATGTCTGTTTTCTAATCCAAAAGCTAGAAGAAAACAAATATTCTACAAATAAATTATTCGATGAATTTCCTTTCTTTCCTATTTATTTTATGTTTTAAATTGAATTTTTGATACCTGACCATCAGATGTTGAAATCTTATGTATTAATTGAGCAAGAAAATTAAATTAAATGAGACTTAAATTTGGAATGGTATTGACCGACACCTTATGGACCAACATATATTAAATTCCAAAGAATCTTCAATATAGACTTATTTATGTATTTATTTTTGTTGCCATGTTCTGAGTTATCTCCCATGTCTGCTTGTTTTTTTCTCATCGATATGGCGTTTACATTTACTACGAAGATGTGCGTAATTATTACTACGTTTACTTGTTTAAATCCTACCTATCTGTCAACATAGGTGTCGTTTTTTTTCAATATTTTTGGACATCATAGGTGTGACACATGACAAGCAGATGTTGAAATATTAAGTATTAATTTTATTAATTATTTATTTTTGATTATTGTACAAAGAAATAAACTAATGTAAGAATGGGGTTTTCATGTTTATGTTTTAATGTCTCCAGTTCTATATGCAGTTAATTATTTATACCTTTATCTTCTTGTGGACCAACATTAAAATCACAAGAATTTTTCACTTTAATTGAGTTATTTTTATTTATAATTCTCATTTCATTGTTCGTATATTTTTGTTTGGTTTGATCTACGAAAGTTTTTTTTTTTATTTCCGTTGCTATGTACTGCTTTGTCTTCCATGTCTGTCAATATATACAAGACATATGGCTCGGTATCATATTTTATAAATATATTTTGCATATTCTGGTTATGATATGACAAATCAGATGGGGAATCTGAAGTATTGATGAGCTAGATATATGAAACAATTATTGTACAAAAAATGAACTAATGAAAGAATAGAGTTACATATTTGTGATGTAGATGTAGAAAGTTTCATAATTTGATGAGCTAGTATTAGAATAATGAAACTAAATAAGACTTCAGATTTCAATTGTGGCTTTGGTTTCGATGGACATCATGAAACTAATCTGATCAACTGTTTGTGGACAAATATATTAAAATTCATACTGTTTGTTTATAATTTTATTAGTATTCCATTGTTATAATTTGTTCTCAATATGCGATTATTTTTATTATTGAGTATTTGAAACCAAATAATCTTTTATGGATTTCGTTTCCATTATTTTGACTAGGATTGGTATATTTTATATAACAACAATCCCTTGCTTCTTTCAAGGAATTCATTATCATTTGAGACATTTTTATTTTGTTTCTTTATGATTATTGTACAAAAAATGAACTAATGAAAAAACAGCGTTCCGTCTATTTACATTTCAATTGTTTTCTTGCTGGTTTATAAATTTGGATTAATTTTATCTATTTCTTCTTGTCGACCAACATATTAAATCAAGAGAATTCTCCACTTTAATTTATTTATCTTTGTTCATAATTTTATGGCTCTGCTCTTTACTATTACTTTGATTTGGTATATGTTCATTGTTTTGCAGTCAATTCACAAATAATCTTTAATTAACTTTTCTTTTACTGCATTTTGTTACATTATATATGTCGGACGACGTTGTGAGGGAGTATATTAACATACATTATCATACTCTCTGATATTTTGTATTGATAGTTTTTATATAAGTTTATGAAAACACTATATTTAATACTAATATTATGAACTACTTATTAACGAAATACAAATTATAAAATTCAAACACAACAAATGATAGATCCTAAGCAGGTTAATTCTGTTTAAAATCGCAAATCTTTCTTCCTGCATTTTCAACCACTTCTCTCTTGAATGCAGATACTACCCCTCCTATACTCCATCCGAGTGTGCCGATAAATCAAAATAAACAAAATACATATTATAACTTAGTTTCTTTTTCGGCAGTCTTCTGTTTTTTTCGATGTCTTAATTCAAATCTCCGACATACGAGAATATGTATCTTATCTGAATGTAGATCATCCAACTACAGAGTTATGTATAATTATTTCTACGTTTACTTGTTAAAATCCTACCTATGTGTCAGCATATGAGATCGAAGACATTATTCAAAATTT
Source organism: Poecilus cupreus (assembly GCA_963942605.1). NCBI lineage: Eukaryota > Metazoa > Arthropoda > Insecta > Coleoptera > Carabidae > Poecilus > Poecilus cupreus. Next base: position 4,577,260 of record OZ012715.1, on the reverse strand, counting down.
CAAACAAAGCAACTGAACAATTTTTCGACAATGTGATAGATTATTTTTCTTTCAACAATGAAGTATGCAGATACAAGATCGAAGACATCATTCAAAACTACAATGAAGACTGAACAATTAAGAAAGAAGGCTAAAAACTCAATTATTCTCTCATCAAGAAAGAAATTATATGAAATCAATTACTTTTTCAAAATGGAAGACAACTATAAGATAGAAGTCACCATTCAAGACAACAAATGAAGGCAATCATTCAACAATTGAATTCTTCATCATCAGGGGTTTGTTTCCGTTTCGATGTCGCATCAAGGGTTATGTTCAGTATTCGATGAATTTCGTTCCTTTTCTTTTTATTATTCCCTTCCTTTCCTATTTATTTTATATTGTTGTTGTCTTTTTCCATTTGAATTATTTTTTCTTATTAGTTATTTATAATTTGATTCTAAGGTCTTTAGTTCTTGTGTACCAACAATTTAAAATCAAGAGACTTATTTATTTTGGAGTTAATTCGGTTCATGATTCTCATGGCATTGTTCTTTTCTATTTTGATATTTTTTTATTTGATTATTTTCATGTCTGTTTTCTAATCCAAAAGCTAGAAGAAAACAAATATTCTACAAATAAATTATTCGATGAATTTCCTTTCTTTCCTATTTATTTTATGTTTTAAATTGAATTTTTGATACCTGACCATCAGATGTTGAAATCTTATGTATTAATTGAGCAAGAAAATTAAATTAAATGAGACTTAAATTTGGAATGGTATTGACCGACACCTTATGGACCAACATATATTAAATTCCAAAGAATCTTCAATATAGACTTATTTATGTATTTATTTTTGTTGCCATGTTCTGAGTTATCTCCCATGTCTGCTTGTTTTTTTCTCATCGATATGGCGTTTACATTTACTACGAAGATGTGCGTAATTATTACTACGTTTACTTGTTTAAATCCTACCTATCTGTCAACATAGGTGTCGTTTTTTTTCAATATTTTTGGACATCATAGGTGTGACACATGACAAGCAGATGTTGAAATATTAAGTATTAATTTTATTAATTATTTATTTTTGATTATTGTACAAAGAAATAAACTAATGTAAGAATGGGGTTTTCATGTTTATGTTTTAATGTCTCCAGTTCTATATGCAGTTAATTATTTATACCTTTATCTTCTTGTGGACCAACATTAAAATCACAAGAATTTTTCACTTTAATTGAGTTATTTTTATTTATAATTCTCATTTCATTGTTCGTATATTTTTGTTTGGTTTGATCTACGAAAGTTTTTTTTTTTATTTCCGTTGCTATGTACTGCTTTGTCTTCCATGTCTGTCAATATATACAAGACATATGGCTCGGTATCATATTTTATAAATATATTTTGCATATTCTGGTTATGATATGACAAATCAGATGGGGAATCTGAAGTATTGATGAGCTAGATATATGAAACAATTATTGTACAAAAAATGAACTAATGAAAGAATAGAGTTACATATTTGTGATGTAGATGTAGAAAGTTTCATAATTTGATGAGCTAGTATTAGAATAATGAAACTAAATAAGACTTCAGATTTCAATTGTGGCTTTGGTTTCGATGGACATCATGAAACTAATCTGATCAACTGTTTGTGGACAAATATATTAAAATTCATACTGTTTGTTTATAATTTTATTAGTATTCCATTGTTATAATTTGTTCTCAATATGCGATTATTTTTATTATTGAGTATTTGAAACCAAATAATCTTTTATGGATTTCGTTTCCATTATTTTGACTAGGATTGGTATATTTTATATAACAACAATCCCTTGCTTCTTTCAAGGAATTCATTATCATTTGAGACATTTTTATTTTGTTTCTTTATGATTATTGTACAAAAAATGAACTAATGAAAAAACAGCGTTCCGTCTATTTACATTTCAATTGTTTTCTTGCTGGTTTATAAATTTGGATTAATTTTATCTATTTCTTCTTGTCGACCAACATATTAAATCAAGAGAATTCTCCACTTTAATTTATTTATCTTTGTTCATAATTTTATGGCTCTGCTCTTTACTATTACTTTGATTTGGTATATGTTCATTGTTTTGCAGTCAATTCACAAATAATCTTTAATTAACTTTTCTTTTACTGCATTTTGTTACATTATATATGTCGGACGACGTTGTGAGGGAGTATATTAACATACATTATCATACTCTCTGATATTTTGTATTGATAGTTTTTATATAAGTTTATGAAAACACTATATTTAATACTAATATTATGAACTACTTATTAACGAAATACAAATTATAAAATTCAAACACAACAAATGATAGATCCTAAGCAGGTTAATTCTGTTTAAAATCGCAAATCTTTCTTCCTGCATTTTCAACCACTTCTCTCTTGAATGCAGATACTACCCCTCCTATACTCCATCCGAGTGTGCCGATAAATCAAAATAAACAAAATACATATTATAACTTAGTTTCTTTTTCGGCAGTCTTCTGTTTTTTTCGATGTCTTAATTCAAATCTCCGACATACGAGAATATGTATCTTATCTGAATGTAGATCATCCAACTACAGAGTTATGTATAATTATTTCTACGTTTACTTGTTAAAATCCTACCTATGTGTCAGCATATGAGATCGAAGACATTATTCAAAATTTCAAACAAAGCAACTGAACAATTTTTCGACAATGTGATAGATTATTTTTCTTTCAACAATGAAGTATGCAGATACAAGATCGAAGACATCATTCAAAACTACAATGAAGACTGAACAATTAAGAAAGAAGGCTAAAAACTCAATTATTCTCTCATCAAGAAAGAAATTATATGAAATCAATTACTTTTTCAAAATGGAAGACAACTATAAGATAGAAGTCACCATTCAAGACAACAAATGAAGGCAATCATTCAACAATTGAATTCTTCATCATCAGGGGTTTGTTTCCGTTTCGATGTCGCATCAAGGGTTATGTTCAGTATTCGATGAATTTCGTTCCTTTTCTTTTTATTATTCCCTTCCTTTCCTATTTATTTTATATTGTTGTTGTCTTTTTCCATTTGAATTATTTTTTCTTATTAGTTATTTATAATTTGATTCTAAGGTCTTTAGTTCTTGTGTACCAACAATTTAAAATCAAGAGACTTATTTATTTTGGAGTTAATTCGGTTCATGATTCTCATGGCATTGTTCTTTTCTATTTTGATATTTTTTTATTTGATTATTTTCATGTCTGTTTTCTAATCCAAAAGCTAGAAGAAAACAAATATTCTACAAATAAATTATTCGATGAATTTCCTTTCTTTCCTATTTATTTTATGTTTTAAATTGAATTTTTGATACCTGACCATCAGATGTTGAAATCTTATGTATTAATTGAGCAAGAAAATTAAATTAAATGAGACTTAAATTTGGAATGGTATTGACCGACACCTTATGGACCAACATATATTAAATTCCAAAGAATCTTCAATATAGACTTATTTATGTATTTATTTTTGTTGCCATGTTCTGAGTTATCTCCCATGTCTGCTTGTTTTTTTCTCATCGATATGGCGTTTACATTTACTACGAAGATGTGCGTAATTATTACTACGTTTACTTGTTTAAATCCTACCTATCTGTCAACATAGGTGTCGTTTTTTTTCAATATTTTTGGACATCATAGGTGTGACACATGACAAGCAGATGTTGAAATATTAAGTATTAATTTTATTAATTATTTATTTTTGATTATTGTACAAAGAAATAAACTAATGTAAGAATGGGGTTTTCATGTTTATGTTTTAATGTCTCCAGTTCTATATGCAGTTAATTATTTATACCTTTATCTTCTTGTGGACCAACATTAAAATCACAAGAATTTTTCACTTTAATTGAGTTATTTTTATTTATAATTCTCATTTCATTGTTCGTATATTTTTGTTTGGTTTGATCTACGAAAGTTTTTTTTTTTATTTCCGTTGCTATGTACTGCTTTGTCTTCCATGTCTGTCAATATATACAAGACATATGGCTCGGTATCATATTTTATAAATATATTTTGCATATTCTGGTTATGATATGACAAATCAGATGGGGAATCTGAAGTATTGATGAGCTAGATATATGAAACAATTATTGTACAAAAAATGAACTAATGAAAGAATAGAGTTACATATTTGTGATGTAGATGTAGAAAGTTTCATAATTTGATGAGCTAGTATTAGAATAATGAAACTAAATAAGACTTCAGATTTCAATTGTGGCTTTGGTTTCGATGGACATCATGAAACTAATCTGATCAACTGTTTGTGGACAAATATATTAAAATTCATACTGTTTGTTTATAATTTTATTAGTATTCCATTGTTATAATTTGTTCTCAATATGCGATTATTTTTATTATTGAGTATTTGAAACCAAATAATCTTTTATGGATTTCGTTTCCATTATTTTGACTAGGATTGGTATATTTTATATAACAACAATCCCTTGCTTCTTTCAAGGAATTCATTATCATTTGAGACATTTTTATTTTGTTTCTTTATGATTATTGTACAAAAAATGAACTAATGAAAAAACAGCGTTCCGTCTATTTACATTTCAATTGTTTTCTTGCTGGTTTATAAATTTGGATTAATTTTATCTATTTCTTCTTGTCGACCAACATATTAAATCAAGAGAATTCTCCACTTTAATTTATTTATCTTTGTTCATAATTTTATGGCTCTGCTCTTTACTATTACTTTGATTTGGTATATGTTCATTGTTTTGCAGTCAATTCACAAATAATCTTTAATTAACTTTTCTTTTACTGCATTTTGTTACATTATATATGTCGGACGACTTTGTGAGGGAGTATATTAACATACATTATCATACTCTCTGATATTTTGTATTGATAGTTTTTATATAAGTTTATGAAAACACTATATTTAATACTAATATTATGAACTACTTATTAACGAAATACAAATTATAAAATTCAAACACAACAAATGATAGATCCTAAGCAGGTTAATTCTGTTTAAAATCGCAAATCTTTCTTCCTGCATTTTCAACCACTTCTCTCTTGAATGCAGATACTACCCCTCCTATACTCCATCCGAGTGTGCCGATAAATCAAAATAAACAAAATACATATTATAACTTAGTTTCTTTTTCGGCAGTCTTCTGTTTTTTTCGATGTCTTAATTCAAATCTCCGACATACGAGAATATGTATCTTATCTGAATGTAGATCATCCAACTACAGAGTTATGTATAATTATTTCTACGTTTACTTGTTAAAATCCTACCTATGTGTCAGCATATGAGATCGAAGACATTATTCAAAATTTCAAACAAAGCAACTGAACAATTTTTCGACAATGTGATAGATTATTTTTCTTTCAACAATGAAGTATGCAGATACAAGATCGAAGACATCATTCAAAACTACAATGAAGACTGAACAATTAAGAAAGAAGGCTAAAAACTCAATTATTCTCTCATCAAGAAAGAAATTATATGAAATCAATTACTTTTTCAAAATGGAAGACAACTATAAGATAGAAGTCACCATTCAAGACAACAAATGAAGGCAATCATTCAACAATTGAATTCTTCATCATCAGGGGTTTGTTTCCGTTTCGATGTCGCATCAAGGGTTATGTTCAGTATTCGATGAATTTCGTTCCTTTTCTTTTTATTATTCCCTTCCTTTCCTATTTATTTTATATTGTTGTTGTCTTTTTCCATTTGAATTATTTTTTCTTATTAGTTATTTATAATTTGATTCTAAGGTCTTTAGTTCTTGTGTACCAACAATTTAAAATCAAGAGACTTATTTATTTTGGAGTTAATTCGGTTCATGATTCTCATGGCATTGTTCTTTTCTATTTTGATATTTTTTTATTTGATTATTTTCATGTCTGTTTTCTAATCCAAAAGCTAGAAGAAAACAAATATTCTACAAATAAATTATTCGATGAATTTCCTTTCTTTCCTATTTATTTTATGTTTTAAATTGAATTTTTGATACATGACCATCAGATGTTGAAATCTTATGTATTAATTGAGCAAGAAAATTAAATTAAATGAGACTTAAATTTGGAATGGTATTGACCGACACCTTATGGACCAACATATATTAAATTCCAAAGAATCTTCAATATAGACTTATTTATGTATTTATTTTTGTTGCCATGTTCTGAGTTATCTCCCATGTCTGCTTGTTTTTTTCTCATCGATATGGCGTTTACATTTACTACGAAGATGTGCGTAATTATTACTACGTTTACTTGTTTAAATCCTACCTATCTGTCAACATAGGTGTCGTTTTTTTTCAATATTTTTGGACATCATAGGTGTGACACATGACAAGCAGATGTTGAAATATTAAGTATTAATTTTATTAATTATTTATTTTTGATTATTGTACAAAGAAATAAACTAATGTAAGAATGGGGTTTTCATGTTTATGTTTAAATGTCTCCAGTTCTATATGCAGTTAATTATTTATACCTTTATCTTCTTGTGGACCAACATTAAAATCACAAGAATTTTTCACTTTAATTGAGTTATTTTTATTTATAATTCTCATTTCATTGTTCGTATATTTTTGTTTGGTTTGATCTACGAAAGTTTTTTTTTTATTTCCGTTGCTATGTACTGCTTTGTCTTCCATGTCTGTCAATATATACAAGACATATGGCTCGGTATCATATTTTATAAATATATGTTGCACATTCTGGTTATGATATGACAAATCAGATGGGGAATCTGAAGTATTGATGAGCTAGATATATGAAACAATTATTGTACAAAAAATGAACTAATGAAAGAATAGAGTTACATATTTGTGATGTAGATGTAGAAAGTTTCATAATTTGATGAGCTAGTATTAGAATAATGAAACTAAATAAGACTTCAGATTTCAATTGTGGCTTTGGTTTCGATGGACATCATGAAACTAATCTGATCAACTGTTTGTGGACAAATATATTAAAATTCATACTGTTTGTTTATAATTTTATTAGTATTCCATTGTTATAATTTGTTCTCAATATGCGATTATTTTTATTATTGAGTATTTGAAACCAAATAATCTTTTATGGATTTCGTTTCCATTATTTTGACTAGGATTGGTATATTTTATATAACAACAATCCCTTGCTTCTTTCAAGGAATTCATTATCATTTGAGACATTTTTATTTTGTTTCTTTATGATTATTGTACAAAAAATGAACTAATGAAAAAACAGCGTTCCGTCTATTTACATTTCAATTGTTTTCTTGCTGGTTTATAAATTTGGATTAATTTTATCTATTTCTTCTTGTCGACCAACATATTAAATCAAGAGAATTCTCCACTTTAATTTATTTATCTTTGTTCATAATTTTATGGCTCTGCTCTTTACTATTACTTTGATTTGGTATATGTTCATTGTTTTGCAGTCAATTCACAAATAATCTTTAATTAACTTTTCTTTTACTGCATTTTGTTACATTATATATGTCGGACGACGTTGTGAGGGAGTATATTAACATACATTATCATACTCTCTGATATTTTGTATTGATAGTTTTTATATAAGTTTATGAAAACACTATATTTAATACTAATATTATGAACTACTTATTAACGAAATACAAATTATAAAATTCAAACACAACAAATGATAGATCCTAAGCAGGTTAATTCTGTTTAAAATCGCAAATCTTTCTTCCTGCATTTTCAACCACTTCTCTCTTGAATGCAGATACTACCCCTCCTATACTCCATCCGAGTGTGCCGATAAATCAAAATAAACAAAATACATATTATAACTTAGTTTCTTTTTCGGCAGTCTTCTGTTTTTTTCGATGTCTTAATTCAAATCTCCGACATACGAGAATATGTATCTTATCTGAATGTAGATCATCCAACTACAGAGTTATGTATAATTATTTCTACGTTTACTTGTTAAAATCCTACCTATGTGTCAGCATATGAGATCGAAGACATTATTCAAAATTTCAAACAAAGCAACTGAACAATTTTTCGACAATGTGATAGATTATTTTTCTTTCAACAATGAAGTATGCAGATACAAGATCGAAGACATCATTCAAAACTACAATGAAGACTGAACAATTAAGAAAGAAGGCTAAAAACTCAATTATTCTCTCATCAAGAAAGAAATTATATGAAATCAATTACTTTTTCAAAATGGAAGACAACTATAAGATAGAAGTCACCATTCAAGACAACAAATGAAGGCAATCATTCAACAATTGAATTCTTCATCATCAGGGGTTTGTTTCCGTTTCGATGTCGCATCAAGGGTTATGTTCAGTATTCGATGAATTTCGTTCCTTTTCTTTTTATTATTCCCTTCCTTTCCTATTTATTTTATATTGTTGTTGTCTTTTTCCATTTGAATTATTTTTTCTTATTAGTTATTTATAATTTGATTCTAAGGTCTTTAGTTCTTGTGTACCAACAATTTAAAATCAAGAGACTTATTTATTTTGGAGTTAATTCGGTTCATGATTCTCATGGCATTGTTCTTTTCTATTTTGATATTTTTTTATTTGATTATTTTCATGTCTGTTTTCTAATCCAAAAGCTAGAAGAAAACAAATATTCTACAAATAAATTATTCGATGAATTTCCTTTCTTTCCTATTTATTTTATGTTTTAAATTGAATTTTTGATACCTGACCATCAGATGTTGAAATCTTATGTATTAATTGAGCAAGAAAATTAAATTAAATGAGACTTAAATTTGGAATGGTATTGACCGACACCTTATGGACCAACATATATTAAATTCCAAAGAATCTTCAATATAGACTTATTTATGTATTTATTTTTGTTGCCATGTTCTGAGTTATCTCCCATGTCTGCTTGTTTTTTTCTCATCGATATGGCGTTTACATTTACTACGAAGATGTGCGTAATTATTACTACGTTTACTTGTTTAAATCCTACCTATCTGTCAACATAGGTGTCGTTTTTTTTCAATATTTTTGGACATCATAGGTGTGACACATGACAAGCAGATGTTGAAATATTAAGTATTAATTTTATTAATTATTTATTTTTGATTATTGTACAAAGAAATAAACTAATGTAAGAATGGGGTTTTCATGTTTATGTTTTAATGTCTCCAGTTCTATATGCAGTTAATTATTTATACCTTTATCTTCTTGTGGACCAACATTAAAATCACAAGAATTTTTCACTTTAATTGAGTTATTTTTATTTATAATTCTCATTTCATTGTTCGTATATTTTTGTTTGGTTTGATCTACGAAAGTTTTTTTTTTTATTTCCGTTGCTATGTACTGCTTTGTCTTCCATGTCTGTCAATATATACAAGACATATGGCTCGGTATCATATTTTATAAATATATTTTGCATATTCTGGTTATGATATGACAAATCAGATGGGGAATCTGAAGTATTGATGAGCTAGATATATGAAACAATTATTGTACAAAAAATGAACTAATGAAAGAATAGAGTTACATATTTGTGATGTAGATGTAGAAAGTTTCATAATTTGATGAGCTAGTATTAGAATAATGAAACTAAATAAGACTTCAGATTTCAATTGTGGCTTTGGTTTCGATGGACATCATGAAACTAATCTGATCAACTGTTTGTGGACAAATATATTAAAATTCATACTGTTTGTTTATAATTTTATTAGTATTCCATTGTTATAATTTGTTCTCAATATGCGATTATTTTTATTATTGAGTATTTGAAACCAAATAATCTTTTATGGATTTCGTTTCCATTATTTTGACTAGGATTGGTATATTTTATATAACAACAATCCCTTGCTTCTTTCAAGGAATTCATTATCATTTGAGACATTTTTATTTTGTTTCTTTATGATTATTGTACAAAAAATGAACTAATGAAAAAACAGCGTTCCGTCTATTTACATTTCAATTGTTTTCTTGCTGGTTTATAAATTTGGATTAATTTTATCTATTTCTTCTTGTCGACCAACATATTAAATCAAGAGAATTCTCCACTTTAATTTATTTATCTTTGTTCATAATTTTATGGCTCTGCTCTTTACTATTACTTTGATTTGGTATATGTTCATTGTTTTGCAGTCAATTCACAAATAATCTTTAATTAACTTTTCTTTTACTGCATTTTGTTACATTATATATGTCGGACGACGTTGTGAGGGAGTATATTAACATACATTATCATACTCTCTGATATTTTGTATTGATAGTTTTTATATAAGTTTATGAAAACACTATATTTAATACTAATATTATGAACTACTTATTAACGAAATACAAATTATAAAATTCAAACACAACAAATGATAGATCCTAAGCAGGTTAATTCTGTTTAAAATCGCAAATCTTTCTTCCTGCATTTTCAACCACTTCTCTCTTGAATGCAGATACTACCCCTCCTATACTCCATCCGAGTGTGCCGATAAATCAAAATAAACAAAATACATATTATAACTTAGTTTCTTTTTCGGCAGTCTTCTGTTTTTTTCGATGTCTTAATTCAAATCTCCGACATACGAGAATATGTATCTTATCTGAATGTAGATCATCCAACTACAGAGTTATGTATAATTATTTCTACGTTTACTTGTTAAAATCCTACCTATGTGTCAGCATATGAGATCGAAGACATTATTCAAAATTTCAAACAAAGCAACTGAACAATTTTTCGACAATGTGATAGATTATTTTTCTTTCAACAATGAAGTATGCAGATACAAGATCGAAGACATCATTCAAAACTACAATGAAGACTGAACAATTAAGAAAGAAGGCTAAAAACTCAATTATTCTCTCATCAAGAAAGAAATTATATGAAATCAATTACTTTTTCAAAATGGAAGACAACTATAAGATAGAAGTCACCATTCAAGACAACAAATGAAGGCAATCATTCAACAATTGAATTCTTCATCATCAGGGGTTTGTTTCCGTTTCGATGTCGCATCAAGGGTTATGTTCAGTATTCGATGAATTTCGTTCCTTTTCTTTTTATTATTCCCTTCCTTTCCTATTTATTTTATATTGTTGTTGTCTTTTTCCATTTGAATTATTTTTTCTTATTAGTTATTTATAATTTGATTCTAAGGTCTTTAGTTCTTGTGTACCAACAATTTAAAATCAAGAGACTTATTTATTTTGGAGTTAATTCGGTTCATGATTCTCATGGCATTGTTCTTTTCTATTTTGATATTTTTTTATTTGATTATTTTCATGTCTGTTTTCTAATCCAAAAGCTAGAAGAAAACAAATATTCTACAAATAAATTATTCGATGAATTTCCTTTCTTTCCTATTTATTTTATGTTTTAAATTGAATTTTTGATACATGACCATCAGATGTTGAAATCTTATGTATTAATTGAGCAAGAAAATTAAATTAAATGAGACTTAAATTTGGAATGGTATTGACCGACACCTTATGGACCAACATATATTAAATTCCAAAGAATCTTCAATATAGACTTATTTATGTATTTATTTTTGTTGCCATGTTCTGAGTTATCTCCCATGTCTGCTTGTTTTTTTCTCATCGATATGGCGTTTACATTTACTACGAAGATGTGCGTAATTATTACTACGTTTACTTGTTTAAATCCTACCTATCTGTCAACATAGGTGTCGTTTTTTTTCAATATTTTTGGACATCATAGGTGTGACACATGACAAGCAGATGTTGAAATATTAAGTATTAATTTTATTAATTATTTATTTTTGATTATTGTACAAAGAAATAAACTAATGTAAGAATGGGGTTTTCATGTTTATGTTTTAATGTCTCCAGTTCTATATGCAGTTAATTATTTATACCTTTATCTTCTTGTGGACCAACATTAAAATCACAAGAATTTTTCACTTTAATTGAGTTATTTTTATTTATAATTCTCATTTCATTGTTCGTATATTTTTGTTTGGTTTGATCTACGAAAGTTTTTTTTTTTTATTTCCGTTGCTATGTACTGCTTTGTCTTCCATGTCTGTCAATATATACAAGACATATGGCTCGGTATCATATTTTATAAATATATTTTGCATATTCTGGTTATGATATGACAAATCAGATGGGGAATCTGAAGTATTGATGAGCTAGATATATGAAACAATTATTGTACAAAAAATGAACTAATGAAAGAATAGAGTTACATATTTGTGATGTAGATGTAGAAAGTTTCATAATTTGATGAGCTAGTATTAGAATAATGAAACTAAATAAGACTTCAGATTTCAATTGTGGCTTTGGTTTCGATGGACATCATGAAACTAATCTGATCAACTGTTTGTGGACAAATATATTAAAATTCATACTGTTTGTTTATAATTTTATTAGTATTCCATTGTTATAATTTGTTCTCAATATGCGATTATTTTTATTATTGAGTATTTGAAACCAAATAATCTTTTATGGATTTCGTTTCCATTATTTTGACTAGGATTGGTATATTTTATATAACAACAATCCCTTGCTTCTTTCAAGGAATTCATTATAATTTGAGACATTTTTATTTTGTTTCTTTATGATTATTGTACAAAAAATTAACTAATGAAAAAACAGCGTTCCGTCTATTTACATTTCAATTGTTTTCTTGCTGGTTTATAAATTTGGATTAATTTTATCTATTTCTTCTTGTCGACCAACATATTAAATCGAGAGAATTCTCCACTTTAATTTATTTATCTTTGTTCATAATTTTATGGCTCTGCTCTTTACTATTACTTTGATTTGGTATATGTTCATTGTTTTGCAGTCAATTCACAAATAATCTTTAATTAACTTTTCTTTTACTGCATTTTGTTACATTATATATGTCGGACGACGTTGTGAGGGAGTATATTAACATACATTATCATACTCTCTGATATTTTGTATTGATAGTTTTTATATAAGTTTATGAAAACACTATATTTAATACTAATATTATGAACTACTTATTAACGAAATACAAATTATAAAATACAAACACAACAAATGATAGATCCTAAGCAGGTTAATTCTGTTTAAAATCACAAATCTTTCTTCCTGCATTTTCAACCACTTCTCTCTTGAATGCAGATACTACCCCTCCTATACTCCATCCGAGTGTGCCGATAAATCAAAATAAACAAAATACATATTATAACTTAGTTTCTTTTTCGGCAGTCTTCTGTTTTTTTCGATGTCTTAATTCAAATCTCCGACATACGAGAATATGTATCTTATCTGAATGTAGATCATCCCACTACAGAGTTATGTATAATTATTTCTACGTTTACTTGTTAAAATCCTACCTATGTGTCAGCATATGAGATCGAAGACATTATTCAAAATTTCAAACAAAGCAACTGAACAATTTTTCGACAATGTGATAGATTATTTTTCTTTCAACAATGAAGTATGCAGATACAAGATCGAAGACCTAAGTAATAGCTGGTGCCGTGCAGAAGGTGTCTAGGTATTTGTATTTGTTTGTGCACTAGCCCGTTACCGAAGTAATAGCTGGTGCCATGTAGAAGGTGTCTAGGTATGTTTATTTGTTTGTGGACTAGCCCATTACCGAAGTAATAGCTGGTACCATGTAGAAGGTGTCTAGGTATGTGTATTTGTTTGTGGACTAGCCCGTTACCGAAGTAATAGCTGGTGCCATGTAGAAGGTGTATAGGTATGTGTATTTGTTTGTGGACTAGCCCGTTACCGTTACTGCATCCTGACCTGCCAGCTGAGCGAACATCAGCCGGTGCCTGCCTACCTGACCCGTACGAGCTGAGAGGACATCAGCGCGACCGAGCCCAGGACACCAGGACAACCCCAGGAAGAGTACAACACAGCCAAGGACCAATGTACTGGATTCACTTGCTGTAAGTACATGTCGCTTAGAGGCTCAACACTTTTTAATTTAAATTCAGACACAGAAAATTCCACTCAGTCCGATTCTGACTCCGATCTAGAAGACCGTATACAAAATTTACACATTGATAAAAAAATAATTCTGAAACCAGCAACTCTCCTAACAAACACAATGGCAGTAGTATCACTACGTAAAGAATATTTGGACATGGCTCCTGACTTTCATGGTGAAAGAGAATTATTACCTAGATTTATAGAAGTCTGCCAAAAATAAGTTAATACATTTTACAATTTAGCCAACCCAAACGACTTCCAAAATGAATATTTAATGTGTACTATTTATTCAAAAATTAAAGGCGAAGCCGCCGTTAACATTGCGTCCTGTGACATTAGAACATAGGATGATTTAAAAAATGCATTAATTAGCACATATGCAGATAAACGTGATATATTCACATTAAATATCGAGTTAACAGAATTCAAACAGAATCATAACGAAACCGTTTTTTATTTTTATAATAAAATTACAAAAGTATTAAACATGATAACATCTTACATTGCTACTCATAAAAATAATAATGAGAAACCAGTTTTAACTGAATATTTCAGAGAATATGCTTTGAGAATTTTACTCAAAGGGTTGAAAGAACCCATTGGTCAGCTTATGCGTGCCAAAAATCCTCAAAACTTAAGTTCCGCATTAAATATGCTTACAAACGACTTTCAATTCGAGTCACCTAAAAATATTAAACCGATTCAAAATAATTTTAAACAACCTATAAATAATTCGCGATTCCAACAAAATAAACTACCACCTAAAATAACTTATTACTCTCAACCCCAAAAAACAAATAATTACACATATCAAACACCAAAACCATTCACTCAAAATACATTTCAAAAACCAAGACAATTTACACAACAAACAAGAGTTACGAATAATTATAAACCAACACCCATGAATATTTCAACAAGAAACACTTTCCAACCACGACCAGGACCGTCTCAGCAATATGCTAGACCCGCGCAAAACACTGTACACGAAGAAATGTATAATATAGATGAAAATGAAATCAACGCTGAATGCGAATTAAATTGCATTCCCGAAAACGAAAACACCATAATAGAACATTCAGATGAAAATCCAAGTTATGATTTTCAAAATTTTGAACAAAACCATTTTTTAGGAGTAGTAGCCTCGGAAATAGAACAGCACCAGTTCAACGAATCGAACTGATGAATTTAACTAATAATCAAAGTAAATTACCGTACATTATTTTTCCCGAGAATAATTTAAAAGTTCTCATAGATACAGGAAGTACTAAATCCTTTATCAAACCAAATATAGCATATAAATATTTAAAAAAACTCGATAATTAATGATCCTTTCAAAATTTCGACAGCTCACGGTACATCCACAGAAAATTATAGTACTTTTATTCCAGCTTCAAAAACATTTAATTTAAATAAAAAGAACCTAAAATTAAAATATCACCTCTTCGATTTTCACGATAAATTTGATATCTTATTGGGACTAGATAATTTGAAATTATTAAAAACAGTTATAGACTTGAATCAAAATTTATTAATTATCCGAATTTAAATTTTATACAAACAGAAAATTTAAAATTTGATTTATCAAAAATTCGTACTGATCATATGAATGAAGAAGAAAAATTAATAATCACTAAATTAAATACAAATGCCGACGCTTTGAGCCGTATACCATAAAATAACGAAACACTTATTCAAAATTCCCCTGAAAATTTAGAAACAGAATCACCTCTTGCTCAGTACCAAATGTACTTAGAAAGTAAACAAAATAATTTACCTAGCGATTATAAAATTTTTGAAGTAGAAGGTGATCTTTTTAACGCTCCTCACGATGAGAGTCTTACTCATTGTGTTAGTAAAGATTTGGAAATGTTTCGTGGTATCGCTAAACAATTTAGAGAAAAATTTCAAAATTTACATAAATTAAAAGCTCAAAATCCTGAATTATATAACTTAGTTTACTTAAAAAGTAAAACCAGATTTATAATTTATTTAATATCAAAAATTAATCATTATAATAAGCCATCAAATCAGGATATGTTCTATACACTTTTAAATTTAGAAATATTTTGTCAAAAACATAAAATAAAAAATTTAAATATCCCAAAATTAGGATGTGGTAAAGATTTATTACAATGGTCAAATGTAAAATCAATGTTAGAATTTAATTTTATAAATACTAATATAATGATCACTGTTTATAAAAAACCAATTGACAATAAAATACCAGATTATGAACTTAATGCTAATGAAACTAATGATTGTGACGCATTCTTTAAATATATGGATGACTTTAATCAGCAACTTGCAAAAGATAAAAATAATATACCGAACGACAACGAGTCCCTAATAGTAGAAGTAGACAAGAAAACTCAAGTTCAAGACGACGATGATGATAGTGACAATACTATACATTCAAATTTAGAAAACCCAATTATTGGTATACCAATAATTGAAAGTGCAGTAAATTATGGAAAAAATCAAATTATAATATCAGAAGTTGAACATAGCCCCAGTGATCCTAAAATTTTAAAAATTCATGAGAATAAACAAAGATTCTTAGTACAATTTTCTAAAATAAACCCTGAGTCAGAAATGAGTAAATTTATTAAAGAATTTATTGTACCTAAAGTTAAATATCATTTATATTTCAAAAATGAGTTGTATGAAAAATTCAGTAGAGTACTTCAAACATACTTCAAAAATTCTAGTATAAAATTTGTAAAATGTACAAGAATGTTAACAGACGTATACGACGAAGATGAAGTGATTCAACTAATTCAGAACTATCACGAAGGAAAAACCAACCACCGCGGACTTGATGAGACATTAGCTCGAATCAAACAACAATATTACTGGCCAAAACAGAGAACACTCATCCAATCTTATATAAATAATTGCGAAATCTGTCAGTTAACTAAATATGATAGAAAACCGTTAAAATTGAAATTTAACATTACTCCCACACCTACGAAACCCTTTGAAATTATTCATGTAGATAGTATTACATTAGAAAAAGTAAAATTTCTTACAGTAGTAGATTCATTCTCTAAGTATGCTCAAGCATACAGATTAAATTCAGCACAAGGGATAGAAATTGTAAATAATTTAATAAAATTCTTTACTCACCACGGTATACCAGACACAATCATTTCAGATAACGGCTTGGAATTTAAAAACTCTCTAGTTAGAGAATTATTAGAATTACATAAAGTAAAAATTCATTTCGTTAGTTCACAACATCCTGAATCTAACGGCATCATTGAGAGATTCCATTCAACTTTAATAGAATATATAAGATTGTTTAACAATCAAGACGAATACAAAAAAGAAGCTATAGAGACAAAAGTAAATTATGCGCTTTTAGCCTACAATAACACAATACATTCCGTCACTAAGTTGAAACCATTTGAAATAACACTTGGTCACCTAGACATAAATTCCCCATTTAATATTGAAATTGATAAACAATTAGTAAATAATTATATATCTCATCATAAAGATAAAATGAAATTATTGTATAAAAAAATAAATGAAAAATTACAACATCATAAAGAAAAAATTATAAATAAACGTAACGAAGACCGCGATGAATTACCGGAAATCCCAGAACGAGTATATGTAAAAAATCGTCAAAAACAACAAAAGACGCGTAATAAATATAAAGCAGAAATAGTTAAAAGCGTAAACCCGAAATTAAAAACCGCAAAATTAAATGTAAGACACGGTAATACAGTTGAAAATATTCACCTCTCAAATATTAAAAAACCTAAAAAATTTACTAATAAATTTAAAAATCTTCCAGGTTGTTCGGGTTTTGCTATGGATCCGAAATAATAAACATAACGGAGAACAGAGGCATTCTGCCAATAAACTTGGGACCCGCAAAATTAGAAAAACTTCAACACACATTTGTACACTATTACGACCTAAACCCACTCTTAAATGAATTCAACAACTTAAACAAACAATATAATCTTCTAAAACTAAACGTGGCTAATAAAACCACTCAACTAACTGAATTTGAAAACAATAATAAAATTTTGGAATATGTTCGTGGAAATATCGTTGAAAAACTAAATCGAATGACACTTTATTCAAAATCAAGAAGTAAACGTGGCCTTATAGATGGCCTGGGGACCATATTTAAACAAATAACAGGAAATTTGGACGCAGAAGATGGCAAAAGATATAATCAAATTTTGAAACATTTAGAAGAAAACCAATATCACCTTGAAAATCAATTAAAACTGGCATATTCTGTTAATAATAAATTAATAAGAAATTTTAACACAACAATTCAAAACATTCGGCATAACGAATCTATTTTAAAAGAAAAAATTGAACATTTGAATAAATTATTAAACCTTAATCTTAATCTGAATGAAATTCTTTTCGTAAAAGACCTGTATAATCAATTAATAACACTTTATAGTACAATCTTGAATATTGTTCAAGATATTGAAAACTCAATAACATTTTGTAAGATGAGGACATTGCACCCCTCTATCATAAATCCCGAACAGCTGTTATCAGAATTATATAGAATATCGCATTATTATCAAGGACAATTACCTTTTGAACCAAAGTTAGAAAATATGTTGGATTATGAGTCATTGTTAAAAGTAAATTGTAAAATTGAAAACGCACAAATAATTTATTTTATTTCAATTCCAATAAATTTCGAAAAGGATTTTGATTTATATTATTTGCATCCATTACCTACTAGGTATGAGTCAGAATTCGTTACTGTAATACCTGACGTTAATTACTTTTTAAAATCGAAAGATAACGAAATAAAGCCTCTAAGTAGCATGTGTACTAAAAGCAGAGTATACCAGTGCCCAAATGAGTTTCACGCTCATTTCAACCCGTCCTGTGAAGAAGACATCCTGCTCAAGGGAAACTCAAGCCAATGCCATTTCACAAAATTAGAAATCAATAAAAACCACATCGAAATTATTCCCGAAATTAACCAATACTTGGGAATATTTCCAGAAGAAGAAAGAATCACGGTCCAGTGCCCAGATAACACAAACATTAAAACATTAGTGGGTGTATACCTAATAAAGGGAAATAAGTGTGCGATTATATTTAAACAAAAAACATTAAATTATTTGGAGAAGACATCCGGAACACCTTTAATATTACCAAAACTAAATTTCAAACTTAGTGAAAATAAAATATCAAACATAACCATTAAATTAAAGAAAATTAAACTTGAAGATATTCCAATCCACACTCCTACAATAATTAAACATAACTTAACGAGATATTATTCACTTAACATTTGGACATTATTATTATACTTTGGAATAGTTATAATAATTATTTATGTTTCATGTAAACGTTTAACTGCAAAATTGGTTAAACGAAATCAACAGAACCACCAAGCCGAACCAGAAGAATCTCAACTTCCCGGGGGAGCTTTGTTCTAAGGAGGGAGGAGTTACATCGCTCCAGAAGATGGGAACCGCACCGTCAGCACTGCCCCACGGTGCAACATGACACCCCTTTTAGAATAATTAGATAAGATTGTAGTTGTCTTAGAATATTTTATGTTATATTGTAACTAGTCTTAGTTGAACTGTTAAACGGAAAACATCTGAATTTAAATTGTACTTTTGTTAGTAACAAAATAAAAGTTTTTAAAAACACAGCGACTATAAATAAAACTTTAAGTTATATATATAATGTATTTATAAACACATTTAGTCCCATCCCAACCTGGGTGACCTTCGCCTTCGCATAGATCGTCGCAACGGCCCGTCTCTAATTTCAGGACGGCCTCGTCGTCGCCTGTTTACAGGTGGTCCGTAGACAATTTGTTGGCGGTAAAAAGGTTGATTTAATATTAAATAATTTAAGTCTAGGGGTCAGGGTCGGCTTCTTCTGCGCCTGACTCATTGATTATCTCTTGCGGTAGGTCAGTTTTTCCGTAGTATGGTTTTAATCTATCTACGTGCACAATTAACTCTTTTCGTTTATTTACCTCTTTAATTTTATACGTTACGGGCCCTTGTTTATCAATGACTCTATAGGGTCCTTTCCAAAATGTAGCTAATTTTCTAATCAAATTTTGTTTTATCGCTGGTTCATGTAAATAAACTAAATCTCCGATTTCAATAGGTCTTTCTCAGGCCTTTTTATTATATTAATAAGCGCGGTGTTGGTCGCTTTTCTCAAGATTTTGTTTTACCTGGTTAAAAATAATAGGTAATTTCGCTGATAATTCTGACGCATAATTTTGATCGATATCGTATTTAATTCGAGTGGGTTTTATAAATTCATCAAGAGGTAATATGGTATCTCTACCATGTATAATAAAATAAGGACTGAATCCTGTTGAACTATGAATATGAGTACGATACGCCATTAAAACTAAGGGAATCCAATCGTCCCAATCGTGTTGGTATTTATCAATATAATGTGAAAGAATATCTTTAAGAACGCGATGGCTTCTTTCTAATAACCCATTTGATTGTGGTCGATAAGAAGCAGTTTGAATTTTCTGAATGTTCAAAATTTTACAAGTTTCTTTCATTACGGCTGACAAAAATTCGGCACCTTGGTCAGAAATTAATTGTTTTGGAGTGCCATGTATAGAGATTATGTGATCTATGAGTGCACGTGCAATTATTTCCGCTTTATGATCTGGTAAGGGTATGGCTTCAGGATACCGAGAAAAATGATCTTGAAAAGTCAATAAATATTTATTACTTTTGTTCGTAGTGGTATGAGGGCCGACTATATCCATAGCGGTTCTCTCAAAAGGTTAAGAAATTTCTGGAAATTTTTGTAAGTACGAGTTGTTTTAAATGAGGGTTAGTTTTTCGACTATTACAAGGATGACATTTCTTAACATATTCATAAAAATCGTATTTCCTAGTAGTCCAAAAAAAAATCTAGAATTTATGAGAGTATATGTTTTATATTGACCCATATGGCCTGAAAATAGTAGATCATGAAAGTCATGTACTACTTTTGGAATAAAAGATTTTGGAATTACTAACTGTTCAATTCCTTTATACAAAACATTTTCATTATCAAAAAAATAATTTCCACAATATTAAAGATTAATTGAGGGTTTTCCGGAAACTCATATATGTGAACTTGGATGTCTAAATTCTGAAAAATATACTTAATCATTTTGAAAACTCTAACCCATTCTAATTTATCTAAACCACATGCAATTTTTGGCATTGCTAAATTTCGAATTTTATTTTGGTTACAGACCTGTCTTAAATTACATAAATTTTCAAATACGAGCATATGAGGGTTTATTATATTATTTACTTTTGGTGATAAGGTAAAAGATGTATTTTAGGGGATAACTTAACGTTGCTACTTCTCCCAAGTATTTATTTTGACTAATTAATTAGTTTATGTGACCAAATCTAATTTTAAATTCTTTAGCTATTCCTTTCTCCATTAACAAGTCTTTTGACACTGAGTGTGCTAACGAAAAATCATCAGGGGCAGAAAATAAATCTCCCTCTTTTACTAATACATTTGGAGCGTTAATCTCGCTGGATTCTAATTTAATTAAAAACTCCTGAAAAGTTCGAACATAATTTATCCGTAACTTCCGTACATCCTACTTAATGCATCTGCATTGCCGTGTTTTCGTCCTGGACGATGTTTAACTTCGAAATCGTATTCGCTTAATAAAAGTAACCATCTTGCTAGTCTAGAATTATAGTCTTTTAATGATAATAACCATTTTAAAGATCGATAATCTGTTATAACGGTAAATTATTTCCCATATAAATAACATCGGAATTGTTTTATTCCAAAAACTACTGCTAAACATTCTTGTTCAGTCGTACTATAATTTTGTTCGGGTTTCTTTAATACTCTGCTAGCATATGCTATCGGTCGCTCGATTCCTCCCCGTAGCTGACTCAGTATAGCACCTAGCCCTACGCCACTGGCGTCCGTTGATAAAATAAAAGGTTCGTTAAAATCTGGATAAATTAAAACTGATTCTGATGTTAATGCTTGTTTTAATGATTCCATAGCTTGTTTTACTTCATTCGTAATTTCAAAATTAATGTCTGCGATATCCGAGAAATTTGCAATAAACTTCCTATACCAACCGGCAAGTCCTAAAAATCCTATTTATAGCTTCAATTTTACTTGGATCGGGTTTCATCCCTCTTCTGAAATTATATGTCCTAAATATTTCACTTCTTTTAACATGAATTTACATTTACTAGCTTAAAATAAATATATCATCACGCCTTTTACTCATTAAGGGTGTGGCACTCTGCTTGCGCAGATCTCGGTAGGTGATATATTTTTGCGTATGAAATGCGGTTACCAGCCGTCAAGTCATAGCCCCCAAAGTTGTTAGTGGAGGGGGAACCACAGAGGTAAATTTAAATTTGTAACTGTCGGCAGTGGGATTCGATCCACAGTCCGACACGTTACCACGGAGCTATTTACCCCATATTTTCTAGCTTTCAACTTAATATTAGATTCTCGCAATCTATCAAATACTATACTTAATTTTTGAATATGGTCTTCTGGACCCGCTGCGTTAAATATTATAATATCATCTAAATAAACCAATCAAATTTCTCCAATTATACCGGCTAAATTAAAATTCATAAATCTTTGAAATGTCGAAGGGGCGTTGCTTAATCCAAATGGCATTTAATTGTATTCAAAATGGTCGTCTGGAACAGAGAAAGCTGTCTTTTCCTTGTCTCTTTCCTCTAAATCTATTTGATGATACGTCGCTGTAACGTCAATTACGCTAAATAAATTTGATTTCCCAAATTGTTCAATTTGTTCATTTAAATTTGGAATTGGGTAATAATTCCGTTTTGTTACTGCATTAAGTGGTCTGTAATCAATACACATACGAATTTAGTCTTGACCCGTGTCTGTTTTCTTAGTAATCAGTACGACAGGAGCGGACCAAGGCGAACTTGAAGGTCTAATAATTCTGGCTTTTAATAATCTATCAATTTCATTTTTAATTATTTCTTTTTGTTGATATGGCGCACGACAATTAATTTGATGTTTAACTTTAGTAGTACTTGATAAAATAGCATCATCTCCGATAAAAATTTCTTGATAACGATTCAATACTCCATTAATAATTCTTTGGTATTGTCATCTAAATGTGACAAGTCTATATCTTCAAAATTTTTATGATCTAACTCATTTATCACATTCATCGTTACCGATTCATTAAATTTAGAACTATTTATTAAATTAAATTCATTTGTTGCCTTTCATATTACTGTACCACTTTTCAATATTACATTAAAATTGTTAATATTTAAAATTCGACCATGATAATTATTATTTGCATATAATACCGAGGCTACGTAAACACCTGGTATATTTAATTCTAATGATTGAATTGATATATCGGCGCCTTCTAATTGTTTTTTTAATTGACACGTAAACACTGCCTCGCTTTTAGCTGGAATGTTTAAATCTTGATTTAGAAAAACTTCTGATTGTTTAATAAGTTTAGCTGAATGGTCTACTTTAGCTTTGTTATTATTTGATTTTAATTTATTAGGCTTACATTCTTTAAGTTTATCATTTGGCACTTCAGTTGCCGCTGTCATAACATTAGATTTAACGCTGACGCGCTTATTATTTCTATATTATCACTAGATGATTGTTTATTCGCAACCTCAACTGTGAACTGCTTTATCAGCTCCTTCTCACGGTTCCTCAAGTGATTAATCTCGTTATTTATTTTGTCTTGTCCGATAAGAATTATTTTCTCGAGGCCGGTGATGGCCTCGTAGAATTTTGTACTAATATTGTCTAGTAAAGTATTTAAAATTTTATTTTGATTTGAATTACTTTCAACTCCCGATTTCTCAATTTTATTATTAACTGTGAATAATTGTTTTTCATTAATTTCATCTAATTCTAATGGAATGTCAGACAAAGTGAACATTTAAAATTCTATATTCCACATTTTTATTAAGTTACTTCCAAAACATATTTGAACTTGATTATGTTCAAGAAAATCTCTTCCTAAAATGCCATCGGCTTGAAATGCTATCTTACTGTTACCGATTAAAATATTTAATTTACAATGGGGTATGTGACCATAATCGAATTTCAATGAATACGCCATAGTATATGAATGTTCTTCATTGTAGTTTCTTATTATAACAATAAAAACTGTATATTATTTTGTAATAATAATGTTATTAGCAATTTTGTGTTTTGGAGAAGGGATGTGACGTCACTGTGGCCGAGGAATTCACTGCGCTGTACGCATGACCCGCGCTGATTTATATCTATTATTTCTTTCCTTTACAGTATCTCTGTCTTTTTCTAGCACCATACCTACCGCCGCAATCTATTCAGAAGACACAGTGACGTCACACATCCCCTCTCCAAATCTTTAAAAATTAATTTCTCGTTAACTATAAACAATTAATTGATTTAAAAAAATCCGGGTATTTTATTTTTGTATCTAGTATCATGTTATGTCAGAAAAAGAAATTGGTCACATACCCCATTGCAATTATCAGGTTCAAATCCGAATTCAACTAAGCTTGTACCGATTATGGGCACTGGATGACCCGTAATACTATTATAATTAAAATTTTCCAAATTATCACAATCTATGAATTGATGTTCTATAAAATTACCTGAAATGATTGTAACTGGCGAGCCAGAATCTACTAAAAGAGTCACTTTTCTTGAATTTACAAAGAGATTTATAAAACAAGATACATTTTTATTCTGTGGAATTATCACGTTTTGAATGATATTCTTAAAATTTCCCCGTGGTAATTTTCCTAATCCCTTTTTGGATTCAGATTTTGACTGTGCGTCCCTCCGGTCTGGGATGTGAACGAAGGGCCGTTGAAGTTTAAAGACTGATTATTTAAATTTGACGAGGTATTATTATTATTACCATAGTTACGGATTGTCGCTGAGCGATATTTTGGCGATCGTTTTGATTACGTAGATTGATTATTCGAACGCTTTTTATAGCAATACTGCTCTGTATGATTATCTTTTCCGCAGTAATTACAAAATAATTGATTACGCGTGTAGTTTTGTTCTGAATAGCTTCCCCGTGCCGTTACCGAGTTTCCATTATTACTTTTTCATAATTAAGCGCTTGTAACGAGGAGTCTGATTTGAAATATTTATAAGCATCGCCACTTAATCTATATTTAACTATTTTTAACGTCATATCTTGATCCCAATTATCAAGATTTGCTCGTAGTTCGAGTTTATCAAAATATTCATGTACATATTTTCCACTAAACACTTCTACTGTGTTAGCAAAAACTCCTAAAGATAGTTGTTGTACGAACTGAGGAGGATTTCCATTTGCTTGTGGTTGATTTCCGTCTCCGTCATTCATTTTTACGGTTAATTTATATCAGTTTATCAAAGATAATTATATTTCCCCGAAGAGAAACTTTTTCTTTAAAACAAAAAATTATTAAAATATAAAAAATTATTAAAATGCAAAAAAAAATTTACTTTTTAAATTTTCGATTCGAATTCCCTTAAGAAATCCCACCGCTGCCACAAATTTATAACAGTACTGCCCGATGAACACCGAGCAGGTGCTATAAATAATTAATTTCTTAGTTTTTCTGTTTTTTGTTCCAAATTATTGATGAACAAGTTTTATTTAAAACTTTTTTTCATAGCTGTCTTTATAGATGAAATAATTCAGTAATTGTTAAGCCCCGTTCTTGAATTATTATAGATCATAGAACTCTTTCTCCGCAACATAACTTCATCGTTCACCAACAACCTCGTACGTCAAATTCTTCAGGAAGTCGTGCCAATGTCAGCGGTCCGCCGGATCTACGTGGCTGGCCATTACGGGTTCGTGCACTTTGATACTCGAGGTCATGCCCAGTTAGCCAAAGACAGGCTGCCTGTCATTAATTTAGAAGGAGAGATGTTGGAGGTGCACTGGGCAAGACCGAAGTACTATAGGAAAACTTCAAATTCTTGATAATCGCTTCTTCTGAGACTAACTTAAGACATTTAACATCTAATTTAAAGTGTTTAAAGTCAGCCAAGTTCTCAGCAAGACGGGAACCTTCTCCACAGCAGGACCAGGAGTTCATGGTCCCAGCTATGATTTCAATGCCTGTACAACACGTACGAACACGTTCGGTACAAAATGTCCCCATTCCTCTACAAAACACTATTTCTGTACAAAGTTTAGTACAAATGCTAGTTGTTAAGATAAATGATAATTATTTTAAAGGTAGAAACCCCACTTCCTACTGGCCATCAGTACACTACTGCACTACAAAATTTATCGAAATAATTTTTTTTACAATAGCATGAACTTTTGTGGTTTATTTTGGACAAAAAAAAAAAAACTTAAAATATTTTTAATATAAGTTGAGAATTAATGAAACTAATTATTTTATATTTTTTAAAGTTTCAATAAATTTTGTACTTGAGTTTTTAATAATATTTATTTTAAGCTTAATAATCATTAAAATGCGAATTTACTGCTGCGATGCCTGAACGAATCAATGTTCAATTTATCGAAATATTTTTTTTTTAAATAGCATGAACTTTTGTGGTTTATTTTGGACCAAAAAAAAAAACTTAAAATTTTTTTAATGTAAGTTGAGAATTCATGAAACTAATTATTTTATATTTTTTAAAGTTTCAATAAATTTTGTACTTGCGTTTTTAATAATAATTATTTCAAGCTTAATAATCATTAAAATGCGAATTTACTGCCGCGATGCCTGAACGAATCAATGTTCCTCTTAATTTTATATTAATTATAATTATTTATGCCCAGAATAAAATTTATTTTTGTATCGGAATCTGCTGTACTTTTATTATAATTGATACATTTTTATATTTTTGTAAATTTTGATGAAATAAATTATTTTCTAAATTGTAATGAAGCTGTGAAGGTCAAACTTTAAATTTAACATTAACATGGTCAATTTGCAAGCTGATTAAATTTTGGTGGTAACCCATCAACCGGAAGTGGTAGTTGAAACCCAAAGCAGTTTTTTTAGAATATCTCAGTAAATAGAGTTAGAGTAAAATTAAGAAGAAACAAAAAGATGTAGAATAATATTGACTACAATTTTATTTGAAACATTTTTCGATATTTTGTACCGTTCACTAGTTTCACCAATTTTATTTGGCAAAGTTGTGTGTTGTCCACATTAAAAATGAAGTAGTAGTGTTTTGGGCGTATCTTAGTAAATGTATGAGTAAAAATAAATTTTGTTGGTATTGGTTATTACCTACATTAGTTTTTTGTCTGCTTTTAACGGTTTTAATTTGCGTTGTCGCCACTAAATGCTTCCATATCGTGAAGACTCAATTCATAAGTCATTTATATTATTACTAGACCCAAAAATATCGTGCTACATATAATAGAAGTTTACAAAATATTATTAATTATTAAGATATTTGAGTTTTAAAATCCTTCATAATGACGTCAAAGTGCTATGCCGCATTATCTATCCTATTCTAAATTCTTTGTATTTCTCTTATTATTGAGCTGTCAGATTGTGAAAGTGTCAAAATAGTTGGCAACAAATTTGAAGATTTTTGGTTTTTTTAAATTCTATATTATTTATTTCTAACTAATGGATATTACTTTAGGTCGACTCAACGAAATTAAAGGCTTTGTTGGATCAGACATATAAACACTGTTTATATATATATATATATATATATATATATATATATATATATATATATATATATATATATATATATATATTATGGGGTAAATAGCTCAGTGGTAACGTATAGGACTGTGGATCGTGAGATCCTCAGTTCTGATCCCACTACCGACAGTTGCCAATTTAAATTTACTCCTTTGGTTCCCCCTCCACCAACAACTTGGCTATGACTTGACGGCTGGTAACCGCATTTCATACGGAAAAATATATCACTTACCGAGATCTGCGTAAGCAGAGTGCCGCACCCATAATGGATAAAAGGCGTGATGTTTTTATTTATATATATTATTTTTATTAAATGAATACAATTAAATTGACATTTCATTTTTTTAAGGAACAAAATTATTCAAATCATTACAACCAAATCCAATGCCTTCTCGTTCTTTATTTTTTCTTGACACCGGCTGATCGCTTTACCAATCAGACTTGTTGAATGACATAGGTTAGCAAAATTTATCAGTGATAATTTTACTAAAATAATCTTACAGTTTATTCATGTTTCCTTCTGAAATAAATGGAATTTATTTTAATTGTTTACCACGAAAAGTTATTTTAATTCCATTTGATTATTTTTCTAAACAATAACAACTATTATTTACAATTCCTACTGTTTGAGATTCAAAGACACCTTTACAAAACGTCACAACATTTAAAAAAAATCATTGTGGAGCAATGAATAACAATTAAGACTTTTTAAACGTGTGGATAGTCTTGATTTAAGTTTCATAGTTTTTTTTTAATGGTGAATCATTCCATTATTACGTACAAATTTTACAATATTACAGGAAGCTATATTTTTAAAACAGTTCAGCACATTTTCAACTATATTTGATTGTCTTATGTGTTTTATAATCGGAGCTACAATTTTTTTTTATATTTCCATTGCAAAATGCCGCAAATCTGTTCAAAACAGAATAGCGTTCTTTGAAATGAGCTCATTTCCAACCAATAGGATTTAAGTACAACTGCAGTTTTAACTGGGCGAATTAGCGAACAGACATCCCCACCATAACCACTCGCCAAGCTATCTGCATCTCAACATCAACTCATCAGCATTTCTTTCAGATCGGCTTTGAATTTGATTAGAATAAGACGTATGTGTTAATATTATTTTGATTTTTCAAGTACTCTTATATTGTATTTTTTTTTAATTAAAGTGTTGGTAGTAAAAAAATGCCTAAATTAAATCATGAATCTATGGTTATCAAACCAAATATTGATGTGTACGTTGATCGTAAACCAATATGGGAATGACTTCTTCATCTGTCAATGCGTACGGGCTATCCATGTATTCAAAGAAATGGCCAAAGATACTATGGACCTCCTCCAAATTAGGATGAACCCTTCCAAAAAAAGGTAGGTCACGAAAAAGTTGTTTTTATAATCTAATATTTGATTTAAAATAGTTTTTTCGATTACATACCTAGTTAAAAAAGTAATAAAACAAATGAATCGCGTAGAAACAATTTGATCCTGATGCAGAATTTAATCCTCTACAAAATATATACGAAGCATTTTTTTGTAAAATAATCATGGTACTCACTACGTATTGATTTGCATTTTGATTTCTGGTTCCACGATAAAATTTGTATTGATCTATCAATTTCAAGCCTAATAAAAACAGTGGCAAAATAAATGAAGCTCAAAATACTACATGATCCAGATGCAGAATTTAATGCTCTACAAAATTTATTTCAAACTATTTTTTAAACTATTGCATAGCTTTTATCGCGGGCTTTGAGCGCGGCGACCGAATCAAGAAATTCCCTAACGAAAAAAACCTGATACCCCCCACTCCGACCGGCACAGTGGTTCGGCGTTAAAAGCCGTGCATCGTCTAACGTCGTTTCAGTTCGGCAGATTTCGGCACGGTGTTTGTGTGCGTGCGACTAGACGTATGCCATTGACGCGGTATTTTCCAAATATTTAGAGGATATCAAGTCTCAAACTTACGTTTCTTATTTCAGTTACCATAAACCTATAATTTCAAGGATAAAAATTCCTGAATAACCTACATATATTGTAAGATAATAAAAATATTTTAAACAATATTAACTTCTCATTTATTCAATAAAAGAAAAAAATTAGTTTTCTTATCGGTCACCACGCTCAAAAAGTGTAACTTGAATTAATATCAAAGAAAAAAAATACTGCATAAATATAAAAAATAAATAATTATAATTGCATAAGTTGATAAAAAATGCTATGCAATAGCTTTACCGCGGCAGTCCCCGAGTGCCACACGTATTTTTTGTTTTATTCGAAGTATTTTTTCGTAAAATAATTAGGGTGCATCGTAGGGGCGAAAAACAATGACCCTTCTGCATATTTAATTAGTTTTCCAATATAATTATGCTCTAGTTATTATATCATTTGCCTAGTTTAGTTACTGGTACATGCAGAATTCATTTCTGAACAAATTCTATTATAAGTTTTTTTTTAATGTAAATCCAGAAACAAATGTCAGTACGCAGGGGCGGACTGGGTCAAAAATTTGAAACGAGCATTTTCAGGATCACCGGTCCATATTTAGTAAACATTATTGGTATAGATATTTTAGAAAATAAACACATTTAAATTTAAAAAATTAGGAAAATTCTCATTTCAAAATTATATTTTATTATAAATTATTTTATTTTGACAAATAAAAAAAATCTTTAAAAAGTGAAGTATATATTTACATAATAATCAGTTTTTAAAGAATTTCTCTAGTTTCTACAATTTTATTTATGAATTCATCTGAATCCAGATTCGTAAGCTTATCCTTTTCCGTGTCCTTTTCTATGTCCATTAGCATAAAGGATTCTAATTCTATATTATCATTAGATACAGTACTTGTGATTGGTTTTTAATAAACATCTTTCACAAGCAGCTTTCTTGAAAGATAGTGTCAACATTTATATTTATATACTCATACTATACCAATTATAGTACAAGCTTCAGTATATACACATTGTATGATGGCGAACGATAACAGCTGTACTAGTGAGCAACTAAGTAATTTTCATAATTTCAAATGTGAAAAATGTAAAAAGCGAGTGAAAATTGGAGTGCAATGTGCAGCGTGTGATGGAAATTATCATAACAAATGTGGAAACATTACTGAAACTGGAGATACTGGAAAATGGATCTGTGGAAATTGTGGTGATAAGACAACACCTATTTCTTTATTAGAAATAAAATGTCAATCAATCGAAAGAGCATACCTACTGCTACAAGGTGATTGCAATGCTTACAAAGTACTCTATAAAGAAATGGAAGATAAATACTTAACCTTGAAAAGTGAACTTGATAATATGAAAATAAATGCCAAGGGCATCGTGGGCGTAAACCCAAATGTGCAGAAACCCAAAAAACAGAACTCTGTACAACAAAAAACGTTAAATTGAATGACCACCAACAGGTATCACCTGAGAATCAAAACGAAATTAATCAAATCCAAGGAAAAACCAATCGTACAAAGTCTCAAAACAATCCTCCGTTAACAAGTGTAGATGCGTCAGTGCCTAATCAATTCACCGATCAGAAATCAAATGATAATTTAGCGGACAAAATTTTGAGAGAGAGCAATGATCTTGATTCTGACTCTAAAACTGCGGACTATGAAATACCTGGGTATCACAGGAGAAAACCAAAAAAACCTCAATCAGTAGTAGGAACAAACAACAATGATATATTGAAAGCAAACCCGCAAATAGGTTGGCTTCATGTTTACCGCTTGTCCGAAGATACAACAAAAGAACAATTACTGAATTACCTTCAGAAAACCAAACCAAATATCCAATTTCAATGTGAAAAATTACAGTCAAGAGGAAATTATGCATCCTTCAAAGTGGGATTCCCAATGTCCATTAAAGAAGAAATCTACTGCCCTGATTTTTGGCCGGCTGAAATTAGAGTACGTCGGTTTTTTCTTACAAGACAGCAATGAAATAAGAAATCATTCTTCTAATAATCAATTTAATAAGTTCTATATTAATATACAGTGTCTAAGAAATAAAATTGAACAATTAGATTTATTCATAAATACCGTATTAAAAAGTGAGACTAATATAAATTGCGAACTATTTTTGTAGAAGAACTCACATTCATGGTGGTGTACTTATCTACTTAAAAAATGACTTTACATTCATAACATTTAAGTGGATTGAAGACTATTGCGTTGATATTCATTGTGAATTTTCAGCTATAAAAATCTGTAAAATAAATTGTATAATTTTAAACGTATACAGATCACCCAATGGAGACTTTAACCTATTCTTAAATAACTTTGATAGTGTTCTACATAAATTACATGTCACAAAGGAACAAATAATAATTGTTGGAGATTTCAACATCAATTTTCTTGACAATAGTGCCTTCAAAACAAACTTAATAAATTTAATAAGATCCTGTGGAATATATCAAACTGTTTTTGATTTTACCAGCGTAGTAGGAAAGTCTAAAACTTGTATTGATAACGTTTTAACGAATGTAGATCCAAATTAATATAAAACTAATGTAATAAACCCACATATGTCAGATCACTTAGGAATCATATTTACTGCTCAAATATGTAAAAATGTTTCGAATATTAATACAAATATATTCTATCAATCTATAACTAATAAAGGATTACAACATTATGTTAATATGCTAGAAGAGTTCAACTGGAACATAATCTATTCATATGAAGACGTAAATCTGTGTTACAATATATTCCACAACGTATTATATTTTTTTTTTTCAAACTACTTTCCCTTATAGAAGGGGGAAACAAAATAAAGTTAAACAAAATAAATGGTTTACAGTAGAACTTAAATATATAAGAGAAACGCTTGATTTTATATACGATTGTTAAAAATTAGAAACTATTTACAGTAATTATAAAAAATTTTATAAACAGAAAATTAAAGTAGCCAAATTTAACCAAAACAAACAAATTATTTGTAATTCTAATAATAAAAGTAAAGCTTTATGGAAAATAATTAACGAGGAATTAAATCGTTCAGGCAACACTAAAAATATAGACAATGAGATATCATGTAATGAATTTAATAACTATTTTGCTAACGTAGCAAATGAAATCAAAAAAAGTATTCCTGTATCACCCTACACAAGTGAAGATTATACCAAACAATTTATTATAGATAACTCAAAATCATTTTACTTAGAACCTACTACCACAAGTGAGATAGAAGGGGTTATTAATAATCTAAAAAATAACAACAGTAAAGACATTTACAACTTCAACGTGAGAGTAATAAAAAGTATTAAGCATATTATATGCGAGCCCCTTTGCTACATAATAAATCTTGCTTTTTGCACGGGTACCTTCCCTGATCTTCTAAAAATCGCAAAAATTGTTCCAATATACAAGAAAGGTGACCATTCTGATGTAGGAAATTACAGGCCTATCTCACTTCTTCCTATTGTCTCAAAAAATTTTGAGAAAATTTTACATTATAGAATTTCGAATTATTTTGAGAAGACTAACATTATATCTAACTGTCAATATGGTTTCCGTTGTAAAAAATCTACAAACGACGCTCTATTACAAACAATGTTAAAAATATGTAACAGTGTTGACCAAGGTAACTCTATTACTACAACCTTTTGCGACCTATCTAAAGCCTTTGATTGTGTGTCACACGAAATTCTGTTATATAAATTAAGCTACTATGGAATTAGAGGTTTACCATTGCAACTTGTTCAATCTTACCTTTCTGATAGGAGTCAAAAAGTGTATGTAGATGGTAATTTTTCAGACATACATAAAACAAATGTAGGCGTGCCCCAAGGATCTACACTTGGGCCCCTATTCTTTATAATTTATATTAATGACCTACCAAATAATATGTTCAATGTTTCAACTTTTCTATTTGCTGATGACACCACATTTTTGAAAGATTGTAATGATGTTAATTATGCTAAAGGCGAATTTAATCAAATTATAAATTGTGCAGAAAGATGGTTTTCAGCTAACCAACTCAAACTTAATGTAGATAAAACCCAAAAAATGTTGATTACAAATAAAAATGTAAACATACCAGAAACTCAATGTAATATAAAATTTTTAGGCCTTATATCAGTCCTAATATAAATTGGGTATATTGAAAATCTATGTAAAAAGATGGCTACCAGTATTTTTGCATTTTATTGGGTACAACTTTTATTTGAATCTTTTTTTATAGGGGTTCCTCATATTTGAACTGAAATCTTTTATCCAAATTCGGTGAAAGGAATCAAGTGTGTTTAAACAGATCTCTTTGAACAAAACCCATTCTGTTCTGATATTATAATACTTTCAAAATTATATTTCAATTCCTTCACAATAAATGATTCGAATAACTTAGGAATAACAGAGAGTATAGAGATGGGCCTATAGTTTGTCACGTCATTAATATCACCTGATTTATGAATTGGCGTAATATGAGAGACTTTCCGCAAGTCCGAAAAAATGCCAGATTTTAATGATTGATTGAATAAAATTTGTAGAGGTTTTGCAAGCTAAAAGGCAGTAGTTTTGAAAAATTTTGAGGGAATTTGATCGGACCCACCTCCCTTATATATATCTAAACTTAATAATTCATTTAAAATGTTATCAAAATCAAGATAAATGGAACCCAAACTAGCAACAGAGTTAGAAACTTCATTATTGATATTTACAAGAGAATTATCATAATTAACATAAACAGATTTAAAATAATCGACAAATAAATTAGGAACTTCTGTACTGTCATTGGCAACATGATCAAAATAATGAACAGTGATACCACTATTTTGTCTCAATGTTTTAGAGTAACTCCTAAATTTTTTAGGATTAAGTTTTAAGTTATTTTCAATATTAGAAATATAGTTACTATTGTATGTATATGTATATCTGTTTGTCTTTCTGTATGTCTGTCTGTAAGTATGTCTGTCTGTCTGTATGTATGTATGTTTGTATGTATGTATATGTATGCCTATCTTTTTTTTTTAATTAAACTTATTTATTTAAAGCATGCTCTATACCGTGTGTCTGTCTTAAAGGTGTACATAGGAGATTAACATGGGAAATCAGTTTTTTGCGTGCTGTTGCTCGGTGTTCTATCGGACAACAATGATTGTAGTACCAATCGAAAGATATCATTTTTCTGAATCAAACAATGTAAAATACACTCTATTTAGTAGTAATTTGGTTCCGTAAATTAATTTTTAAATTTTGAGAATTCTCCGGTTTATTCAATTTTTATCGTAAATAAATATAGTCATCTATGACTGTTTTGTTTATTTTTCTGTCTAGCTATTTATTTGACGTTTCTGACTTTTGGAGTTGTTTAACACAATTTGTAAAAATATGGCTAGTTATACTACTGAAGAGCGTATTTTTATAGTAAAACTATTTTTGGAGGAAATAGTTAAGCTTAGAGTGCGAGATCTATTTTCTATTAAGTTTATGAATCGACCGAAGCCAAGTGCAACCACACATGCCAGTATCCATGAAAAATACACGTGAGCTTAGTAATTGCAATTTAGCATGAGCAGAAAAACGTGCTTTATTGGAAGAAAGGGTTTTAGGAATGATACATGTAGATCCTTCGTATAGTACTAGATTTTTTTGGAAATGAATTGTACATCGTTCATATTTTGAAAAAAAAGTTCTTATTATTCGTACAAAATGCACTGCAATCAAGAACATTTTCCATTTGACTAAGAAACTGGAAGAGTTTTTTGTGAACATATACAAAACAGAGCTAATAAAAATGTAATTTTTTGTCATCAATTTAAAAAACTTAACTTTTAATAAATTAATATTATTTAAAGAAAACTGGTTTTTAGACTTTTATTTATTTAATAAAATCTTTACGCAAAAATTATAATAACACGCTTGTCATTACTGTAAATAACCATATTTTACAAATTGATAGAAACGTCAAATAAATTACTTAAAAGAAATCAAAACAAAACAGTCATAGGTAAGTACATTTATTTTCGATAAAAACTGAATAAATCGGAGGATTTTCAAAATTTAAAAAGTAATTTACGGAACCAAATTAATACTAAATTGTAATGTATTTTACATCATTTGATTCAGAAAAATGATATCTTTCGATTGATAATACAGTCTTTGTTGTCCTGTAGAACACCGAGCAACAGCACACAAAAAACTGATTTCCCATGTTAATCTCCTATGTACACCTTTAAGACAGACACACGGTATACATATTACACGCTCTTACCATTCATTTTTGATATTTACATTACAAAACTTATAATTAATATAATAATACATATATACATTTACAATACATCTATATTAGTTAGTATTTACATATTTATATTGTTAGTGTGATTGTTTAATAGCAATTATTCTACTTATTACATTATATTATCCGTGTTTAATTTACATATAATATTTATTTGTATTTATACCCTATTGTGATTT
The DNA here is from genome assembly GCA_963942605.1 of Poecilus cupreus. Lineage (NCBI taxonomy): Eukaryota > Metazoa > Arthropoda > Insecta > Coleoptera > Carabidae > Poecilus > Poecilus cupreus. The sequence continues at coordinate 4,541,286 of OZ012715.1, read as the reverse complement.
GTTATATATTACATATTGACATTTAATTATTTACTGAACTAATTTAATATAAGATTTTCAAAATTAATCGCTTCTACAAACTTTACAAAATATTTTTTATGCAGTTGCACCAGATCTGTCCTAGGAATTGCCAAATTTGTGTCCTTTGTAATATGTTTCTTCTTAATTCTTGGCGCTCGTTTTAAAGTAGCCTACACTCATCAATTAAATGTTCGACAGTTTGAAATTCGGCACCGCACTTACACTGTTCGTTATCTGATATTTAAAATATTTTATAATAACTGTTGAACTTCCCGTGTCCACTTAAGATAATTGTTAAGTTTGGTGAATAAGATAGTTTCACGCTCAGTCTATCCGTAATTTTTGGAAAGAAAGATTTGGTTACAGTTCCGTTTGCACTATTGGACCACAAATTTTCCCATTTTTCCACTATAATTATTTTTTCTGTGTTTATAACTACGCGTTTTCTTTCTTTAATTATTTCTTCAGTTGCTTCTGACGTTACTGTCTTCAATTTATTGTGAATGTTCACTATTTCTTCTAATTTAATAATTATTGGCGTATTACCTGTTAGAACACATGACGCATCGTAAGATATTGTTTTGAAGCTTTTCAGTATTTTAATATTAATTAGTCTTTGAATTCTTTTTAATTTGTTTTGATTTTCTCTTCTTTGGACGCAATCTATCCAAACTGGTATACCGTATGCTAGTATTGGAAGTATCGCTCCTTTGTAGATTGTATCTAACGCTTTTTGTCTTAAACCCCTTGAGATTTTTGCTGATTTTGCTAGTGTGTGAATGATTTTTTTTCACACTTCTCTGTAATATATTTAACGTGTTGATCGAATCGTAATTGGTCATCTATTTGAATTCCTAAATATTTCATTATACGGACTTGCGGTAATCTTTCATCGTTCAAGAAAATATCAATTTCTTTTCCTTGTAGTGTTCTCTTCCTAGTTGCTAACATAACCTGAGATTTTGCTTCATTAAATATAATTTTGTTAATGTTTATCCAATTCAGTATTGACTTTATTTTCTGCTTCCAATACACTGTTTCCTTTCGTAAGTAATATAACATCGTCTGCAAATGCTATTATTTTGCTGGTTTCCGAGTAATTTAAATTTAACAACGAATTATATTGAATGTTCCAAAATCCAGGCCCGCAGCATGATCCCTGTGGACATCCTTTGGTCTCATCTTTTTCAATTTTGGCTCCTGCTAGTTGCAATATTGCTCGTCTACCAGAGAAGTAACTTTTTGTTAATTCATACAAATTTTTAGGACAAATGGAGTCTTTTAATGATTTTATTAAAGCAGGCCACCAGGCTGCATTAAATGCTCCTTTCACATCTAAGCTAACCACATGCCTATCTGTAAGTCTGTCTGAATGTATGTGTATTGTTGTATGTATGTCTGTCTGTATTTATTTATGTATGTCTGTCTGTCTGCATGTTTTCGTCTCGCAAAACTCAAATATTATAATACCAAAAAATATAATTTTGTGTATTTTTACTTCTTATATTTTTATGAAGAGCTGATTACATTTTGGATAAAATTGGTCAACCGTAGCTGTTCATTTACCCTTAACAGTTTTCTGTGAAAAACACGGTAAAATTATTTTTTCAACAATTTCTGTTATTTTGAAAACTCTAGAATATTTAATTTTACATCTGTTTGAGTCCACTAATTTTATTAATTTTCATTAGATTTAGAAATAATAAAATATATAAATAAAAGATATTAAATTTCATAAATCTTGCATTCCATTACATCTACTCCATGGTAGAAACATTTAAAAAAATTTAATTTTTCACGAAATATGACACATGTGAAGCTATTTCCTTAGTGAAATGTCAAAAATTAAATAAATATACGATAGAAAATTTAATTTTTTAAAAATAAATAGATAATAAACAAATTAGGTATTTTCCTGTATCGCCAAATATTATTTTGTACCGTTGTATTGAGCGGGATGTTATGTGTTGCCACAACAGATTTTTTTTATATTTTGCACTGTTTAGCAATAATCGCCTAATTTAAATCGGAAGTCCTGTGTTTTGCACTCGAAAATCTAAAGATATTTTCATATTTAATGTATACAATGTCTAGTTGTGAGCTAGTTATATTTGGTGGTGCTCCATGAACCGGAAGTGGTAGTTTACTTGAAACCCAGAACAGTTTTTTGAGCATATCTCAGTAAATAATTGTGTTCGGGTAAATTTTGTTACATTTAGAAAGATGTGGAATAGTATTGTCCACAGTTTTTATTTGAAACTTTTTCCGATATTTTGTACCGTTTAAAAGTTATTCAGGCCCAAAATAATTTTGTTGGGCTTTATTTACCGCAAGAGTGAGCGAATTTCAAGTTTCAGGTTGGTAATAACGTGTGGAAAATGCTTTGAGTATAAAAACAATTTTAGGTAATATTTTCTTAAGAAGTATACATCGATTTACAGCATAAATTCTTCGTTGTGTTTATTAAAAACTACTTGATTATTAATATTAAAGTGATTTCTAAACAACAATACATAACATTATGTTTGATATTTGATAATGTCTTTACCACGTAATGTGTTATAGATATCAATACATTACTGTACCGAATAATATATACTAGTTATATATATATATACCGTGTGTCTGTCTTAAAGGTGTACATAGGAGATTAACATTAACATTAGTTTTTTGCGTGCTGTTGCTCGGTGTTCTATCGGATAACAATGATTGTAGTACCAATCGAAAGATATCATTTTTCTGAATCAAACGATGTAAAATACACTACTATTTAGTAGCAATTTGGTTCCGTAAATTAATTTTTAAATTTTGAAAATCCTCCGATTTATTCAGTTTTTATCGAAAATAAATGTAGTTATCTATGACTGTTTTGTTTTGATTTCTTTTAAGTGTTTTATTTGACGTTTCTGGCAATTTGTAAAATATGGTTATTTACAGTAATGACAAGCGTATTTTTATAATTTTTGGGTCAAGATTTTATTAAATAAATAAAAGTCTAAAAACCAGTTTTCTTTAAATAATATTAATTTATTAAGAGTTAAGTTTTTTAAATCGATGACAAAAAAATTCATTTCCATTTGCTCTGTTTTGCATATCTTTACAAAATACTCTTCTACTTTCTTCGTCAAATGGAAAAAGTTCTTGATTGCAGTGCATTTTGTAGGAATAACTTTTTTTTTCATAATATTATGAACGATGTACACCTAATTCATTTCCAATAAATCTAGTGCTATACGAAGGATCTACATTTATCATTCCTAAAACCCTTTCTTCCAATAAAGCACGTTCTTCTGCTCTTTCTAAATTGCAATTACTAAGCTCAAGTGTATTTTTCGGGGACACTGGCATTTGTGGTTTCATTGGATTCGGTCGATTCATAAACTTAATAGAAAATAGATCTCGCACTCTGAGCTAACTATTTCCTCCAAAAAATATTTTTACTATAAAAATACGCTCTCCAGTAGTATAACTAGCCAAATTTTTACAAATTGTCTTTACTATAAAAATTGAATAAATCGGAGAATTCTCAAAATTTAAAAATTAATTTACGGAACCAAATTACTACTAAATAGTAGTGTATTTTGCATCGTTTGATTCAGAAAAATGATATCTTTCGATTGGTACTACAATCATTGTTGTCCGATAGAACACCGAGCAACAGCACGCAAAAAACTGATTTCCCATGTTAATCTCCTATGTACACCTTTAAGACAGACACACGGTATATATAAATTAATAAAATTTCTTACCTTACAATATCTGAGTAGTGGCACAATTGAAACGATGTTTTGTCAATACAAAATTGAAATTCCACGAATAACACTTTATTTTTAACAGTTTTACATGAAATAATTGTTGTAAAATGATCACAAATCACAATTAAACACATTTTAATAATTGATTCATTTCCAAAGTATTTCTTTAGTTTTTTGTACAAAATACAAATTATGACATTTCGTAATTTTAAAACAAGAGACTGCAGGTTTTCCAAAACAAACTTTGATCTTACTGGGCGGAAAATACAAAACTTGTTAAGTTTTTATATAAAATTACCGAATTATGGTGGAAATTGCAGGACAAACTGAAGGGGAAGCCTGCAACTCCAGGAGTCTGGGAAGTTTACTTTTCCTGCGTGGTATACATACTATTTTTCTTTTCGATCGGTTTATATTTAATAATTAGTTATTTTATATTTTATTTATAAATGTTGGACAACCAACAAGACATAAAAATATTGCGTTGTTTTGATAAAAATATATGATAGCGTATCCATGGTTTGATTTTTGGGAAAAAAACGGAATGTAGGTGGCAGGTCGGACAGTGGTAAAATGGCGACGATACGGGGAAAATAAGCTAACCTGCCATAACAGCGTGTGTATGTTTATCCAAGGAACAACTGTTACTTAGTCGTTCTAATGCGATATTACCGTTTTTGTTGTTGAATCTTAGCATTCATAGTTCGAGTGGTAAATAAATAGTTACATTTTTTTTGTGAAATTATAGACTCTACAATGTAGAGAAACTTAAGTTTTGTATTGGTGACTTTTTGTGATGATAGAACCCCAAATATCTCTTTCTTTATATTGATGAACTGAAATTAATGTTATTTATAAATTTATGTAAAAATAATGCCATACCAAATTAACCTAAATGAAAATCAATAGCCAGAAAGTGATCGCAACATTCTGTATTATGTTCTTTGAGATTGGCTTCCCAATTCAAAGAACAATTGTTCAATTTTTTCGATAATAATGGATATAAGTGTATACTGGTACTATCTTTCTTATAATTATAATACTATGGCATTGAACGATATTTTTCGCTCTTAATCATCCTTGTTAGATACAATGTATTCACATAAAATGCTTAAACACTACTATTAATACTTGTTAGCATTACTACATTAATATTTAAACATTATCTATTCAATATAATATAAAGATACAACCTAAATAACATAAAATATACTTGTAAATTGGAAAACAAGTCTCCTGAATTACCATTTATTTAAGTGGAAACTATGAGTGTTTCCCCGTTACTTTAGTTTATATTTTTGCCGCAAGGTGTCAGCTACTTTAATTTTTTTTCCCAATAGCTTTTTTATTTAAAAAAAAAAATATATATATATATATATATATATATATATATATATATATATATATATATATATATATATATATATATATATATATATATATATATATATATATATATATATATATATACGTCTGGTTTTGTATAATATCACTAAAAACTATCATTGTTATTAAAATACAATACTATGCAAAAAGTATAAAGAAAAATACACCAAAATTTATAAGAAAAACATTTAATGTTCTCAGTAATCAAAACTTATTTTCGCGCATGTGTATAGCGCATGCCAACTAAGCTGTCTTGTTTAACTTTCTCTTCCGTCTTGGTTATCGAACGAGCTACACGCATGGTTTGTGATATTGCATCGATGGTAAGATATTACTTAATTATTATTGTAAAGCCAGTGAACAATTTGTGATTAATATTTTTGCGGATTTCATCATTTTTCGCAGAATAATCGTTGAGATTATGAGAGCTAATGGCGGTTATTGTTCGAGTAAAGTTAAATTAAACATTTTGATTCTAGTAGCAAGTATCTTATTTGTTATTTTCATTTGTTATTAATCAAATATTTACGATAATTTAATTTGTAGTCTCGTGGCTGGTTCCTGGTATATTTTTTTATTTCGTCAACCAATGTTTACTTTCATTTGTTAATCTAAATATGTTTGAAGGTTATTCATACGATATTTAATTTGTTTTTAAGGAATCTGATGAGTGGTGATGTTTTCCTGGTTTATTTATTTGTTATTTCATCAAAAACATATTATTTTTTTTTTGTTTTAGGGCTGGTTTCTCCAACTACGAATAAACTCCAGATGAACTATTTAGAAGGTTAGCAAGTATCTGTACATCTGCTCACATGACTCAACCTGTCGAGACTGTCAATCTGTCGATGTCAGCCATCTTTGTACTGAAGCGAAGCAACGCGTTCGTTGATGTCTGGGAAGAAATCAGAGATCATCGGCAAACCTGAGCTTCCTTTTATGGTACGTCGATATTTAATTTGCACTATAAAGCCTAATGAACAATTCCCTGGTAATATTTTTGTTAATTTTGTAATATTTAACCGAATTTTAAATCAGTTTGGCTTACTTATTGTCCCTATATATTTTTTATTTTACTTTTGAATCATCTTTGTTTTAATATTTCATTTTATTTAAATTTAATATGTTTGATTTAATTCAAGTTGAATATTTCATTTTATTTATATTTGATTTCATTCAAGTTGAATATTTTATTTAAATTTAATTCAAAGTTTGATAACAATTTTTAATTGAATTTCTGTTGGGTTCATTTTTCTTTTTGATTATTTCATTCATACAAATTTGACCAATCAAAATGTCTCATTTTCCATTGATTTGTATTTTAAATAAGTGATTAAATAGCACATAACTGTTTAATCAATAGTTATATTCCGAGTTCTAAGAATTTAATCGATTAAATTTGACATGTCTGGCTTATGCAATAAATTTTGTTTAAAGTGTACGAATACATAATAATTTTAAAAAACCCGAGTCCGCAGGTAGAGGGTTTTATCTGAATTTATTATGTACGATAACACTTGTTTAAGAGCAAAATTTTATAAATAAGCCAGACTTCAAATTTAATCAATTACCAACTTTAATATTTGCCGAAGAAACTATAAAAATTAATTTTGGACACATTTTCACATAAATAAATCGATACACACATAAACAAAAAGCACCTTTTTTAATGTTATTAATATAACAAGAACATTATGCGATTTATAATATTCGAGGACATTGCTAAATGACGAGGCGTTAGCCGAGTCAATGTACAATTTCAAAGATGGTTTAAATCGCTAATATTCGAATTAAATTCAAAGCTTTATATCATATCATCGAGGATGGAGATTCAGAAACAAATCAACATTTTGTCTCTCATGAAACCAATTACGTAAAAGTTTTCACGTTCTTGTAAATATTTTAGAGACAGATAATAGTGTAAGATTATATTTGCTGCCAGCCAAGTCAAAAATATATTACTAGAAAATATCGTATGCTGAAGCGAATCAACAATTTTTCTCTGATATTTTTTAATAATGTATGTACTTATTTAGTGTATTATGGTTTTATCTAGCGTATATTTTATAACCTTTTAATATTAAACATTTATTGATAATTATAAACAACATAATGCGTTAGTTACTTATAATACATTTGACACGAACTTAAGGTCAAACATACGCGTCAAAGAACGAATCCTTTATTTAAAAAGAAACAGAAATTTCTGTATTCTTAATTTATTTTCATGTTCTTTATGGCCCAACAAGCTCCATCCGTCAAAATTTAATGGATTTTTTTACAGTGACGTGTACATTGCAATGTTCGATGAAGTAAATTTCACAGGTCGGATTAGTTCACTCCCATGAATTTTTATTTCAAATTTTAATAAATTATTTCTTACAATTATTCTTATCGAAAAACAAAACAATTATTACTGTGAAGTCTCTGAACATTCTAGTATTTATATATGTGGATGAAAAGGATAGCTATAACATTAAGCTATAAAAAAAATATTAGTTGATGCCTAGTTGGTCAAAAATTTAGAACTTTGATACTGTGTCTCTAATTCTAATGAACGACTACAGCAATGCAAATAACTCGTATATTTATAAATATGATCGTCTATAACAGTGATGGCGAACCTATGGCCCGCGGGTAAGACACTGACCCACGCAAGCTTTTTAACTGACCCGCGATTGCTCCTTGTTCATTTAAATATTTATTGCCATTTACACCAAACACTTAAATTAACCCCCACTAAATTTTTTTTAAATCGTCAAACCGCGCCCATTTTTACCCGTTAAGCCAATTGAATTAAAAAAATATTTAGTTAAATACTCAGTTAAAAAATTTTAAACTTAACTCTGGTGCAAATGAGCATAAGTGACCCGCGAGATAGTACTAAAAAAAATACGAATAAAACTTAACCCACGTCTCAAAAAGGTTCGCTATCCCTCGTCTATAACATACTAAAATTATTTTCCATTTGAACTTGTAGTTTTTTGAGAAACAAATAAAAACTGTAAGTTCAAATGGAAAACAATTTTAGTATGTTATAGACAATCATATTTATAAATATACGAATTATTTGCATTATTCTAGTCGTTCATGGGAACGTGTGACATAAATTTTACTACTTTAAAAAAATTTGCAAAGAAAATTAGCTTTTTAAAATTTAATACAAAACTTTGGACTTTTATCTACAAATGTAGGTATAAAACATTATGGCCCGGTATTATAAACGAATGTTAAAATATAATAGCATATTTTATAAAATAAGTAACCTACTATTTGCAAAAAGTGTATTATAAATATAATATAAATTTAGTCTCCAACGAAATCAGCTTATTAATAACAAGGACAGTTTTGGGGGTATTAAATTTAGTTAGTAGACTATTAAAAGTATATTTCAATGTTATTTAATATTTTTGTTCTACAAATCTTTTATGGAAAATAATAAAGACAATTATTGTTAAATATTAAAAATATTTAAATTTAAAAAAAAATGTGTAGACATTTACATAGGTAACTGGAAATAGTCGTCGGATGATGGATATAAAGGTAGATAAATAATTTTACATCTCCTCGCTGTAAACGTTTCGGTAATTTATTTTACCTTCATCAGTGCTATAAAACAATAACAAGAACACAGAACAAATTACTACATTGTGAATAACCACTAATAAATAAGTTAAACATAATTGATAGTCACCTGTGAGATATGTAGGTCAAACGTAACAAGATGATATGACATGTTTTCCAGTCGACAGTGTAAGATCAACTGTCAAACGCAGAGCGGAACGAGAAAAAATTTACTACTAATTGATCACAAATAAACCAAAAAACACTGAATCATAAACTGGTTATAGAAAGAGAACCAGATACTAAACAAAGAGAAAAACTACTTATTTGATTGTTTCAAAAGATTAAGTACGTATTGATAACATTTGGACAAATTCTCAGTATCTGTTCTAAAATTAACGCTGTTTTGGTTATTGTAAATATGAACCATCTCTAGAAAATTTCTCTTTCTATAGTTAGCCTCAGTGTGTAAAATTTTTACATTTTTAAAATCAAATCTATGCTGTAAATTGATACTATGTTTCGAAAGTGCTGTCATGTCTTCATTTAACTTTTTACAGTCATTAATGTGATTGCTGATGCGATTCTTTAAATATTGTTTCGTTTGACCTACATATACTCCTGTACAGTCTTTACAATTTATCTTATAAATAACGTCAGACTTATCTTCATCATTTACCTTATCTTTTAACTTACTGAACAAACTGCCTACGTTTTTATTGTTGTAAAAAACTATCTGTGTAGTTTCATTATTAAGTACTCTAGCTAAACAATGTGATAAATGTTTTATAAGTGGTATTTTAAAATATGCTTTTTTCTGTTTGAAATTATTTTATAAAAATATTAAAATAAAATCAATAAAGCTGAAATCTAAGGAGAATATAACTGGATATTATTTAATATGGAGCACGTAAAAATAAAATATATTTTTATTTAAGCAGAACAGGAGGAGATAATATAAAAAGAAATAAACAGATAAAAACCTATCAATTGTTGAAATGCTATCAATCGATGATACTGACATCATATTCGAAATATCTATGTAGGTAAATATTTACAAATTTTTTGAGATTTAAATATCTTTAATATTTAACAATAATTGTCTTAATTAATACCACCAAAACTGCCCTGCTTATTTAATAAGCTGATTTAGTAGGAGACTAAATTTTTATTACCTTTATAATACACTTTTTGCAAATAGGTTACTTAATGTAAAGAATACGCTATTAAATTTTAACATACGTTTATAATACCGGGCCTTAGTCTCCTACTAAATCATCCTATTAAATAAAGAGGATAGTTTTGGTGGTATTAAATTTAGTTAGTAGACTTTAATGTTATTTAATATTTTTATTCTACAAATGCTTTATGGAAAATAGTAACTAATGACAATTATTGTTAAATATTAAAAATATTAATATCTTTATAATTTTGTAGATATTCACACAGGTATATATTCAAATATGATGTCAGTATTATCGATTGTTAACGTTTCAACAATTGATGTTTTTTTATCTGTTTTTTCCTTCTCCAGTTATATATAGTTCTGTCCAAATACAAATATATTCTATATTTTACGAGCCCCACATAGAATAATATGCAGAAACCATCTTCTTAAATTTCAAATTTTTAATTTTTCTTTTAATATTTTCGTATAATAATTTCAAATAAATTCAATATCATTGTCCTGAACTGTATATTGAATGCTTTTTTTTTGCCTTAGGCTGTATATTCATTCAGTCTGCTCCTTTGTTTTCTATTATCTCCCTGAATTGGGACATAATTTCTAATAATTAAAATTTTTCTTTTTCACTGTAATTTCTACCTCGTTCTATTTTCTGTATCATACCGAAAATATATTTGATAAATATAATTCTGGTAACAGTAACTGATGATATCAAATTTCATATTTCATGCAATCATTGAGCATTCAATAATGTAATGGATTTAATAAATAATTGTATTATTTTATTTTAAAGTGTTCCATTTATTTGATTTAATCATATTTTATTAATGTTTTAATTATTAAATAATAAATTTTACAGTCGCCATCTATACGTATACTATTTTCATTTTAAACTGGAGGGATCGGCATAAAACGATTAAACGTCCCTGTCCCATATAACTACAATGAAAGCCATTATTGCGGTTACCGCAAATCGCTTCACGATGGTCACAACAGGTAAAAATATCAAGGGTCGTATTCAGCTTAAAATTACTCTTACTTTTTTCCTATGATTGCAAATTTAAAAATTACTAATCCGGATTAAATTAACCAATTAGCAGTTATGTTACTTATTGTTCAATAAGAAGATTAAATATCGTTATAATAACATATTTTCTCATATATAAGGGTCCAATAATTATATACAGCTATTTGTACTTCTACTCCCGTGATAGTAAGGACAAATATATTAAAAAAAAAAAAAAAAACATGTGGCAGCCGTGGATATGTGAGAATGAAGTTGCTGGTACGAGTAACAACAATATTTAAATGAAATTGTGTTATCTGAGTGCAATTCCGAAGAAGATACTACGGGTCAAAATCAAGAAGAAAGTGAAATAAATTTATCTAAAATTAATTTACATGAACATGTACAACAAATAGTGATCAACGTGTACAGAAAGTGCGCCAGTGAGTACGGTGAATTTCAAACCATAAAAAAACAGCCGAATTTTGTAAATTTGAAGAGGGCCAAGCCCTAAAATGGCACAAAAATAATTGTATATTGTTGTAAATATTTTATGTACATAACGAAAATGTGAATAAAACCTTTTTTAATTTGAATTTGACATTTATCGTATGAATAAGGAAATATAATTATATAAATATTGCAGTTTTCTTGTTTTTGTATTTATTATACACGTACCGGCGAATAGGGTCGTACAACCCTGTGCGAACCTTGTGAAATCAGTTATAGCGGGTCATATTTTGAGTTCCTTTGTAAACGTAATTGCGGTGCATTTAATCGTTTTATGCTGATCCCTCCAGTTTAAAATGAAAATAGTATAATATGTTTATACTTATGACAGGAATTCTAACTTACCAATAAATATTTATATATAATGTTGGTAACTTTTCTAGGGAGACTCAATTAACTAATAAGTAGGTGATCAAATAAAACTTTGGTTTGTAATACCCACAAAAATATTAAGTAGCATATTAGCTAACCGGTCATTTAACAAGCGTTTATAGTACCGGACCGTAACGAATGTTAAAATTTAATACCTAGCGTGTTTTATAAATTAAGTAACCTACTATTTACAAAAAGTGTATTAAAAAGGTAATATAAGTTTAGACTCCTACTAAATCAGCTTATTGAATAAAGAGAATAGTTTTGGTGGTATTAAATTTAGTTAGTAGACTACTAAAAGTATATTCTAATGTTTTTTTTTTATCTGATATTAAGCGGATTGACTGCTACGGTCATTACCGCTATATACTACAGAAACACAGTCAACGAACAATCAATCTCCTCCAAACATGCCTGTCCTGACACACCACTTTCGCCTCGTCCACATTCATAGTGCGATTCATACATGCTCGTTTATTCTTCACAGTCGGTATCATTCATTAACGCAACAAATCATCAATCATACCCAATCACTTATTCCTCGGACGCCCATGCAATCGTTCGCCCTCAATATTACCCGCATATATTAGTTTCACCAATCTTTTATTCGATATTCGTTCAATATGGTGAAACCACCTCAACTGACTCACCCCCACTTTCTAAAGAACATTCTGCTTATTCTCACACTCACCATACACCAATGTATTCCGGATACGATCACGTCTCGTATACCCACAAACTCCTCTCAAATATCTCATTTCTACAGCAGTTATACGTCGTTCATGCTTCTTCATCCACACCTAACATTCAAAACCATATATCAATACATTATAACCACTCAATCGAGGATCTCTAGATACATTCACGTTTCGAGCAAATGTACCCAGAGCACCCAATACCTTGCACCCTGCAGACACTCGCATTTGATAACTTTTCTAGGGAGTTTCGATTAACTAATAAGTAGGTGATCAAATAAAATTTGGTTTATAATAGCCAAACAAATATTAAGAAGCATATTCAATTTAGTAGCTTATTAGCTAACCGCCTATTTAACTAGCGTTTATAATACCGGGCCTAAGTAAATTATATACATTAGTAACAAAATTTCACAGAGAAAAATTGTTGATTTGCTTTAGCATTCGATATTTTTTTGTAATATATTTTTGACTTGTATGGCAGCAAATCTAATATTACAATATTTGCTGCCTCTAACATATTTACAGGAATATCAAAATCTTTTATGATTATTTTTAAAAATTACGTAATTGTAGTAATTTGTGACAGACAAAATGGTTGATTTGTTTTTTTTTTTTTATTTCATTCTAAAATATACAACTGGCCTAGATAAGGCCAACCAGTAATTGTGATATATTTTATTTATCATGCGTGAAGAAAGTTCCCATTGGAACTTCTCCGGAGGGTGATTTTTGTCATCTTAGTTTGCCAGGTCCAGTGGTTTGGTCCTTTTCAGTCTTCTCTTTTCATTCTCGTTGTTTAGGACGTCGAGTGCGAGGTTGTTAGGGTGGTTATGTAATCTGTTTTCGTGTTTTTTTGCAAATAATTTGATTTGTTCTTTGATTGTTTTAATATTAAGGTCTTTGTGTAGGGATTTATTTGATACGTACCATGGTGCGTTTGCTATTATTCGTAAGCATTTATTTTGTGCTCGCTGGATGATGTTTAGGTTGGTGGCTTTTGCACACCCTCAGAGTTGTATACCATAAGTCCAAATTGGAATTATGGTAGATTTGTATATTAAGAGTTTGTTGTTTATGCTGAGTTTCGATTTTCGACCAATTAACCAATATAGTTTTTTAATTTTTAGATCTATCTGCTGTCTTTTAGCAACAATATGTTTTTTCCAGGTCAGTGTAGTGTTCAGGTGCATTCCTAGATATACGACGTGATCTTTTCTTGGGAGTTTTTTGTTATTGATGTGCACCTCGGGGCATTGGGTTTGTTTCGTTGTAAATGTTATATGCATGGATTTGTTGTCATTAATTTTAATTTTCCATTTATTGGCCCAGTGTTGTATGTTGTTTAAAGCATCTTGAAGGAGTTTGGATGCGGTGGTAGGATTGTAGTTTGAGGAGAGAATTGCAGTGTCATCTGCATATGTTGCTACTGTTACGTTGTTGGTACAGGGTAGGTCAGCCGTATATATTTGGTATAGAGTTGGTCCTAGGACACTTCCCTGTGGAAAGCCGGCAGAGATTGTGTAGCTTTCGGATTGAGTGTTTTCATGTGATACCTGAAATTGACGGTCAGAGAGATATGACTTAACTAGAAGGTAGAAGTTATGTCGTAGGAGTTCTTTTATTTTGAGTAGGAGTCCAGGGTGCCAGACGCAGTCAAAGGCTTGACTAATGTCGAGGAAAGCCGCAGAGCATACTTTCCCTTCTTCAAGGTCTTCCTCGATCTATTTCACAATTCGGTGAACTTGTTCTATGGTGGAGTGTTGTTCTCTGAACCCGAATTGATGGTCGGGAATTATTTTATTTTCTTCTATTATGGGTTTCATTCTTTTAAGGATCAGTTTTTCAAGAATTTTGGCTAGGATAGGTAGCAGTGAGATAGGTCTGTATGATGAGGGATCGTGTATTGGTTTGCCGGGTTTTAGTATGAGAATTATTAGTGAGGTCTTCCACTGAGTGGGGAAATACTGTAATCTAAGTATTGCGTTGAAGATTTGAGTGATTGCGATGATCCCTTTCCTAGGCAGGTTTTTGAGAATTGTAGCTGTGATTTGGTCGTGACCAGGGGCCTTTTTATTATTTAGGTAATTGATTTCCTTGTAAATTTCTGATGGGGTACAGGGATTTATCGGTGGTGATAGTTGTAGGGGTATATCTAGTGATTTTAAAATATCTGCGTTACTTGCCTGATTCAAGGAGTGCGGCTGAAAGACATTGGATAGGTGCTGAGCGAATGTTTCTGCTTTCTCCTTGTCAGATCTCGCCCAGGCATTGTTTTCTTTTCTAATGGGGGGGACATGTTGTTGCGGTCTTTTAATTTTTCTGGTAGCTTTCCACAGTGAGTAGTGCGTGTCTGCGTTTGGAGTTAGGTTGTTGATATATTCTTCGAACGTTTCATTTTTCGCTTCTGCGATAAGTCGCTTAAGTTTTTTACTGAGGTTATTTAGTATCGTTTTATCCTGTGGGAGTCTGCTTGATTGCCACGTTCTTCTGGCTATTCTTTTTATGGCGATGAGATCACGAATATGCTTGGGATAGTTCTGAATGTTTTCGTATCTGTTATTATTTTCTGGCGTCGATTTCTTGGTGGCTAGTTGAATAGCATTTGTGAGGAGTTCAACAGCTTTGTCTACTTCCTCTGTAGATTTTAGAGAGATTTGTAGGTGGATTTCGTCATTTAAGAATTTTCTGAACATTTCCCAGTTTGTGGAATTGTTGCTTAATGAGGGTTTAGCTTGCTTTTTAATTATAGTTGCACTAATTGTGATTAGGACTGGGGAATGGTCAGATGAGAGGTCGAAACATTCTTCAACCTGTATGTAATTGGATAATATTCCTTTTGCAACATATAGGTCAAGTAAGTCCGGTATTTTATTTGTGTCGGTTGGCCAGTATGTGGGTTTTCTGGTGCTGATCGGGGTAAAGTTGTTCGCGTTGACTGTAGCTAACAGTTCTCTGCCTTTTGGGTTATTCAGCCTTGATCCCCAGTATGTGTGTTTCGCGTTAAAGTCTCCACCTGCAATGAATCTATTACCAAGGTTTGTGAAATACTCTTCGAATTGTTTTTGTTTCTCAGCATGCCTTGGGGGGCAGTATATGGCTGCAATGGAAATTGGGCCATATGCATCTTTAATTTTGATGGTAGTTGCTTGCAGATATTCCTTCTCGAATTTTTTCATTTCATAATGTTCAATTTTTTCTTTTATAATGACTGCAGTTCCCCCGTGTGCATTTCCGTCTGGGTGATTGGTGTGGTAAGTTTTGTAATTATGGATCTTGAAGTATGTGTTCTGGGTGAAGTGAGTTTCTGAGATTAGAAGTATGTCGATTTTCTGCTGACTGAGGAATACTTCGACTTCTTGCCGGTGTTGTGGTAGCCCGTTGGCATTCCAAAGTACTATTCGCAGTGTGTTAACCATTGGTGATGTGCTTAATTAGCGTGGATAACATGTTAATGATGTTGGAATTTTGGTTCATAAGTTGAGTAAACATTGTTTCGAATTTGTTTAGGAGTTGTTGTAGAGAACAGTTTTGTTCGTTTCCTCTCATTTTTGTAACTTGTGAGTATGTGAGTCCATTATTGTTATTCGGGGTATAGTGGTCGTGGGTTTGTGTTGAGTGGGGGGTTTCTTTCTGTTGAGCTTCCGTGTTTCGCTGTTCAAGTGAGTTTGGGTTGTTGTATGATTTATTTTGATATAAGTTTCTGTTTCTTCTTTGTTGTATTGCTCTGTATGTAGGGCAGCCTTTATAGTTAGCAGGATGCGAACCTTCACATAGAGTACATTTAGGTGCTGAGTCTTTACTTTTAGGGCACTGGTTCGTTGGGTGGAAATCTGTGCATTTTACACATCTGTAAGGTTTAGTACAGTAAGTTTTGGTGTGACCATATTCCTGGCATCTTTGGCATTGCGGTATGTCTTTTTTCTTTCTGGGGGGTTCAATTTCTATTTTTGTTCCCAATAGATTAGTTAGCTTATAAATATCTTTGTTGGAGTCGTTGGGTTCGAGATCGATGAAGAACATTGGCAGTGGTTACTTGGTGTGCCAATTTTTGATGTTGGTTATGTTGCGGACTTCGAACTCTTTCTCTTCTAGAGCTTCTCTTATTTCTTCGATGGGCATTGAGGAGTGGAGGTTTTTCAACACGACCCTGTAGGCGCGGTTTTCTTTTAATTGGTACGTGTGGAATGCTACTCGGTTTTGCTTTAATAGGTGTATTAGTTTCCTGTACGCGGTAGAATTTGTTGTGTTAATTTTAACTTCGTCGTTAGATAGGGTTTTGCAAAGGAATTCGTCAATATTGAGCGAGGTTTGTATGCAGTTGAGCATGTTTGAGTAATTTGTCACATTTTGAATAAACACGGGAGGTGGTTTATGTTCCTTAGTTTTGTCTGCATTTGTTTGATTGTCGGATAATTCTTCATGATCCAGAATGGTAAATCTGTTTGTTATGGTTATGTTTTCTCTATTATTACTAGCATTAGGTTTCTTGACTTTTGGAGAAATGTTGTTACTTACTTCAGTCATGGAACGTTTTGCCGTTTTCTTTATCCTTAGGCTCTGCCAGGTGCAGATTTGATCTTTATTAGTGTCTGGATGTGATGGGTTTCTGGGTTGTGACTCCGTATCCATTACGTGAACTATTGGGTATAATGAGGGTGGGTGTGGTGAGTTGAGGGTTAATGGGGTTGGATATGTTGGTGGTTGATAGGGTGAGAGCATTGGACTCATGATAGGAGATCTTGAAGGGGAAAAATTATTGACGAGTGTAGTAACTGTAGTTGTTGAGATTGTGGTCACCGTTTGAGTGATCGTGGAGTTTATACCGCCACTAGTTTCGGGCATTTTAGATCACTTCACTTCACTGTTAGGTGAAATAAATCACTTGAAGTAAAGCACTAAGGCACAGAACACTGAGCACTAAGCACTATGCGATCGTATTATGCACACTAAGCACTACGTAACTTTGTTCCGTAACCGATCGACAAGAAGCAGACACGTCTGTTCTGGTCGACTGCTGCGAGACGAATGATTTGTTTTTGAATCGTTATGCTCGATGGTACGACAAAGCTTTGAATATAACTCGAATATTAACGATTTAAATCGTCTTGGACGGCTGGCGCCTCGTCACTTAGCAATGTTCTTGAAAATTACAAATCGTAAATATTCTTGTTATATAATAGCTATAAATAATGTGTGCTTTTTGTTTATGTAAGTACCGTTTTTTTTTATGTGACATTAGGTGTGTTCAATGGAGCTAGCAAATCAAACAAAACGGAAGTAAATTGTGTTAAACGATTTGCTAAACTAGTATTTACTCGTTTATTTGAAATTATGAATTACAATATGTAACAACTAAAAATAAAATAAAATGAAAAGAATTAATGTTAACTACTTGTTATTATTTCAGTTGATTGTCAAATGTGAACAGATGGTTTGGTGACTCCAACGTTTCGTGTTTGTTTTTGAAAAATGAACTCAAAAAATTTTTATTCAATGTTCATTAACCTCAAATTTGACAGATCTCATAGCAAAATAAGTATAAATCGTTCAATGCATCCTCTAGAAAATAGCTTAACTTAGCATTTGCTGTATTTGCTAGCTTCATTGAACGCACCTTATTTGTCCAAAACCAACTTTTTAGCATAATATTAAAGTGTGTATTATAAATTCATGAAATAATCTTGACATATACCCCTCGTGCTGAAGAATTGAATTGATCAAATTATTTATAAAATTTTACTTTAGAAATATGTTATATATAATAATTCCAGAAAAAATCTCTCGACCGGCGGTCTCAGGTTTTTCAAATTACATATTATGTACTCGAACACTAAGCAAAATTTATTGCATAAGCCACACATGTCAAATTTAATCGATTAAATTCTTAGTACTTTGGATGTTACCATTGAATATTCGTTGATTTAATTAAAATTTAATATTTTATTTTCTTTAAATTTAATTTAAGTTTGATTTAATTTTTAATCGATTTCTTTTTTTAAAATTTCAAATACCTTTATTTTAATAAATTGCGTTGTTTATTTACATTTGCTTTTAAATATCATATGTTTTGACAATTGTTTTCTCTTTTTACAGAACTACAATTATTTTTCAACATTCATGAAAGAAATTAGAGGACAACAATTACTCTTTCGACAAAGATCGAAGGCATCATTCAAAATTTCAAAGAAGGCAACTGAACAATTTTTCGACAATCCTTAATGAAGTTAGATTACTTTTCTTTCAACAATGAAGTATGCAGATACAAGATCGAAGACATCATTCAAAACTACAATGAAGACTGAACAATTAAGAAAGAAGGCAAAAAACTCAATTATTCTCTCATCAAGAAAGAAATTATAAGAAATCAATTACTTTTTCAAAATGGAAGACAACTATAAGATAGAAGTCACCATTCAAGACTACAAATGAAGGCAATCATTCAACAATTACAATTTCAATCATAAAACAATTGAATTCTTCATCATCAGGGGTTTGTTTCCGTTTCGATGTCACATCAAGGGTTATGTTCAGTATTCGATGAATTTCGTTCCTTTTCCTTTTATTATTCCCTTCCTTTCCTATTTATTTTATATTGTTGTTGTCTTTTCCATTTGAATTATTTTTTCTTATTAGTTATTTATAATTTGATTCTAAGGTCTGTAGTTCTTGTGTACCAACAATTTAAAATCAAAAGAATTATTTACTTTGGAGTTAATTCGGTTCATGATTATCATGGCATTGTTCTTTTCTGTTTTGATATTTTTATTTGATTATTTTCATTGCTGTTTTCCAATCCAGAAGCTAGAAGAAAACAATTATTCTACAAATAAATTATTCGATGAATTTCGTTTCTTGAATTTGTGATACATGACCATCAGATGTTGAAATCTTATGTATTAATTGAGCAAGAAAATTAAACTAAATGAGACTTAAGTTTGGAATGGTATTGACCGACACCTTATGGACCAACATATATTAAAATCCAAAGAATCTTCAATATAGACTTATTTATTTATTTATTTTTGTTGCCATGTTCTGAGTTATCTCCCATGTGAATTTAATTTCATTGATGCACATTGACAATATTTTGATCGTGTTTATTTGTTATTATGCGTATTTATATTCTGCATTTCGAAAAATCAAATCCATTTCAGTTTTTTTTTTTTTCAATAGTGATTTTTAATAAGAAGAATTGGTTTATAACAACAATCACTTATTTCTTTCAAGTAATTCAATATCAATCAGGGTACAATTTTCTTTTGTTTGATATTATAATTGTAACAAGAATGAACTTATGAAACAATAGAATTCTATGTTGTAGACCATCAGAAAGAAATCTTAAATATTGATGAGATAGATTAATAAAACAATTTTATTATTTATTTATTTTTGATTAATGTACAAAGAAATGAACTTATGTAAGAATGGAGTTTTCATGTTTATGTTTTAATGTCTCCAGTTTTATATGCAGTTAATTATTTATACCTTTATCTTCTTGTGGACCAACATTAAAATCACAATAATTTTTCACTTTAATTGAGTTATTTTTATTTATAATTCTCATTACATTGTTCTTCTGTATTTGTTTGGATGGATCTACGAAAGTTTTTTTTTTTTTATTTATTTCCGTTGCTGTGTACTGCTTTGTCTTCCATGTCTTTTTTTTTCTTCGTCAACATGGTGTTTACATTGATGTATCCTATCTTGTTTTTAATTCAGGTATGATTAAATCAGTTACTACAAAGAAGGGCATAATTATTTCTATGTGAATTGTTTAAATAGTACATATCTGTCAATATATACAAGACATATGGCTCGGTATCATATTTTAAAAATATTTTTGCACATTGTGGTTATGATATGACAAATCAGATGGGGAAATCTGAATTATTGATGAGCTAGATTTATAAAACAATTATTGTACAAAAAAAAATGAACTAATGGAAGAATAGAGATACATATTTTTCTTCTGGTTGTGATGTCCCTGTTTTATATGCGATTATTTTCATTTTCTTTCGTCTAATGTCCTCAACATATTAATATCAAAATAATTTTTAAGTTTTTTCACAATTATCACGGCATAGATCTTTTTTGTGTTTTTGATTTTATATTTATTTTCATTGCTATGGTTTTTAATACATTTCCATGTCACCTTTTATTATCGTAGATTCAATAAATGATCGATATGGTGTTACATTTATGTATCCTAGTTGATTATTTCATCTTTGGCAGGTAATCGACGACTACGAAGTTCTGTAAAATTATTCTTTTGTTTACTTGTGTAAATCCCAATTATCTGTCAATATTATAAAAGGCTATGGGTTATATTTGGAATGTCTTTGCACCTTGTAGTTCCGAAAGTCAATCAGATGTAGAAAGTTTCATAATTTGATGAGCTAGTACTAGAATAATGAAACTAAATAAGACTTCAGATTTCAATTGTGGCTTTGGTTTCGATGGACATCATGAAACTAATCTGATCAACTGTTTGTGGACAAATATATTAAAATTCATACTGTTTGTTTATAATTTTATTAGTATTCCATTGTTATGATGTGTTCTCAATATGCGATTATTTGTATTATTAAGTATTTGAAACCAAATAATTTTTATGGATTTCGTTTCCATTATTTTGACTAGGATTGGTATATTTTATATAACAACAATCCCTTGCTTCTTTCAAGGAATTCATTATCATTTGAGACATTTTTATTTTGTTTCTTTATGATTATTGTATAAAACATGAACTAAAGAAAAAACAGCGTTCCGTCTATTTACATTTCAATTGTTTTTTTGCTGGTTTATAAATTTGGTTCTGACGTCTTCAGTTCGATATGCGATTAATTTTATCTATTTCTTCTTGTCGAACAACATATTAAATCATGAGAATTCTCCACTTTAATTTATTTATCTTTGTTCATAATTTTATGGCTCTGCTCTTTACTATTACTTTGATTTGGTATATGTTCATTGTTTTGCAGTCAATTCACAAATAATCTTTAATTAACTTTTCTTTTACTGCATTTTGTTACATTATATATGTCGGACGACGTTGTGAGGGAGTATATTAACATACATTATCATACTCTCTGATATTTTGTATTGATAGTTTTTATATAAGTTTATGAAAACACAATATTTAATACTAATATTATGAACTACTTATTAACGAAATACAAATTATAAAATACAAACAACAAATGATAGATCCTAAGCAGGTTAATTCTCTTTAAAATCACAATACTTTCTTCCTGCATTTTCAACCACTTCTCTCTTGAATGCAGATACTACCTTTCCTACACTCCATCCGAGCGTGCCGATAAATCAAAATAAACAAAATACATTATAACTTAGTTTCTTTTTCGGCAGTCTCCTGTTTTTTTTTTTCGATGTCTTAATTCAAATCTCCGACATACGAGAATATGTATCTTATCTGAATGTAAATCATCCAACTACAGAGTTATGTATAATTATTTCTACGTTTACTTGTTAAAATCCTACCTATGTGTCAGCATATACAAGGTATTTGGTTAGGTGCCGTTTCTTAAATATTTTTGCACATTCTAGTTTTCACATGACATTCACATGTAGAAATCCTAAGTATTGATGAGCTAGAAAGTAAAACTTAATAAGATTTCAGTTTTAACTGGTTTCCTTGGTTTTGATGGACACCTTAAAATTTTAGTTCCAACAGTATATGGACCAACATATTAAAAATCTAGAGAATAGTCTAAGATATTTGTGTTTGTCCTTATGGCTTTGTTCAGTTCAATTATATTAGATCATTTTCATTTAGTGTTTCACAAGACTCTTGATCTTGTCTTGAAATCAAGGTGCTCTTCTTTTTTTAAACAAAATGATTACTAAATCATATCGGCATCATCATCAATAAAGAGTTTACTAAATCCTATCGTCATCAATAAAGAGTTTGATGGCCTAGGTGCTCTTCTATAAAAATTTGCTTACACAAAATGATTACTAAATCATCGTCATCATCATCAATAAAGTGTTCGATGACCTAGGTGCTCTTCTATAAAAATTTCTTTAAACAAAATAATTACTAAATCCTATCGTCATCAACAAAGAATTTGATGGCCTAGGTGTTGCAATTTCTTATATTATTCTGGCGTTACTGTAGATGAACGAGTAATTATGTTGCAACTTTTAGGTTTTTGTCCTGTTTATATCGTTGGTGTATTTTTATAAAGTGCAAGCTTTAATTATATTGATCCTAATTCGAGATTTTGTTTTTCTTTTAATTTAGATCTCAGTTGTTGTTGTAAAATTCATCCTACAATTCATTTTATTTGCAACTTACATAGTTCTTTTCGTTCTTTGGGAGTTATTTTGTGAATTTGATAAATGGAAATATATTTATTTGTAATATATTTTATAATTTTTGTACATATTACCATCATTTATAGATTCGAAGGTTTTTCCAGTGTCTCGGTTTTACTTTTAAATTTTTGTTCTCTTATTCTTTTTATAATTGTTACAATTATGGCACTAAATTTGATTCCATAATCTCATTCTTCTACTTGTCTAATGTAGATGGGTATATGTTCCATTGGAGTTTAACGACAATAATAAATTTTTATGATTTCTTTTATTTAACTATTTAATTTATTTACCTAATATTGTATATAAATAAATCAAATGTCAAATGTTTGTCTAACCTTGACTGTAAGTGTGTAAAGATTTTTCCTTTCTAGTCATTGTACTATATAGTAATGCCTCCCCTGAGCCGACCAATGACAGTAAAACTGTGAGTAATTCAGAATTGTGATTGGGTGATACTGTGTTTTCTCTTCGTTTGTCGATGTTCCTGATTGAGGATTGGTGGGGTTTATTTATCCCTTGGCCCATTAGTAACGAATCAATAGATGTAGATTTTATTTGTTAGTGTATAATCCTTTTATTTATTAAATTACCCTTTTTTCCTTTTTTACCTCTTATTTATTTTTAACTTTTATTTATTTAAATGTTATGAAACATTTCGTATATAAAAAAATTATTATTTGTATCTGTCTTCTTAATCATTTTTTTTTTTATTTTATATCATTTCTATTATTTATTTTTGTTTTCATAAGACTCAATAACTTCATTGAATGCAATTTCGTGTTTTTCTTTTGGTTTTTATTTGTATTGTAATGATTGCAAACAATGTACAATTTGGCTTTGGCTTATTTCATTACGTATTATTTTTCTTATAATATTATCATCTCCTTTTGATATTTCACGGATATGATCATAGGTCTATCATTTAATTTAAATTGAACCGTTGTATAATTCCTAATATTTACCTTAATGACTTGAGATAATCAGTTTATATTTGTCCATGCATTCATATTCCTAAAGAAATAAACCTGTTAATGCTTGCTGTACAATTATACTACTGTATCCATATGCACGTGGGCTCCACTTCGAGTCCGGGTCGTCCATCAAACTAAACCGAACTCGATGAGTCTGAAATAAGCCCGAGGATTACCTACCTCAGGCACTAGGACACCGCAACTAGGACTGCAATAGTTTGTATTTCAGCAACAATTAAAATATGCATCTTTGTGGCACGATACACATCATTATTTTAGTTTAACTATACATTCCTTACTGGTTCGTTAAATCCTACCGTGGTCAATTTTTGTATATTTTAATGGCCTAGATGCTGTCCCAATATCACCTAAGTCTTGAATATTTCAAATATAATCGAGAATTTCCATACCCGTTGTTTACTTATTTGTTAAATCCTATCGCGGTCCTACCACGTCCATCGACACTCTTTGTAAGGGTGCTGTGACTTCTACGAATTTCTGCAGGGGTGCGGGTTTATGATGAGATGTTTTTCTTTCGTTGCATGAATGGCACTTACATCATAATTCTTCAATGTCTTTGGTCATGTTCTTCCAGAAAAATTTTTCTTTTATTCTTTTCTCAGTCTTCTCAAACCCTTGATGCCCAGCGTATGGTAAGCTGTGGTAATCGTTCATCACCTGGAACGTCATGGATGCTGGTATCACCAGTCTGTGATGCCTGTTTCCCCCCGATTTTTCTTTGAAAAGTAGTCCTTGTGTATCTGTAAAATACTCAGTATTGTTTTAAAAATTTTGAATTTCTGGATCTTCGTTTTGTTTTTTTGAGTATTGCGTGCCTGTCCCATACTGGCTCGTACACGATTTCTTCTGCTTCTATTGCTTGTATTGGTATCCGAGATAAGACAGATCTGCATTAATATGCTTTTTCCCTGGTCTGTGTATGATGTTGAACTCGTGCTCACTTAATGTTAGAGCCCACCTTGCTAAACGTGAGTTGTTACCTTTGAACGACATTAACCATTTTAGAGGCTCATGGTCTGTAATTATGGTGAATTTTCGTCCATATAGATAACAATGGTAGAATTTGATGGCCCAGCATACGGCTAGACATTACTATTCTGATGTGATGTAGTTCATCTCGGCTTTATTGAGTTGTCGGCTAGCGAATGCGATTGGTCTCTCAAACCCTCCATCTTTATGGCTTAGAATAGAGCTGATAGCTTTTCCGCTGGCATCCGTTGATAGAATAAACTCTTTAGTAAAATCTGGATGAGCAAGTACTGATTCGGAACAAAGAGCATTTTTCAATGAGTCGAATGCTTGTTGACATTCATCACTCCAAATAAATACTTTCTTTTTTTTTAATTCTGTCAAAGGCTTCGAAATTGTTGCAAAATTTTGAATGAAACGTCTGTAAAAACCAACGAGGTCTGTAAAGACTCTAACACCTTTTACATTTTTTGGTGTAGGATAATTTTGAATAATAGAGATTTTATCGGTATCAGGTTTTACGCCTTCACCGTTAATAATATAAATAATAAATATTTGTTTCTGATTTTAAAAATTTACATTTACTTGGTTGCAATTTTAAATTTGCCTGCCTAAGTCTGTCAAAGACTTCTCTTAGGCGATCTAAATGCTCCTGCACTCCTCCACCATTGAAAACAATTACATCGTCCAGATAAACTAAACATATCTCACCTCTAAGTCCAGCTAACACGCTATTCATAAGTCTCTGGAATGTACTGGGTGCATTTGCTAAACCGAACGCCATTTTTGTGAACTGGTAATGTCCGCCGTCGTTCGTGAATGCTGTTTTTTCCTTGTCTTCTTCTGCTACCTGCACTTGCCAATATCCGGATGCTAAATTTAATGTGCTGAATAAGTTAATATTCCCTAATTGGTCAAAGGTTTCTTGCATATTTGCAACAGGGTAGTAATCTTTCTTAGTTACCTTATTAAGCCCTCGAAAGTCTATGCATATTCTAATTTTATTCTTATCGTTTTCTGCTTTCTTGGGTACAGTGACCACTGGTGCGGACCATAGAGAATCCGATGGCTCTATAACACCTGTTTCCAGCATCTTATCTAGTTCCTTCTTCAGCGTCTCCTTTTGACTGAATGGAACTCGATACGGTTTTGCTATAGGATGCACATTTCCTGTAATAATTTTGTGTTTTACATTATGTGTACATCCTATCTTGCTATTGTCCCACAAAAATACATCTTCATATTCACTCAGCAAATTTAATAGCTTATGTGGCACATTATCTAACAAGTTATCTATCTCGAATTGTCGCGCCAAATCTCTGTTACTATGTGTCCTCTGTATTTCACATATAACATTACCTTTGGCCCAATTCCAATCTCCGGCTTCTGTACCCTCAGTACTCAGATGCCTCTCATTACGAACTTCAGCTTTACCTATTACTGTCCTCTTACAAACAGTAATTTCTTGATTTGAAATATTTATTAATCTTACCGGTATTTCTCTTTGAGCTCTCGCTATCACCCTTGCTGCCATGATTCCATGGATGTTAATTTCTTATGGCTTTACTAGAATATCTTGTTCAAGGTTGATCAGATCCTGAACGGCTATACACACAAATGCACAATTTGGAGGAATCTTTGCCGTGCTCTTCAATCTAACCAATCCACTGGCTTGTGTGACTAGTTTTTGTTGATCTAGTGTGCCGATTTCCAAGTTGCGAATTTCCGCTTCCATTTTCGATACTTTAGTGTTAGCCATTTTTGTTGTTGTTTTTATAGCGCTCCGATTACATTGCAGTAATTCCTGACCTATCTCTTCTACGTTGTTGGTCTGTGAAACGTCATCCCGTGCCATTGCGTCATCCAGTTTCGTTGCGTCATTCGGTGTCGTTGAGTTTATATTTGCTGCTGTCAGCACCTCATTCATATCGCTATTAGCCAGTAATTTGGTAAGCATGTTTCCTAACAAAATTTCTTCACTAATATAATCTATCGTTGCTTTAAAATATTTTTAAAAAATCGCGACCCAAAATACCAAAAAGCTAAGTCACTTGACTAAGTGCTACATATAATATGAGTAACGTTATTCATTCTTCGTCTGCATGAATTGTAAGAGACACTTGTTTGAGAATGTATGAGGTATATTTCAATAATTTCAAATATAATCTGTTTAATCTTACTCCAGTTTAATGCATTTTTTTTCTTTTTTAGAATCGTAGAAGATGAAAAATGCAATAGTTAATTTTGTTATGATGTAGGTGTTTGTTGTGCCTTACCATTTGAGACGAGCTCATAGTTAGGTGCTTCATCATTGATAGGTTGTTGAAACAAAACTTTGCGTGTCAAGGTTGCTATGTGCACGGTTTAAAGCTGGTCTCCCACAGGTTCTTTATGTATTCCTCATTAGCTACTAAATTAAAATTTGCTTATATTATATATTTAAAGTTAATTAGTTAAATACTACTTGTGTGACGTTAAGTCAAAAGAGACTAGGTGCTACATATAATTTGAGTAATGTTATTTGTTCTTCATCTTCGGTATAATTTTATATAGGACTCTTAAGATTGTTATCCTTAATGTATATAATTGGTCGCCTCGAATTCAAGCTATGATCACGTATCTACTCATATTGTATGTTTAAAAGTTAATCAGTTAAATCCTACTTATCTGACATTAAGTCATTTGACTAGGTGCTACATATAATATGAGCAATGTTATTCGTTCTTCGTCTTCGGAAGAATTTTATATAGTACTCTTTAATATAATGTGAGTAACGTTATTCATTCTTCGTCTGCATGAATTGTAAGAGACAATTGTTTAAGAATTTGTGGGACATATTTAAATAACTACCAATATTATCTGTTTCATCGTACTCTACATATATTTACTGATTCAGAAATTTCGGAATCATTTTCGGAATCAATTTCTTTGAAAGGGGTTTTCTAGAATATTTTAAACTCTTACTCAACTAACATTTGTACAGCTAGTTGGCAAGATGCTCGCGACGTAACACCTACGTCGTAAATATGTGATACATCAATATAAAATACTTTTGTACAGAATTCTTTACATTGCTACATATTCTCATTTATGTTGTCGAAAAATTTTATATGTACATTTTCAGATTATAATAATATAAGTTCATCAGTTAAATCCTACTTATCTGACGGATATAGTCAGTTGACTAGGTGCGATTATATTTTGATAAATGTTCTACTTCTTCGACATGCATAGCATTAACTTTGAAAGAAATTATTATTGTCTGTTTTGACTGACAGTCAGGTACAAATTTAAGAATCTATAAATAAAAGTACATATTTTACTTAATTTTAAATCGTGATATATTGATTCTATATACTTACAAATATTTAAGTTTTAATTACTATCTTATACCCGATAAAACTTTTAATAAATTTATTCATAATCGTAGCTTCGAAGCTGCAAATTGCATTTTGCATTTACTATCCCTCACAACCTGAACGAACATTTCGATATGCTTCCTTTCATATAGGTTATCATTGTAAGTTCATTATGCATTAATTTTTTGAGACTATCGTCGGTTTTAACTGAAGCTTATACAGTTAGTTGACAATTGCAATTTCAGTATTAATTTTTTTTTCTGTATTTGATCTTCCTTAAATACTTATGTATTTTTATTTATCGTCAATTTTAAGCCGTGAAGGATATATCGAAGATTTCACTTGTTCCTCAATTGTGTACTGATATTTCTATTTTTTAAACATTTTATAATATATATATATATATATATATATATATATATATATAAAAATATTTATTGACGTCATTAGAATTACATAATCGGAATACAATATATTGTCATTTTGTACTTCTGGTTACGCTTAACTTAATATTTATGTTCTTTAAGATATCTTAATATTACGGATTGCTTTTGTTTTACGCAGTAGGAAAAACAATGACAAGAAAACAAAAAACCTACTTTTTATAATAGAAGTTATTTCCTACTCCTCTGACTTATAGAGTTCGTTGACTAGGTGCGAGGTATATTTTGATAATTATTCCTCATTATCGTCGTGCATATTATGCATTAATCTTTTTCGTCTATTTTAACTTACGTTGTATTTTTTTTTTTTTTTGTTCCTCAATTGTATATAATTTATTTTCAACTATTTTCTAGTAACTATAACACTTAAATCCTACTTATCTGACTGGTGTAAAGTTGGTTTTAACATTGGATTGGTGTCTAGAAGTTCTTGTATTTATCATGGTGATTGATTGTTGTGTCCATGAACTTTTAACAGTGACATATTCAGTTTGATTCTTGTGAAGTCTATGAGCTCCCTGCTCCTGTTGAAAGGGTAGCCTGTAGGTGATGCTCGGCGCCTCTAATGAAATGCTCTGGGGGTATTATCCTTCCTCCGACACTTGACTGAGTTATTCATCGTGTTTGCTACACTCCTCAATGGTTAGTGATTCTATCGTTAGGAGTACTTCTCTTCATATTGGAAGTAGTTTGTTTAATTCAATATTGGAATTATATTGTATTTGTAATAGGTGGTCAAAAGATTACAAATATTCTTCAGCTATAAATGGTCTTTTGTTGGACCGATAATAACCGGGGTTGCTATTTTAGTTATTTTTAGTTCCTAATACTTACTTGGAGCAGTATTTGTTGACGATATTTCCTTGTCTTCATTACGGATAATGATATGAAGTTTGTGCAAAAGACTATAAATATTCTGTTTGTTAAAAGATATTCAGCTCTAAAGGATCTTTAGTTGAACCGGTAATAAACGGGGTTGCTATTTTAGTTCTTAATGTTTTTAAATACTTGTAGCAGTACTTGATGACGATATTTCCTTCTCTTTATGATTGATTATTCGTTTCTTTAATTCATATTGGACTTGTTCTGTTTATGATAAGAAGTTTGTTCAAAAGACTATAAATATTCTGTTTGTTAAAAGATGTTCAGCTCTAAAGGATCTTTATTTGAACCGGTAATAAACGGGGTTGCTATTTTAATTATTTTTAGTTCCTAATGTTTTTAAATATTTGGAGCAGTACTTGATGATATTTCCTTCTCTTCATTAGTGATAATTAGCTTCTTTAATTCATGTTGGAATTGTTCGGTTTATAATAAGAAGCTTGTTCAAATGATTACAAATATTCTGTTTGTAAAAAGATGTTAAGCTATAAAGAATCTTTAGATGACCGGCAATAAACGTGGGTGCTATTTTAGTTATTTTTAATTCCTTATTGTATTATTTGTTATATATTACTTGGTGGCGATATTTCCTTTTCTTCATTATTGGAATTAGCTTCTTTAATTTATATTGGAATTATATTCTGTTTGTGATAAGAATTTTGTTCAAAAAAACTAAAAATATTTTGTTTGTGATAAAATATATTCTGGATGAAGGATCTTGAGTTGGACCGGCGATGAATGTGGGTGCTATTTTAGTCATTTTTAATTCCATATGTTTTTAATTCATTGGAGCAGTCTAGTACATGGTGCAGATATTTTTTAATTTTCTTTTCTGTTGTCAAATTGACATTTGCTTATTGATTTTACTTTGTGTTTTTAATCATTTGATTAATTTAATAGAATATTTGAAGATTATAAGTTTTGAGTGTATAATAAGGTTGGATTTGGCAGTGATGATAAAAGATGTCTAAATAAATAATTTAAGGTATTTTTAAAAATTTAAATAGTGCACGCATTTAAAAAAAAATTTAAATTCAAGTAATATTTATATTTCAAATGTATTCATAACGGATCAAAAACCATATTATATTTGGACGAGATTCTAATAAATTAAAGTGTAATTAAATTTAGGCACGGTGCAATTTTTTAAGTGGTACCTACACCTCATGTAAAATTCATGAACGAAGAAATTGGATCAATTCTTTGTGATTTGAATACCCGTGTTAGATATTGAAATCGACTGAGGGAAAATTGTAGAAATCTTGAACTGAGTATTCCTATTTCAGATGTCTGTGTTTAAAGGTAACTATATTATATATTTCATCCTTATTCTATCCACAAGTGGCGACATGTTTGATGTCCTTCAAATGCGCACTTTCAATGATTTATTTCGTTCTATGTTTTTCTGTTCGTCAATGTACAATATAAAATATATTTTGCTTGTCAAAAGAAAAATTCGCGTTTCGCCAACGATAAGTCTACAAAAAGATCTGCTTTGTTTCGTGTTTTAAACCTCGAGAGCGCCGTAAGTCCCTGTCAACGGCTGCTGAGTCGCAATTTTAAGCCGGAATTGAGGCTCAATCTAAATAATTATCTTATCTTCGTCTGTGACTGTGAAAAACCGCTGGTTTTTTGTTAGAAGGTGGCTATGGCGCGAGGCGTACCTATATATAAGCGTACAGATTATAAAAACGTGTAATGTCAAATTATATTCCTCTTCTTCTCTCATCGATCAATTAATTTTCTTACATTCCATTTACAGAATCCTATCCATTTAGAACTGGCACATATTCGAAACCTTATTTATAAATTATATTCTCTTATCTACAAAATTGTTGTGAGAAATTTACTTTTAATTGGTTTATTTATATATTTTCTCACTCTGACCAAGACAGTTTATCACTTCTACTGCTAAGTTATTGTCGTAAATATTTAATTTCTGAATGCTATCTTTTCGGAGGTACTGTCATAAGATTCACTCGAAAAGGAATATATGTTTTAAGTAATTTTATTTATTAAATTATCCTGATGAATCTGGAACAGCGGTTCTCTTTTTTTCAACTTTTATTCGTAAATGTACACAATACACATTGTTAAATACTCTTTTTTCATCACTAAAATGTAGACTATCATTTGCATCGTATGTAACATTTCGTATATAAAGAAATTATTATTTGTATCTGTTTTCTTAATAAATTTTTTTACTTTATATCATTTTATTATTTATTTTATTTTCATAAGACTTATGGACTGTACTGTTTCAATAACTTCTATGCATGCAATTACGTTTTTTTCTTTTGGTTTTTATTTGCATTGTAATGATTGCAAACAATGTCTATTTTGGCATTGGTTGATTCAGTTTGTATTATATTTTTCTTATATTTTAATCTCTCTTTGATATTATCATAATGTCTTTCATTTAATTTAAATAGAACCGTTGTATAATTCCTTATGTTTACAGAAAAGATTTGAAAAAAAAAATCAGTTTAGATTTGTCTTTTCATTCATATTCACAAAGAAATAAAGTTTTTGATGGTTGCTGTAAAATTTCTCCAGCTTCTTGTACTGCTGTATCTATACACATGGCTCAACTTCGAGTCCGGGTGGCCCATCAAGCTAAACCAAACTCGATGAGGCTGAAATAAGCCCGAGGATTACGTACCTCATGCACTAGGACACCGCCACTAACGCGCAAGTTAAACACCGTCTTTGAATTCGATCAAACACCGCTAACATTAATGAAAATTTCCTCAAGTAGAAGTATATATTGAATGGCTGCCGAATTGAATAAAAACGCTCTCACAATTCTTAGATTCTTTCGGAAGAGAGTGTGCCACAGATGGAAGCAATGGCCACGATGCTTTGTATATTTTGATCGCCTAGCTGCTATCCCAAAAGTCTTGAATATATTTCTAGTATATTCAAGATGTTCCTTACCCGTTGTTTACTGATTTATTAAATCCTATAGTGATCAATTTTTGTATATTTTGATCGCCTAGGTGCTGTCCCAGAATCACCCAAGTCTTGAATATATCTAGTATATAAGATGTTCCGTACCCGTTGTTTACTGATTTGTTAAATCCTATAGTGGTAAATTTTTGTATATTTTGATCGCCTAGGTGCTGTCCCAAAATCACCCAAGTCTTGAATATATCTAGTATATTCAAGATGATCCGTACCTATTGTTTACTGATTCATAAAATCCTATCATGGTCAATTTTTGTATATTTTGATTGCCTAGGTGCTGTCCCAAAATCACCAAAATTTTCAATATATCTTATTCGGTATATTTTCTAACGAATGTTTTCTAAGTGTTCGTTACAGAATTCCATTGTTTCCCACCACAGAATATTGTCGAATAATTTTAATAATTCTGAATATTTGCCACATTTTCTAACGTATGTTTTCAAGATCTGCGAAATTTTCTCGCCATTATCATTTAATGTCAAACAAATATTGGGTTTGTTTAGAGTTCGGAAAGACAACTGGCAGGTATCGTCGCACAAGTAAGTTGGTTTTGACTTTGTATGCACATGTTTTGACCGTATTGCATTGGTGGTATATTTTCATCTAAAATTTATTAATTGTTACCTCCGGTTTGTTTGACACATCAGATGAATTTAAAATGTTCTCGGCACCATTCTGAAAAATACTGTTTGTGTTTGATATGATACCAAGCTGTTCTTTACTACCAATAAACTCCCCTTCCATGGCAATAGTGTCATCAACAATAAATACGACATTTACGGATTTTTCACCATCATTTTTATTTTCTTCGGTAATTTTGATTGGATTTTCTTCGTCTGCACAAATAATTTAAATAACTCCAGCTTCTTAAAAAGAGGGTGTTATATTTGTTCATAATTGGCATTACTCTTTACTATTACTTTGAATTCGTATTTCTGTTCTGTAGCAAATTCCCATGTCATCTTTATTTATTAAGTCTTGAATATATCTAGTATATTCAAGATGCTCCGTACCCATTGTTTATTGATTTGTTAAATCCTACTGTGGTCAATTTTTGTATATTTTGATCGCCTAGGTGCTGTCCCAAAATTACCCAAGTCTTGAATATATATAGTATATTCAAGATGTTCTGTACCCATTGTTTACTGATTTGTAAAATCCTATCGTGGTCAATTTTTGTATATTTTGATCGCCTAGGTGCTGTCCCAAAATCACCCAAGTCTTGAATATATCTAGTATATAAGATGTCCCGTATCCGTTGTTTACTGATTTGTTAAATCCTATCGTGGTCAAGTTTTGTTTATTTTGATCGCCTAGGTGCTGTTCCAAAATTATCCAAGCCTTGAATATATCTAGTATATTCAAGATGTTCCGTACCCATTGTTAACTGATTTATTAAATCCTATCGTGGTCATTTTTTGTATAATTTGATTGCCTAGGTGCTGTCCCAAAATCAACCAAGTCTTGAATGTGTCTAGTATATTCAAGAATTTCCGTACCCATTGTTTACTGAGTTGTTAAATCCTATCGTGGTCAATTTTTGTAATTTTGATCGCCTAGGTGCTGTCTCAAAATCACCTAAGTCTTGAATGTATTTAGTATATTCTAGAATTTCCGTACCCATTGTTTACTGAATTGTTAAATCCTATCGTGGTCAATTTTTGTATATTTTGATCGCCTAGGTGCAGTCCCAAAATCACCTAAGTCTTGAATATATCTAGTATATTTAAGAATTTGAGTACCCATTGTTTACTGATTCATTAAATCCTATCATGGTCAATTTTTTATATTTTGATTGCCTAGGTGCTGTCCTAAAATCACCTAAATTTTCAATATATCTTATACGGTATATTTTCTAACGAATGTTTTCTAAATGTTCGTTACAGAATTCCATTGTTTCCCACCACAGAATATAATAATATATCTTATTCGGTATATTTTCTAACGAATGTTTTCTAAGTGTTCGTTACAGAATTCCATTGTTTCCCACCACAGAATATTGTCGAATAATTTTAATAATTCTGAATATTTGCCACATTTTCTAACGTATGTTTTCAAGATCTGCGAAATTTTCTCGCCATTATCATTTAATGTCAAACAAATATTGGGTTTGTTTAGAGTTCGGAAAGACAACTGGCAGGTATCGTCGCACAAGTAAGTTGGTTTTTACTTTGTATGCACATGTTTTGACCGTATTGCATTGGTGGTATATTTTTATTTAAAATTTATTAATTGTTACCTCCGGTTTGTTTGACACATCAGATGAATTTAAAATGTTCTCGGCACCATTCTGAAAAATACTGTTTGTGTTTGATATGATACCAAGCTGTTCTTTACTACCAATAAACTCCCCTTCCATGGCAATAGTGTCATCAACAATAAATACGACATTTACGGATTTTTCACCATCATTTTTATTTTCTTCGGTCATTTTGATTGGATTTTCTTCGTCTGCACAAATAATTTAAATAACTCCAGCTTCTTAAAAAGAGGGTGTTATATTTGTTCATAATTGGCATTACTCTTTACTATTACTTTGAATTCGTATTTCTGTTCTGTAGCAAATTCCCATGTCATCTTTATTTATCAAGTCTTGAATATATCTAGTATATTCAAGATGCTCAGTACCCATTGTTTATTGATTTGTTAAATCCTACTGTGGTCAATTTTTGTATATTTTGATCGCCTAGGTGCTGTCCCAAAATTACCCAAGTCTTGAATATATATAGTATATTCAAGACGTTCTGTACCCATTGTTTACTGATTTGTAAAATCCTATCGTGGTCAATTTTTGTATATTTTGATCGCCTAGGTGCTGTCCCAAAATCACCCAAGTCTTGAATATATCTAGTATATAAGATGTCCCGTATCCGTTGTTTACTGATTTGTTAAATCCTATCGTGGTCAAGTTTTGTTTATTTTGATCGCCTAGGTGCTGTTCCAAAATTATCCAAGCCTTGAATATATCTAGTATATTCAAGATGTTCCGTACCCATTGTTAACTGATTTATTAAATCCTATCGTGGTCATTTTTTGTATAATTTGATCGCCTAGGTGCTGTCCCAAAATCAACCAAGTCTTGAATGTGTCTAGTATATTCAAGAATTTCCGTACCCATTGTTTACTGAGTTGTTAAATCCTATCGTGGTCAATTTTTGTAATTTTGATCGCCTAGGTGCTGTCTCAAAATCACCTAAGTCTTGAATGTATTTAGTATATTCTAGAATTTCCGTACCCATTGTTTACTGAATTGTTAAATCCTATCGTGGTCAATTTTTGTATATTTTGATCGCCTAGGTGCA
Source organism: Poecilus cupreus (assembly GCA_963942605.1). Lineage (NCBI taxonomy): Eukaryota > Metazoa > Arthropoda > Insecta > Coleoptera > Carabidae > Poecilus > Poecilus cupreus. The sequence continues at coordinate 4,505,533 of OZ012715.1, read as the reverse complement.
GTCCCAAAATCACCTAAGTCTTGAATATATCTAGTATATTTAAGAATTTGAGTACCCATTGTTTACTGATTCATTAAATCCTATCATGGTCAATTTTTTATATTTTGATTGCCTAGGTGCTGTCCTAAAATCACCTAAATTTTCAATATATCTTATACGGTATATTTTCTAACGAATGTTTTCTAAATGTTCGTTACAGAATTCCATTGTTTCCCACCACAGAATATAATAATATATCTTATTCGGTATATTTTCTAACGAATGTTTTCTAAGTGTTCGTTACAGAATTCCATTGTTTCCCACCACAGAATATTGTCGAATAATTTTAATAATTCTGAATATTTGCCACATTTTCTAACGTATGTTTTCAAGATCTGCGAAATTTTCTCGCCATTATCATTTAATGTCAAACAAATATTGGGTTTGTTTAGAGTTCGGAAAGACAACTGGCAGGTATCGTCGCACAAGTAAGTTGGTTTTGACTTTGTATGCACATGTTTTGACCGTATTGCATTGGTGGTATATTTTCATCTAAAATTTATTAATTGTTACCTCCGGTTTGTTTGACACATCAGATGAATTTAAAATGTTCTCGGCACCATTCTGAAAAATACTGTTTGTGTTTGATATGATACCAAGCTGTTCTTTACTACCAATAAACTCCCCTTCCATGGCAATAGTGTCATCAACAATAAATACGACATTTACGGATTTTTCACCATCATTTTTATTTTCTTCGGTCATTTTGATTGGATTTTCTTCGTCTGCACAAATAATTTAAATAACTCCAGCTTCTTAAAAAGAGGGTGTTATATTTGTTCATAATTGGCATTACTCTTTACTATTACTTTGAATTCGTATTTCTGTTCTGTAGCAAATTCCCATGTCATCTTTATTTATCAAGTCTTGAATATATCTAGTATATTCAAGATGCTCAGTACCCATTGTTTATTGATTTGTTAAATCCTACTGTGGTCAATTTTTGTATATTTTGATCGCCTAGGTGCTGTCCCAAAATTACCCAAGTCTTGAATATATATAGTATATTCAAGACGTTCTGTACCCATTGTTTACTGATTTGTAAAATCCTATCGTGGTCAATTTTTGTATATTTTGATCGCCTAGGTGCTGTCCCAAAATCACCCAAGTCTTGAATATATCTAGTATATAAGATGTCCCGTATCCGTTGTTTACTGATTTGTTAAATCCTATCGTGGTCAAGTTTTGTTTATTTTGATCGCCTAGGTGCTGTTCCAAAATTATCCAAGCCTTGAATATATCTAGTATATTCAAGATGTTCCGTACCCATTGTTAACTGATTTATTAAATCCTATCGTGGTCATTTTTTGTATAATTTGATCGCCTAGGTGCTGTCCCAAAATCAACCAAGTCTTGAATGTGTCTAGTATATTCAAGAATTTCCGTACCCATTGTTTACTGAGTTGTTAAATCCTATCGTGGTCAATTTTTGTAATTTTGATCGCCTAGGTGCTGTCTCAAAATCACCTAAGTCTTGAATGTATTTAGTATATTCTAGAATTTCCGTACCCATTGTTTACTGAATTGTTAAATCCTATCGTGGTCAATTTTTGTATATTTTGATCGCCTAGGTGCAGTCCCAAAATCACCTAAGTCTTGAATATATCTAGTATATTTAAGAATTTGAGTACCCATTGTTTACTGATTCATTAAATCCTATCATGGTCAATTTTTTATATTTTGATTGCCTAGGTGCTGTCCTAAAATCACCTAAATTTTCAATATATCTTATACGGTATATTTTCTAACGAATGTTTTCTAAATGTTCGTTACAGAATTCCATTGTTTCCCACCACAGAATATAATAATATATCTTATTCGGTATATTTTCTAACGAATGTTTTCTAAGTGTTCGTTACAGAATTCCATTGTTTCCCACCACAGAATATTGTCGAATAATTTTAATAATTCTGAATATTTGCCACATTTTCTAACGTATGTTTTCAAGATCTGCGAAATTTTCTCGCCATTATCATTTAATGTCAAACAAATATTGGGTTTGTTTAGAGTTCGGAAAGACAACTGGCAGGTATCGTCGCACAAGTAAGTTGGTTTTTACTTTGTATGCACATGTTTTGACCGTATTGCATTGGTGGTATATTTTCATCTAAAATTTATTAATTGTTACCTCCGGTTTGTTTGACACATCAGATGAATTTAAAATGTTCTCGGCACCATTCTGAAAAATACTGTTTGTGTTTGATATGATACCAAGCTGTTCTTTACTACCAATAAACTCCCCTTCCATGGCAATAGTGTCATCAACAATAAATACGACATTTACGGATTTTTCACAATCATTTTTATTTTCTTCGGTCATTTTGATTGGATTTTCTTCGTCTGCACAAATAATTTAAATAACTCCAGCTTCTTAAAAAGAGGGTGTTATATTTGTTCATAATTGGCATTACTCTTTACTATTACTTTGAATTCGTATTTCTGTTCTGTAGCAAATTCCCATGTCATCTTTATTTATCAAGTCTTGAATATATCTAGTATATTCAAGATGCTCCGTACCCATTGTTTATTGATTTGTTAAATCCTACTGTGGTCAATTTTTGTATATTTTGATCGCCTAGGTGCTGTCCCAAAATTACCCAAGTCTTGAATATATATAGTATATTCAAGACGTTCTGTACCCATTGTTTACTGATTTGTAAAATCCTATCGTGGTCAATTTTTGTATATTTTGATCGCCTAGGTGCTGTCCCAAAATCACCCAAGTCTTGAATATATCTAGTATATAAGATGTCCCGTATCCGTTGTTTACTGATTTGTTAAATCCTATCGTGGTCAAGTTTTGTTTATTTTGATCGCCTAGGTGCTGTTCCAAAATTATCCAAGCCTTGAATATATCTAGTATATTCAAGATGTTCCGTACCCATTGTTAACTGATTTATTAAATCCTATCGTGGTCATTTTTTGTATAATTTGATCGCCTAGGTGCTGTCCCAAAATCACCCAAGTCTTGAATGTGTCTAGTATATTCATGAATTTCCGTACCCATTGTTTACTGAGTTGTTAAATCCTATCGTGGTCAATTTTTGTAATTTTGATCGCCTATTTGCTGTCCCAAAATCACCCAAGTCTTGAATGTATTTAGTATATTCTAGAATTTCCGTACCCATTGTTTACTGAATTGTTAAATCCTATCGTGGTCAATTTTTGTATATTTTGATCGCCTAGGTGCAGTCCCAAAATCACCTAAGTCTTGAATATATCTAGTATATTTAAGAATTTGAGTACCCATTGTTTACTGATTCATTAAATCCTATCATGGTCAATTTTTGTATATTTTGATTGCCTAGGTGCTGTCCTAAAATCACCTAAATTTTCAATATATCTTATACGGTATATTTTCTAACGAATGTTTTCTAAATGTTCGTTACAGAATTCCATTGTTTCCCACCACAGAATATAATAATATATCTTATTCGGTATATTTTCTAACGAATGTTTTCTAAGTGTTCGTTACAGAATTCCATTGTTTCCCACCACAGAATATTGTCGAATAATTTTAATAATTCTGAATATTTGCCACATTTTCTAACGTATGTTTTCAAGATCTGCGAAATTTTCTCGCCATTATCATTTAATGTCAAACAAATATTGGGTTTGTTTAGAGTTCGGAAAGACAACTGGCAGGTATCGTCGCACAAGTAAGTTGGTTTTGACTTTGTATGCACATGTTTTGACCGTATTGCATTGGTGGTATATTTTCATCTAAAATTTATTAATTGTTACCTCCGGTTTGTTTGACACATCAGATGAATTTAAAATGTTCTCGGCACCATTCTGAAAAATACTGTTTGTATTTGATATGATACCAAGCTGTTCTTTACTACCAATAAACTCCCCTTCCATGGCAATAGTGTCATCAACAATAAATACGACATTTACGGATTTTTCACCATCATTTTTATTTTCTTCGGTAATTTTGATTGGATCTTCTTCGTCTGCACAAATAATTTAAATAACTCCAGCTTCTTAAAAAGAGGGTGTTATATTTGTTCATAATTGGCATTACTCTTTACTATTACTTTGAATTCGTATTTCTGTTCTGTAGCAAATTCCCATGTCATCTTTATTTATTAAGTCTTGAATATATCTAGTATATTCAAGATGCTCCGTACCCATTGTTTATTGATTTGTTAAATCCTACTGTGGTCAATTTTTGTATATTTTGATCGCCTAGGTGCTGTCCCAAAATTACCCAAGTCTTGAATATATATAGTATATTCAAGATGTTCTGTACCCATTGTTTACTGATTTGTAAAATCCTATCGTGGTCAATTTTTGTATATTTTGATCGCCTAGGTGCTGTCCCAAAATCACCCAAGTCTTGAATATATCTAGTATATTCAAGATGTCCCGTATCCGTTGTTTACTGATTTGTTAAATCCTATCGTGGTCAAGTTTTGTTCATTTTGATCGCCTAGGTGCTGTTCCAAAATTATCCAAGCCTTGAATATATCTAGTATATTCAAGATGTTCCGTACCCATTGTTAACTGATTTATTAAATCCTATCGTGGTCATTTTTTGTATAATTTGATCGCCTAGGTGCTGTCCCAAAATCACCCAAGTCTTGAATGTGTCTAGTATATTCATGAATTTCCGTACCCATTGTTTACTGAGTTGTTAAATCCTATCGTGGTCAATTTTTGTAATTTTGATCGCCTATTTGCTGTCCCAAAATCATCTAAGTCTTGAATATTCTAGAATTTCCGTACCCATTGTTTACTGAATCGTTAAATCCTATCGTGGTCAATTTTTGTATATTTTGATTACCTAGGTGCTGTCCCAAAATCACCTAAATTTTCAATATATCTTATTCGGTATATTTTCTAATGAATGTTTTCTAAATGTTCGTTACAGAATTCCATTGTTTCCCACCACAGAATATTGTCGAATGATTTTAATAATTCTGAATATTTGCCACAATTTCTAACGTATGTTGTTTTCAAGATCTGCCAAATTTTCTCGGCATTATCATTTAATGTCATACAAATATTGGGTTTGTTTAGAGTTCGGAAAGACAACAGGCAGGTATCGTCGCACAGGTAAGTTGGTTTTGACTTTGTATGCACATGTTTTGACCGTATTGCATTGATGGTAGATTTTCATCTAAAATTTATAAATTGTTACCTCCGGTTTGTTTGACACATCAGATGAATTTGAAATGTTCTCGGCACCATTCTGAAAAATACTGTTTGTATTTGATATGATACCAAGCTGTTCTTTACTACCAATAAACTCCCCTTCCATGGCAATAGTGTCATCAACAATAATTACGACATTTACGGATTTTTCACCATCATTTTTATTTTCTTCGGTGATTATGATTGGATCTTCTTCGTCTGCACAAATAATTTCAATAACTTCAGCTTCTTAAAACGAGGGTGTTATATTTGTTCATAATTGGCATTACTCTTTACTATTACTTTGAATTCGTATTTCTGTTCTGTAGCAAATTCCCATGTCATCCTTATTTATCAAGTCTTGAATATATCTAGTATATTCAAGATGTTCAGTACCCATTGTTAACTGATTTTTTAAATCCTATCGTGGTCAATTTTTGTATATTTTGATCGCCTAGGTGCTGTCCCAAAATCACCCAAGTCTTGAATGTATCTAGTATATTCAAGAATCTCCTCACCCATTGCTTAGTTATTCGTTAAATCCTATCGTGGTCAATCTTTGTAAAGGTGCTGTCCCAAAATCACCTAAGTCTTGAATGTATCTAGTATATTCAAGAATTTCCGTACCCATTGTTTACTGAGTTGTTAAATCCTATCGTGGTAAATTTTTGTAATTTTGATCGCCTAGGTGCAGTCCCAAAATCACCTAAGTCTTGAATATATCTAGTGTATTCAAGAATTTCCGTACCCATTGTTTACTGAGTCATTAAATCCTATCATGGTCAATTTTTTTATATTTTGATAGCCTAGGTGCTGTCCCAAAATCACCTAAATTTTCAATATATATCTTATTCGGTATATTTTTTAACGAATGTTTTCTAAATGTTAGTTACAGAATTCCATTGTTTCCCACCACAGAATATTTGCCACAATTTCTAACGTATGTTGTTTTCAAGATCTGCCAAATTTTAATTATCATTTAATGTCAAACAAATATTGGGTTTGTTTAGAGTTGGGAAAGACAACAGGCAGGTACCGTCGCACAGGTAAGTTGGTTTTGACTTTGTATGCATATGTTTTGACCGTATTGCATTGGTGGTATATTTTCATCTAAAATTTATTAATTGTTACCTCCGGTTTGTTTGACACATCAGATAAATTTGAAATGTTCTCGGCTCCATTCTGCAAAATACTGTTTGTATTTGATATGATACCAAGCTGTTCTTTATTACCAATAAACTCCCCTTCCATGGCAATAGTGTCATCAACAATAATTACGACATTTACGGATTTTTCACCATCATTTTTATTTTTTTCGGTGATTTTGATTGGATCTTCTTCGTCTGCACAAATAATTTAAATAACTCCAACTTGTTAAAACGAGGGTGTTATATTTGTTCATAATTGGCATTACTCTTTGCTATTACTTTGATTTCGTATTTCTGTTCTGTAGCAAATTCCCATGTCATCTTTATTTATTGGACTATGAAGTTGTGTCTAAATATTTTTATTTACTTGATTAAATCCTACCTATCTCTCATATACAAGGCATTGGGCTAGATGTCGCTTTTTGAATATTCTTGTTCATCAAGAAGAACGTAGATTAATTGAAAATGTAAATATTGTGCCTTATAGAATAGAGAAATTAGATTTAATTTGTATAAATTATAAAATCATTATTGTTTACTTGTATATATTTGTATTATTTTTATATTATTATTAATACTTTTAAAATAAATTGTCTTATGTTATAAGTAAGAAAAGTGTTTAAAATATATACAAATTAATTTGTTACTAATCGTCGATGGGTTTTTAAAAAAGATTTTATTTTACTAAAACCTTCTAATTCAGATGTTACAAGTTCAAAGTACAGATCAAGACTAAATCTACTAAATAACAAAACATAACGCTTTCTCTACGATACAACATTCACTTATTACTAAGGGTGTCCCATGACACCGTGAGATCCGCTAACTCAGCGGGAAGTGCCGTGTGACGACGATATAACTCCTTCCGCCTTAGAGAGAAGCTTCCCCTGGAAGGTTGGCACCTTGAGGTCCTTGTCCTTGGGTGAAATGTCTTTGGCTTAACCATTTTAATTTTATAAAGTACAGTAAGAGATAAATGATTACAATGGTTAATCCACAATATAAAATGATAGTGCAAACACTAGGTTTATAATTAAAATACAGTTCCTTATCAGATTTTGTAGTAATTAATGGGTTGAAAGGAATATCTTAAAATTTTAAGTTTCGTAAATCTATTGTTACATTTGAAACTTTATGATCTAGAAGTTTAGAAGTTATTTTTGGTAATATGAAAGGTGTCCCTTCTGTTTTATCAAGATAAGTCAATGTCTTTTGTTGAAATTGAATAACACAATTATTTTCTTTTCATTAAATAAACGCCTAACAAATTTTTAACACTAACACTGTCCGCGCACTTCATATTTAACTTTTCTTCTTTTTGGAAAACTGCCAAATACTGATTAATTTCTAATATGATTTCGATGTGACTTCTCTGAACGTTTAATTTAGTATAATGGCACTGGCTGGAGTTGATTCCTAGTAGAATGTCTTCTTCACATGGTGGGATGTGATGGGGATGATATTCATTTGGGCATTGGTAGTTGGCACTTTTAGTACACTTGCCACTCTGAGGTATAATTTCATTGTTTTCAGATTTTAAAAGGTACTGAACATCAAGTATAATGGTTACATATTCTGGCTCATATTTAATTGGGATCGATTGTAATCGGCAAAGCTCAAAATTCTTTTCAAAATTAATAGGTACTGATAAAAGGTAGGTAATTTGAGTTGGTTCAATTTTACAATTTACTTTCATTATACTTTCATAATTTAGAATATTTTCTAATTTTAATTCGAAAGGTTGTTTTCCGTGATAAAAATCGGATATTGTATGTAGTTCTTGTAAGAGCTGGTTTGGTTTTATAATAGAAGGATGCATAATTCCCATTTTACAAAATGTAATAGAAGTTTCTATATCTTGCAAAATATCCAAAATAATTTCCAAAAGGATAGTTATCTGTGTATATAAGTCTTTTATAATAAGAATTTCGTTTGTGCCCAAATTTTTATTTATTTGTTTGTTAAGATATTATATCTTAGATTTTAATACTTCTTCATTATGTTGAATATTCTGAACGGTATTATTAAAATTTGTAATTATTCGGTGGCTGACAGAATATGATAATTTTAACTGTTGTGTATGTTATACTGGTTCTGTTCCAAATGTCTTAGGATTTCATTATATTTTTTCCATGTATTTGAAAAATGCGTCACCATCGGTGTTATTAATTTCATGAACATTTAATTAAAATTTTTGAAAAGCTTCTTCCGGGCGTTTAAATGCGGTGATTATTATGTTGGTATTCTTAAAGATATATTCTATCATGTGTTTTACATAACACCATTGTAATAAATCTTCTCCGCAACCTAATCTTGGAATATTTATTTTACTTTTCTCACAAAATTTTTTCAAATTTATTAACGTATAAAACATATCTTGATAAGTAAGTTTATCAAAGTACTTCTCTTTAGTTATCATATAAATAATAAATTTATATCTGTCTTTCAAATATGCAATATTATATAAATTCTGATTTTCTCTTTGTAGTTTGGGGTAAATAGCAATAACGTATCGGACTATGGATCGTGAGATCCTCAGTTCGAATCCCACTGCCGACAGTTACAAATTTAAATTTACCCCTGTGGTTCTCCCTCCACTAATATCCTTGGGGGCTATGATCTAACGGCCGGTAACCGCACTTCATACGCAAAAATATATCACCTACCGAGATCTGCGCAAGCAGAGTGCCACACCCATAATGGGTAAAAGGCGTGATGATATATTTATTTATATTTATTTTATAGTTTATCTACATTTTGGAATTTTTGTCTAAATTGTTTTGCAATGCCTTTGGACATGTCAAAATCTTTGCTAACACAATGTGCTAAACTTTCATTAATAGGGGCGTCAAAAAGATCTCCTTCTACCTCAAAAATTTTAAAATAATTATCTAAATTTAATTGTTTACTTTCCAAATAATGTTGATATTGTGATAACAATGACTCATTTTTTTAATTTTCTAAAGATTTTTGCTCAACATTGTTATTAGTCCACGGGATTCTACTTAATGCATCGGCATTTGTGTAAGTTTTTCCTTTTTTATAAACAATTTCGTATTGAAATTTTTCTAACTTGAGGCGCCAACGAATGAGTTTTGAACTACATTGTTTTAGTGAATACAAATATTGAAGTGGTTTATGGTCGGTTAATATTTTAAATTTACGTCCGAACAAATATGGGCGGAAGTATTAGCTGTATTCTTTTTGGAAAGTTTTAGCTCAACTCAGTTGACAAGTGAGTTGAGATGAACTGAGCTGAGTTGAGCTGAAAAGCATCCAAAAAGAACAGCATTTTAAGTATAGAAAGGTGTGTTTGAACAAGAATATATACACTTATGCTATTAAAATTGATGACACTAAAATATTTTACTATAAGTTTACACATTTAATGTATCAATGAAATAGATCGACATATTTTGGTTATTGTAGCAATTTGGCGCACATAACCTAAGACAACATAAACCAAACATTACCCCTTCCACCGAACTGAGTTGCGTAGATCATTTTGAGTTTATTTCGCGGGTGGTGCAGCATCGGTAAGGGGGGAAGTGAGTTCTCTCAGTTTGTCTCAGTTCAGTTGTAACAAAAAGAACATCACTTTACTGCGTTTATCTGAAGTGAGCTGAGACTAACTGAGATTTTGACCAAAAAGAATACAGCTATTGTGTTGCCCACAGAATTGCGAGAAGTTCTTTCTCGATCGTTGAATAGTTCATTTCTGTTTGGTTCAGGGTTCTGCTGGCATAAGCAACGGGGAGGTCATTTCCTACCGTGCCTTGAGATAATACCGCGCCTATCGCAACATTACTAGCGTCGCACGTTAAGTTAAATTCTTTTGTAACTGAAGTAAGGGTTCGTTAATTAATAAGTTTTTACATGTCTCGAAGCATTTAATATAGTCTGGGTTATGTATATGTCTATTACTGCGTCTTTTGTAAGACACTTCGTGAGAGGTTTAGTTATCTTCGCAAAATCTTTTATAAATTTCCTATAATAACCTAAAAGACCGAGGAATGATCTTATCTGTTTAGTATTTTTTGGTATTGGATAATTTGAATCGCGATAATCTTATCTGGGTTAGGTTTTACTCCTTCGGGTGTCACTATGTGCCCAAGATAAGCAACTTCTTTTTTTAAGAACTCTGATTTGTCCAGTTGAATTTTAAGGTTAGCTTTTCTTAAACGGTCAAAAATTAATTTCAAATTATTAATATGTTCTTGCAAACTAGTACTGACAATGATAATATCGTCAAGATAAACTAAACATTTTTCATTAGTTAAACCTCATGACATTGTCTATTACCCTTTGAAGCAGGGGCATTTTTGAGCCCGAATGGCATACGAAGAAACTCGTAATGTCCATCTTCTGTGTTAAAGGCTGTCTTTGGTATGTCTGTCTCATTCATCTCTATCTGGTGGAAGCCAGATGCTAATTCCAAAGTCGTGAAATATTGACAACGACCTAATTTATCCAATAAGTCTGTTATATTTGGCAAAGGGTATTTGTCGTCGATAGTCTTTTCGTTTAGTTTTCGGTATTCGACAACGATACGCCATTTCTTTTTTCCTGACGCGTTCAATTTTTTTGGCACTATCCATATGGGAGAGGACCAGGGTGAATAGGAAGGTCGTATAATTTTTTGGTCAAGCATTTTCTGTATCTGTGTGTGTACTTCATGTCTGTGAACTTGGGGATACCTATAAGATTTTGTATAAACTGGAAGTTCATCTTTCGTTTTTATGTTATGCTTTATTTGATTAGTGAATGTTAAATTATTATTATTAAAATGAAAAATATTATTACTTTAATAATAGCTTCCTTTTCTTCTGAATTCATATGATCTGTTCTGAATTTTGAAAGGTCTAATTTAATATTTTGTGCACTAATTGAATTATAATTTGAAATATTATTAACTTCATAATTATTTAAGGATTCCACAGGTAATGGTCCATTCAAGTTTAAAGTCATTTTTTTTATTTCTAATTATGGTCCTGATTTACATCATGCGACCTTTATTTACATATAAATATTATAAATGTATTTTACAATTTGTTAAAAATTCTGTTATTTCAGTGTGGTATTTTTCTGGTTCCTTAAGGGTGTTTATCAGGGTCTTCTTCGTTTGTTGTAGTAGTGTAGTTCTATGCTGTTCATATTTTGTGCAATGTTTGACTATATGCTCCATGGTTTCAGGTGTATTACATGCCTGGCAGTCGGGCGAATCGCTGATTTTTATTTTGTGTTTTAGATAATTAGTTTGTCCATGTCCAATTCTCATTCTTATTATGTTTTTAATGTTTTTCCTGCTACATTGAAGACTTTTTTATCATGTTTTTCTTTGTATTGTGGGCTGAAGCTCATAATACCATTTTCCTTTTATTTGTGCGTCGCTATTGTATTTTTCTTGCCATTCCTTAATAGTATTTATTTTAATTATGTTGAGTAGATCTGTACTTGGTATTTTTATTTCTGTTAACGGTTGTTGTACGTCTTTTGCTGCTGCGTCTGCCATCTCATTTCCTAATAGTCCTATATGTCCTGGTATCCATTGTAATTTGATGTTAATTCCCTTCTTCGTTTGTTCTTCTATTTGGAGGTATATGTCATTAGCTATTTTATTTTTTATTTGTAGGTTATTTGTATTTTGTAGTATTTGTAGGGCAGTTTTTGAATCTGACAGTATCACGTAGTTTCGGTCTTTATTATTTCGTATGTAGTAGAGTGCCAGTTCTATTCCATTTAATTCTGCTGTTGTTATTGTTGCTTCGTTTGGTAATCTTATTTCTGCCGTACTATTTTCTGTTTTGTTGTTACATGCTGAACCTACGTAGTCGTGATATTTGGATCCGTCTGTGTATAAATGAGTGTAATTCTTGTACTCTGTTGTAATGTATTTTATTGTATCTTGTCTTAATATATCTGGGTGCGCATCTTTTTTTGAGGTATAATTTGGTATCTCTAAACATATTTGCAGTTTTCTTCTAAAAGGCGAGAATTCTGTTGTGAACGGTATATGCTTTGTTGTAATGGTTTTCTCTAGAAGTGGTAGTATTGTGTTTATAGTTGCTATATCTTTCGGTGTTTCTTTTCCGTTCCAGTATGGTTTATTTTGTACCATGTATTGTAGATTGATAAGTTTTGCTTTCAGTTGTTCTTTTTGTTGGGCTTGAATTTTTAGTATGTGTTTGGATATTAAATATTTTATTCTAATTTCTATTGGCGTTTCTGCAGCTTCATTTAAGATAGTGTGTATTGATGATGTTCTAAATGCTCCTATGCAGGTTTGTATTGCTGTGTTTTGTATGACCCTTAGTATCTGTAAGTTACTTTTTGTTAATTGAGCACCGTATATTACTAATCCATATTCCATTTTTGTTCTAATTAATGTTCTGTATACTTTAAGTAGTATTTCCTGTCTTGTTCCAAAGTTTCGTGCTGCTAGTGCTTTTATGATGTTTAAGTTAGCGTTACATTTCTTTCTAATTTCTTCTAAGTGTATTTTGAATGTTAATTTTGAGTCTATCCATAATCCAAGAAATTTATGACTTGTTTTTGTAACGATTTCCTTATCACCGATTTTTATCTTTTGATTGGTGTTTAATCTTCTTTTTCTTGAATAGTGTACAGTTATACATTTGTCTGGGTTTATTTCTAGATTTAATTTATTAAGATACTTATTAATATTTGCAGCTGTTGAGTTTAATTTAGTAATATTATTGTTCGGAATCTTGTTTGCGCTGTACACGACGATATCGTCAGCGTACTGTAGTATAGAAACTGATTCTGGGGTGTGACTGTTTAAATTATGTACATATATTGAAAATAGGATAGGTGAAAGGATTGATCCTTGTGGTAGTCCTTTGCTGCATTTTCTTTTGATTGTTATGTTATTGGCTGTTATTGTGAGGATTCGTTCAATCAGAAAGTTATGTATCCATTCTATGAAGAGTTCTGGTAATTTTATTTCTTCCAAAGTTTTTATGAGTGTTGGGATGCGCACATTATCGTATGCCTTTGTTATATCGAGGTATAGCGCAGTTATTGTTTTCTAAAACCATACATTGTTTCAGGTAATATGTGGTTCGTTTCTATGAAGTGTTCCAGTCTGTTATTTATCATAGAGTTTAATGTTTTTATTATGCAAGGTATCAAAGATATTGGTCTGTACGATTTGATGTCTTCCGCATCTTTATTCGGTTTCTTGATGGGTATTATCTTAATTTGTTTCATGTCTTCCGGTATTTTACTTGTTTCCCACCATGTGTTTAAATGATTAAGTAGTACTTCATTTGCATTTTGTGTTTTTTATCATACTGTAGTTGATGCAGTCGTGACCTGGTGCACTAGATTTTTTCTTATGTAGAGCGATGTTTAGCTCATGTATATTAAATGGAATAGTATATTTTGTTGTGCTTTCATTTTCGTTAGATCTCTTCTTTGTTATTATCTTATCCTTGTTGTTTACGTAAGTTGGTGCTAGTGAATTTAAAAATAATTCTGCCTTTTCTTCCTTTTGTTGTATTAAGTTTAGTTCTGTTTGGTTGTTTTTGCACGTTTTGATTTTGTTCCATAGTTTTTGGGGGTTTTTGTCGTTCAGATTTTCGCAAAATAGTTCCCAACCTTTTTGTTTGTAGTACTGGATTGTTTTGGAAGTTTCATTCGCGACGTTTTTGTACTTTTGATAATTTTCTCTGTTCATGAGTTTTTTTGTACTTCGTCAGCGCAAGTCTTCTTTTTGCTATTGCTCTGTTGCATTCTGGGGTCCACCATTGTTGTGGTCTATGTTTGGGGTCTTTTGAATATAATTTTGTTTTTGGTATTGTTTTATCTGCCGCTTCTTGTATTGTGTTTATAAGTTCGGTGAATGAGATATTTGTGTCTTCTTGTATCTTGTTTTCAATATGTTCTTCGTAACTTTTCCAGTCTGCCAGTTTATAAATTCTTCGTGGTTCTCTATATTGTTTCATGAATTTGTGGGTTGTTTCGTAAGTTGTTGATATTATAAAGTGGTCGCTGCCCATTGTGTCTTTCTCTACTTGCCATGTACTTTTTAATGCCATGTTTGGTGTAGTTATTGTTAGATCTACGCATGATGGATTTGTTCCTGGAGCTGTTATTCTTGTAGGACTCCCATCGTTAAGGATTATTAGTTGTTCTTCATTAGTCAGTTCTTCTATTATTTTTCCGCGGTTGTCTGTATTTATTGATCCCCATATTGTATTATGGGCGTTGAAATCGCCGGTGATAATGGTGTTCTTCGTATTATTTTCGAATATGTTTTTTATTTCATTTTTTGTTATGTTGAGGTCGGGTGGGATGTATATATTTTTGATCTGCACTTCGGGAGTTTTTAGTATTTGAGTCTGGATGAGGTTTTGTTTGTTTGAAGATGTGTATGTTTTTTTGGGGGTTATTTTTTATGATGATCGCTGTGCCCCCGTACCCATCTTCTCGATCGTGTCTTAATATTTTATAGTTTTTACATTTATAGTTAAGTTTGGTCTGAACCAAGTTTCTGTTATTGTTATAATGTCGACGTCATTTGACTGTATATAGTGTACTAGTTCGTTCCATTTGTTATTTGCGCTACGAGCGTTCCATTGCTTTATTTTGTATTTACCCATTATCGTTGAAATTATTTAATGTGTTTGTTATTGTGTTTTGTGTACTTTGTTGTTGTTTCTGGTTTTTTATTGATTCAATTATTGTTTTGAAAACTAATTCTAATAGCTCTTCTGTTGCTTTATCCTTAATATTGTGTTGTTGGCTAAATTCGATTCATATATTGCTGTTTTTATTTTATTTTGACTGGGTTGGGTTTCTGGAATTGTTATGTTGGATGTTGTAGGATTTTGCGGTTTTGGGTGTGTATAATTAATGTGTGTGTTAGTATTAGGGAGGAGTGGGAAATTTGTATTGGAAATGTGCAAGTTTGTGGTTGGTGTTATATGTTCTCTTAGTTTCTTTACAGCGTCTGAATAACTTATTTGTTCTTTGTTCATCACTTTTTTAATTTGTATTTGTTGTTCATAGGCTGGGCATTTTTTATATAATGATATGTGTGGTCCATTACAGTGTGCGCATTTGGGAGTATTTCTGTTTGGGCAATCTTCTTGCCTGTGTCCTGCTGAGCATATGATGCATCTTATTGTCGCTCTGCATTGGTTCTTTCTGTGTCCAAATCGTAGACAATTGGGGCATTGTAGAACGTTTTCTCTGTATGGTTCAATTGGAATTCTGCAGCTTTTGTATTTTATGTGTGTTGGCAAGTTTGTTCCTTCGAATGTGATGCATACTAATGGTAATTTTATTATAATATCATGATCTGGGTCTTTTTTCGTGAATCTTCTAACTTCAATTACAATTTGTTGAGTATCGGTTTTTGCTTCTTGCAGTACCATGTCCGCCATGATGTCTGTGTGAATTTTAGCTACTCCTTTTATTTCCGTTTTATTCGCAGGTATTATTGCTTCGTATTTATGATTTGTTATCGCTGCATTGTTCATTAAATTGTTTGCATCCTTTGCCGTTTCGCATGTTACTCTTAAACGTGTTCGTCCGCTTATTTCGATGTCCTTTATTCCTTTGCATTTTTCGAAAAGTATTTCGCCTAGTTTTAAGGGATGAGTAGCAGTTATTGTCGATTCTTGTGTTTGTATTATTACCAAGTAAGGCCCATTGCTGTCCTCCTTGTATATTCTTGTTCGTTTAGAGCAGTTTGGGTTTGTACTTATATCTGGTGTATATTGTGCTGGTTTATTTGTGACTTTTGTGGTTTCTCTTGATTTATATGGTTTTTTTATTTTCGGGTGACTATGAATGTTTTGATCTTCTTTTTAAAGTCATTTTACCATCTTTGGTGTTGTGTGTCATCCATTCTGTTCCGCCTTTACCATCACTTGCTGAAGACATTTTATTTGAGCACTGTTTTGTTGGTAACACTATATAGTATTAAGTAATCACTAAATTTAACTATTGAATTTGGTTTGGTAACACTAGCCTACGTAGTCACTGTTAGCGCTCGGTATATACGTCCGTTCACTTTGAGTGCCGATGTAAGACGAAGTCATTTTTTGTTCACAATTATTTACTACTGTACACAGAGCGTAATAATTATTTGCTGATGCAAGACATTCCGGGATGATAAGGTGCTCGATACGAATCTCAGGAATAAGAACAGGTCCGGATTCCAGGTTTACTTTAACTTTTATAATTTTTTTGAATTTGGTTCGATGGAAACTTTCGATCTTGTGGAATTATTAAGAGAACTTTGTTTTCGACTGAATAATATTTAATGGGGATTTTTGCTTCAGGTGTTATTATTTCATTTTTGCATAAATCTATGATAGCGTTTAGATTTTTTAAATTATCCATTCCTATTAAAATGTCAAAATTTGGATGGAAGTCAAAAATATATTTCAAATTTTGTGATTTATTTAATAATTTAAAAATTGATGACACTGGTATGAGTGTACTAAAATTTTGAACTGAACTGCCGTGTGCAGTTGTTATCTGAAAAGGATTTTTAAAGATGGAATTTTGAAAATATTTATTTGCTGCTGTAGGCTTAACAAATGATTTGGTACTTCCCGTGTCTATTAACCCTCTATTGCATAGTGTTCCCGATTAGGGCAATCATGTAACATTTGGGAACACTTTGTCAATTGCCAATTAGGTCATTCCTCCCAATTTGACCAACATAAAAAAAAATTTGAAGTGGTAAAAGGATAATTACAGAAACTGAGATAGAAAATGTAAAATTTGAAGGAAGCAGCTTATTACCTGCTGATATATTACAGCTAAATACACCTTTACATAATTTCTAAAAAATTTTTTAATCTGATGTTTTCCTAGAAGAGGTTGTTTATCAAACAATTTGTTCATAATGTTCCCAATAGTGAAGAAAAAAAAATTTATTTATAGAAAAAAATGTATGTAACACACTTATTTTAAATATATAAATATTTTTTTTGTAAAAAATAATGTTTTTGAGTCCTTATTTAAAACAAAAATAATTCATGCAATAGAGGGTTAATACTTTATTTTCAGGGAAAATAATATAGGGAAGATCGCTTTTAGTATTTGTAAATTCATTAAATGTATGGAGGGATAAGATTTGCTTCCGAGGCTGTTTCGCATAAAAAATGGTTTTCGTCTTAATACTGGGAATAGTAATAATAATAATAATCATTTATTTTGTTAGAAGCATAGAAGCTTGTACAAAAGAGTGTAAGGGGTCACATTTACATTATATATTTATATACTTAAATCTAATGTAGTAAACTTAACTTATACCGAGAAATTTTAATTTTATTTAACATTAGTTTTTTTTTTTAATTTAATTTATTCACCTAACGCAAAAGCGCGCAATTTAATTGCATTTAACATAAAAAAATATATATTTTTAATTATATTAATGTCCTTTCCAGTTAGTAATATTTCACAGTAATTGTCCTTATTAATGATGGGTAAGTTTCCTATGTAGTGTTGTCTCACCGGGTGTAGTATTGGGCAGGTCACTATGAAGTGGTACAGGTCATCTTCTGCATGAGTGTTACATATGGGGCAGATATTTAAGGCACTAAATTTATATTCACTACCATGATAGTATAGGACTGTTTCACTTGTGTTCGCCACTCTGATTTGTGAGAAAAGTCTTATTATTTTATAGTCGTGATTGTATATCTTGTTTCGCGTTTCATTGTTTATTTGTATATGTTTATACACGGTCGAATACGAGGAATTGTTTATTCTGTCCGTATCTATATTGTAGAGGTAACACCTGTAAGTCCATATAATGTAGTCCATATTTCTTTTCAGTTTACCCGCACTTTGGTTTAACCATATATTTTTAAAATTAAGTTTATTTAGTAGAATTATCAATTTACTGCACCAATTGTATTTATTTAGTTGTTCGTTTGCGTCCAAAGTTTTAATTTTATTATAGCACATTTTCGGGTATTGTG
Source organism: Poecilus cupreus (assembly GCA_963942605.1). Classification (NCBI taxonomy): domain Eukaryota; kingdom Metazoa; phylum Arthropoda; class Insecta; order Coleoptera; family Carabidae; genus Poecilus; species Poecilus cupreus. Next base: position 4,487,241 of record OZ012715.1, on the reverse strand, counting down.
AGTCACTCATGTTAAGGAGCTGCAGCCACCATTTAAGTGTTTGTTTTAATATGTTTACCGCAAGATTGCATACGCCTGTTTCCCTCCGTATTATGTAATTAGGTGTACTCCTTGGCCAGTTAAATAGCTTCTTAAAATAGTTTGTTTGTACTTTTTCTAATTCTTCTTCGTGTTGTAAGCCCCATACTTCGCTAGCGTATAATGCTGTTGGCACGGTAATTGTATTGTACAGTTTTAGTCGTGTTTCCCAGTTATCTGTTTTTGATATGATCATTATTCTTCTGATGTTCGCAGAGGCAACATTTGCTTTACTTATTCTTTCCTTGCAGGTCTTGTTATGTAATCCTGAGGGGACAAAATTCATTCCCAAATAGGTGTATTCCTTTACCGTTTCGATGTTTTCTCCTTGGCATTTATATTTTATTCTTTGTCTTGGTGTCCTCCCTCTGTGGAATAGTAGAATTTTTGTTTTGTTTGTATTTATTTTTAAATCGTTGTTTTGTGCGTACCGTTCGAGGGTATTTAATTTTTGTTGTACCTCTACTTGTGAATTTGCTAATATCACTATATCATCGGCATATAGTAAAGTCAGTATGTCGTTTGTACTATTTAACGGTATTCCGAAATGTCCTTTTTCTCTCAAGTAATTATCGAAGTCGTTTATAAAAAGTGTGAATAGTATTGGGCTCAGTGAATCTCCTTGGAGTACTCCTGTGTTTATTTCGATTTTGTTGGAGACTTCGCTTTCCACGCTAATCTGGATGGTCGCTTGAGAGTAAATATTCTGTATTATTCTTATAATTTTGGTACTAATTCCTGATTGATATAGTTTTGTCCACAGTTTTTCTTGATTTACGCTATCGAAGGCTTTGGACATGTCTACGAAAATGGCGTACATTTTTTTCTTGTTATGTATACTTAGTTGTGCCAGGCAATTTAATGTAAATATATGGTGTATGATAGACCTGTTTCTTCTAAACCCGGCTTGTGTTTCCGTTAGTATATTCATATTTTCTACCCAGTTTGAAATTCTGTTCGATAGTATTTTTGTATAGACTTTTATTATCGTATTTAGAAGTGCAATGCCACGATAGTTTTCTGGATTTAATTTGTCTCCTTTCTTGTGGAGCATTGTCATTTTTGCATTGGCAAGAGTTAAAGGGATGTCTTCATTATTGAACCATGTGTTTATCATATTAGTTATATAATTGATTCCTTTTTCTGGAAGATATTTTAAGAACTCATTTGTTATTCCATCTGGTCCAGGGCTTTTATTATTTTTCAATGTCTTTAATGCTCTTGTTATTTCCAGTTCTGTAATTTTTGAGTCTTGATAATAGTGGTAAGTGTCATAGAATTGGGTTGTCTGCACTCTGGTACGAGTAAACATATTTGTATAGTACTTTGTTAAATCGGATATGTTTATTTCAATGTTGTGTGTTTCCCTTTTCTTTAATTGTTGTACTGTTTTCCAGAAATTTGTTGGGTTTTTTATATCATGTATGTTGTTTTTTAATTTTTGTTTGTATTGATTTTTACTTTGTTTTATAATATTTTTGTATTCTTTTTTGATTCTTGTATATTCTATTAGGTTTTGTTCCGTGTATCCTTTTTTTGTGCATACGCGTTGTGCTCTTCTAAGTTCCGTCTTTAATGTTTTACAATCTTTGTTATACCATTGTTTTTGCCATATGGCAGTTCTGTTATAATTTATTAAATTTGTCATGCTTAATGTTTGCGCCATGTTCCAAATAGTGGTTATTAGGGAATCGTAAGTTATTTCGTTTGTATTTAGAAGTTCATTCATTTTTTGTTGATATTTTTCTAGTAACTCTGTGTTCCATTTTAACTTCGTTATTGTGGTACTGACGGCGCTTGTGTACTTTTATTAATCAAATGTGGAAATTTAATTTGAATGGGGAAATGATATGATAAGTGTATGTCATTTATAACTTCCATATCTTGAATATCACGTAAAGCTCTGTCATTTGCCCAAACAAGGTCTATGATACTTTTATTTTTCCCGCTTATATATGTAAGATTAGCTATTTTATCGCATTCTGATCTTCCATTTAATACGAAAAATTCCTCAGCTTCTAGCATTTCTGTTAGTTTTTTGCCTTTGCTATTTAATATTGTATCTGTGGTTTGGCGTATATGATTGAAGTTGGTATTGTAAAAAATGATTTTTTCACTCTGGTTTAGTGTTCCTATTCTTGAATTGAAATCTCCTACTAGAATAATGCTTTTATTTACGTAATGTTCATTTAATTCTTTTATTATATTTTGTAATTGTTCTATTAATGTGTCAAATTCGTATTTTTGGGATAAGTAACAGAATATGAGAATAAAGCTTTCAGTGGTGTTTTCACGTTTGAAGTTTGTACAGATCCAGTGCGGTGTAATTTCTATTATGTTTGCTTGTAAATGTTCCTTGTAAAAAATTAATAGACCACCACTCGCTCGTCCCTTGCTTGCTGATTTTATAGCTTTAGATTCAATAAATTGATAGTTACTTAGGTCTTGTGGAATGGTTTTTAAATTATTTTGCAGCCAAGTTTCGCTTAAGCATATTATGTCATTTTCTATTATTGTGTTCTTTTCTTCCATATCTAGATTGAAAATATTATTAAACCCTTGCATATTCCATGAGATGATAGTTTTGCATGTTGGTGTTTTATCAGCTAGCTTTGTTCTGTCTTCGTTTTGTCTGTTAAGTTTTTTGACTTTTTGTAAAAATATCTGGTTACCTTTTCTTGCTTGTTATCATTTCGTGCTATAGCCTCCGCTGGGGAGGCGGCTTTTCTTTTCTCTGATCCTGTTTGGATATTTTTGTTTGTGTTATTATTTGTAGGTGTTATTGCTTTTATTTGTTCATCTTCTTTATTTGCTTGTTTATAACAGTGTTCATTTTCTACCTCAGTTTCTTCTTTGTCAGTTGCATTTTTGTCTGTTATGTTTTCGTGTTTCTCCGCATTGCTTTCTAATTCTTGTAGGGTGAAGCTGTCTCCATTTACTATCAATTTGTTGTAGTTCAAGTACGCTCTATAGCCATTTTCTTTTGCTTGATTTAAATGTGTTTTGAGTTTTTTTCGTTCTTCGAGTATATTTTTTGAGAATTCCTCCTCTATTCTTATTTGTGATCTTCTTAAGTTTTTACAATTTTTCAGGATATCATATTTTCGTCGCTTGGTGCTCATTTCTACTTTTATCGGTCTGTTTTTATTATTCTTACCTATTCTTCGTATGTCCTGAATTTCTGTTTCTTGTATGTCGTTAATGAGTAGTGTATTTTGGTGGGAATAGTACAAATCATTATTTTCTATTGGATACTCAATAATTGGCTCTAAATTTTCGTTGTAATCGTTTTGTATATTAAAATTTTCGGGTGATTCATTTTGGGAATTATCTTCAATATTAAAGAGTTCCTCAGCTATAAAATTTTGATTTGGTTGCCTTGAAAAGTTTTGAGACGGTCCTGGATGGGGTTGATATGTATTTCGGGTAGAAATACTCATAGGTGTTGGTTAATAGTTTTGATTTAATTGTCTAGTAAATTTTTGAGACGGTTCTGGACGGGTGTTCGTAGTTATGGATCTATTTCTAAAGAAAGGTTGTGGTTGTTGTTGATAATTTTTAAAAGGGTATCTATTTTGTACGAACTGTGGGTTATGTATTATTCTAGGCGGGTTTACTGGTTTATTTGCGCTTATGTTTGTGGCATTTGTTGTTTTGGGAACAATTTTTAAGTTATTTTGACTAAAGTGTGAGATAACTAATGATATAAGATTTGGATTGTATAATTTGTATTCATTGAATTATGTAAAGCCTGTAAATAATTTGAGAATCGTATTATTGGAAGTCAGTTAGGTGTCATTGTTTGTACGAGGCAGTAGTGCTATTAAATAGCATTGAAGCTACATTGGTGTATTATTTGTGTGTGTGTGTGAGTGTGTGTGTGTGTGTGTGTGTGTGTGTGTGTGTGTGTGTGTGTGTGTGTGTGTGTGTGTGTGTGTGTGTGTGTGTGTGTGTGTGTGTAAGTGTATTTATTACCCTGAATGAGAGTGTTTCTAACAAAAGTAAACATTTTTATATGTTTCTAATTGGAAATCGTTTGCTATCATATTTAAAGCTTCATTCAATGAATGAGTAGTGTAATTACCAACCTGTCCAAGTTCCGGAATGCGGGCCATGGGGCAATGTCTGTTTCATTAATGGGTTTTGTCTGGTTACATAATGGGTTTTTGTTAATTGCACCGAATTTCTTATCAACAATTGATTTGAAGATAATCTAATTAGCGGTTTAATTAGAATTTTTTTCCAAAGATAGATTATAACAATATGTTAATTATTATTATGTAGATATTTGTTTACGATAATTTGTGACGTCGTAGTTATTTTAATGAATTGTTGATGTATTTTGGATTTCTTTTCTGGAAAATTTTGTCTTATATAAGGGTATCTTTAACATATAGTTGTTATTGTACAGTATACTTTGGTGTATTGTGTAAGAAAGAAAGCAGAGTTTGATTAATTATTATTATTGCTAATATTATTGAATAATAATATTGTCATCATGAATAATACTGCGAATTTGTACAATTCAGCATGTGAATTAAAGGATCCTAGGGTGGTGCAGCCATATCTCGTTGAATGTGTGGAAAATTGAGACGACGAAGCCATCACCAAGTTGGTACAGGATTCTCGAGAAGTACAGCCGTACTTGGTCGCAAACTTTGAAAACGAGGGCATCGCCGTGGGGTCTGACACACACACAAACAATACAAGGTTGAGAGGTAGAGACAGACGAATGTTGGGATGAATGTGACGAGCCATCCTATAATCCGACAGAGTATCTGGAGAATAATCCAGTAATTGTACCTCTTACGGGTTATAAAATGACTAAGACGGAAAAAAAGGTTTACTATCTCAAACAGCGTGAACGGATGGCCCGTCTCATCAATAAGAAAAAACCCCGAAGTTAGTTATGTTATATTTATATTAACTATGTATTTTATATTGTAATTTGAAAATGAAATAAAAATTTTATTTATATTTTCTGTTTTATATATTATGTTACTACATTACCTATCACCAGTAAACTCAATTGAGATAATGTTATATTATTTGTAGACTTTAAATTTATATTAATTTGAAAAAATTTGTACAAATTTCATCTCAATATCTTCGATATAGAGCTAAGAAAGCATATTTGCATAAACAACGATTTGTAATTTGTAACAGAGATTATTCGGGGATAATGATTCAGTTTCATTTCTGAGTTTAACTTGCGGGCTAGACGATGGCTAATAATTTGTTGAAATTTGAAAAGAAGCAGGTAGTTAGATTTCAATGCTGAGCAATTGTTATATTGAAGGACCGCCTGTCGACGGAATTACAGTTTCAATATGGGATATTACTTTGTTGAAGTTGGAAAAGAGTAATTATGGAATTAGCAACAAGTAAGCAATACAAATTTGTCTATGTTAGTGCCATTACTACGGGATTTGGGAAGAAATTTCTTGCAGTGCAGACTAGACGATAGAAATAATAGTTAATTACGGAATACAAGTTAGTTGAAATTTAAAAAGAATAATAAGTCTCTAGAAATGGTTTAGGCGTAATGATTGTAATACAAAATTATATTTAAATCGCATATAACTTGTATAGGCTTCAAGACTTTATGCGCGTCGAAAAGACATTAGAATAAATTAAAGATTCATTATGGCATATAAGTTTAAAAATGATGTTTCATTATGTTAAAATTTTCTCGACGTTTTGCCCTAGAAATTTCAATATTATAATTTAATTATTTTTAAATGAACCAAAATATGTTCCGGCCAAGGCTTAGAAAATATTAGTTTATGATAATATACTCCGCGATGATGATTAATGATCATAGCTTAATTTGTTAGATAGAAATTATTGCCTTGTTTCATTAGTTTCAAAATTTGTAAGTTATTTATAATTATTACAGCCGAATTCACCATTCCCTGATCAAGGTCTGATTCACTGACCATTGCTGATCCGTGTATCAATGCTATTCACCATTGAAAATCAAGTTAATCCGGTGATCAAATTCAGTGAACAACTGATTCATCAGATTTCATGAATCAAGCGCTGATCACTCATTTTGATCAGTATTTTGACATTTGCGATTTTGACAAGTGTATTTAATTTACATTAAAAAACTGTTGGGGGCACCGAAATACATCTTGTCATAAATTTCTTATCAAGCAATGCTGATACGGACCATCACTATTAAGAAACGATCATCCCTTTAATAAATTGACTTTTCAATTATGACACATGTCAAATATTACATTTTTCAACTGTTGTTTTTTTTTTTTTTTTCAAAAAGCACAGGTTAGTAGATTTAAACGAAAATGTCAAAATTCAATTATTCTTTAACATGTTGTTATTCATAAATGGTAACAGTAAGAGAAAAATGTTTCAAACAACAATTATAAATAATAATATTTGAAACATGATTCTAATAACAAAAATTGTCACTTATGTACTTCATGGTGCTTCAAGTAAACTACCACTTCCGGATATTGGATTACCATCAAAAACTAATATGCTCTTCCCAAGAAATACAATTGATATATACAAAATATCAAAATTTTATATTTAGTAGTTTTGAGAAACCACAACTCCAGAGACCCTCACAGACCGACAGAATGAACGGTTCAAAGAAAATTAGATCCTTTCGATATTTATAATAATAATGAATTTAAAATAAGGTACCTATTATAATATATTGAAACAAAAATATGAAAGAAATAATCTGTACCAGCATTGAATCAAATTCTACTTACTTAAAGATATTATGTAATATGAAGTTTCCAAAAAAGTAAGTATGAATTACTTTATTTTTGACAGAAAAGAATCGTTTACACAATGAAATTTATAGGAACGGTCAAATAACAAAACAAATATGATAATCAGTTGATCATGGTTATTTGATTCACGGATCAAGTTGGTGAATTAGATCTTATGTTGATCCACGGATCAACTTGATTCTCCGATCAGTTGATCACTGTTCAAGGGTATGTTGGTGAATTCGGCTGTAAGTATACAGAATAAAAATTATTTATATTTTAGAATATGTGTTTTCCTCTACAGGCTATCTATTATTAGTTACTTTATTTAATTTATTTTGAAAAATTAGTGTAACATATTTTATAAATCGAAAATGTTTTGTATTGAGAAGCTAATTTGGGTAAATATTTTAAGTCAGTATTTTAAAATATTCACCAGATCGATAATGTCAAACATTCAAAACCATGAATATATTATAATTTGTGAATATTGTCAAAAAAATATTTAGCTTCAGACATTCTTTAGAATTATAGTAAGTAACTTTAATAGAAATTTTTCAATTACCGGAAAAAAAAGTATACTTGAATTATATTTATAAGGTATAGAATCAAAACTAATATTTCAAAAATTCAAAGATGTATCTAGTATAACAAAATAAATTATGGTAAGTAATTTCAAAAGAAATTGTTGGATTGTTGTAAAAATATGTACCTACATATCTGAAATATTTTTATAAATAAAGGAATAGAAGTATTATTTATTATGTTTCGTTCCTTCGTGTTAATTCGGAAATTTTGGCGAAATTAATAACTGAAAGTAATTAGTTTCCATTTAAAAATCCTTTGCAATTTCTCTAACTTATTTAAATGCTTAACGTTTACAGAAATACTGATTCGGAATGTATTAGTTAATTTTAAATTTGTATTACATATGATACAGATTGTATATACAAAAACAAGTTGACATCACACTGATTATATTTATTAAACAATTTTACAAAATTATTATGTGTTAATACTAAATATCAAATATATCAAACAATTATAACTGCAGACAGAGAGTGTAAAATTTTATAAAGTATGTCTATGGGGAACCATAGCCATTATCGAATATTTCTAAATATAATTGTTTTCAATTAATCATTTTACAACTAAATATTTACTTGCGGCATAAAATATTAAATAATATTGACTACAACAATTTCATGGTCTTGAATATTTGATATTAAATTTCAAAATAATAATACAAATTTATATTTTCGATCTAAAAAATATGTTATTATACTAATTTTTCAAAATAAATTATATACAATGTGTCCGGAATTTATATTTATAACTGTGTTAAATTTATTATAATCTCTAACTCATGGTATAGTATAGGTAAATTTTTTCGAAAATAATCTTTTTAAGTAAATATAAATGTAATACCTTTAAATATTTTTTAGAAAATATTTTCATGTACAATTATAATTATTTACGGTTTACATATGTAAATTGCACAGAATTTATAAATTAGTTACTTTTAATTTCATAATAAAACGTATTTATTTTTATTTACTTGCGATAAATGTTTGACAATTGGGCCGCCATGATATCAAGAAGTTATATATTCTAGAAATGATTATGTGTGTGATAATTTGTATGGCGTACTTGAATTAAGGGTGCCTGAGTCGGCAATTAGTAATGAGGTTCAAATGTATTTATTTGAAGGTAATTATAATGTAATGGTGATTTTTAAAATTATACTGAGTTCTCGTTTGGTAATTTTCGTCATTGAGATGGATGAATGGCAGAATGTATTATGAATTCATTATGTAACTTGCAGCTAAATATCTATTAGGAAGTGATTCATGTTGCTATGTGTTCAAACTGTCTTATAAAAGGAGCTGGAACATATTTTTCATCATTATACCTTTACTTGTGTATAGGTATTAGAAGTTGGTATTATGGCTGCGAATAATTCTATTGAGAGCGTGTCGAAGGATGTTTGTGGATGGAAGGATGTTTTTCAACAACCGGTAAGTACGAATTAATTGTAATGTTTATGAAAAAGGTAACTAAAATTTTATTTATTCCAGAGGATGTTCCTGACACTCGGCAAAAAAGGAAATGAAATAGTCCCGTAACCGAGGGAGTTAAATAAGTGAAACTGACAACATTGAAAGACGGCTCTTCGCCAATTTTTAAATATGTTGAGATAATGCCGGTAATACATCCAAATATCATAATACTTGATGACGAGGAATATGTCCCCGAATCACAATCAGAAACCCAAGATGAGGAAAAAGACGATGACTGTGTATTTGTTTGTACTTATAAGATAGACTATTAAATTGAAATTAGATGCAAGTTTATGTTAGGGTTAGGACTATGATTGAGTTTTTGTGTACAGTTATAAGATAGATTATTAATTTGATAAAAAGTTATTTAAAATTAGATGTAAGTTTATGTCAGGTTAAGATATGTATTATTTTAAAATACGAATATACATACATTTAAATAAATACCTAGTTACTTTTAATTACCTACTAGATTCCCAACAAAACTTATTTGTTAATATTCGTTTGGGACAATGAAATAAAAGGACTTTTGGATATAGTTCTGTAGATTTAAATTTATTAAAATTCAACGTTTACTGTGGAAGAATTATGTTCAATAATTTGAAACGTTGAATTTTAATAAATTTAAATCTGCAGAACTATGTGTATCAAAAAAGTCTTTTTTTATTTCAGAAATAAATATCAACAAATAAGTTTCTTTGTGAAATTAATAGTTACCATAATCAATTTTATATTGCGTGCACAGCGTATAACTGATTTAAAGTTCGTTTGCGGTCGTTTCAATTTCAAATATTATTTTCAGTCTTTTAAAATTTAACAATAATAATATCCAAGGGATCATTTTAGGTAAGTAAATGTAGGTCAAATCATCATGTAATGTACGAAATTGTAGCCAATCAGGAGTGCGAGTATTTTAATAATCCCTTCGCGTTATTATTTCAGGTACTCGTATTTGCAAACTAAAACTAACAACCCTCAGGAAAATTTAAAATAATCATATATGATTATTTAACTAAATTAGATAAATACCAAAATTTAATATACTTATTCACAAATCCAAATAAATATTTGGTATTATTTGCCTATTTTGATATAAAACTTGTTGCATTTTTCAATTATACTTCAAACAACAATATTTCAGAAAAAAAAACATTTATTATTTTAGTTTAAATAAATAAACAGGAAATACTACAGATAAATAAGGATTATTGAAAAACTAGTTTGATTAGGTGGTGGCTCATTTTGCTGTACACCAGATTGAAATAAATTGTAAATTTCCACAATATACCCGTATTTTATGACTTACCTCTATTTCTTTCTTGTTCCAACTTCAAAAGATTGCCAAGTTCAGAAATAATTGTCCACAATTCATGAATAACACAAATATTTAGAAAATAACTGGCAATAAAGGAATAAAATTCCAGTGGTCGCGAGATGAGCGCACGTCTTCAACAAATCTCACAACTAAATGAATCCCTGTACAGTTATTACAAGTTAGAAGAAGAATACTTAGGGAGTATAGCGACCGCTCCCGAATTAAGTTACTTACAATAATTTTTAAAGCCATTTATGTTATAGAGTGTTTTAAATTAAATATTTCTCTGGCGGTTAAAACATGTAATGTGAAATTCGCGTATATCACAATCTGAAAGTAATATTTTAAAATAATTGATACTTACATATAGTTATTATTTACTTAGAATACGTTTTCAAATCGGCATAAAATATTTACTAATATTGACTGCAACACTTTTCCCAAATTATATGTATCAAAACTAAAGAAATGAAGCAAAATTCTAATTAGTACTACTATTCTTTATTTATTTCATACATTAAAACTCACCAATTTTTATTTAAGATACTTACAATAATTGTAAAGACATTTATGTTATGTTACAGTATAGGTGAATTTTCCCTAAAATAATGTTTTTAACTAAATAGAAATATATTGCCTTTAAATATTGTTCGATAATATTTCCATGCACAAATTATAATTATTTACGGTTCACATATATAAATTGCACAGAATTTGTAAATTAGTTACTTTTAATTTTTAATTTCACAACAAAACTTATTTATTGTTATTTACTTGCGATAAATGATTGACAATCGGGCCGCCGTGATAACAAGAATTTATACATGCTGAAAGAGTGTAAATTATTTTTGAATATCTCTTTCAGCATCTACTAACTAACAAAACATAACTCTATCTCTACGCTACAACATTCACTTATTACTAAGGATGTGTTATGACACACTTGTTAAAATATCAATATAACCTCCGCAGTACGTATAAAATGTGCATCAAAATAATGCTAACAAATAAAATAATAATCGTAGAGTTATAAAAATATAGGAATGTAAGGAAAACAATTACTGTGCAATTATTATCAGCTAAATTGTGTCGATAAAATTTTACATCAAACTCACCTCATTTTTTGATAATTCTAGATCTCACACATACCACCATATCTTACTTTGATTTTTTGCCTGTATTATCGATATATCATTTACTTCATCTATTTAACGCTAATTGTTGCCAGCAGTCTGTAATTACAAAAAACTTCACAAGGTACGATTTAGGTGACCAGTCCGCATTAAGCAACTCTCCCCTATAGACAATGAGATTTCTGTAGAAACACACAATAACGAAATAATCATTTAAAAACTGATTTTGGTCGTTCAAATATTTGAGTTATATTCAATATTTAAACAAATTAAACAGCAAAGCATTTTTAAAGTTTACACTTATTGAATGATGCTCCTTTTATCGCGTTGTTATGGAATTATAGCTAATAGAGATAGACAGACTCGTTCGTTAAGCTGATCCGATTCTTTTGAATCGGTTCACCAAAAACACCAGTTCATTGATACCCGTTCAAAATGAACACTCAACAGTATTTTCCAGACGAGGTAACTTGGCGAGTTGAAGTAATTTAGAATTTCTCTGTGGTAAGGGAATATTTGGAATTTACCCTTAAAATAGAACAAGATAATTCCTTACCATTTATAGATATTTTGATTATACGTAATGAAGATGGCACTTTGATTTCTGATTGTTATTGTAAATCAACCACTTCAAATCGCATCTTGAACTTCAATTCAGCACATCCCAAACAACAAAAAATTAAAACTATTAAATGTATAAAATACAGATACAGTAAATTATGTTACGAATCCCTCTTAAAAATTTAGAATTTAAAAAAAATAAATTTATTAAAAATAACTAACCTAGAAAACTCGTTGACAAATTTTTAACACATCAAACCCATCCCAATAATTGTGATAACAATACTATTGATGAAGGTACTATTAAAACTTATTTTAAAATTCCATATGTATTTGGTTTGACTGACAAGATCAGAAATATTTTTTCAAATTTTCACATTGATATAGTTTTTTACAATACCCTTAAATTAAGTGAGATTTTTTTCTAAATTAAAAGATGGCACTTCCTTATCTTGCTAGACACATGTAGCTTATAAGATAAATTATTAAAAAAATAATTTAATATATATTGGTCGAACCAAAAGTGGGTTACAAAGGATTAAAGCCATATAAATGATTGTAAAAATAGTCATATGAAAAAAGATAAAACGGTTTTGGCCAATCACCATTTCGTTACTGGACATCGATTTGATTTTGATAGTGTTTCTATACTTGATAAAGAACAAAATTACAAAAAGACATCATTCCTTGAAATGTTACAAATTGCACACCACGATAACGCTGTGAATTTCAAAAGAGATGTTCAGTACCTTAATAAAATATATGTTAATATTTTGTAACTTTACTTTATTGTAAATTGTATTTGTTTTTTACATTTTGTCAGTTGTTAGTAACTTTTCTCTATTTAGGGTTTTTTTTACGCTAGTCTTCACTTGGTGGTTTTTTTGTTTCATTTAGTCTTCAACAACTCTTCCAGCTGACAACATGTAACATATGACTGCGCAGATCCAGAGGCGGAAATTTCAAAATTTCCCTGCTCGATGTCCAGTCCTGCGTCTACCCCAAGAATTCATTTACAGAGGTCACAAAAGGAATACAGTTGGTTCAAGAACGAAAGTAAACAGAATAGTCCAGTCAAATTAGGATTTTGCCTGGAACGTTTTGGAGGTGTTTATTTCTCTTTCTTACTTTATAATTTTTGGGTTTCTGAACATGAATTTCAAGTTTGCCTCCTCGTAACTTTCCTGCTTAAAAAGTTATAAGCGAAAACGGTTTAAAAATTGGGTTTTTCGTTTTTTTTTACGATTTTCTCGTAAACGGTTGATATTATGATAAAAATTGTTATTTATGAAATTGTAGAGAATTTTATTTTCTACAAGAAAGCTAGATATTAATTTTCAAATAAATAATACCGGTTTCGAGAAAATCGAGAAATTATATTTAGGTATATGTAACTATTGGTTTATCCGATAAAAGCGGTTGACAATTTTTAAAGAATGAAATAATTATAAATTTTGAGATTCTTCCTGCTGGTTCAAAATACGACGTAGTATTGGTAAGTGAAATTGTACTAAAACCAACAAATGTGCAGTTAAAGCATAGAGAATAGAGCGTAATATATTGCTAGTTAAAAACAAGTTATATTTAACTATAGTCAGGATGTCTGACACAATCTTTATACATTTTATTGTTTAAATTCTATAATATATATTCTTTGCAGTTATTTGTAAATTAAAATAAATATTAAGCCTGGTACCACGAGCTGTGTTTTTTGAGTTTTAAGAGAAGTATTTCAACTTTGTTTTTAGCGGTGTACAATGTTCTTAAATGATTTTATAAATAATTACTTCGAGTGGAAGTAACAAAAAAAATCTAACAATTTTATTTGAAGAATTTTTTTATAAAAATTTTCGGTCATTGTACAGCGCTAAAACTGAGGCTAAAACATTTCTCTTCAAACGCCCAAAAATAGAGCTCGTGGTACCAGGCTATATGTTAAAAAAAAAAGATGGAAATGAAATATTTTAACATTATTATTACAAGCGTTGTTTTTTATTCTAATTCACTTATTTTATTTTTATTATAACTAAAAATATAATAAACTAATACTACATTTAGAATGGAATTTTCTGAAACAATGTTTATTTGCAAGTACAAACATATTAAACATGTGACTGATGTTAACTGTATGCCTACTATCAAATTGTGTTCGCGTAGTATGTAAAACGGATAAATAATTACATTACTAAGGACAAAAGTTTAAGGTAGAATTCAAACATACACATTAATACTTTATTGTAGTATCTTTTTAGATAATTATAGAATAGAATCAAACGTGTTCACAATATAAATTTACTACTATTGTTATTGAGAACATTAGCAGTGGCGTATACTTACTGAGGGGATCCAAAGAAGTTTTAATTCGTTCCTCAAAAAAATCTGTTTGCAAATTCTCAAATTGTCATCACTAGTTTGTTTACAGTTATTGTTTAATAATTTTCAAGTATTTGAAAAAAATTGATCATAAAAACAAATACCTGCAATAGCATTTTAAAATGTTCAAAAATAATATTTGAATTAATGTAAATACGTGCAAAAATCTTCTCTTTCTTTTAAACTAAACATATACCTATGACGTGAATAATAGACGTTGTGACGTCATCAAGGATGTTTACGGTCGCGTAAAAATTGTTATTTTCCTAACCTAAAATAAATACCTACCAATATTATTTAATATTAATTAATTCTGAACGGAGCACAAATTTTGTTATAATGATAAATTTCTTAATAAATAATAGATATATTTAAATTCAGTGAAATCTAGCAATATTATTTATTAAGAAATTTCTCATTATAACAATATTTTATGCGCGGTTCAGAAATAATTAACCTGCATCAAATAAACATTATATATTCGTATTTAGATTAAAACAGATCTAATTTATTAGCCCACGTAAAAAATCTTGTCAACAAGTCATTGAATATTGTTTTTATTTTGGTCTGTGGAAGTGCGATAGGTGCGGATTTATAAAAAGTATTGTGATCCCATTAACATAGTAAATTTTATAAATATCTATCCAAAAATTATCATATTCCCAGCTGTACAGTGCAATACATAGATGCAGTGGCGTCTCGTGGATTTTATTATAAGGCAAGCAATGACAAATAGATGATAGGTAAAAAAAAATTGTGAAAAATAATGTAAATATTTTATTGTATTTTTAACAGTAGTTAATAACTTCATACGAGGAACAGGTCTACTATTTACAATGAAAGCTTTTTCTTCAACTACCGAAGTGTTTTTATAGCAAGTTTTTTTATTGCGCAAATGTCGTTCATTCTATTAAAATACAAGAGTTAATATTACTTTCAAAATTTATTTATAACAAATTTAATTCAGCAATATATCTTATAAATAAAATTAACTTTTATTCTGTCCTTTCTTAATTTTTACCAGTAAATTATCTTCATAGAAGCACTTTAAAAACTGCTTTCAACTGAACGTTTACGGCGCATTATTTCCAGCATAGAAAGCTACACGTTCGACAATGTTCGGTGTACTGTAAGCATGCGCGGCGAAAGCACTCGAAGTTGTGCTTGCAGGTTTTGAACAACAGGGTAAGATCCTAATAGTTCGTACGTCATTGAATGTACTCGTGTTGCATTAGCGGTGCGGTAGGCAATTTGAAACATAATTGTGTATTTCTGTTTGCTTTTAAGTTTTGAAATACTAAAATTCTAAATAAATAATTATAAACAAATATATTGTTGAAATATATTAAAAATATAAAGGCAAGCACTGCTTGCCTTGCTTGCATGGAGAAGACGCCACTGCATAGATGACACTACCATTTCTGGTTGATGGTTTGCTACCAAAACCTATCTGACATATAGAATGTGACTGAATCAGCCAATAAGAACGAAATCTTAATTTATTAGATGTTAATTGTCATAAAATGTATTATAACAAAATGGGGTTGATTAAACTATGTTGGACTCGAATAAATTATTAAAGTCTACGCTTGTGCTTAAATACAGTGCATAAAAGTATTTGTATTTATGTTAGAGATTACAACATTAATTATAAGCAGTTGTAATTGAATATAATAACCGCGTGCGTTTATAATATTGCATTAATTACGACGTTAAAAATATTTTTAAAATGTTTCATATATTATTTGCAATATTTTTTATACTCGTAATACCCTCATACATTTTGTATTACAAACAAAAAAGAAAATATCGCTCTTTGGATAATATTCCAGGACCCAAACCATTTCCAATTATTGGAAGTGTTTTAGAAATTGGTTTTAATTCTGTTGGTAAGATATTTTTGGTCATCGCCGTATACAATAAATATATTTTAAATTTATAGATCATTAAAAAACATTTTGAGACTTATGGAAATATATGAACCATGCTTTAAAGTTTAGATGAGACCTTTAAAAATTTATGTAGTATCAGTAGATCCAGAATTTTTCGAATTGATATTGAGTTCTCCTAAATATATAAAAAAATTCTACTGATTACGACGTTTTGAGACCATGGCTAAGAAATGGCTTACTGCTTTCTAATGGTAATTAAGTTTATTAACGAACTACTTAATAAAAAAATTATTGTTCCGTGTTTTAATTTTGTAGGCACTTATTGGCGAAATCGCAGAAAAAGTTTGACTCTAGCATTTCATTTTAAGATATTGGAGGGATTCATTGGTACTTTTAATACTGAAACTTCTATTTTAATTGAAAGGTTATCGAAACATGTTGGAAAAGAAGTATTCGATGTATATCCGTATGTTGCAGTATGTACTTTGAACGTTATATGCGCTATTTACAGTGGTGGCTGGTACATGAGGGCGCTAGGGCGCGAGCCTCCCAAAACGCAAAGAGGAAAAATTAAATTTCAAATTAAGGTAAACAGTGTATTGACATAAATAATTATGTATCTATTTTTTTTTATAAAATAAAAAATATGCAGTTATTTAGCTCCTTTTAAGTTGTACGCGCCCAGTATGAGATAGTTGGCTCAGTATCACGTTTTCTTGCAATAATCATAATCGGACCACTTCGGTCGTTTCCGTACACTGAACGTCTTAGAGACGATACGCAATTTTAACATGTAAACGGGCGCTCAGACTGAGCGCCCAATTTCGCTGGTGTGTACTGTATGCAGCGCCGTTTTGCTTTACGGGCGAGTATTATATTAGGTAAATATAGCAAAAACAATGTTAAAAAGTAATTTTACGAGACTCTTATTAGCTAAAAAAATAGAAATTAAATTTGTGATATAAATTATCTTTCAAATGAAAAAAAGATTTTCCTACAGAGATCATTTAGAAGCTGCATCTTTACTAAATACAGGGAAATTTTTGACTTATTTGATGAACTTTTCAAAACTAACATTAAATTCGGTCGTTGGTTTTTATCCAATGTTAGACAAATAAAAACTAAAAACCGAATTTGAAGTAATATACCTGAGAGAAGATAGAAGACTTTAGAAACATCGTCGGTGCATTGAATATGTTATCACTGATGACTCAGAACAACTTATAAGAAACCTACAGTAAAACAATTTAATTATTAAAAATAATTATAACTGGGAGCATTCTTTTTCAACTCTTAAGAGAATAAAGACATTTTTAAGGAACTCGATGAATGAACCTGCTTAATGTATTAGCAAAGATACCTGTGAATAAAAACTTGTTGCATAACATCATAAATTTTGACGGAAAAGTGATAGAACATTATATTTCAATAAAAAACTGAAGACTAGTGACTAGACTACGTATACACATTAAAAAACTGACAAATGTTAACTAAAATATGAGAAGATTGTTTGTGTGCATGTGATTTAAATAAAACTGTTTTTTAAAAATGTAAGTTTTTTTTGTATACGTAGCCCCTCCCTTACGTTACACCACGAGCCGCCACTGGCTATTTATCATAATTTTTTAAGAAAGTTTACGATCGCATAAAAATTGCAATTTTCTCATATAAAATTGTTTTATTCGGCATATTTTATTGTACTATGATATAAATTATACAAAACAGTGATTATTTTGGATAAATTAGATTATACCGATATAATCTATTTAATTAAAAAAAAAAATTAAAATTAAACCGACGAAGAAAGAAACTGAAAAGCGAAAAAAAACTAGACGCCTAAAGTAAAGTTTAATTCGGTATTCATTAATTAGTTTAGGAGCTTAATTATTAAGACTTAAATGGTTTATTTTTGTTTTCACTTTTTAGTTTCTTTTTTCATTGGTTTAATTTTTGATAAAAAGTTTTTATTTTTTGTGACTACATATTTTTCTACCCTTAGAGGTGGAAAACAAAATCATCGATATCGCATAACCCAGTACAAAGTTATGCGTAGTAGCATCGATTAACACGTAAAAATTCAGCTGGTGAACAATCAATTATCCCCTATTTTTCTACCCTTAGGGTTGGAATTTTTTTCATATTATATGGGATCAACTTTGAAGTATGCCCTATCCAATAAAAATCATAAAAATCGGACTACTCTGTAAAAAGTTATGCGTGGTCATACATAAAATAAAAAAATATACGCGTTGATTTTACAACCTCCTCCTTTTTTGAGCAATATATCGACATTATTCTTACCTGAACATTACAAAAAGATTTCGATTTATAGAAACTGCAATGGGTACTTCTGTCAAAGCTCAAAGCTCCGTCGAAAATGAATACGTAAACGCTGTTTAAATAGTTTTCAAATAGCTGTTAATCGAGCGTTTTCGTCTTTGAAACCGAATATGTCCTATTCGCTCTCTCAAATGATTATAGGGATCAACAGAAAGCTTTAAAAATTATACACGGCTTTACAGAATCCGTAATAGAACAAAGACGAAAGACCTTGACTAATATAAGTCCATCAGAGGACCAAACAGGCGATGTCGGTGTGAAGAAGAGACAAGTATTTCTTGATGTTCTTCTAAATACAACTTTAGAACGAAAACGTCTCTCTGACGAAGACATTCAGGAAGAAGTCGATACCTTCATTTTTGAAATAACTATGAATCTTTACTTATATTGTCATATTTAAAGTGCTCAATATTTCTTCCTTTATAGGAACATGACACCACAGCTTCTTTGGTATCTTTTGCGATGTACGAATTAGCCAGGAATCCAAAAGTTCAGGTAACACTAAATGGGGCCCTTCACTATATTTTTTTTTATTTATCTAAATTGAAAACTATCTGCAGTTTAAAAAAGTCTTAATTGTTATTTATTAAGCAGCAATGATTTTTAAAAATGTTCTGAGGTCAGAGTTGTCGTTTGTTGTGGATCTCAAACAGTAGGGATAGTACATAATGGGCTCATAAACCATAAACGAAATATGACCAATTTAAATCAAAATCGTGTAACACTTATGGAATAATTAGTAGTGAAGTATTTTTTTTATTTTAAATATTTTGCAGTAAAGCGATATAACGAATTGAACATACTTTGACGTCACAGGTACTGGTATTGGCCAGAAATATGAAAATTGCAAATCGCGCGTCTGCCGCAGCGCCCAACGCCTATTGTGGGCTAAAATAGAACTACGAAATGTCATTTCATATTTTTGTTTGTTGGGCTTCTATTACTTGCTTTATAATTTCACTGTTTTATTGTGCTGTGTTGAAAATCTATTGACTAAAATTATGTGTTGAGGTTAGGTTACATCACTACTAGCGCCACTGTCCTCAAACTTTTGTTGTTATTTACTCGAATATCAAGTAAAATACTCTTAAAGCTGTCAAAGGAATTTTGCCTTAGTTTATATTAAGTTTAATTGTAGTAAATTAAGACTTATAATATACAAATATTATTTTTATATTAAAAAATATATAATATCTACTATCATGGAAAATCGTAGTCTTAGTGCCACTGGTGTAATACCTGTGACGTCACACAACGTCACAGAAACTTTGAAAAATCATATCTCGGGTAATACAAGAAATTTTCACATCGGGTTTTCACTGATCGTCATATATTCTAATAAAGTTTCATAAAAAAATTTAAAAAAAAATTGGTTTATGAGCCCATTGTAGTCACATAAATGTTCTATTTTATTGTTTAAAAAATTATTTTAAGGAAATTAAATAAATTTTCGCGGCAAATAATTAAAATATACATGAATACCATTTACTCCAGGGAGAAATGTATGATCCCTGGTAAGACGTAGTGAAAAAATGTCTGAATTAAATCTTGAATCTAAGGTTGTCATACCAAATATTGATGTGCACGTTGATCGTAAACCAATATGTGGAAGACTTCTTCATCTGTCAATGCGTACGGGTTACCCATGCATTCAAAGAAATGACCAAAGATACTACTATGAACCTCCTCCAAATTGGGACGGTAACCCTCCAGAAAAAGGTAGGTGGCAAAAAAGATGTTTTTATAATTTAATATTTGATTAAAAATAGTTTTTTCAATTTCATACCTAGTTTAAACAAGTAATAAAACCAATGACTCGCGTAGAAAAAACTTGATCATGATGCAGAATTGAATCCTCTTCAAAATTTATTTGAAGCATTTTTTTGTAAAATTAATAGGGGGGTGGAGAGTATAAAACGGGAGAATCTGTTTTTACATTACTAATTTTAAACGTAATTTAAACCAGAACTAAATAAGCTATTTGATGGGACAAACAATATTTGATGCAGAATTTAATTTTCTACAAGTTTTATTCCAAGCATTTTTTCGTAAAATAATTGGTGTGTATCGTAGGGTCTATTATAACAATTACTTAGTTTCATTACTGGAACAAGCAGAATTTAATTCTGGACAAATTTTATTACAAGTTTTTTAAAGTAAATCCAGAAACAAATGACAGTTAAAAAACAAAGTCTATGTTGTTTACTAAAAGCACTGTAATGCGAAGAACAAGTGGCCAGAACATCTACACATAATCGATGCTCAACTGTCAATCTTAGGAGATTTATTACCTATTGTGGCTTATAATAATCCTTTACGACAAGAGACAGTTACGTTAAAATTCAATTAGACTAGTGGTGTTTACAAACTTTGAACCTAGATATAATTCTTAGAAAATGTTGTTTAGTGTTTTTATTTTTAAGAAGGTTTTCATACTGATTTATAAAATATAGTATATTGTAAACTAGTGTTAGAATTAGACATTGTAACACGTGCTTTTTATACTACTTTTCCTGTTTGAAGTTTACAAATTCTATAAAAATAAAAATTAATAAGTACCTTTTCCTACGTATTATTAATAAATTAAAGTGCTTTACAGTTTGACTATTTGTGTTATGACTTCAATAAAAAACTAAATGCAATAATTTTACGTGTGCCACAGGTCAAATTTTGACAATATTACAAATTATAAATTGTCCAAAACCAGTTTTATTTGAAACATTTTTATAGCTGTCCTCATACTTCAAATAATCCAGTAATTGTCAAATATTGTACGAGTTTTTCTTACTATTTTTCCTGGATCTCAAAACATTTAAGTTAGTTTTCCTCAAACCGATAGTAGATACAAGAAAATTGATAAGAACCTTTTTTGTTCCACAGGTTTGACAGACTGATAATATTACAAATAATAAAAATGAATTCCCCAAAAAGAATAAACTCATTTTTGTAGTATTGTTTTTCAGGAAAACAGTGTCACAAAATTCACTTTGTATACGTGAAAGAGGAAGTAGTTATTTATCAAACTAGAGAGCAAAGCGTTTCGTTTCTCCACTCGAGCTCGGAAGCGCTCATGAGGCAATTCGAGCGAGAGTGGAAGAAGCGCTTTCTTCTCGTGTTAGACACAACATTTTTTCACGACATGTTTGACAACATAACTGACACGTCTACAGTTAGCTTATCAGACGCATGGCGATATAACAGTGTTGCCAATGAACCAATCAAAATTACACTTCTCAAATTGTAATTTAATTTAGAAGAATAAAAATTAAGAATTAATTGTAAGGTAATTTAAAGTCTATCACTAAAATAAGGATTTTCAATAAAATTTGAAATTTATTTATATTTTTTTAAATATATTTTCAATTTTTCTCTGTAGAGAGGAAAAGCACATTTTCCTCACTATTTCGGGAGAAGAAAAATGGGATTTTTTAGCATGTCGAAAAAAATATTTTTCCCCAGGTTCTGAGATCTTTATCGGACGTCTTCCTCGTGTCTGCTCGTGCCAATTTTCGAGACAGTCGCACCAATATTCGAGCTAAGAATGATGCTGAACTTCACTGGTTGCTATAAAGGATTTGCTATTATCACTTATTACAATTCCAATGATGCTTGACGCGCGATTCGAATTCTTAACAATTATGAAATTCGCCCAGCTTATAAATTGGGCATAGCCAAGAGTGTCGATAATTGTAGATTGTATATAGGAGGAATCCCACTTGTTAAAAGCAAGGCAGAAGGCCTTTGTACCTTGTACCATATTTGAAATAATTTGATTTGTTCGTCCTGTAAACTTAAAAACCAAACATTATTTCGCTCTTCTGTTGTAAATAAGCATGTAGAAGATTTAATAGCCACTTCCGCTTGACCAAGTATCATTTTTCTTATACAAAAAAAAAACTTCCTGAATGAAATTTGAAGATCTCAGGCCTCCAGCTATGCTAGAAGTTGAAGATATTTTAAGAAATGTTTGAATTTTTATGCAGACAGTAAAAGTAATCATGTACCCTAATCCCCGAAGACCGCAAAATGAACCGAGGTTTCTTGTTCGCGGAATTCGAGGACCACCGCACTGCTGCCATGGCGAAAAGGATGATGACCCTCGGAAACATCAACCAGTAGGTCATCGTCGACTGGGCTGACCCAGAACCTGACGTGGATCCCTCCATCATGGCTACGGTAAATTTAATTTTGTTGTTTGATATTTCGAGGTATTTTTTTTTTTTTTCATAACAGGAAGTATATAACGAAAATTGATGAGGACAATAACATTTATTTGAAACTTTTTTTATATAGCTGTCCTCATATTTGAAATAAATTGCATTAATTGACACGCAAACGTTATTGAACATTGAGGAGACCGCAAAATTTCAAGTTAGGTTTATGAAAACCGGAAGTAGGTAGGGGAAAATTTTTTTTTAAAGTTTTGTGTTGTCAACATTAAATATTTCTATTTAATGCTACCTCTATAAGGAAGGGTACAGACATGGCGTGGTAGTCTGCCAAGAATAGCATGTATTGCATTGTTTGGTTTTTGGTTCGTGTTATTTGTTGTTTTTCGCATAAATTTTTATGAATTTGTGAGATTTATAGTTTGAAAAAGTTTACGAATATAGTTTAAGAGTTTATTAACAGCGTAAGTCATATTATTTATAATTTCGTGGAGATATAACTCTTGAAAATAACTAAGTTTATATTATCTTTATATTTGTAGTGCAATAATTTCATTTTTCATTATAATACAACATTAATTTTGCTATAAATAAGTGGGGAAATGTAAACACACAAATCCTGACCATGTCTACCCTTGTATATAGTGGTACCCTAAAGCTGAGAAGTTCGAGTTGCCATCTGGTGAGATTTTGGTGCGAATCCATCAACCGGAAGTAGTAGTGTTTTGGGCTTATCTTAGTAAATATTTGAGTTAGAATAAATTTTGTTGGTATTGGCTATTAACTACATTAGTTTTTTGTCTGCTGAAGCTGTTTTAGTTTGCGTTGTCGCCACTAGATACATCCACATCGCGAAGCTCAATTTTATTATGACTAGATCCAAAAACATCGTGTTACATATAAGAAGAAAATATTGGTAATTATTAAGATATTTGAATTTTAAAATCGTTTATAATGACGTCAAAATGTTATGCCGCAGCCGTATATCTATTATATTCTGAATTATTTGTACTTCTCTTATTATTGAGCTGTCAGATTGTCGAAGTGTCAAAATAGTTGGCTACTAATTTGAAGGTTTTTTGTTTTGCTTTGAATTCTATATTATTTATTTCTAACTAATAAATATTACTTTAGGTCGACTCAACGAAATTAAAAACTTGTTGGATGACATATAGGTTAGCAAAATGAATCAGTGGTAATCAAACATTTGACTAAAATAATCTTACAGTTCATTCATGGTTCCTTCTGAAATAAATAGAATTCATTTTAATTGCTTAATTTGAAAAGTAATTTTTTGCATTTCCGAGTTTAAATGCCCTAATTTGTTCTTCCTTCTCGCGGACTGAAGTGTCAGTTTTAAGGCGGATTTCCATTCACGGCTTTGTCTGACTTCGCCTGACTACGAACGAAGCCGAACGCAGCGCTGAATTGTGCGACTGTGACTTAACTCTGTTTGACAGTTAGACTTGTGACTATAACCTAAAAATAAAGTAGATACTAAAATTTTTAATACTATATAAGCAACTCTTCATGATATTATTGGAAAAACTACTATCATAATAATGGGGTAAATAGCTCCGTGGTAACGTGTCGGACTGTGGATCGTGAGATCCTCAGTTCGAATCCCACTGCCGACAGTTACAAATTTAAATTTACCCCTGTGGTTCTCCCTCCACTAACTTCCTTGGGGGCTATGATTTGACGGCTGGTAACCGCACTTCATACAAAAAAATATATCACTTACCGAGATCTGCGTAAGCAGAGTGCCACACCCGTAATGGGTAAAAGGCGTGATGATATATTTATTTATTTATTTTATTTATATTCCAAAATTTTTATTAAAACAGTAACAAAATTGTCACAATTACCTACGTCAATATATTCGGAATTGTTCCATTCCATCACTTTATAAAGAAAGTTACTAAAAAATAGGATATTTTAATTATGGTTGGTATGACTTTGTGACTTTATGCGGCGAAAAAGTTGTACAATATCCTTGTCGCTGCTTCGTTCGACTGTGAAGTGTGAATTTACAGTAGTCGCACGTGACCTCCACTCTCTATTATGATTGGTCAGCCATGAAGCTTGAGTTAGACGAAGTCAGACGAAGCCGTGAATGAAAATCCGCCTTAAATCACGGAGGGATTAAATTTCGAAATTTAATCCCAAGGAATTAAATTGACAAGTAAACAAGTATCCACGGCAACAATTAAAATATTTTTTAAAATTTTGAGGTTAAAAACCCACTTCCTACTGTCCATTAGTATGCCACTGTGCAGTAGCCTTACTACCCAAATCTCCAGATTGTCTACCTACAGAATACTGTGCCGTCTTATACCCAATAATGAGTTTAATTTTTTTTTATTACACAATTTATTGAAATGATTCCTTTACAATAGCATGAATTTTGTGGCTTATTTTAGACATAAAAAAAATATTTTTTAGACAAGTTTGGAATTCATAAAAATAATTATTTTATATTTTTTAAAGTTTCAATAAATTTAGCACTTGCGTTTATAATAATTTTTATTTTAAGATGAATTAAAATTTAATAATCATTAAGATACGAATTTACTGCCGCGACGCCTGAACGAATCAATGTTCCTATTAATTTAATATTAATTATAATTATTTATATTCAAAATAAAATTTAGTTTTGTATCTGATTCTGCTGTACTTTTATAATTAAAATATTTTTGTAAATTTTGATGAAATAAATTATTTTCTACCTTTTTAATGAAGCTATGAAGGTCAAAATTCAAATTTAATATTTACAGGGTCAAGTTGGTAGTTAATTAAATTTTGGTGGTAATACATCAACCGGAAGTGATAGTTTAATTGAAACACAAAACAGTTTTTTTTAGAATATCTCATTAAATAATTGAGTTAGAATAAAATTTATCAGGAACAAAAACATGTAGAATAATATTGGGTACAATTTTTATTTGAAATATTTTTTGAAATTTTGTATCATTTACTAGTTATCTTATCACTAATTTTATTTGGGAAGTTATGTGTTGTCCACATTAAAAATTTATATTTAAAACTAAGAGGTTAGAGTTGCCATCTGGTGAGATTTTGGTGTGAATCCATCAACCGGAAGTAATAGTGTTTTGGGCGTATCTTAGTAAATATTTAAGTTAGAATAAATTTTGTTGGTATTGGCTATTAACTACATTAGTTTTTTGTCCGCTGAAACGGTTTTAGTTTGCGTTGTCGCCACTAGATGCTTTCATATCGCAAAGGCTCCATTTTATTATTAATGGGTCATTTAATAGAATCACAAAATGTTAAATAAGTCATTTATTTTATGACTAGGCCCAAAAACATAGTACTACATAATTTTTATTATATTTATTTAAAATGACGTCAAAGTGTTTTGCCGCATATCTATCCTATTCTGAATTCTTTCTTATTATTGAGCTGTCAGATTGTCGAAGTGTCAAAATAGTTGGCAACTAATTTGAAGGTTTTTTGTTTTACTTTAAATTTTATATTATTTATTTCTAACTAATAAATATTACTTTAGGTAGTGAGTCACTTTTTAATTCTATTTTTTACATTTCACCATTTCCACTCCATTTTTTCCACTGACCATGTTCACAACTGCCCAATTTGTTCATTAACAATGTTTTCCACCGACCATTTTTTCCATTAATTTTTTTCCTATTCAGTTTTATTTTATAATAAACCACAATATATTTTAAATTGAATATTCTAGCCAATGGTACGGAGATACACTCAGTAATTTCGTTCTCCTCTTTTCTAAGGTACTGTGATTCGAGTTTGTTGAGCGTGAGTTGTGTAGGCTTAGGGTTTGTTTGTTAAAAGTGCGAGCGAAATAATATTACCTACAGGTAATATGCTTTTTGTCAGTTGAATATTCATGTTTTCGAATTTGTTCGAACGAATGTCCAACTTAAAAAAAGAAAACTTTTGAAATTGAAAAAGAAATTAATGGAAAAAAGAACTACAGGAAAATGTCAAAAAAACTGCAGAAAAAATTCAGTGAAAGACAAGAAATGCAAAAAGCATCGTAAAATCATGTAATTTCACTATTCTTAACCTAATATTTGATAAAAATAAAATACAGTTTCAGTACAAAATTGAAATATATCAAAATTTTTTTATTATAAAATATTACACCCCGCTATAATTTCAAAACAGTTCAGCACATTTCCAACTATATTTGGATGTCTCCTGTGTTCTATAATTAGACCTACAATTTTTTTTGATATTTCCTTTTCAAATGCTGCAAATCTGTTCAAAGACGTATGGCGCTCTTTGAATTGAGCACATTTCCAACCAATAGGATTTAAGTACAACTGCATTTTTAACTGGGCCAATTAGCGCACAGACATCCCCACCACAACCACCCGCCACGCCGCTGCGATCTAGCATTCATTCTCAACTTGAACGCATCAGCATTTCAGATCGTCTTTAAATTTGAGTAGGGTAAGACGTACGTACGTATTTTGATTTTTCATGTATATTGTGTCGGTAGTGAAAAAATGGCTGAATTAAATCTTGAATCTAAGGTTGTCAAACCAAATATTGATCGTAAACCAATATGTGAACGAGTTCTTCATCTGTCAATGCGTACGGGCTATCCATGCATTCAAAGAAATGGCCAAAGATACTATGGACCTCCTCCAAATTGGGATGGAGACCCTCCAGAAAAAGGTAGGTCACGAAAAAGTTGTTTTTATAATCTAATATTTGATTAAAAATAGTTTTTTCGATTACATACCTAGTAATAAAAGAAATGAATCGCGTAGAAAAAACTTGATCATGATGCAGAATTTTTTCCTCTTCAAAATTTATTTCAAGCATTAATTTGTAAAATGAATAGGGTGGCGGGCGGATATAAAACGGGCGAAGCTGTTTTGACATTACTAATTTTAAACGTAATTTAAACCGGAACTAAACAAGATATATAAATGGGACAAACAGTATTCAATGCTCTACAAGTTTTACCCGAATCATTTTTTGTGAAATAATCTGGGCACTTACTACGTATTGTTTTTGCATCTTGATTTCTGGTAACGCGACAAAATTTGTATTGATGTATCAACTTCAAGCCTAATTAAAGCAGTGGAAATCAAACTAAGCTCGAAATACTACATGATCCAAATGCAGAATTTAATGTTCTACAAATATTATTTGAAACTTTTTTTTGTAATTGTCAGGGTAGAAACAGTATTTGATGCAAAATTTAATTTTTTTATTCGAAGCATTTTTTCGTAAAATAATTTGGGTGTATCGTAGGGGCGAAAAACAAGTATCTTGTTACACATTTAATTAGTTTTTGAATTTAATTGTACTCTATTATAGCAATTGCATAGTTTCATTACTGGAACAATCAGAATTTAATTCTGGACAAATTTTAAAACAAGTTTTTTTTAAAGTAAATCCATAAACAAATGACAGAAAACAAAACCTGTGTTGTTTACTAAAAGCACTGTAATGCGAAGAACACGTGTTCAGAACATCTGCACATAATCGATGCTCAACTGTCAGTCTTAGGAGATTTATTACCTACTGTGGCTGATAATAATCCTTTAGGACAAGAGACCGTTATGTTAAAATGCAATTAGACTAGTGGTGTTCACAAACTTTGAACCTAAATATAATTCTTAGAAAATGTTCAGTTCAGATTATGTTTATTCCTTCAAGGTTTTTTATACTGATTTATAAAATACTATATTGTAAACTAGTGTTACAATTAGGCATTGTAACAAGTGTTTTTCATACTACTTTACCCGTTTCACTTGTGCAAAATCAATAAAAATAAAAATTAATAAGTACCTTTTCCTAGGTATTATTAATAAATCAAAGTGCTTTATAGTTTGACTATTTATGTTATTGCTTCAATAAAAACTAAATGCAACAATTTTACTTGAGCCACATGTCAAATTTTGACAGACTGACGATATTACAAATCATAAATTGTCCAAAAAGAGTTTTATTTGAAACTTTTTTATAGGTGTCCTCATATTTCAAATAATCCAGTAATTGTCAAATATTGGATCTCAAAACATTTAAGGTCTACCATACGGGCAGAAGATAGCGCAACATGCACACGACTTTTTTGAAACAATATATCATTATTATAATAAATGAAACATATATGTTTTATACCTACATTTGTAGATAAAAGTCCCAAATTTGGTAATAAATTTTAAAAAGCTAACTTTGTTTCCAAATTATACATGAACATAATTTTCAAAGTTGTAAAATATATGCCACACATTCCCATGAACGACGTGATGCAAATTATTTGTATATTTATAAATATGATCGTCTATAAAATATTGAGATTATTTTTCATTTGAATTTACAGATTTTCAGAAACAAATAAAAATATACCAAAAGGTGTGTTTTTTTATTTATTTCTCATCTTTAGTAAACATTATTGGTATAGATATTTTAGAAAAAAAAAACACATTAAAATTAGGAAAATTCTCATTTCAAAATTATATTTTATTATAAATTATTTTATTTTAACAAATAAAAAAATTTATAAAAAGTGAAGTATACAGGGTGTTCAATTTAAGTGTGCCACCATTGCTATCTCGAGAACTATAAGTGCTACGAGGTCGGTTAAATTAGTAAACAATTTCTATATTATAAGACAATTAAAATGAGAGAAACAAGAATTTTTTTAGACCAGTGGTTCTCAAAATGCGAGGTGCAACTTTCTTATTTTAAATGGCAACCTATTTTTTTTTATTTGCTTATTCGATTCAGTATTTTTTTCTTTATTCAATGATAGTCATATGTAATGACCAAATAATACAAAATATTTGAGAAAAATGCAAAATTAGAAATGTATCAGTTTTATTTAAATATGCCTATACAAAGTTTGCCATGGAAGAAAACAAATAAATCAAACAATTGTTAATATTAGTTTTTTAAAGTGTACCTCTATTTCTGTAATGTAACAACAAAATTAATAATTATTCTCATAAATACAGTTTTTGCAATTATTTCTGCATTTGATTTATTGGTTTTCTTTCATGGCAAACTTTGTATGGGCATATTTAAATAAAAATGATACATTTCTAATTTTGCATTTTTCTCAAATATTTTGTATTATTTGGTCATTACATGTGGATATCGTTGAATTCAGAAAAAAATACTGAATCGAATAAGAAAATAAAAAAAATAGGTTGGCATTTAAAATTAGAAAGTTGCACCCCATATTTTGAGAACCACTGGATAAAAAAAATATTTTTTAAGCTCATTAAAATTGTTTGCTAATTTAATCAACCTTGTAGCTCTTATAGTTCTAGAGATAGCAATAGTGGCACACTTAAATTGAACACCCTGTATATTTACATAATAATTAGTTTTTAAAGTATTTCTCTAGTTTCTACAATTTTATTTATGAATTCATCTGAATCCAGATTCGTAAGCTTATCCTTTTCCGTGTCCTTTTCTATATCCATTAGCATAAAGGATTCTAATTCTTTATTATCATTAGATACAGTACTTGTGATTGGTTTTTAATAAACATCTTTCACAAGCAGCTTTCGTGAAAGATAGTGCCAACATTTACATTTATATACTCGTACTATACCAATTATAGTACAAGCTTGAGTAATTAACTTATATCGACATAAAACTAGGTAACATACGCTATAATTTTTATATGTTGAACATTTTTATTTGTGACTTTCAGGTCCGGTTCCGTGAAGCGTTGTTAACTACATTGTTAATGTAACAATGTGATTAACCTATAAAAAATCAGCTTATAAATCTAATTCCTGGGTTTACGGGACACATGTTGATTTTTCATAGGATAATCAAGTTGTTGCATTAACAACGCTTAAATTTTCTACAATAGCTTTTTCGTCGATATTAATTAAGGGTAAACTTACATTCTCTAAAATTGATAACGGGAGACCCTTATTGTTTAAATCGGTAAAAGAAAAATCAGAATAAAGTGTTGTGCTTTCTCGAAATAGTTCATTCATCTCTCAATTATAACTTATATAAGTAATGTGTACCTACCTATACAATAATACATTTAATTAATTTGAGCTTCGTTGAAGTTAAATAATATTAATTAAAGAAAATAAATTATGAATGTAATATCAATTTTACCACCGGCCCATCGGCCTATTTTAGCACCGGCCCACCGGGCATTTGCCCGAACTCCCAAATGGCCAGTCCGCCCCTGACAGTACGAAAACAAAACCTATGTTGTTTACTAAAAGATCTGTAATGCGAAGAAAACGTGGGCAGAACATCTGCGCATAATGGATGCTCAACTGTCAGTCGTAGGAGATTTATTACCTACTGTGGCGGATAATAATCCTTTATGACAAGAGACCGTTACATTAAAATTCAATTAGACTAGTGGTGTTTACAAACTTTGAAATTAAATGTAATTCTTAGAAAATGTTGTTCAGTGTTTTTATTTTGGAGGAAAGAAGATTATATTCTTTTCTTTTAAGTTTTTATATTGATTTATAAAATAGTGTATTGTAAATCAGTGTTACAATTAGACATTGTAACACGTGTTTTCAAACTAGGACTTTTCCTATTTCACGTTCACAAAATCAATTAAAATAAATAAGTACCTTTTCCTATGTAATATTAATAAATCAAAGTGCTTTGCAGTTTGACTATTTGTGTTATTACTTCAATAAAAAACTAAATGCAATAAATTTACGTGAGCCACGGTTCTAAGTTTGACAGACTAGAGGGGAAAGCTCTTCTTTCTCCCACTCGGGCTTGAAGTTTCCCCATGAGCGTTGCGAATGAAGCTATTCGAGCCGCAAATTTTTCAATCCGGCCCCCCTACGCCCATGTTAATCACTTATACAATTTTTATGATTTACCTTCATATGTGACTTAGATAAATAGCATTAAAATAATATTCAACAAAATATTTATTTTTCATATATAATAAACAAAAGCAAATGTAGATAATAAATATAACATTAAAACGTAATAAAATATAAGACATCTATTCTTCTTTTCTTAATAGAGCAGAATCCAAGAAACCGAGTGAAACATATTTAAATATTAAAATCCTTCGTGCCTTGCCTTGAGTAAAATCTGATATTAAATTGTGTAGATATAAGCATTTTTTTCGGATA